>BTSY01000007.1:1200000-1800000 GCA_036245785.1 Pristionchus fissidentatus | reverse complement strand
AGCAATGCGAACCTGCATCCGTAGGGAAGTTTAGTGGCAATTTTTACTTTTTTACAGAGAGCCTTGTAGATGTCACCGATAAGCAAACATACCTAAAAACGCTCGTTATTAACCCTTCCGAAGAATCCCCTTATCACTTTGATGCGCAGAAGTGGGTTGATTTTTCTCAAGGTCACCAGACCACGGTCGGACAAGAACCGACTGGATCTGAACTATTTCTCTCGAAAAAATACTTCCCTATCTAGAGGCCTTACAATTTTTTAAAGTTCCATTCGGTTCTCATCCGATGGTGATCATCCGACGTACCCTTTTCAAGCAACTTTATCACTGTCCGACCGTCTCTTTCCGCTCACTTTCTCTCTCTCTCTCTTGATTGTCTTCTAACATTTCCTCACGACCCAGTATGCCACTCAACACATTGGTTCAGTTCCCAACCCTTCTCTCCGTCTCTTCTCTTCTCCCTGTCCTCTCCCTGTTATCATCTTAGTGATAACAGAGTCATCTCTCATTATTCACTCGTGTCGAGGTGAGTTATAGTGTGCAAGTGTTTGATTGAGGGTCAATTATTATTGCCACTATCACATTCCTTCGTTGTATTGGGCTAAAATTGGTTTTATCGGGTTCATCCGATTATTGGCTGTCTGCCAGGACCGGAGCTTTTTGGAGGAAGTAGTGGTCTCTCCTATTTGCACACTCTCTCCCTCTTCTCTACAGAAGCGCCCGCTCATAGATACAAAAAAATGACCAGCGGCGAGAACGACGTTGGCTTTTTATTGCCGCGCCCTCATTGCCACTTTATGACAATTTTGGGCGCCGCGTGCCTTTCCGTCCCTATCATCACTCATACATGTTCCCTCTTCCACCCCCCCCCCCTTATGTGACCTACCGAGTGCATTTATTTATCCAAGCCACAGTGATCGAAAAAGTCCGTTTCGGGATAACCTTTTGGCTTGTTTTACAATATCTAAAGCTTGTGTAAGTGTATTAGAAGTGTATTTAAAATTGTGAGTATTTGTTGGGCGATTTCTCTCTCTCTCTCTCTTCATTCACACAATTCTCTTCTTGTCTCTCGAGGGACGTCGAGTGTTGCTTATCTACCAGTCCGAGTCGCTCAATGTCATGTTTGTGTAGTAGTGGAAGAGTGATGGACACGACATAACTCAAATAGATTCCTGAATGTTCTTCGCGCATTGGAAACCCCGTGATTTGGCAGTACTTATTTCGGTGTCGTGACACATATTGGAGCACCGGCAGAGCAGTCGAGCGTCGACGTAAGGTTCATTTAATTCCGGTAGTAACTTTACCTTTTACACCCGACTCACCCTCGTTTGGGGATGCCGGATTCGATTCCGTGTATCACTTAGCAACAGTTATGTTAGGATCACTGAACGGTAACTTCCAAAGATTCGCAACAGGACATTCCGAATTGAACTTTAGCTCGGGTCGAATTTTAGAAAAAACCGAGGAATCCCTCATTCACCACCGTTCTGTTCAATGAAGTGAGATGAAGAGGGACGGATTCTCACCCTCGTCAGATCATTGAGCGGAATATGATCTCGACCATGGCGCAATCTCCTTCTGCCTCTCTCTCTCTCTCTCTCTCTCTCTCTCTCTCTCTCCGCTGACCATATAATCGCCACCTGTTCTCTTCTTCTCAGATGATCAGCAGAGAGAGAACAGATATACAGCCGCAACTTCTTCTAAACAGGTGTGCGATCCTGCTATTATCCAAAAACTGTGATGGCGCCGGGGAGACTACTAGTCATTGATGCGCCCTTCTTCTTTGCCTCTCTCTCTCTTTCTCTCTCTCTCTCTCTCTCTCTCTCTCTCTCTTCTTTTCGATTGAGGGATAATGAGTGATTGACTAGTCGCGTGCGGCCCTGTGATCACAGTTGATTCGCTTGCGCAACGCGCGTGCATTCACATCATTAGTGAACAGAAGAGGACCGGAAACCGCGCACAATCTCAAATTCAGCGCGATTGGGCGTGTGTCCAACAACTGCCGCAATAGGAATAGAGGATCACTTTTTGATTCACTGGATTGCAAGGTGGTCGGCAGAGTCATGATCTTGAAAGTTATTGTGGCTTTACTTGCACTGAGTCTGAGTCCTGCACACATTTCGCAGCGGGAAAGTTTGCACGATAATTGCCGCTATTGCGTGTGAAGATAGATAATTAATTATTTTCATGGGTTGCAAACCCTGAGGAGTGTTCGTAAGGACAAGGCAGAGAGCGCATAAATCACCCGGCCACTGTCACATTTCGCACACGGGCGCTTTTCAATCTGGCGGATTTATCGTCGGCGCTCTTTGATTTACTCCCTCTTCTCTATTCTCCTTGAACACTTTGACTCACACGCGCGGCTGGTGGCGGGTGTGTCCAGTGGGTAAAAATCTCAGGACTGCTCTCGAGAAGTGCTCAATAGGGATGCAGGTTTGATCTTATGCATACCCCCTGGCACCAGCCGTATAACCGATCTCTCACTCAAGATAACGTAAAACGATTACCGAAAACGCATTACTCTACGCTAAACGGAAACCTTTTCAACAACAAATTTGTCCCATTCATTGTTCTACTATTCTCCATTTTAGTCTCTGAGCATTGCTTCGTTGTGGCTGAGACCGTTGTCATCTGGCCTGCCAGCGTTTTCTCCCCCTCTTCTTTCACATTTCCGCGCACTTTCCACATATGTGAGTGCGTTGTCGCGCAAGAACGAACACTATTGCATTCTCCTCTTGTCCATGTATATAATGTATCCAAGATGTTGTTAGTCCTCTTTGAAGAAGGTTTATTTTATTACTTCAACAGTGTCTGTAGGAAATTTGTAGCTGTTATCCTTCCGATCCCCTCTGTCACACATACGCGATTTTTCTAGTTCATGTCCCGTAATGTTTCCTGCTATTTCATTTTCTTTTCAGGCAATGCCCTTCCGATTACTCCTTCTGCTGATTCTCTCATTACCCACCGCGTTTCCTGCGGAAATCGAGTTTTCCGAGCCGAGGATCAGCTATTTCGATGGTATCGACGTGGAGAACAAATGCATGAGCAGATTGGAGAGACGCATCGAGGGTACGGTAGCTCAAAATTATTTGATGGATTTGTTTTCCATTTTTTCAAATTCAGTTTAGAAATCGATAAATACACTTTTTTGGTTTCTGATTTTTGCAGAAGCTATACGACCTTGTTTGAACAGAGTGTTCACGGATTCGACTATTTATAGACGTGTCTTTTTCAGGCAAGAACGGCATTCTCGTCTCGCATTCACACTACGATATCGCGCTCTACAACGGCTCCCGCAACTGCTTTATCATGTTGGCAGCGCCAATTGGTGAGAGGAAATACAGAATAGAGATAAATTGAGATAAATTGAATTGAATTGAATACCGAGAAGGATAATTTTAGTAATAACAACTGTGAGAGATAGTAGATAGAGACTTGGTTTGGGAAGTTCTGCATAGTGCATGCAACATAAAACACCAATACACCAATCGATATCGCAGGCTACCGTATCCGCCTTCGTATCATCAAGTTCGACGTCAACGGTCTGATGCCAGAATGTGAGAAGGACACATTGCATGTTTTCGATGTGAGTACAATTAATATCTATTAGGATAAAGTGAATAATATTATTAACAACGAGAAAGACGAGAAAGTTTCTGACAACGAGAAAGTTTAATATTTAGAATTTCATCACGGACTAGCTTGAGATTGAATTTTCAAACGATTCTAAGTTCAACAAAGTATACTTGTGATATAATAATTCAGCATGAGACTCCTATCGATCCCAATCAGCCACATCGACCTACCGATGAAGCTGTCATTCCCGGTCCTCTGCTAGGTTGGTTGTTTTTTCTTCTATATTCTGTCGCCAGGAAAAAATCAATAATATTCCAAAACCTTCTCTTTGCCAGGTCAATTCTGCGGGAAGGTCACGAACACCTCGGAGTTGGTCGTTTCTCGTTTGAATGCGATGACTCTTTGGTGGCACACTGATCCCGATCTACCCAAGCAACACGGAGGAGTCGGATTCAAGATTTTGTGGAGTGCATTTAGGAAGGAAATGAGCGGTGAGAGTCGTTTCAAGTTGGATCAATTTTAATAGAGTGATTGTTCATGAGTTTATGCTAAAATATGCGGACATTCATAATAATTTTTGTCCACAAACCAGTGTTTTTTTAAATCGAAATTTTATTTAGCTCCTTGTGCACCCGGCCACGAATTTGCTTGCGGCAATAAGGAGTGTATTCCAGCCTCGCTCGCCTGCAACAGGTAACTTATGGATTTGTTGAAATAGTCATATTCTATCTCTTCATTTCCCCCACTCTCTCGATCATCAACCGACGATTACTGTAATTGCAGCTACGGTGACTGCTCAGACGACTCCGATTTGCAACCCGTGCGGCAGCTGCAGAACAAATGCGAGCGTAAGTTCTCTCTTCACTGATTTGAGCAATAATTCTCGTTTCGCAAGAAATTCTCGTTAAAAATATGGTCCAGTATGTATATCCCCCGAAAAATGGACAAGAAATTGGGTTTTGGAACCGGGATGTTCATTTGTACAGGTGTCTTCACCGATCCTCCCTCCTCTTCCTTCTCTTCTTCTCTTCCCGTCGTATTTGTCGTTTCTGCAGTCGCCGTTTGTCTCTGTCTTCTCTGTATTTGCATCTGTTTCTGCGCCCCGAGACACGCCGCCGCCGCGCAGCAACCAAAGTTCCAGCATGAACAGGTATTATTGTCTTTTATCATAAAAAAAAACTTATTTCCCCCATCTCCCGACGTATCACTGCAGCATAACCATTTAGCATTGGAAACAGCGGGATGATTGATATACAAAAATGTTACATGGCATGCAAATTGTATTTTGCAGGATTCTCGCAAAGAGTACACTCCTGCCACTGAGGAGACCTCATCATCGTCAAGAGACGGAAACAAGTACTGCCCTGTAAGCTAGCATAGTTATTTTTCTCAATCCATAATTATCTATGGTTATCTTTGCCGCGATATGTCACATCCAAGCGGTTCGCCGTGACTCTACGGCTGAAATTATTTTAGTTTTATACACAATCATCTGACAGTATTGCTTTCAAATCTACTCTAATGCACTTTCCGACAACAAAGGAGAACAAACAAGTGAAATTGAAGTAAAAATTTGCTAAGTTCATTAATTAGTGTTTTTACAGCCTCCTCGCCAGCCTCAACCTCCCACTTTCTATCCTCCCTCACCTCCGATGAGAGGAAATCGACGGTCGGAAGAGAGAAATTGGACGCAGAGAGGAGGTTAGAATAAAAGTAAAAAAAAGTAAAGGTGTTCCATGTCAAGCGATTTTACAGTAGCCAGCTACCACGCTAGATGGGGCAAGCCAGTAAGCCAGCTGAATAATGCCATTTCATTCACTGAGTAGACCCATATTAAAGAACTGATATAGATGATAAGGTACTTCTTGATTGAAAATCAACCGCAAGTTCTCTATGATCTCGTAAACACGCGTCTCCCTGCTGATGATCTCAGATCTCGCAATGTTCGTGATATTTTCAAATTGCAGGTTATGCTACGAATCCGCGAGGAGTGCGTCGTCTGCATCACTCTGCACACGTCGCCGGACAGAGAATGTTAGTCGTTTAGCCTAATTAACTCACTAATTAACCTACTAGTCACATGAATTATAATGCATGTAAAATTGCAGTGACCCCTCGCCTCCTTGCACTTCCGGTTCGCAGCAGCAGCACTACTACCACAAGTTCATGCGGGGCGCGTACGCAGCGCCGCCGCCCTCAGAGTTCACACATGGACCCTTTCCCGATCCCGCTCCTACAGTGTGCGACAGCGACTACACATACGTCCGACCTGTCGACTCCCATCTAGTTTAGAGAGCGCCGCTAGATTGGAGGGATCCAAACCATGCCTCACTCTCTTTGCCAATCGATAATTATGAAGACTCAACTTCATTTTTTTCTCAATTTGCTGAAAGATCACCTCACTCTGCATAACGTCCCATTTCCGGTTTTTTACTTGCCTCGAGATCCTCTTGCAAAATTAGTAACCTTTCCCCCTCTAATCATTCTTGACTCAATATCGCCGCTTATGAGCTTATAGCTTGTCCGAGATCAAAATCTTTCGCACCCCGTAGAGACGCTTCCGAGTGTCATTACATCTCTCTCACCTCCCCCCACCCTTACATGTTCATTCTGTGCTTTAAGGAATCGTTATTGTTTTCCATACTATTGCTAGTGTTCTTCCTTTCTCATCCCCTTTTTAGCCTGGTTGTGAGATTGCATTGTCCATTGTCCAAGCGCGGTACTGTCGCACATATCGAGTTCTTTCCGACCCTGATACCGATACGTTCGCTCGTTTAGTCATTTATCGTCGCTGATGAAATATTCTGCCTCTTCTTTTGTATTCGAAGCAAATCATGTTTACGGTATACTCTGTCGAGTGGGGACCGTCGACGTAAGCGCCGCTGCTCAGTTTACACCCTGGCAGAGGTAGGGAAAGAGTGAGAGATCGCACAAAACGGAGAGGGGCGATACATACTTTGGAATTGAGTAAGAGACTGTGCTGATTGGAGAGAGCGCGATCCGATATACACCCCTCGTGTAAACGATCCACGACCTCTCTTCTCCTCTCATTCCTGATCAATTCGAGGATGGAGAACGAGGAGGCTAGTCAGATAAGAGGTGCGGTAGCTTAACTTATTAAAAATCTTTTAAAACTTTCTAAAACAATTTTTCATTTTGGATTGCATTTCAGATGTCGAACCTGATTGGGTCTCGGTGGATCCGGTCAAGAGGAGCTACGCTCTCTTCCTTCGTTAGTTTTTACTTGTTTATTGCGTAAATAATGCATTACGACTCTAGAATCGCTGTTATTCAGACCAGCAGGCCGACATCACCTATTTCGACAAGTCCACTCTAGAGTAGTTGAATAGTTGATCCATGAAAATTATAGCAGCGTCACTAAAATAAATTTCGAAAAGTAAAACCTTATGGGATGATGATATTATGAAGACGTTGCAGGCATGATGAAGCCGGTGTTCTCCAACAGTTTCCCCGACCCGCTCAGTCACATAATCTTTCCATTGATTGGCTTCTTTCTTATTCTCCTATTCGCCATCGCGAAGAGCAAACACGCGAAGCAGTGGAGCTACGTCAGCGTAAGAATAAAAAAAACATTTAGAAAGATGTCTAGATCGAGACGCAAAATATATAGAGAGGCTTTCAAATGTTCTTGATTACCGATTTGGTCTAGAGGAATCGGTTGTCGGTTGGGACAGGGAGCACGCAAGGGAAGGGCAGATGGAGTCGTAATAGAGACCCCGAGCAGGCATGATTTGTTGGAATAACTAGCCATGAACTCGTAGGGGTATGAATCGTTGGATGAGGGCAACATAACTGATTGTGAGAGATATCAAAGTGTTCCGCGTGGTGAAACTTTCTGACTATTTCCCCAGCACGTAGTTCTATGGGATTAGTTGAAAATATTTGATTATTTGATTCTCGGAATGGCAATGGGGCTATGTGATCGTAGGTAGGTCACTCGTTACATTTTTTGTTTCTTATCCTGTTGCCGTTCCCTTGTAAGCTCGTTCTCTTTATCGTCATGCACATATCAACCTGAGATTGAAAATTTACCGAAAACGTGAATATTTTAAACTGCAGCCATTCATCGGTCCATTCCTCTGGATTTGCTTCGTCTGTCAGTGTATCCGCTACTGCTTCTTCGTCCACAATGTGTATCTTGGAGACGATGTAAGTCGCCCTTTCAATCTCAGAACTTCTTTCAATATCAGAAATGTCAGAACGATATCGCTACATTCAGTTAAAGATGTCATACTAGTTTTAGTATGAGAACCGTTCCCTAAAGAAAGAACTCTTTCTTAGGGAACGGTTCGACAATTTTTCGGTGAATACATGAGAAAACCGTTCCCCCAGCTCGTAACTTTCATTTTTTTCCAGAGAATTCCCACCACACACTTCATTTGCTCGATCGCTTCGTATTGTTATAACACAATACATTATCTGCCCCATATGACCATAACTGTGAGAAAAACTTCTGTTACAATTAATAGGCATTGTAAGGATTTGATTCCCTAAATCCGTGAAATTAAATGGGATATTAAAATTGTAGGTGATCTTGGCTCATCGAGTCGCGTCTTTGCACATTCGAGTGCTCACTGTGAGAGAACTGCACTATGGCATCGCTGGATTGATGACATTCCATGTAAATTCTACTTTTTGATTAAAAAAACTCGGAATTTGTTTTAAGTATAATTATTCAGCTGATCACGAACGGAATCCACATATTTTCATCGACCCTCGAACTCGGATGGATCTGTCGTCCCTACCGCTACAACGAGAACGTCGTCAAGGTCACACATTTATCTTGAACTTATCCAAAAGCCAGGAGTTGCTAGATAAAAAAAACTCATTCTATATTCATTTCTTCAGAGGTTCGCGTGCTCAAACGCACTAAAAAGTGTGCGAAAGTTTTAGTGCCCTTTACAGTCCCACACATATGGTTCCGCAATGATTGCGGATCAGTCCAGTACTCTATAGATTCGTATTGCAGTTCTGCCATTACGCCCTGTGGACATGCAAGATCCTCAACCCGATCGCTGCGGTCTACCTCTACTGGGCTGAGCGATACCGTAATATTTATTTATTTAATGTTTAAAATAAAAAAAAGTAGACATGTTACACCAACAACTATAATTAGATTGTATCGTGACCATAATTTATCGATTGATTGTGTTCTGACAGAGATGGGCGTCGACATGGCGGCCAAACGATCGATGGGAATCTTCTTCCTCCTCTGTAGTCTTTATGCACTCGCCATCGAACTCACCAAGTGGTCACTCGGTGAGAGCTTCAAATTTGTTTTTTTTTTCAATATTTAACAGACTAAGTTACCATTACTTACAATACAAGTCTATTCGTTGAAAATTCTTCGAAGGAATTTACAAATTAGAAAAAAGGTCTACCTGAAAAGCGTATATGCAGATATTTTGAATTGTACTTCAATGAATAGGCTTGAAAATTATTGAATGTATTCCATTTCAGAGTACTATTTTGGATATTGGGTGTTCGTGAAACGTTTTCTGCACGTGGAGGAGACGTTGATCTCTCTTCACTACTCCATCTTCCTCCTTCTTCTTCTCCTCGCATTCGATGAGTTCCGTGCTGACATGAAGGAATGGTTTGCATTCAAGCGCAGAGAGAGATTCGACCTCGATGTTCCCATTGTTCTGTGAGAGGGAATAGAAAGGGAGACTCCCGCTTAGCAATCAGAATTATCGATTGGCCAATCGTGTCATTTTTCCGCCCCTCATTCATCTTTTTTACTTCGTCGTCTTTACTGTATCTCGAAGAGTGCTGATGAATTTCGTATCACGCATTGTGTTTGGTTGGGTACTGTATCTCTCATTGCGTATTGATGCATGCCGCTCATTGAAAGTTGACGTATACAGTATGCCATTGTGTGTTGACGTATACTGTATTTCTAATTGTGTGTTTACTCGAATACATTGTTGTACTGCAAACGCTCGTTGAGAAAAAGGCATTTACTAGCGGTTCTCTCGAATATACAATAAAAAATTGAAGCTATTAAGATATCTAATGGTGGTGAAGGGGAGTGACTCCGATCTTGGCGGCGATCTCGGCCTGAAATAAAGCTAATTATTTAGTTATTGAGTGTTAAATATAAATTTATAATTGGCTTGTAATTGATTAATTAGGTGATAATTAGGTGACCTTGTGGGCGTCGATTTCTCCGACGACGTTGGAGGGAAGGCCGGCCTTGATCTTCTGGATCTCCTCGTAGATGACCTAAACATCCTTATATTGTTTAGTCTAATTGGAGTTACGACAAGGAAAGGATTACAAAAGTATGTGCTCTCTTTCTTTACGTGTTCTATTGGCACACTTTCTCGCCATCAGTTCTGTTATTTCTAACGAAGCGTTGTAATATTTTGGGCGATTGTTTGTGAAATTGCTATACCTTGGGTTCCTTGTCGGAGCAGAAGAGCTTGATGATCTCTCCAGCGGGCTGCTGAGCAGCCGCCGAAAGCTTGGCAACGCCGGCGCGAGCCTCATCGGGATGGGCCTGATAGGGGTACGGTAAAGAGTTCATTTTTGTTAATTAGCTAATTACTTAGTCACTTTCTTAATTAACTAAAAGGGTGAAAAGCTTACCTTGATGTGCTCGGCGAGCTTCTTCAGGCGCTCAACGATTTCGTGGACGGTGAGGATGCCAATCTTGTGCGCGAGCTCAGTCTGAAACCATTGATTCTTTTCACTTCTCTCTAATTATCAATACAACTATATTATTTCGTTCATTAAGAAAAATATTGCTTGAGAATATAATGCAATCGAAATCGAATAGTTGGGCCGTAGTATTTACCTTGTGGGCCTCGATCTCGGCGCGGACGGCGGGGGCAAGACCGGCCTTGATCTTCTCGATCTCCTCGTACTTGACCTTCAAAGAAGTCTTTATCCACTTTATTCCATCTTAACAATCAAAATCACTTTGATTTTAGCCACGTTTATTGTTTATAGATGTAAATAATAATGCTAAAAACCTTGGCGTCCTTGTCGGAGACGAAGATCTTGATGATCTCTCCAGCGGGCTGCTGAGCAGCAGCGGAGAGTTTGGCGACGCCGGCGCGAGCCTCATCGGGATTGGCCTGTTTAGGGTACGGTAGGGTAATCGCCGAGTATCGATTGCAATTTTCTTTCGATTTAAAAAATCATCTTGCTTCTTGGGAAAACAATCATCGTGCTTCTACTCTACACATTGCAGAGCAGGGAAAGTTAGGATTATTTTCCTACTCGTGCAGTACTGTTTGTTGTGTAGTAACTAATGGAGTACGGTAGTGAGTAAAATTAATCAATATCAAATACCGTACCTTGATGTGCTCAGCGAGACGCTTGAGCTTGTCGACGTACTCGTGCTTAAGAGGGGTGTTGGGCATGATTCTGGAATACTAATTGATTAGAGCAGCCAGAGAATAACAAACACTCAACCGAAGATATGAGGAACTGGGTTGTGATTCTGGATATGCCCAGGATCGTCCGGCTTTTATACGCCAGCTAATTTGATGCCCATTCGAGTAAGCAATACTGAGAAGATAACGAGAGAGCGTGTGATTTGGAGAGAGTCCAGACGCGATCTAAGACCATTTACGTGAAACAAACACTGATAATGAGAGGCAACCCGGCAATAAACCCGTCGTCATCATTGAGACGAACTACGAAACGTTTTTGCTATTTGTTATCAGTTCTGCATCTTTGCGATACGAGTGATGTTTGCCTCACTTGCAGAAAAATATTCCAGAAATATATGGGTTTTGTCGTTCGGAAGTTTAGACTGTGTAGACGAACTAAAATAGTCTTTCTAAAATTGTATCCCAGCCTTTTTCATCTCCCCTCTGTGTTACAAACCGGCCGGCGCATATTGCGCGAGGTTCCGATATTTCAATGTTGTGATATTTTCGGGGAAAGTAGGCAGAACTCCATGGTGCACTGTCATATATAAATAGATTTATCATACAAAAATTACATATAAATAGCGTGGATTAGATCTCGATGGGTCTAATTTAAGCCTTGAGTCCGAGCTTGGTGGCGATCTCGTCACGGTGAGCGTCGAGCTCGGCCTTGACGGCATCGGAGACTCCAGCCTTGATCTTCTCGATCTGAATAATTTCAAATGTTTGACGCGGTAACCTCGATTATCGATTCGCTATCGAGGTTAACGGTTAACGATCTGTCTCCTTCCTTTTCCGCCGCGATGGGCCCAAGGGACATAGCACTGTTCTCACTGCTCTCGGCGAAAATTATTTCCAACTACTCGATCAACCACCGTACCCCCTGATCTACCGTATACCTCGGCCTTGATGACGGCGGGTTCCTGTCCCGAGACGAAGACCTTGGCGATCTCAGCGGCGGGTCCCTGAGCCTCAGCGGAGAGCTTGAGAATACCGGCCTTGATCTCCTCGGGGTGCTCCTGAAATGGAAAGTAATAATGTAATGTTTTTTAGGAAAGATAGAGAGTGATAGAGGGGAAATAAGCAAACCTTGGCAAACTGAGCGAGCTTGGTGAGCTTCTCGACGAGTTCAGCGGACATTTTCTTTCTAAAAAAATATTATTATTTAAAAAAATATTTTAGTAATAAACAAAAAAGGCAATTGTATAAGGGTGAGAGAAAGAAACTGAAAGTCAGTGTGTCACACTCTCAACCGGGCGCCGTTTTATACGGAAAGCCGGTCGCTTGTCCAGGAAAAGAAGTGCTAATCCCCGGCGATGAGAGAGTGCGCTAATCCGAGAGAGTGTCGTCAGAGAAACGAGACGGAAATGCGAAACTACGTAGTGAGAGCGGATTCTCGCACTGTCCAAAATCGCCCGTTTGACGCCGAAAAGTGTGGAATTGTGAATGATTGGCACTTTTTTGCTACGGTTGATTCATCATTGCTCCGGAAATAGCAACGGAGAGTAACGAAACGAGATGAAATTCCTATTTGCATTCCTATTTCGCTCGAGGAAGAGAGGGTTTGCTCTTTCTCTGCGTTTTGCGCAAGAGGGTTATTCCATTTCAAAATTGTGTATCAGTCGTTTTCTGAAGAGATTCCAGCAACTGATAAAGATGCTTAAACTATGACCTGGCTATTGTTCCTAAGAGCCGTATCAAAGTCAGTAGTGGTTATATTGGTGTATGTATGATACCAATTATTTGATTAGTCAGCTTATTGAAGTTAGTTGTGTATGTAGCAGGGTATCTCTTTCGCTGTTACTGGTGTATTATTAATTTATCATTTTCTCATCTTCAATAGTGGTGGTGGGAGTTGGAGTGGGCTGAATTCGATGATAGTCATTTATCATTCAGGTAGGTAGTCATTTATCGATTAGTCATGTTCAATAGTGGTGGTGATGGTATGAGTGGGCGATGTGTCTGTGGCAGCGACGAATCATCGACTTCTTGAGCTGAGCCAGCTTACACGCACAACCGGCCCGCCCCTGAACACTTTCACAATCAAGCTCCGATCGCAAAATGACTCACTCAGCGGCGCAGAATTCAAAGATCATGCCAAAATGGTGCTGTTATTTTATAAAACTGTGATGTCCGATTCACTGAAGGCACAAAATGTACATATTGTGCCAATACTGTGCTATCTTTTCATAATCTAGAGATGATTAAGTAATAATGACGCAATCACCTTCTTGAATCCGGCAGCAAATGCCTTCTCGACGCCAATCTTGATGCCCTTCAGTTTACCCGCTTCGTAGCCCTTTAAAAATCGAGAAAACATTGTAGCACAAATCAGGCACAAACGCAATGACGCAACGGGCGTTGAACTGAGCCTCACCTTTCGGACGCCGTATTTGATGCCGATTTTCTTGCCGATAACGACGCCCTCCTTGCGACCGATGACGAGACCAGCGGCCTATTTTTTAAAATAATTTAAATATTTTTTTTAAAATTTCGAATCGAAAAACGCGAACATTTCCAGCGACGAAACCTTTTCCAGCGACGAAAAAAAAAGTCAATAAATCCGGCCTGCTTTCCCTGGAAATGTTTCAATAGATTTTCTGCGCATTTGGGAGCGTCACTAACTTTTCCGAACCCGACGCGCTCGCCTCTCTTGTTTCCCGATGCGAATCCCTTGCTGAATCCGAGGCACTTTCCCCGTCGGAGACCGAGATCAAACGCCTAAGTGACAGTTGAATCATGATTACATCACATAATCCGAAAATGAAAGAGTGACTATTATTTGAGTGACTATTATTATTTTTTCCATAATTCCCAGAACAGGTCGCAAAAGATGTCAAAATATAGTTGTTCAACTGTTTGCTAGTAACGAAGCAATCTTGCACCTTCTTCAGAGTCGATCTACAGCAACCGCCGGTAAGAGGGTGGTAGAAGCGACGGTGGTAGTGGAATCTGCCAGAGAGCGGCTGCAGAAATAAATACATAAACTCACTATAATAGCAGCGCCCAAAGAAATCAGAAAGCCACAGATCCCTATGCATCTTTCTGATAAAATAATTGATTGAACAATATGTTAAGACCAAAGAATCACCTTGTCAATATGACTTCTGTGCTTCTTGTCGTCGGCAGTTAGCACGTTCTCAACCGATTTTTCGTTTTCAGGAAGGGCGTCGATATCGGCAGCAGCTGCTGCAGCGATCTCGGCGTGCTGCAAATATATTGATCAGACGCTAACATTTGTATTTTCTGTTCTATGCGAACACAGGGTTAAAAGATGCGTAACGCACTAGTTTCCGTCCCCTGCGCAATCAATTGTTTTGTTTCATTTTATAAAAAGTGGTGTAATCTGTGTTCAACTTCGTGGTGCTCATCCTGGTCGACTTCCTCATCCTCTTTCTCTTCCTCTTCATTCCTCTCTTCGGATTCGTCGTCATCACTACTCAATTCAGCAGAAGAATCGGATTCCTGAGAATTTAAGAGATATTGATACAATCTTTTTTCTAATTTAGTACAGCATTTCACAATCTCACGGCTTCCATTCTCATGCACAATCAAGTCTCGTGATGTTGCAGGGAGTGATTGACGACCTCCGTTCTCTGCTCTTTCTACGTTGCTATCGAGAGAGAGAGAGAAAGAGAGAAAGAGAAAGAGAGAGAGAAAGAGAGAGAGAAATGGATAAAGAACAACACTCTCCGCACCTCGCCTTATCTCTACTGCGTCAGACGATTACATTGGACGTTTGTTTAGAGGAGACGTACATTGTGTGATAAGGGTTGAGTCAGAATTATAGGGAGGAGGGTTAGAAATGTGACAAGCTACGAATCATTCTCACATTCTCCTCGTGATCTGTCGCTCTAAAGTCCGATGCCTCATCATCAGAAGATGCAGAGTTTGCTGAGACATCAAAGTCCTCCTGCAAAGGATGATACTACCATTAGTTCCATCGTTATACGTGAAAGCGCTTGAAAATAGCAGATTTGGTCCATAAGAATTGCAAGCACATTGCATAATTAGGAGAATATTAGAACTCTACAACTACGGGTTGGGTGACCTAATTGATTATCACATTACTAGAAAAATGTTTAATGATGTTTCACCCACATCGTCTTGAGCGAAAGACACTGTGAACAGTCCGAGAAGGCCGAGCACAAGAACGAGTTTCATCCTGAATGATCGCTTTGAAAACGGAAAAAAGGCAGTTGAAATACGTTGACGAGTTTAACATAAACCATTCATTTATATACCACGCTCCGTTGAAATGTATCCACGTAGTCAGATGGACTAATTGAGAAATGCTGGCATTTACCTTGTTAATGAACAAATGTCGAAAATCGCTGTTGCAAATAAACTATTGAAGGTTTCTTGATCGCCTGAAATTCGTTCGACAATGTTTGCACTGGCTACTTCTGCGACGAGTATCACACATTGGTACATCGAAGTGCCACGACACTCTTTTTCGTCGTCGTACGTGGTTGAAATGCCGTGAGCTCTAGTTTACTCAATATTATACTTCGCCCAATTGAAATGATTCTAATAATTCGGATGAACTAACAAGGGAACCGCAAAAGTAGAGATCGGTCCCGAGAAACCTTTTAAAATTGTTCTGAGATCCCCTGAGGGGTGCACATCTGATTGTGTTAACCGATTTTCACGAAAAGGCCGCGCACTACATTTGCTGTTCCTTGCAACTGAAAAATGCTTACATTTTCCATGTTAACAAATCTTAGCAAAGAAATTGAAGATTTATTGATCGACTGACGTTCGTTCGATATTGTGGCCCAATGAAGAGTATGACAATTATGCGATTCAACATAAATACTGAATAAGCATGTGCTACAGGTTTTGCTTGCCCGTTATGGAAAACAATATGCCGGTTAATTAACATTCTAATTAAGATAATTAGATGACTATTCATCGGTAGGGTCGGACGGGCTTCCAGGCACCGATCCACACAAAAGCAGCGAGAAGATACACCGATGCATTGACGAGACACAGAATACTCATTCCAAATGCAGTGAAGATTTGTCTGAATACACAGTAGAATTCTCTTTTTGAATTTGGTTACAATATCCTATGTCAAGTGTACTTTGATCATTATTTTTCGTCTACAAAGATATCTAACTCATACCCTACACAGGATCTTACGTTGCATAGATTGGTCCCAAAACCATCATGAGATTCTCGGCGGCGCCAAATACAGCTTGCATCAGGTTCTAAAGTGTGAACTTTGACGCGTTTCTTTACTCTCAAATACCTGATCGATATTGCCTAGAATCTTTGAGTAGATAGTGTCGAGACTGAGAGCTGAGCAAGGAATCGCAAGTCCCATCACTATGATCATTACACCAGTGAAGATAGCGAATGGAGTGCCCTGAAAGGATGTATCAATGATGTTTGCAGAAAACCATAAATAATCACTGGAAATTATTCTGCAAAGGTTTGTTGCACTGATGATTGGGATCGACCACAGGTTGGTGAATCAACGGTAATTGTAAGATTCAATTAAATTGAAAGTGTCACCTCTTGTGTAGAGCACCACTTGTATTCGTCGGGGTTGCAACCGGTGTGAGTACTCTCTGAAATTACACATTCAGAAACAATACAATATTTGTGAAGTATAATTTGTTTTTCTGTATTTTAGAATAATTCTCAATGTCATCTTGAGAAGTATCTCACCATTGAACGATCTTAATGGTTTCGAGTACATCGGCCAGGGATAGCAGAGGATGTATCCAGTAGCGAAAATCAACTTGGAGATGAGGAACAGTGACTGAGTCGAGATTCTCAAAAATGTGATTATGGTTACACTTTCAATATTCAGATTCCGAATTATAATCGTATGAAATGGGAAGATACAACTCACCTACGCCCCAACTTGCCGAAAATGAAAGAGAGTGAGAGGGAGAAAGCGAGAAAGCCCACGAGCATCTGATATTTAGCTAATATTCAATTGTGTTTTTTTTTATTTCCAATATTTAGATCGATAAATAACTACCTGACAAATGGCCATGATAATGACCGTTTGTTCTCCAGTGAAGGCGTAAATGACCGTCATCATAGGACCGGCGATGCTAAATAAAAGTCGCCATTTCTAAGAAACCAATTTACATTTATTTTGAAAAAGTATGAATTTGTGTTGTTGCTAGTTAATCGCTGACTGACACGGTGAGGGACGCGAAGGCGAGGATTGAGGCGCATTTCTCGAAGAGAATTAAGCCGACGAGAATCCACGAGACGGGAAGTTGGCGCAGACGACGATACTGATTCTTCAACTCGTCAATGGAAAGTACCATCTTTGTCTGATCGCACTCTGAACCATATCAAAAGTCTTTTTTCTTCAAAAATTGTTTCAGGAACACTTTTAGCAGTTGAAATAGCTAGCAACCACTTACCGAATATGGGCATGACTAATCGATAAAGTATTGACTACCGCAGGCGAACGACTTCAATAATCGCCGATGAATACCTCGTTAAAAATAAATCAATAACACCTACCGTCTTTGCTATCGGCAGAAACATCGACGAATAAGAAGGAAATGATTAGAATGACAATGATATTCGTAATTGTCGCAAACCAGACCGGCGCTAAACAATGACAATTTTAATTTCATAAAAACGTAGGCAGAAATTAACCAGAAAATATGTGTATCCGAATATTGGGAAGTAGCTCGTAGCCGGGATACGTGACGCTGTGGAAGGAGAGCTGAGCGACTGAAATAATATATATAACTTATCAAAATAAATAAATATTTCTGTTTTCTTTTTAAACATTTTTTGGGAACATGTGTTCCCTTTTGGGGAACACATGTTAAAATCCTCTATGAGTATGAAAATCGGAGGAGGATGTGGATTATCCGAATTTATATCTTTGTTTACACGGAAACGCAAAAGTGCAGAGAGGGATCGGCAATTGTTTTCATTGTTCTCTCTAAATCGGGTTTATTGCGTGGAATCTGCGCGTGTGTTCTCTAATTTGTTTGATCTGCTCACCCGGGCCCACGATTATGCTCATAATCATGGCGGCGCTCGTTAGCGAGTAAGCGGATGATCGATTCTCGTCCGAACTCATTTCCGCAATGTACGATCTTAGAAGAGGAGAAGTACCTGCATAATTCTCCGAATCGACTTGAATAAACCGCAACACTATTTTCCAGTTTTTCTGATTCCAACATAAAGCAAAATGTTGAACATATTTTTCTGTCCTGGATCGATTTATTAAGAGTAAACGTATCAAAACATGACTCACTAAATCCAACTCCGAAGAGGAAATAGCAGAGAGCGAGGACGAATCTCCTGTTGGCAGGAACAAATTCAATGCAGATATAGATGAGACAAGCGATGAGAGTGATGATACGTCCGGCAAGAAGAGCTCCCCTTAATGATTGAATACTATTGGCAAGAATTTCAGTGATTTTTTCGGCGAAAATTAAGAACCGATAAAACGAGTTTGAACCGGAAATACTGTTTAAGGACGAACTGGAATGATGTGATTTAAAAAAAATAGTCAAACAATAAAACAATTTCAATACATGTGCATTCTCTGATATTGAGTGTTGTGGGACCGAATCGTAGTGTGAACATCAATTCAGCCGTTCATTACCATAATCTAGGTGCCGAATCGTGTACATAGTTTGTTCGAGTCGAAAAATTGAAAATGATGGTCGTACTTCAATTTTCCACTTCGTTGCGCCCAGAAAGCGAAGACGAATGCGAAAATGAAACCGGCCAATTTGCTTCCCGAGGCGGCGAATCCGAAGAACGAAGAAGTCGCATTGTCATCAATCTGAATAAAATCAAATTACTTTACAGAATACTCAAAAAAAACTAATGATTTTAAAGCATCCTAAAAGGCATGCAAGAATCACCAGAGATTTTATGAGACCAGAGTTGGTTGAGAATAATTTGTAATGTCTTTCCGATGTTTTTCTTCTAATTTACGATTCCAAAACAGGTGATAACATAGGATTAAAAAGTTTGAATGTGGTCAAGATCGGATTCAAAATTGAGATCAAACCTGGTTCATGTAGGGCCATTCTCCGATCTGAATGATGTGATGTTCGACTGTGCAGAAGAAAGTGATGAGTGTACCGATTATGATGTTGCGCCATTCCTCACCCTGCGAAAAAAACATTTCCAAACAAAACATGCATTACTACTCTCCATGTAATTAAACATCTAGCTCAAAGCCCAAAGTTAGATCACTTGGTAATTATTTTGTAGACGTTATTGCACTGTAAGGGCGTGAACCACGAGTTCTTTTCGTTTTCGGCAAGATGAAAAGTTTTTTTTAAATCTAGATGACGGCTGAATTGATTTTTTATTGATTGATTTTTTTAGTTCGACTCACTTTCGCTTTCTCTTCTCCCGCTCCACTAGGCGCCGCCATGGACTACAAACCAAGTTGACTGAACGTGTGGCCGATTCAGTAGGGTATGCGATATCTATGGGGCGGGATGATCCGCCATCTCTCTCTCTCTCTCTCGATTCACAGCCTCTCTTCCACAGTCACAGAACATCACACATTCGAGTAACAATCGGTAAAGATGTAGAAAGGATTGGGCATTTACCGAGTACAATCGTGAGCAATTCGCGTAAAGTGAGATGAGTAAGGGCGGGGGCGATTATGCAAACGGCGATTATGTTATTGTGCCTGTGTTATGCTGTAAATTGCCAACGACTAGGCGTGTTCCGTGAGAAGACCAGAAATAATTTTGAATCACAAAAGAATTAAATTAATAGCAATGCTAACTAATTGGAGGTAGTAAATATAAATTATTGAATTTCCTCGTCACTCGTATGTCGCACGTGTGCTGCTGGTATATCGCTGTTGCAGTTGCTGCAGGCGTAGTTGCAGCAGCCAGCGTGTTCGTTAGTTTTTAATTTTTTTAAAAGTTTTTTTGCAAGCTTTTGTTAGTGTCGGTGACCTCACCGCCATGTCGTTTGCAATAATTCGACAGAAGGAGCAAAACAATAGAGCTTTGGGAAAATCGTAATGAGTCCTTAATTATTACGTAATCTATCCCCAAATCCGTTGATCCCATCGTAAGACAATTAGACATGCTTCAAACACGAACAAATCTGATTTTGTTATTTAGTGCAGTTTCCCAAAACGATAAAATAATAATCATCTTTATTATCAGTACGATGACATGTAATAGCACAGATTGCGCTCGTCAAATGGGTTGTTGAATCGATGTTCGATTGCTAGCAAATAAGAGCACGTGGACTGAAGCGATTTCATCATAATACAAGGGACTACGCCCGATGATGACCTTAGGATAATACGCTTCCTGATGGGTAACAATTAAGTTTTAGACGAAATTGTCAGTGCAAGAGAGGGGGAGAAAATGGGTTTGATCAGGAAAAGAATCAATCGTCGATCATCATCGGACACAGTGAGTAAGGCAGGTATCAAACGGGGGTGAAGTGGGTGGTGTTTCTGTTGTCTATGACGGATTGACTCGATACGTGGACATGGTGAGCACACTCGAATATTACCATTACAACACACACTCGAATTAATAGCTAATGAATATAGGCACGGTGGATGGGGGACGGTCTAGCACGGGGTGGGCAAACGTAAGGTCGAGGATATATTGATCTTTGCAACGGGAAGGGGCGTGCCGTGAGGCACACTATGGTCATCGGTGATGGGAAACTTTGGGGTGGAGGAGAAATGGTGATATTGTGGCTGTGGTGAACAAGTTGCTGCGATTAATTGTGGCTAATTTGAGATTGGGGAAGAAAGAGCAGCTATGATGACGAGCATTACAAGTGTGTAGGGAGAAGTGCGTCTAATTTGAAATGCGAATCAGCAAAGAGAGGAATGAAACAGCCATCAGCAATTCACTTCTCGTTAAAAACCGCAAAAAAGTCGCATTTCGAATTAGAGATACTCCTCCCGTTGTCGTACCGGATATCAATCAGTAAGCACGGAAAGCTGCTCTAGAATACAAGGGCACACAGAGCACAAATTCAATAGGAGAACGATTAACCAAGATTTTGGTTCTTAGAAAACGGGTTTCGAACCTTCTCATTCCACGCGCTCTCGTAGCACGATGTTTCGGGTGTGAGAGAGCAGGGAATGAGGAGATTGGAGAATCGTTTTCTAATAAACGAAGTCTTGGAGACCGCTCGCCTAGCAAATTTGCGCTGAGTGAAAAGAGTACCGGAAGTCAATGTGAACAATCTACTGCGAATCGAAGGCTGCGAGTGAAAGGTTCACGGGGAAATAAATAGAGAAAACAAATTAAGGGAAATGGTATGTACAATGGTCTGAGACATGAAGGCAATACTCTAACGAAGTGAATATGTCTAGAGAGAAGAAGAAGGACGGTTCTGGCATTGTTAGAAAATAATCTCATGGGTAATGATAATAAGCTGCAATCGGTGAATTTGGCTATCAATTATGTACATGGGGTTAAATAAATCTACATGGAGCAATACGAGAGATTGATAGTAGGGATGTTTGATTAAAATACTAATTTGGATAAAATCTCGAACAAATAGGGATAACATTAGACCGTAGGGCCGATACTAGGAGTGATGGGGACGCTAACTTCATTCCTTTAGTGATCCTGTGTGCTTGAATGATGGTCGGAAGACGCCGTGTTCGAAGTAATGCGCCTTGTTGAACTCATACATCTCACGATCAGTGGGCAAATCGACAGTGATACGGTACTTGGCCAACGGATTGATGTGCTTCATCTGAATACTCAATAATTTTCCTTGTTCGTAGGAAAAAAACAAATGGTTAATGCTAAACGTTGATCAAGTTCTAGTTTACACCAAGGGCCTTGGCCCAAGAGACGATAAATTAGTACCTGCTCGTTGTGCTCCGGCTCATTTTCCTCTGTAGACGAAACGTCTTCCTCCTCATGTCTCTCCTCATTCTCCTTCTCTTCCTCTTCCTCCTCCTCTTCTTCTTCCTCTTCCTCTTCACTCTTCTCTTCCTCTCTCTTCTCATCTTCCACCTCCGGAATCGTCCCAAGTCCATTCACTTTCTCTTCATGTCGATGTATCTCTTCCTCTTTCCTCCTACAATCTTCAATCTCCGGTGGCGGTGAGATCAGTCCGAGTTCGACATCTTCCTCCTCCATTCTCGCTCGTTCTTGTTCATGTCTCCACTCCATTGCTCGTATCAACTGATACACCTCCATGCTCTCCATGGGAGGAAACACTTCGGCTGCGTGGGCGACCAACTCTCTCCTCTCATCGTCTTCCATCTCAGCTCGCCGTCTCCATCGCTCCATTCGACGCCGCTCTCGCTCATCATAATCGAGACACGGCAGTAGATCCGGCCGAGTTATTGCAGCCGCAGCTGCAGCTTCGGCAGCAGCCTCAGCCTCTGCAGCAGCGGCTGCAGCAGCTGCAGCAGCCTCCTCGGCCATCTTCTTCTCGTGCTCAACGAGAGCTGCACGATCGAGCGCTTCGATCGCACGGCGCTCGATGTCCTGAAATAATTAATATTCTACCACAGCGTTTTTTTCACAAGAATTCACAATTTCTATTTTCTTCAACTTTGGCACAATTGCGCACAATAGACGGGGAGATTGGTGTAGTGCAGGTATTGCAACTGACCCTCTTCCTCTCCTCCTTCTTTCTGTATTCATCTCTTATCCTCTTCATCTCCATCTCTCGCCTTCGATGCTCAGCGTCAATCTTCTCTTGCTTTTCTTGCTCCTTCCGGTCTTTCTTCTCACGAATGAGTCGCTCCGCCTCCTCCTGAAGAATTATCTAGATTATGAGAGACCTAATATTGGTGAGGGAATATGCAGAAAAAATGATAAAAAAAACTGCAAAATTGGACTTGAATGCGAATCTTGAATACGTTACATGGCGTGTCTAGTATTGTATCAGTTATACTATTGTTCATAACATTCAGAGGAAAAGTGGAGACTCAAGACGATGTGATCATTTTGAGATATTCATAATCAAAGATCCGCTGATCAGGACAACTCTTATGCATTGCAGTTGCTGAACTTCCTGACGACTTTCCGGTATTGACAAACAGATGTCTTATTCGTAATCGATAATCGATATTCGATGCTTACCGTACCTTTATCATTCTCTCCCTTTCAGCCGCGATTCTCGCTGTCCATCGATCGATCGACGCCGTCATCGCCAGTTCTTTCCTCAATCTCGCACGATGACGAATCGAACGAGGGATTTGGGGCTGCAATTGTGACATTTTCTTAAATTTAGCACTCACAGCCTATTATCTGCTATCTCGGTATGAATGGAATTGAATACAATATAGTGTTGTTCAATGGTTACGATGCCTAGGCTGGACGTTTGTTTCGTGTTCGGCAATATGTAATGGTCCATTATTGTTTCCTCATTGTTATTATCAATGTAATAAATTACATACCACGGCGAAGGCGCATGGTCGCCGCTCACGTTGCATGATGACATAATCTAAGACAGCGATGAGCTTCTCACGACGTATCGATGTGAAGTTCTGAAGATACGAGTAACAGTGATCAATCAATAATACTAAATATTTCATGTTTCTTAGTGAAAAAAATCAGCGAGTTGACCGTAGTTAGCAAGAGAAAATGAGAAAGAGAGAGGAATACACACCGCTCGATACTTGTCGGTGACCTCCCGGTACATGTGGCTTCTCCGCAGGAAGAGACGACCTGAATTGATTTCGATGTTGTCTCTGTTGATAAAATAAAGAAGGCGTTTCACGTCGAAAAATATGCTGAGCTATCATGGGAAAGCTTCCATATTACCTAGATACACGGAACATGCTATTTGGAAGATACAAAACTCGCCTTTGATGTCGAGGTTCTTGATGATTTGCTGGTCGTCGAATCGTGTTGAGTGATAAGCGAACCAATGATTTCCGTCGACCGACTTCATGAACCTTAAATAACATTTTTTTCTCAATTTCGCTCATTATCTCATATTGTGAACTTCCACATCGACTATGCGGTTCCAAGCTGCTGCGGTTAGGAACAACCTATTTTCCCAAGCAAATGACTCGTTCGAAATGATACTTCAATTTCTTACCACTCGGCATCATCAAGTTGCGCAGATTCGTATGCGGGCTTGATGATGAACGAGTGAGCCATGTCACGCACATCCGGCGCATCGTAGCGATCACTGCAAATCAATCAATAAATTTTATTATGGGGCGATAGACGTTCCGATGATACTAAAAAGATTGAATCTTCTTTTGCCGTGGTGAAGAGGGCCATTTCACACACGAAAAGGGCGGAAATATGTCCGGAAAATCGATTAAAAGTCAAAAACGTACGAGAAGCTGTTGGTTGTGAGTACGACTCCTCCCACTCTCTTCGCCGTCTTGAGTATCCTAAATGTCTCTCGAGGGTCCATCAATTCGAGGGGGAAATCCATCAAACCGTACTGGGCCAGCAACTGCAATGGATTGAATGATGTTTATGTTTTCAATTAGTGGTTTTCAATCAATTCATCGTAAAAAAGATTCTCAAACCCATTTGGAACGCTAAGTTTCGTGACGTTCCTCGATTTTGTTTTCAGAAACGGAAGGAACGTGGGATTATCGACAAACCTTGAGTAGATCAGGATAGAGCACGTGCAGAGGAGAGAGATAAGACGGCGAGCACACGGCAACGACCTGTAGGTATCAGATTACTACAGTGCTCGGAGAAACTAATTTGCACAATTGTCGATGTCTACTCTATCGTTGGACGCTAATTGAGCAGGAATTAAGAATGATAAAATTTCTATTTAATTGATCTAGTCAGTTCTGAGTGGGTTCACAGGGCATGATTATTGGAAGACAGCAAATACTTGCTCTTGGAATCGAAACACCGACCTACCGCTAGTAATGATCAAACCATAAAATATTTATCACAGATGTATTATTTTGATTCAAACTGACCATGAAGTCGTTCATCAGCAGATATCGCATCCACGAAAAGAGACAGGCCGGATCGAATCTGTACATACGAAATGTATTTATTTGTTTTATTGACCTTATATATGTTTTCACCGTCGTCAATAATGCTTTTGACTTATCTGCGTAGGAAAATCTACTGTTTCACGTTTTCTCGCCTCATAATGAATCATGAAGCCTGCGAAAGCAGGTAGTATCATTTTGAGGTATCATTCCGGAGCCTAATAAAATCGCACGAGAAATCTCACAAGAAAAAAATGAAAGGAAAGTGTGAGAAAATTTAGTGGACAAATTTCTCAGGCTGCTCAAATATTTGAATTGAATTCGGGACTTACTGCATGTTGCCTACTCTTCTCTCGTATCCCGTCCCCCGAATAAGCATGTCCTCGGCATCGATGATCACCACACGAGGGACCATCTGGAAACAATTATCATTTATATAATAGTTATCAAACTCCAATTTACAAACTGTATATCTTCAATGACGTAGTGTTCGTGTGCAGGGCGGACATAACAGTTACTCGCACCAAAACAGTCTATTTTTATCATTCCAAAGGTATGTGCCAACAATCTTTTGTATTTTCGAGCCCGTTCATTCCTCTCTTCCTCTTATCTCCCTCTCTCTTCCTCACATTCTTCCCCGTTCCGTTGTAATATTATCAGTGATAGAATCAGTTGGCGGAGATCAATAACTCGAACAATCAGTCAAGGAGCTACTCTAACCACTTCGCTATTCATGAGAGTAGAAAAGTTGGCTTCCACAATAGAATGCATAGTATAATAGGACAAAAGGAATATGGTTTAGAAATACATCAAGAAAATATGCTCACCCCTGCGCGTGGCTCGAGTTGACGGGAATCATTGAAGATAACTCTCCCTCTGGGAACACGAGGGAGACCGTAGCATTCCTGCAGGCCACCATCGGGTACGAGAGGCTGCAAGGAAGTTGATTAGAGTAGACAGACACAGAGAAACTGAGAATACTGAGACCCAGCAATACTGTACTGATATGTATTGCTATTTCTGTGATTGTATATTGCTATTTTTACGATAGTACCATAATATTGACCAAAAGCTGCTAGTAGTGCACATCGAAATAGCAATTGATATCAGTGACAATTAAGGCGATACTACCGGGAATGCAAGGATAGAAGGGTGTTGTGATCATTACTACTCGAAAGTGACGCATCAGGGTATACTCACAGCAAAAACGCTACCCCAAAAGCAAGGTATTCCAAGGTTTTTATCTTTTGACGTAATTTTTAATAGTATAGAAGTGTTTAATGATGGGTTCCTCTTGTGTGACGCGTATTCCCGACGGCGCCTGATCTGACGCGTGTAACCTACGTCACATGGTCCGACCATTCATGTGACAAGATTATGATTCATCGCCCCGCTAACCTACCGGAGCGCCCTCACGTGGCTGATCACTTTACTGCACCATCACTTTTTGCACTTATTATCTATCTACCTATCTAATTAATTGATTGCACTCACCCATTTCCGCCGGTCGTAATTATCGTCGACCTGGCCTGCATGGGCGCCGCCGGCTCGCGCCGCCGCAAGCGCCTCACGAGTCCGCCGAATCCTCTAATTAAGACCTAATTAATTAATTAACATATTAATTACATCATCATAAGGAGGAATAAAGTGTCAAATCAAGTACAGAGACGTTGTTGGGGGGGGGCGAATTGTCCGGGAGTGAGAGAGGGAGAGAGAAGGAGGGAGGGAGAAAAGACAGCGTAAGCGGGATTGCCGCCTTTCGTTGACAGTTTTGGCTCTCGGGGACAGCAAAACACGCGCGGCGCGTGATCGTCGAGGGGGGAGGGGGGAGGAGGAGGGAATTATGGGCGCCCAGATATCGGGAGGCTGCTGACCAAAACATGACAATCGGGGCGCCAAACAAGGGGGGATTATCAGTGAATATTTGTGTGCAAGGAAGAGGACACAAGAACAATGACGGGCGGGAATCGGACGGAGAACAGCGCAATTATACGGCTAATTACACTTTCTTTGCGCGGGCGGCGAGGATCGCATGCGGTTCCTTGTGGATTACGCATCATTGCAAAAAGAGGTGCAATCGCGAATTGAACTTTCATTCTGCGGGTGGGAGAGAGAGGGAAGAGGAAGAGAGAGTGTGCGCGAGTGAGAGAGAGAGCGAGTAGAGAGCGCGTGCCGGCCACATGATTCATGCGGTCATACGACGAGAGCGACACGAGGGAGCAGAGTAGGCAGCCGCGACGCGGCACGCAACGCGCGAGCGCGCACATACCGGACAAAGCCAATTTAGATGGTTTTGAGGTAAATTGGAAGACAAATTCAGGTATTACCGTGGTCGCCCTGTCGGAAAGCGTGATCTCTATAAATATGAGCGAGCTACGTTACTTCACTAGAGAAGTACAAATTACTGGCTTTCAGTTTGCAATCGCGGAAACCTTAGAGTGGATTGCGCAGCGTCCGTTTGCAAAATGCATAACATCCTCATGCACCCTAGCTACAGTATTGCACACCAAACTAGATTCAAGTAATTGAAACCATTTTGAAAAACAAATAGTGTTAATTATACTGCAGTGACCGCTCGATCAGAATGGATAGTGACGAAACATATTTACATTTTCTGAATTTACTTTTTTTTTAAATCTATGAAAAAGGGCAAATAATTCAACAATTTAGTTTCTCTTATTAATTCTCGCCTCCATCTAAGGTTTCGTTAACTGCAACGATTGTGTGCGTCCATTTTCATTTCCCTGTCAAATCTCTCGTGCGACACACCTCCAGAAAGGGGTCGGGTGTAAAACATTGTGGGAAGCCGATGCGGACTTGCGCGTAAGTAAAAAGGTAAAGTTGCTACCGGAATCAAGAGGACTTTAATTCGACTGCCGACTACTTTTTCGAGGCCGACCCATAAGGCCGGTTGCTGCACATATCTACGTTTCTCCTGCTGATCAGGCTTCTGGGGCACGTTACCTTTCGCAATCAATGTTGTGTGCTTGGGTCTAAATATTACCCATTCCATATTACCCATCTTGCACAAAACCCATTCCTACAAATTTACAGTTCTTATGAATAGGCATAAAATGATTGAATTCTATGTTTTCCCTCTTTCCTCTTAGCTTCACCTCTTCATTTTTCTTATCATTTATTTAAAATCGTTTCCCAAGGGAAGGTAGGATCGGAATATGTAATCGCTTCCCAGAAAAAATGGTAGAATTGCACGCGGGCACAGGACAAACACAGGAGGAAGGGACGAATCGACACCTCGTTGAACACATTGAGAACGAAAATTGAATAATTACGCATCAGCTAGCAGTGACTTAAGCTGTAAGGTAATACAATCTCTACAAAACAAGAGGTGTTGAGATCACTCCGATTGTGTACTTTGATCCTCCATTTTCCCTAGAGGGTATACATTGTCCTTTTCACTCTCCTATCTTTCATTTTTTTCTTATCGAATTTTTCTTTCACTTCCCCCTTTCTTTTTCATTTCGTTCACTCACGATGGGCGTCATACTGATGAGGTCCATCCATCGTGAGACTGGTTGGGGCCCTACAAACCCAAGGACCGAAACATCCCGCCGCGATGTCTCCGGAGCACTTACTCCTATCTAAGTAGCGAATTAAGATTATGAATATCAAGTCGGATTATCAATTAAAATATCAACATAACAACCTCCATTATACAATAATCTATCAATATGATAAGCCTGATAAATAATTGATTAATTGATTTCTGCTGTGTGAAGGACTCCTAAAATTACAAATCGAAACCTTGAGTGGCATCAAAAAGGGAAACCTATTTATGACATTCTAAATTTGAACTTGTATTTTATTCCACCCTCTCTTTGGCGATTTTTTCTCTCGCCTCTTTCTAAAATGACTCAACCCTCTCTCCGTCCTCTTTCAAACCTTACTTGTGCTCTCTCTCTCTATCTGAAAGGATGTTTCCTACCGGTGTTCTTCAAATTCCTTACTTGAGAATTTTAAAAATACCCGGTAGATCAATATTCTGCGCTTTATATTTTTTGTCTTCGTTCCAGATTTCTTTCGTTGCAGATTCGAGATTCTACACATCTCTTCTACTTCAAGTTAATTGCCGAAAGATTTAGGATCCCTGGCACTCACCTTTCATAGTCAAGAATCCAGATGACTACACAGAAAGTGAAAACTGTAGTACCCTCGCACAATCAGTTGTAAATGAAGTGCATACAGTAATCGGAGTAGGGCAACCAGCATTCTGGCTGGAAATTCCCGATACCTCGAGGCAGTGCACTTCGAACTCTTCATCGATCAAAGAGCAAATATAAGAGTCATCAAGTTGGACGGCGTCACTACCAACACGGATGGAAAGAGACTCAATATGGAAATTTGTGCTCATTTCAAGGTAATATCCTATGTATTGGGTATAGGAGGTTGACCTAGCTTCTGGAGCAGCCGCGGTTCGAGATAACGTATTTTCCACGGAACTAAACCATCCCAGTACTAAACCATGAATAAATGAGTATATGCTTTCAGTCAGTAATTTCACGCGTATTAGCGCTGTTGGATATTTCCAATAAAAAAATTATAGCTTGACTACATCAAATTCAAAACATATTGTCCATATATCAGAGTGCAGAGTTTGCCAGCGAAGTCACGTTCAGTTTGTGAGAAGTTCAGGGGTCAACTGGATGACCGAGTCGACAAGTTCGAGGCGTATCGAACTACGTCGAGGCTCAGAAGACGCTGCACGAGCTCACTTTGATCAGATGTGCGGTGCGGGCGCTCTCTGATCTGCCAACTCCACCTTGTGATTTTCGTATCTTTTTCGTTCTGTCAAGGAGCTTAGCTCCCAAGGAAAGCCCAAATCGTCCGATAATTTGTCTATGATTCAGGGAGGCGGAGTCGACGGGACGCCCGGGCGAGCGATCGGTGGAACGAGAGAGATGGCGAGCCCCGAGCTAACGAGCGGTCGGACGCGACGGCTCCGTTCCCCCTTCTACCACTTTCCATTCTAGAATTAATAGTATTGTCTGTACGCCCCTATTCCTCCACCGAACGATATCCGCTTCAATCGTATTGTATTCACTTCCCCTCTCTCATAAACTCTAACCTATGTTTTGAATTGTATCTGTCGCTCACGCTAAAAAAACACACCTATATCTTACTTTCCCACTTCTCGCGCACCCAAAATCGCCAAAACGTAAGACGGAATTCTAAATTTCACTTGTTCACTCCCGAGAGAGAGAGAGAGAGAGAGAGAGAGAGAGAGAGAGAAGGGAGAGACAAGGGAATCAGAGAGTGGGCATAAGCGAGAGAGTCCAGAGACTGAAAGTTGCCCGCCATGTGGGGTTCGGGATTACAGGGAAGAACATAAGATTATTGACCCCGATTGAACTGAAACTCGGGAGTTGGGAAGAGAGAGAAGGTGAACTCACCTCTTCAAAGTAGCTCGCGATAGAAAAAATGCATTCATCAGAATGGATTTGTATGAGGCTATGACCGATTTGTAGATGCAAACAGTCTTGCAGATGAATTTGAACTAATTTAGTCACATTTTAGGGCACCGATGAAGCACCATGCGATATCAAATGGGGAGTTATCTTCATGAAGAGGGAGTTGCAAACCGGTCATGAAGAAGATTGATCCACCATCAGCTGCTTAGGGTTATCAATGTGTGATAAAGTTTTGTATCCCTACAGTATCCGTGTGCTCTCCCAAATCTGTGGATAACTGGGCAAAACGAGGGGAAGACGGGTGATAACGTGATTAGGTTTGAAGAAGGGCGGTTCCAGAGTAGGGGAGTAGCGCAATGCACCGAAGTCAAAGAGAGAATGATTCCAGAAATGCAGCAGAGCCCTCGTAGACCAAAACGTTTCCCGGCTGTGATAATATATCTTTGCGGGCAAGAGTCTCACCGTCGGGAAGAGCATTGTTTTTGTTAAGAGCATTGTTCAATCGGAACGATAAACGCTAACGATTCAAGAAAAAGCGAAACGCCAGAGAACTTGGATGGATGTCAGTGAGAATGTATTTCGGAGCTGACAGGACCGTAGCCAAATGATTTTTATCAGGCTGTAAAGCATTTGAAATTGAATTTTGGATCGGCGAGACAACACATAACAGCCAATAAAGAGTCGCGAAGAGGAAGGACTAACAATTCTCCTTCGTATTCCAGTGTTGTTTCGATAATGTGCAGTCTTGTCACCCCACAGAATCCTGAGCCTTCAGACACAGAGATCTTTGGTGATAACTGAATATTCGAAAAGGCGGTCGCGTCGAAATCAGAATTGAGGAATGCGTGTGGTGTTCACGGTAGTAAAAATGAGACAAGACCATCTTACTTTCCCGTTTGACGTCGTCTCCAGATCTCGAAACTCTACGACGATCACCTCCCCCGCTTTCGTATTCAAATTTATCTGGAGAAAAAAACTGCACAAAAACTATCGTAAATTTTCGGGTCGCTCAAAACAGCGCTAGCCTCTTTCGTCTCGATTTCCTGCACGAAAAAAGGCGCATCTCAGCTCTTTCTCATCAGATACGACTCTCTCTCTCTCTCTTCCAATAGGGACCGAACAGAAAGAGAGAGAGAGAGAGAGGGAGAAGGGAAGGAATAGAGTCGGAGGAAAGAAGAACGGCCTAGTGGAAACGAGACTGCTATGGGGAGAGTTGACTCTGATAAACATTCGGCGGCGCTCCCTCTTTTTTCGGTCATTTCCAAGCCTTTCCGCAAGTTTCTAGCAATGTTTGGCGATTTTTTTCCTCTTTTCCCAGTTTCCTTCTTTCCTGGTTAATTTACTAGTTCACACATAAAATTACCGTGAGAGTAAGATTCCCTCCTGGTTTTGTGATCTCTCTTTTAGAGGAAGTGGAGAGAGAGAGAGTTTGCAACGCGGAGAGTGTGAGCATCGATGTGAGAAGAGAAGAAGTAGGCGCATAACATGATGTCTCGCTCATGGAATTATGCTAAAACTCGAGCGCGTGACTTTTATTCATCGCATTCTCTCTATTCCTTTCACGACAACAAACCTGTATTTCGTATTTCAGTGGAATTGAATTTTTCCTCCCACCTTTGATATTATACGCCGATGCTGTAATGTAAACAATGCACTACAGGACCCAACCAACTTCCACCTTCTCTCTTTCCTTTTGTTTCATCTTCTCTTTATTCTTTTTGTTTACTGTTTTACCCCACAACAACAGTCGATTTCCATGCAATTTCTAGAAGGAAGTTAGCCCGAAATATGACTGTGCGTGCGAGTGCACCGGATTGACTCTCTAGGACAGGCAATATTTCATCGTCTCATACACCCCATTTTGGCGCGGACGCATAGTGGAGAAAGTGGGCGAGAGGAGTAGAGAATTATGACTGTCTTTCTCTCTCTTTCTTTCTTCGATTCATTCGATCTCCTAGTGTGTCCATGGTGATCTTCCGTCTCTAAGAAGAAGTCTTCGCCTCCCTTTCCTTTTCCCATTTCATTCTTTCCCCTCTCTCTCCCTATTTCATTCTCATCACTTGCTCGCGCACAGTTCGCTGTAGCCGACGGCGTATAACGAGGAAAATGATACTCAGCGAGAGTCTCTCTCTCCCTCGTTAGTTTACGTTGAGAGCTCGCCTCGCTTTTCCTCCTCGGACAGTCTTCGTTAGAGAAAATGGGATTCGTATTTCGCGCCCAGTAATAAACGTTTCCAGTTTCGAGAGTCAATCCACACATTCATTGTGATCGTATTTCGAAAAAATGTCATCGAGCTTCGCCCCAATTCTCCCTCCATTTCACCTCATTTTGACGCATGAGTCACTGAAATTCATCCGTTTCTCTTCCCACAGAAAGGTGGAGAGCTCTCAGAAGCGAAGACTTTGCATGGGGAAAGAGAGAGAACCCTCTTGTGTCTCTTCCTTCCTTCCTTCCTTCTTCTTTTCTTCTTTCACTCGCTCGTCTGTGTTAGCGACGACGAATTTGGTGAGCGGCTGCAGAATCGAATCATGAGCGCGGCTCTTACCGCACATTTGCCGATTTCGGAAGACGTATTTTGTTTCTAGAACATTATTTGTTTTTGATACTGGACATACAACGATTCCTGGTTGCGATTGGATTTTTGTATACAACTCTCATGACGTTTCAAACTTTTCCTCTACTCGAGATATGTCTAAAGCCGGTGTCTAAAAGTTCACTAGACTCATCTTTCAACAAAACACGTGATGTGTTATCCCGGCTTTCATGATGTGAGAACTTGATTCCGATGCTTTTCGGGCTTGTTTTGGCACCGTTGGATGACGCGTAGCACCAAGAGTTCAAACCTTCACCTAAACCTCTCTTTCTCTTTCATCCGCCTTGCATAATAGATGGGTCCATGGAATCATCGTTCCCTTTTTTCCCTCGTATCCGATTTCGTTTCTCTTTTCTCTCTTTTCCTTGTGATTTCTGCGTGAGCTTCAAACAAGTCCCGAAAAAGCGGGGCCTTTGTCTTCTTCTTCTTCTTGTTCTGTCACGTGCCACATTCCCTTATGTGTGCCCTGTTTCTCGACGCGCGACAAAAGTCGATGTGACCATTGAGGCAGAAACAGTGGATTCATTTCAATTCTTTATTACCCCAGAGGGGGTTGTATGAGGTGTGTCGTTAAATGTCGATACACAATTTTCTAGGAGAACGGTTCTACAAGGTTTCTTTTCTTAGATAACGGTTCTCCAACCTCCCCATTCTACGCCTCATTTAAACACCGAAAAGAGCGTGCGCGAAGATAAAGAAGGATAAAGAAGAGGAGAAACGTTAAAAGAAACCTTTGAACTTTCCTGACAATTTTGATATACGGTAGTTGACTGAGGTCGATGTACGGTAGTTGACTGAGGTCCATCATGCTCAATCGCTGTTGGGCATGAAATGTTGTCATCACGCCATTCTAGGATTTGATCGAAATTTTAATTGTTGATCTTTTTCGCAACCCTTCATTGCTTTTTTCCACTTGACTACCTATTTGACAAATAGAGCTCGTTTGGCGCTCATTTCCCGACGAATTGCCATTTTGTGCGTTTCGGGTGTGAAATCGGTGTGGTGAATGAATAATGTTCCTCTTGCTCCGCTCTCTTCACCCTTCGCACTCGGAAATTCCGCGAATTTTCCCACATCCGTTCTTCTTCTTCTTCTCCTCCTTCTTCTCCATCATCCGCCCAATTGATTCTGCATTTTCCGGCTCTCAATTTCCTTCCGCTGAGTGTGTTTCTGATTCATGGCAAATTACAGACGAAGCCCGTTGTTTCACGAGATCGAGACGGAATCGGCCAATTTCCGGAGCCGCGAAATCGTATTCGGAACGCCAACGTCGAACAGCCTCAAGTGTGTTTAGAGAACTCGCGGACAGCTGCGTGCATGCCAAGCACGAACAAACTGACTTACAAAAACGATTCTATAATGACAATAGGAGTCTGCGTGCACATACTGGAGAACTTCTCAATTTAAACTACAATGGTCCTAAATTTAAATGTTTGTATAGATCTGAATTTGGGACTAAAGAATTTGGGAAAATGATACCGGGCTTTTTATCTTCGCTTTTCTCTCCTCTATGCCATGCAGGAATTCAATTTGTCTGATATTAATAATTAATTTTAAAAATCAAACGAGACCCCTACCGTAGTAGCGTCTAGCACTCTGAATTCAACCGAAGATATGTGGCCTTTCGATGTCGTCAGAATTATCATCTGAATGTGAACCCGAATAGCCTAATAAACGATTTATAAACTATGGAAAATTAAATTAAACTCTACCGTAACCTACATTCCCTACCTACCTTACAATAAACTTTTTTTATTATTTTCAGCACTGATGGAGACGGGTGACCTCACGGGTGACGTCATCGAGCGTGCGGATCTACCGGAGCCGAAGCCGAGACGTCAAAGAAGGTGAGCAGAAACAACGGAGACATCCACCCCCAAATTGGATCTGCGGAATTTTTTTTACAAAATTGGTCATAGAGTTCAACAAAATTATATTGGAATTATAAGATGAGTCGAGATAAAAATGTTCCCAGCGACCAATGCTTTCTCAAATTTAGAAATTCTCCAAATCAGCGCCGATTTTGTTGTCATTTTGCCTCGTCGTCGCTCTTTTTCTATTTCTCAAGTCCCATTTCATTAGGCGGGTCGCTATCCATTAGTCTGACGTCTTTCCTCCCTTCCTCCTTTTCTCTTCGGAGATCGACTGAGAGAGAAGAATGACACAGTCACGCGCCCTTGTCAACCTATTCCAGAATTGATAATCCAACTGGAATTTGGGGCAGCAGCGTGTCTGCTCCTACTCCTCGCTCCATGGCGAACTTAGGTTTCATACTACTCGCAACTAGTTCCCTCCCATTCACGTGCAATGCAGAGTTCCCTTGAAGCTTGGGTAGCAGGACCTCGCTAGGACCCGGAAGTGATGATCCTAGAAACAACTTTACCTTTCTTTGTGTCTTTCCGAGCAGCGGAGAGAGGATTCCGTGAAATTTAGGGATACTTGAAAAGAGAAAGAGATGACGGGAGGGGGAGAAGTGGTCGGTATCTACGCAACGCCGCAAGTAGCCATCCACTCTCTTCTCTCTTTTTCTCCTCCTTCCGCTCCAAATCATTCGCCTTTTTCATGCACTCTTCGCGCACACTTCAGACTTCTGAGAAAGTACTCTCAACGCCTAGGACGAAGTCAGAGCCACCCGGGTTCTTTTCTCTCTCCTCCCTTTCTCTCTGTTTCTCTCCCTTCTCGAAACCCGATATTTTCGTTCTCGAGCAAGCTCTTCGCAACGCGAGTAATCTTATCTCAGGGCTACTACTTTTTGCGCACGCTTTCCCATCAGTTTCGGTCCTGTTTTTGCCCAACCTTTGATCCCAGCCTCCCTCTCCCTACTCTTGCTCTCCTCGTTTCTCTCCATTCACACACACGAAGCTACTGCGCTCTTTAGTTCATTCCTCCCTCTCTCTCGCTCGCATCTTGCTGGCAATAATAATTTCCGAGTTTCCCTCTCCTCCTCCTCCTTCTTCACTTCCTTCACTCTGCCGACTTTGCGTAGAAGCCTGCATAAAGTGCCTTTATTCTCCCCGGATAAGCTGTGCAACACTTCTGCGCCATTTCATTCGCTTCTCTCTTGAGAAATTTTACACCAACAACCTTCGAAAGTGAGGGGTTCTCCATTTTTCCCTTAATTTCGGAGATAAACCCCTTCGAGTTGCAAATATTGTAATACTTAAAAATGATTTCAGAGTGGGATCGTTCTTCCGCATCGACAAGCTGCCGGACTACATCAGAGATACGATGCGGTGGATCATGGGGTCAGCGAGATATTAAATATTAATGAGAGGCTGGGGAGAGCAAGCGACTCCGACATTGCTGGGGAAAGGAATTTTTTCAACATTTCAAAAAGAAAAGTACATGTTGTTTTTAGGTTATTGCCTCCACGACGAGAGATTAGGGGAATGAAAATTTTACTCTATAGAAAAAGTGATTTGGGCCAATTGATGGTTTCTGGACATTGTCGAGAGACGTAGAACCAGGGTAGCAATCGGATAGCCGTCTGAGAAGATCAGGGAGAGGTCAGAGTGAGAAAAAAATCGGTGCACTTATGAGTATACTGGAATCGTAGGCAACAATGCTCACTCGTAAAAATTACAAATTACCAAAATTAAGAATTATTACGAAACAGTCCACGAGCTGAAGGAATGAAAAAAATTGGTGTCTTTAGAAATGGTGTTTCACATGCGCGAGTCCGGAGCTCCTTTGCTGAGCAATGAGAATGCACTCTTATTTTTGTTGGTCACAGAGCGATAGAGAGCTCTTCGCTTTACGATTACGGAGCGTCACTTGTCTGATAGCTATTCTCTCTGATACTATAGATAGTACCCGCTCTCTTGATTTTCTATGATTCCACACGTGACTTTGTATAATGTATAATGACAAATCGTGGAATGAATGTATGTTCCATCTCTTTTGCCTTTTTATTTCATTTCATCCAACTTCTAGATTTTCCTCTCAATGTCAGGGAAGATTTATTGAAAAAAGAGAAAAAAAATATTCAAGAACCGCAAAATAATCGAGAATGTAAATTACTATTGTCATTTATGGGGGGGGGGGCATTCACAGCAATGCGGTCTTCTGATCTCTGACAAAATATACAAACATATAAAACAGGTATTGGCGAGGAAAGGTAAAATGCTGCCTGGATCTAGTGAGTGCACATCGGTAAGTTCGGTTGCTTACCAGGGCTACGTAGGTTCTGAGCACGCTCTTGCGAAATCAAAGTTTCTATCATTTTTTTTCTCTTGCGAAATCAAAGTTTCTATCAATTTTGCCGTCACCATAAGATTGTATTTTAGTAGCAACTTCACGTCTGTGAGAGCGCTGATGTAAATCATTGAACCGGTTTCATTCAATTAATATTCGCTCTCTCCCTCTCGAAGAATGGAAGTGCTGCGCTATTTGAAATTTGTTGTCGGAGCAATCATGTCGAATTATTACGATTGATAATGTGAAACTTTATTTCGAAAGTGATAACCACGTATACTTTTTTTTAAATTATCGAATTCTATTATTTTTATTATAGTAGGCGATTGTTTTCAGAAGAAGACTATTTGTTTATTTCTTGACTTTCTCAGGTCATCTCACTGAATCGTGTTCTTTTGTCATGTCCTTATTTGCAAACTTCACTGATCACTTTCTTTCAAAACTCCTCTTTCAAAACATTAAATCCTTGTGTCGACCTGTCTCCCCAAAGCTGCGTTGCGTAACCGTTTTTACGATTCACTATACGTGATTCATCTTTTGTCCGGGTTTTAATCGACATACGAGCGCCGTTTCACCTAGGTTATCAGTCGATTTTATCTGCTCTAGTTTGATAAAACCATATGCGTGGCATAATCCTGCGCACAAATTTAGCGTCGTTTCGGCGCTGATTCGTTGTGTGCATCAACGAACGCATGTCGTTCGTCTACCGATGGAGGAATGCGTGACATCACCACATTCACCCTTCTCTGTTATCTCAAACTGTTTCTAGACTGTGCATGATAATTCTGTTTTGAATAATATGCCGATGTTAATATAGTATGATGGATTTTTTGTTGTGTTCTCTATCAATGATATTGGTGGACTACCACATATATTTACCGAAGAGAAACCGTTGTGAGATTTCTATCTCGCGACATTTGCGTTTATTGCAGCCAATACTCGGTAGAATCCCTATTTCTTGTGGTTGGGCGCTCGCTCGGATGAGTAAGATTGGACGGGGGAAGGAGGAGCGCCGAGTTGAACCGGTTGAGTGGGGGTAGCGACGAGTGGCTAAGAGCGGCCGATTCATCGTGCACACGCATACGGCTCGTCTCTCTCTCTCTTTCTCTCTCTCTCTCCCCCCCCCTCTTTGCCCCACTCATTTTCGCATATACTTCACAGAGTCTTGCACATTTCTAAGTGGAGTCCCACTATCAGTGACAGACTCTTTCGTCATCGCGCAGATTAGCACACAGACAGACACACAGAAAAAGTCTTTTATGAGGCCCCTAAAATTGTATAAGAGCTAATATCCAAATGTCTAAAAATGAGACTTTTTTGCGTGTCGTTAGAAAACACACGTCGGCCCCCTCCCAACCTTGTCCTGTCCCCTAATGACAACCACCCTGATCCCCCCGCCACTTTTTTGATTGATTGTTGGTCTCAGTCGCAACTCTCAACCTTCACACGCAGGGTCTCCTAAATTTTCTTCTTCCGTCTCTCTCTCTTTCCACTTTTCCGAAGGTCACTCACTCAATCGCAGCTGTTCTCCAGATCTCACACCTTTTCGGCAGATCTCCTAAGGAAGCTGTGAAATTGAAACCCTCATTTTTTGCCTTTTCCCCTGTCTCGTCTAGAACAAATCACCGATTAGCGCCGCTAAAGGAGCAAATGTCTGTGTTTGATCAAGGCGCACATTAGCGATTTCTAAGGGAAAATAAGCATACTTAATTCGATATTATAAATAGTTTTCTGATGTTGCACTGTAATAGATCCGCGAACAGTCGCACTCGGCTGTTCCTTGTGTTCAACTGGTCAATTTGTTTCTGCTTTTTTACGGGATCGCCCGTCCAACCAACTCGTTTATAGCCTTGAGCAACGAGAGGAACACCTGTCTTTTATGGAGGGAAAGAGATCTCGTTCCCGATCTCTCCTTTGTCTTACGCATGAGATCAGCCCATGACCGTCGTTATTCGCCTATTCTTTTGCGATTTTGAATGGTTTTGCGCAATATGCAAATAATGTTAATTGGCTCTTCAATTACTACGTTAGTTTCATTTGCAAGTATTGTAACTCCGAAGGGGGTCAATAGATGGGTGTCAACCGACATGATCGGATCAGTGTTTTTATGATTTCTCTGCGGCAGGATGCGACCTTTTTCGCAATATCAGCTGTGTCTCCATGTGCAAAGATGTTCTTTCTCTCTTTCTCTCTCTCTCTTTTTATCGAGGTGATAATGCAAACAAGTTGCGCCGGTCGCCTTGATAATCGCTTATCATGGGGCCGCCCGACACTTGCTCAAAGTCGACTCTCTCCATTTCGCGTGCTATCTCGTTTCTCTTTTCCCCCTTCTCCGAAATGAGTAATCTGATGTGGGGCCCTAATCCGATAAAAGAGAGAGAGAGAGATCCTGTCACAACTCGAACGCGATTTGGTGTGTAATCGATTTTAATATCGATAAAAAACGCCGAGTGATTAGACACCGCAAACAGAGTCAAAACAGGCGCGCAAACACCTCTCTCTCTCTCTCTCTCTCTCTCTCTCTCTTTCTCTCTCTCTCTCTCTCTCTCTCTTTCTCTCTCTCTCCCTCTCTCTCTCTCCTTTCCAGTTATCTTCGTATTCTTCTTCTTCGTCTCGTCTTCCCTGTTTTCTCGTCTCTTCCCACACACGCCCCACACCCATCTCTCTCTCAGTTTGAATATGGCCCATTACCCGGTATTCATAGGCGTTTCTCTCTCTCTCTCTCTCTCTCTCCTCATTCTCATTCCCAGCTTATCGCCGACCATCTAGAGGTTGACGAGGAGCGCCACAGGAAGGAATGTGGAGAGTTGACGGAGGTGAAATTAGCTTCCCCTCTTCCTTTTCCCTCCCTTCTCTTCTTTCTCCCCCCCCCCTTTCCAATGAACTCCTTTGTTGGTCACACTGAGTCATCTTTTTCCGATTTTGGCAAGGAAACCAAGCCAATTAGGAAAGCGCACGGAGATTTCGGTGAATTGAACTATGGAATCGCCAGATATGAACAAAGAGTTCGCCGGTAATAGCCGCATACGTGCCGGTGAGTGCATACAGACCATCAAATATACTACTTAATTTAATTAAATTTTAAATGCATTTCACTGGTTCGGCGATTAGGGAGAAGCGTGGGGTTAGCTGCCCCTGTGTCTTCTGTAGTGAACAACTGCTGTTCTGTAGTGTGCCAGAATCGAGAAAAGGTTCGCACAAAACGAGCGCCGTTGCATAAGGAACAGAAACTAGAAATGTTCTCGCGAACTCAAATTCGATCGAACTCAAACTCCCGCCCATCCGTTGGGGTGCACCAGAACTGGCCTCTTGCTAACCCATTTTAAACGTTGACGAAGTTGGAGTAGCTTGAGGTTTTAGACGAAAAAAAATGATTCCCCAGCATATTAGTTCTACGCAAAACTACCAGTTCTCACACTCGCCCCACTCTTTCCTCATTCTCTTTCACTGACCCACAATGATCATAGTGAAGTCTTGCTTGTGTGCATACATTCAATATGCAGCTTCTCTCTCTCCATCGTGTTTCACTGACTATCATCCCCCCTATTCAATCTGCTTCTCTGCCCTCTCTCCATTTCACCCACTCTCTCGTCTCTTATCCATCGTCCGATCACAGTCGAATCTATCGCTAGATTATCTGCGTGACTCGCTGACCATTTCATTTCCACTCTCGCAGATGAACTCGAGATTGAACTGAGAGAGATAGCTTCATCACTATCTTCACACTTTTTCACCTTTTGCTTTTTCAGCTTTTGAACATTATTAGCGCCTAAAAAGGGGCACTCATAAAATCTATTCGATTTTTGCAACCTTCGCTGTTTCTTAACGCACATTGATTCGTTTCACGCACTCTTTCGATGAAGGACGTTTGAAGTATGTAGATGAACAATGGTGGACAGTGCAGCGATTATTCATTATTCGCCTATTCAGTAGTGAGATCTCTAACACTTAGCCAAATTTGCGAAAATGTAAGAAGATTCTAGGCATAATTCTCTACAAACTCAGCGGGGTTCACTGAAAGTCGAGGTCTGGAGTGCCTTCGAAGGTCAAAGTTGTAGTTGACGAAAGAGTAAAGGAGATTCTGATCGTTTGAACGCGCTGCTCTCTCTCTCTCTCTCGCTTCCACTGTAGAACTCAATGTTGGCACACTCCGTGCCACACGCGTCGCTCTTTTCGCGTGTTAGCAGTTCACACTACAACTTTTGTCGTGTCTCGCCATCGGCTTCTCACTTTGCCATCCTTTTCGCTCCGCGCGCTCTTCCATATACTCGAGTAATTGCCTGACCCTCTCAATTATGCATACTCTCTCGCGCTTTCTGATCGATGAGAGAGCATGTAGAATGAGGAGAGTCAGAGCTTTACTCAGAAACTCGCAATTTAAGATACTAAAAAAATATATAATTTAACATTAAAAAAGCTAATTTGAGATAGTGTGACTCCGGATACTCTCAATTGAACGGAAAAATAACACCTAATTTATTTATTCATTTATTTTATACACCCTCGTAAGATAGTAATTTTAAAAAAGTAATTGAAGGAACGGGAAACGGAATACTTCACATTCTACATATCGCTATTTAGAGTATTCTCATTAGCAATGCATCCTTATTCCGTGAATCCTTGTCATTTCTTCTTATCCTCATTTGTGGATTGTTGATTATTTCGTGTCGTGCTTCTGTATCAGTGATTGCTGTCATTATCTGTTTCATTTCTCTGAAATTCAAAATAGAATTATCTTAGTCTGGATGTCTTCCTACACTCAACAACCACAGCCGACAGTAACCGTCCGACCACGATTGGAACGACGAAACTCTGAGGAATTAGAGGGATGCTGTCTCGCCAAAATTGTCATTTCAAATCTACTCACGCTCACGAGGTCAGTTGCCTTCAATCTACAGTAGACTTGCATCATCACTACGTAATTTCATCTTGGACTGGGGCAAAACGAGGGTAAAGGTGCTGCAATATCAACCGACTGTCCAATGTATTGGCGGCTGTGCTAGAAGGGGGCTTCTCATTGCTAGACAAGGACACTTACTATTACAGTAAAAAGTATATTTTACTATTATTTGCTTACCAATACTTGATGATTTTCCGTTAGTTACCATTAGTATATTCTCATTTTCTTCTGATCATTAGTAATCCCAGGAAATGTTTTCGTCAGGAATGCTCGTATCATTTTATATTTGTATCATCAGATACCAAGATGAGAACCACTTATCCCTGTTGTTCCACGTGTGATTAGGGGAATATTATAACATACCAATTAATTATTTTCTATCCGCTGAGTTCTAAATTGGAACTCCCACTCATAAACATAAAAACATAGTTTCGTTTTGCGTTAAGTGCCCTTAAAAGTGGACGTAATTGCTAGATGTTGCGGTGATTGATTGGTTGCGAAAGTGAGATGGAGAAGGATCTCTCTCTTTCGGAGTTCGCATACGTGTGCAACAAAATGGGGGGGGGAGGGATTATCCATCACACAGTGTGGGATTGCTGCTGGTCGATTCAAATCATTCGCCGAATTGACTCCAACTCACTCTCACGAAGTAGAGAACGTCGCTTTACCGCGTGCTAGCTGACATCATTTTATGCGGAACCAAATTTGCTTATTCAAATTTTTTTCATTGACTTTGCGAAGCCTCTCTTGATATTAAGAAAATGCAGTGTATTGCCGACTATAATGTAACTTAGAAATATGATAATTAGGAAAGAGTTATCTGTTAGTATTATGTTGACATGGATTCCTTTTACTTGTATGTACAGTCGTCCTTCTTGTTCTCTCTCTCACCCCTCTCTCTCTCTCTTCCTTCCAATCTCTCACTCTCATTTCAAGGCCCTTCCTCGCCCCTCCATTACTCTACTTCACATTCAAATCTGAGAGGTTATAGTGTCCCCGACCTCTCTCGTCTCTCTCGTCGTTCTCATTTCCCGTGTGTTTCTTTCCTCATGAGGGACCCTGCGCACTCAGAGAAAATATGTGTCTCTGACACGGTCATTTGTTCAACTGAAGCGCTGCAGCAGGCAATATCTCTAATCTTGATGTGCGCAGAGATAGAGGTTAAAACAAAAAAGAGTGATCTATACTTCCCATAGAGAGTCTTTATTTACTGTAAATCGTTCGTGTAATCAGACATTATTCCGTTGCGCCTTCGGGCGTCGATAATGTGGTGTTAGTTTTCGGAGAAAGGAAATGGAAAAAAGGTCAACATTTGAATTCCCGCAATTTCTTATCTCAGTTCTCCGTGGAGCAATCGACTCAAAACTTCGAATACAGCATTTTCGACCCTTTTACACTTATAAACGAAGTTTTGAGTCGATTGCTCTACGGAGAACTAAGATAAGATGCGAAAAAGAAAAAAAAAGATAAGAAGAACTAAGATGTGGTAATTCAAATCTTGGCCTTTTTCCATTTCCTTTTTCCAAAACTAACACCACATCAAATATAATTATATCTCGTCGTGCATTTGTGCTCTCAAGTTATAGTCGTAAAAATTATTCCTTAAAAATCAAATAATTGTAAAATTACAATGTATAGATAAAAGCACCATTTGCACATTTGGAGTTTCAAATTCAAAAACCAAACTGCGAAACAGTCGGGAACATCGACGAAAGTACCGCAAATGCCTCTGATTTGGAATGTGAAATGCAAAGAAAAGCATTCGTTTTCGTTGCCTAATCCGATTTCGCACTGCATTCACCTGTGCGTTACAGTACGACGCGTGTCGAGTATAGTGGTCGCAAAAAGTGAGGCGTTCAACAGGTGCTTTTGATCTCTGGGAGAGAGAGAGCGAGAGGAAGAGAGAGAGAGAGAGCAGTCCTCATCCCAAACCTGCTCTTACCTATTGGTACATCTGCTCGTGTGACCACTGCTCACTTTTTCAATCGCTCGTCCCAGATCACAACCACTCACTATTTTCTTCTTCCGAAAGAAATCCAGCTGTGCCCATTCAGTTCTTTGTTTCTGTTGATCGCGCGCATCTCTCTCTCTATCCCTCACATTCTCAGGTGACTTTTTCCAGTGTGCTCATACTGTCCACTCGATAGCGCCCCTTGATAAGACGGAACTATCATTCGCCAAAATGTGTTTCCCCTTTTTTCCTTCACAAAAGATTTTTCACACTCGCTGCTCTTAAAACCTTTCACACTCGCTGCTCTTAAAATTCAATACTAATATTAAATCAAAGAAGCCATATCAATGAGTCCTGCCATAAATGACAGATCACATCGCCATACCACGCTCCCTAACAAGGGGAGACCGCATAGTCGATATGGAGTTTTCGAATGAGACCTAGTGGATTCGATTCCTCTCACAAAATTAAGAAATTATCGGTGGCTTAAAACTACTAAGCAAGTTCTAACAATTCTCCACCCTTAGAGGCAATTTTAAACCACCGACTATTTCCTTATTTTATGATAGTAATTGATCCGTCTCAGTCGGAAACTCCATATCGACTACGCGGTCTCCCCTTGTAAGTCCCTTTTTCATTTCCCTCTGATTGCTCGTAATATTCCAAGTTCAATCTTAGTTTCTCATGTGGCTCGACTGATTGCTCAGCTTTGCATAAATCATGCAAATATCAGGGTCGTGCGCGTCTCTTTCCGTTTGCTCTTATCCAATTAACAGTGTGTCTAGGTCACGTCCCGAGGGAGCAAAGGGGGTTGACAGGGTGGGGCCACAAATTTCAAACCTGAGAGGAGGACTTATCCACACTAGTTGGTCCAATCTAGATCATATCGTCTCGCTGATTAACCATCTATCTCTCTCTCCCATTCACTTCTTCCCTCCCCCTTTCCGACTCTCAACCGTGACTTACAGAATGGGAACTAGTTCAGTAGTGGAAGAAAGGGGACAGAGAGAGAGAGGAGAGAGAGTACTATTCATATGCGAGATGGGTGCACATTTGCACCACATTTTAACCATTTTGTCGTCGAAATAAAATTCAGTTGGCTTTGCGATGAGAAGGGAATTATTCTGTAGGCTGTCAATCCCTTTTGTTCTGCACTACAAATCGCGCAGAGAAAGCGCGCGTCTACAATTGGAAAAGAGAGTTTGATTTTTTGATCAACAGATGTCTCGCATACGGATTTTAATTTTATAGATTTGAAGGTTTTTTCTGCAAAAAAAAAAGATTACGAAAAATAAGCCCCCCCCCCCTTTCGCCCGCCAGTATACTCAAGAACAAGGCGCACTCTCTCTTTTTCTCCCTATTCTGACAGCTCGTGGACATGATAAATGGCCTCACGTGGTTCTTGCCTCGCAAAGATTACAGATCTTGTCCGAGTTGTTCTTCTCTCACTTTCCTCATGACCTTTCTCTCTCTCTCTCTCACTTTCTCTTTCTCTTTCTCGTCTACTACCATCCACCCCCTTGTCTCTTTGTCCGATCACCGCGACAACAGACACACACGTATTTTTCGAATCTACCGTAACTTCTCTGCACACAATATTTTGCCTGCACCTTCTACAGTATCCCTGTCCTGGAGTAAACAAGAAAACATTGGCGCAGGGACACGTACACACCGATTTACGATGCGATCGCAGAGCGCCAAAACACCGCCGTATTTTCGGAATTTTCTGATCTAATTTATAGATTAACGAAGATTGTTGAGGAAAGTCAGCGACCTCTTGTTTTCGCGCAATTTCCTCAGTATCATATTAGGAACGGGAGAACGGAACTCAGGAATAGGCTAAGGAAAAATTAGGCACTCGGACATTGCATTCTCTGTTTTTTCCTCGCGAGAATTCGGTTAGGAAACGAAACGTGCCTATCAAGTAAAGGTTTAGTCGTAATTAACCTGTGGTACACGTTAAAACAACATTTAAAATCGCAGGAAACTATGTAAATTCCATCCAGTGCACGCTTCACTAATTTAGCTTTGACTCAATAAATTCTTATGGAATTTTTATAATGTCTTGTATTATTTGATATGAATTTATGTTTCACAGTTGTACTTGGAAACTCACTCACTGGGAAGTCACTGGAAAAATTGCTCAAGCATCGCAAACTGTTTCAATAACAGCATTCAAATAGTGAATCTATAATTATTTCCATCCAATGCACACTAGGGATGCAAGTTCGGTTTTCGTATTACGACTTTCTCAGCGAGAGATCGGTAATACGGCTGATAAGGGAGAGAGAATTAGAGAAAAAGGGACGCCGTATTACCGAAACCGACGCCGAACGGGCAATCCTAGTGCACACTTCAATATTATAGTTTTGCTAAGACTTGGGAGTCCTCTGAAATGCTCGATGTTCGCAGCTGAGAGAGAAAGAGAAGGAGGAGAAAGAGAAAGTCCATTCAAGCGAGGCGACGGGCATTAACGTCTTTTGGCCCGCCACCTCTGAGTGACCACTTGGAGAGAGAGAGAGAGAAAGGAGGGAGAAAGTAGCCTCCCACCACTCACTCCTCGCTCATAGCCTTGAATGCGATTTCGAGCAAATTTCCATACAAAATTTGAGTAGACTTATGACGCCGTGGTTGTTATTTTTGTCGAATATTGAATTTCGCAGTGGCAGTTCTCTGTGGGAGAAAGCATATGCTCTTTCGTATATGCGAAATGCCATAACACAGTGTCCATTTCACGACCCTCTACGAGGGGGCAACAGCTTATGTGTATCCCCTTCTCTCTCTCTCTCTCTCTCTCTCTCTCTCTCTCTCCTCTCCTCTCTCCTCTCTCTCTCCGTCTCGCCTCCTTCGAGTAGCCAAACAAACGGACAACGACACTACTGTTCACTTGATCCTTAGAGGGGGAGCCGATAATCCCTCCCTCCCTCTCTTCTCCTCCTCCTCTCTCATATCGCCCCACCTTCCTATTGACACCCTCACATAATCTCGACGCGCCAAGATTACTCTTTCACGCGACTTTACTTCCCACTGAGAACTTTGTACTACAGTTTCATAGAACGAAGAAACTTTTCAGAATCGGAAATATCAATGCCAATATAATTAACATAATTCTCAATTCGATACTTAAAGTAATTGCCTGATGAAGTGCATAAGTTCTCCATATGATTGAGTGTTCGATGTCTTTTGTCCGCTCATAGTTCAAAATAGTCCCTATTTAATTTAATTTACGAACGGAAACTCGTGCCCTTCCGAATCCATGAACGTCACGCCCTTTCATCCCAATCCCGACTGCACTGCATTCTCGCTCACTGTTCTCTCTCTCTCTCTCTCTCTCTCCTCTCCCTTATCACGCCCCGCCCCTTTTGTGTGTGTCTGTTGTGTGGAGCTGTCGTTTCTTCTCCCCTCGTTTCCCTCTTCCCAATCGCTCTCCTCCCCTTCCTCATCTTCCTCCTCATCAGTCTCAATGGCACCGGGTGAATCGGTGTCGACCACCCACGAAGGTCGTTTCTCCTCTTTCCGTTCGGTCCTCGGTGAATGGCGGGCGCTCTTCGACGGCTGCAACTTCATCAAGAGGAAAGACCGGAGATCGAGAGATGAAGAGTAAATTTCACGCCTATCGACTTTCTATTTTGTTTCCTGTCAGAGAGTAGAATGGATCGAAAGTATCCTTGTTTTGTAACTATCTATTGAAGCCACTCGACTTTCCGCACTAAAATGACGTCCTGAATTAACTAACGTTCTGAGGGATTTTAGAAAGCTGCAGGCTATTTTTCTGCTCAACACCAACTTTGTATCGAGTTTTCACTGTTCTTTACTTCTGAATACTGCATTGCATCGATAGTGTTGTTTGTCCACTCCATCTCATACTATGATAGCGCAATACGCGCCGCGCGCGTTTCCACCCCCTGTCAACAACCATTTACTACTACAGTTGCTATTATTAGCCAGTGAATAAGGGCTGGCGTCATATGACGTCATATATTTTCCAGCTCCATATTTGGTTCTACACTTATGTGAAGTTTCCAAGTTTTTGAACAATGAGCAAAACTGCATTTTGGTGAAATTGGGTGAGAGAAGTGGTTGAAATTCAATTGAAAGTGGCATGGGGTAAATCACACGCTGCGAGAAAAGCGAACGAGTCTTTCTTTCTCTCCTATGAATGAATGAACGGCGGCGCACCTTTGCTCAGCCGGTTTTACGCGGCGGTGCACCGAAAACACGCCGAACGCCATTGTGAAAACCGTCAGAATCACGCTAACTCGGCCAATTTGAGCCCATTTCCTTGAAAAAATTATGATGGGGAGGAAAATGGTTGTAGAACGATCCTAATTTGGCGAATTTGCAGTCGCTCCCGTCGTAAGGAAAACAAGGACGCGAAACGACGCGTCGCCAGCGCATCCCAGGTATTTTTTAAATAATATTGTTACGAAATTAATCATCAAATAATTTTTAATTGACAATTACGCGTATTCACGATAGGAATCCAATTCCATTCAATTTTTGCATTTCACTTTTGTCATCTTTTGCTAGAAAGCAACGTAATACACGACGTCTCCTTCCCCGACTTGGCTATGAATACCTGTGCGTAAGCATGAGTCACTGACGTGTCTGAACACAGCAAGCTACAATATTCATCACTTTTCCTTCTCAGATAGAGAGAGAGATAAAGAGAGAGAGAGAGAGAGAGACTGCTCAGGAATGAACATGTGACGATGGGAGCATTTCTATAAATTAGAATCGGCTGATATCAAGGCGCGCATCGTCAAACACAATGCGAGAGGCTCGCTTCTGGTTTATAATCAGCTCCTTCCCCTCGAGTCAGATCAAAACTGATAAGAAGACAATAAGAAGTCATTTAAAAAATCAGGAAAAATCGATAATTCTGGGAATGAAAATCGATAACCCAGGGGAAATAAAATCGATAATTCAGGTGCCGGCTCGTCCCATTCGCAAGAGCCAATCCTCATCGGAATTGTGCGTGTGCGAGTCGATCGATGACCCGGTAAGATAATCTTATTTGTGCCTGATTTCCGTTTGGAAATGATAAGAATTTTGCGGAAATGATGCCGGAAATGATTTTAATTTCGAACTTATCATTTTTAAGATGATCGAGCGCATCGTGCAACTGCCGCCGGGCATCGACCGGAATGAGTGGGTGGCAACGCACAGTGAGTATTACTGTAGTATATTGTATTGTCAGGATTACTGTAGGCATACTGTATTTTACTAACTGATAGAGGGAATGCTTTGAGTATTAAGAAGTCTGTAGTATGTCGTATCGCCAGGACTACTAGTATACTGTAAATTGTTGACTGATATAAGGAGCGATTCGGTCTCATCACTTCCTGTATCAAAAAGTGATTAAACTCCATTTATTGAGCAATTGAATGATTGTTGTTCCCTTTAGTGATCGGTCTCTTCGACAATTCGAATGCTCTCTGTGGCATTGTCTCCGAACTGTGCACGCCCGTCACCTGCCCCCACATGTCCTACCCCGGAACCAGCAAGGTATTTTATTTATTTATTTATTTGTTGCGGCCGCGAATAGTGCTAAATAATATTTTAAATTAAATATTTCAATAAAATACAGATTGATGAGATAGATAACGAACCCATATCCCCCCTGCTTTTTCCTTATTACGCTCGCACCTCAACGAAATGGGACACCTCATCTTTTTGCACGTTTGGTCACACGGTTAAGCTGTCGCGCGCTCTATAATATCGCTGAGGTGTCGTAGCAAATACACGAGTGCTATTGCATTGGTGGAACAGTTTTCACACTGCTGAAAATAGAGGATTGCGATACTCAAACACATGCGGTCACATGTTTGCCCCGTCGTTCCCTTCAGTTTCGCCTAATCTGGAACCGTTTGTGATTCTCTTCTTCTGATAAGAAAAGGAGAGAATTGAGGGGTCAGAAGGAGAAGTCGACGATCGTCATTCGTTTAGAGAAAGGAGAGAAAGATACAACAAACAGAGAGAGAGAGAGAGAGAGAGAGAGAGAGAGAGAGATGTGATGATCGCTTTCCGAGATAGTTTTCATCTGTGCGCGCGCAAAACTGGGAAAATTGTGAAGACGCATTTCGCAAGAGAAAGAGACAAATATCTGATCTATGTGTGTTGACGCCATTTTGCAGTCGAGAATAGACAGATAGATACCATCTACGAGATTCGACCTCGACGAATGCGTGAATTTGAGCGCAAATAGAGTTGACGCGAGAATAATTGACAATAGGGAATGAACACACCTCAGCAACATTTGCAGAGGCGTATTTCAAATTGCATTTGATCTAGTCCAATCAAACAAGTCTTGCCAAAAATCAGATGGAATTGAATAAAAATGAAATATTAGTGAATAACCACTGTTTTCGATCTGGACAAGTTATGTGATGCGAAATATGGCAACATTTGGTGGCAAAGAACGAATTTACATTGCTAATTCAATTCAGGCGCCTAATTCAATTAATTAATTCAATTATAATAAATATAATTAATTAATTAATTCAGGCGCCGTACTTCGATGAGCGCAACAAGCGTCACCACTACCCCGCAATGCAATACGTCGATTGCGTCATGTCTTACTGTGAGAAAGCCTGCAAGGACGAGCAAATCTTCCCCACCAGACACGGTCAGTGGTACAGTACTCATTCTGGTAACATCCGAGAGACACCGTAATCAATTCTGTGCATATCCAGTGTGGTAGTGCGCATTTCCGTTACACCTAGTGAAATTTTTTACTTGTTTACAAACCAATCCGGTGTTACAGTATTCATCTGGATATAGTCTAAAAATATTCATACACAATTAGTTGCTGGCATCCTGGAAATACTTGTGGTTGGGTAACCCACACAATGATTTGTCATGGTTGCATGTTTGAGAAAGGGGCCATCGAAATGTGCCTAGTGTCTGGTTGACATCCCCACTGAAAGCAGGCCCTCCTCTCTCTATCTCTCTCTCTCTTTCTTGACTCATGTCTCACTCTTAGCTACGGTCACTGTGTGACCATCCTTCTATAGTATGACTAACCAAGGTCAACATACGAATTCCCTCCTTCAATCTCTTTCACACGAAACCTTGCGTATTTCTGAGTCATATCCAGCCTGGCTGAGTCAATTCGGCTATAGTGTCTACACATTTCGAGACTTTCGTAATCCCGTCTGTCCTTACTCACGTGGCGTGTCTCGCGTATTCGAGTCGGGGTCGAATACACTTTGTTTAGTGCCTGTGTCGCACTAAAGAGAGAGAAAGAGAGAGAGTCACGTGCGAGAGCAGCTCAATGATCTCATCGTGACTACCCCAGCCAGTGTGTCTCGCCTACCCTCACAACAACGCAGTTTCTTTCCTCCGTTGCCCCAGTGGGCGAAGAACGATCCAATAAGGAGTGTTATAGCCCACACGACCAGGATCGAACACACGCACATACACAACCTGCCATCTTTCCTCTAACGGGGTGTACCATTTTGACGAACCGTTTTAGAACGCTGTTAAAACGATTTTAGGAGATAATGGGTTCCAAAATGAGCACTTCTAAGTGGTACTCACATCGGAACATCGCCGAAATTGAAAAAAAAGAGCAACAAGACGATAATTGAATCAGTATGCGTTCGCTGAGTGGACGAAAGAGTCGATTCGAAAACGACCTTCTCATTACGAATGGACATTAGAAACATTCTGCTGCCGAGCATTCCGCATTAGTTTTGTTGTGGCGCCGGGCTGTGCATGAATCTGTACGTAAACGTCATCTTTTTGGCTGATGAATCATCGACGTCACACTTTTTGTCAGGGGAAACAACACCGCTCACTGGGAAAATGTCAGGCGGTTTTCCCCCGGTTATCTCACATGGTTAGCGACTGCTATCAGCGAATATGGACTACAAGCTATGAAAAATGAGGAGTAAAAAAGCTAAGCTGATTAGGTTTACGATGAAAGGGAGAAGATGGAAAGGGACCATTCGAAGAAAGACAGCCAGAATTTAATCGAAAAATAAATTCTTTTACAGGTGTACAATTCAATGCCAACTTTGACGCCGCGACGAAAAAGATGGCGAGATATCTGTGGCAGTGTCTCGGACATCTCTACACAAAGCACTGGGACGAGCTGGGTATGAAATTTTTTTTTAAAATTGTTAAAAAACATTTTATCCACTTATCAAGAACAAATGCAAGAAACGTTATTATGGTACTCTAATGCGCACTAAGAACATTACTTTTCGATTGACTTTTCGCGCTAACAGCGTCCATAAATGATCTAGAATGTCTATTTACGTATTTCGCAATATCTTTAGAAATCTTGAATCAGAGGGCAAATGAGACGGGTTTCTTTCTCTGTGTCAGTAGTTCTCAGAGCCGAGTATCTGTGTACAGTTTGTTTGTCTCTTACGTATTCCAAGCTGAGTCATAGTATCTGCTATCTCTACTCGTCGCTATTGATATTCGAGTGCAGCAAATGCATACAGACAGATAGCAAGCGAGCATACAAAGACAGGAAATGAGTAGTAAACATGATATGAGGTACAGTCGAAAAGGCATGCACAACTTACTGGCAAACTTCCGGAAGAGGCGAACAACAGTGATAGGGAAAAGCGAAGGGACACGTATTCTTCGTTAGCAACCGAATTTATTCAGCAGCGTATAATCGTATCCGTGAGGGCATGACGGAAAAACAGTACAATGTTGGTCCATGAAGGCTATAGGATAATTCAAATGGGATTAATTCATGAATTTTCCCTAATGAATTACACTTTTCAGACGCGCTTAATCTCCGACCGCAGACTGGTCTCGTCATGACTCATCTCGCTCGATTCTGTGCAGTCTTCGGCCTTCTTGAAACGAAGGACCAGAATCTGCTCAACAGCACCGCGCTCTTGGTAAGAACCGACTTTTCCTCCGTGGTTGACAATCTTCTCAGTGACATATTGAAAATGTGATCACATATCATAGTAAGCTCGAGTATTGGCGTATTTTCCCAACATATTGCCGTAATTTAATAACATGTTACTCAATACAATGTAATTTCCAGGTTCGTCCTCCGCCTCCTCCTCAGTCGCACCAAGCGGAGTTCATGGCCACTCCATCCTCCTGTGACGGGCGCGCCTCTCGCGTGCCCAACTCCAAGTCGGGTTCCTGGGGCGGCTACCCGTCCCCCGCCGTTCTCTCCTGCAAATCCTACGCGCAGACTTGCTGAAAACAAGCAAATCTGGTCACCAACACATCCCTCCTTTTCCTTCTCTTCAAGAGCTGTAAGAATTCCTTCCGAATCGCAGTTTGCAATAGAGAAAGTGTGAATTTGTATTGATCGATATTTAGATATTCTAGGGAGTGCACTCCCGTTTCTTTATCATCGCCCCCGTGTATACGCTATACTTGTCCCTCTCCGATCCTGTAATTCATTGTTCCACACTCGAGTAGACTCATTTCGCGCACTTAGTCGTTCACTGATCTTAGGCACATCATCCGGCACGAAAAAGCAAGTTGACGAGCGGCGCCGTTCAAGGATGGATCGAAATTCGCACGCGCGCACTTGAAACATATAGTCAACACAATTTGAATTCCCCCCTGTAGACTCTCTTCTCCTTTTCTCTTTCTCAACGGTGTGATGTCGTGATTGTGAGAAGTTCCGATATTCGGACGAGAGAATGCGATAGAATTCACCCCCCGAGTATACTTTTTTTGGTATTACACACGTCCCACGAATCGTTGTCCAATTGTTCATTTATCGAATGCGAAAGATAAATATAAAAATTCGCGATATGCAAGACGAGAGGCAGATATGAGCTGTAATACTATGAGGTTGAAGAACTCGTTTCGAAATGCGAATCTTGTGAGTGCTGAATGCATAATGTCCACACATCTACTCTGACATGGCTCTATACGAAGCTATTCTGTATACAAAACAAAATGTGCAATTGCAAATAGAATCACCAGTGATTCTGTTTGATTTGCCTTTTGCTGATTTTTTGGGGGAATTTCATATTTCAGATCTGAGGAGTTTGAGGTGGGAAGTGGGGAAAGGGGAGTTAGTACGGTCTCATCAAGTCGGGGTTGATGGTGCAGTGCTTGGGATCGAGGTCAAAGTTGGGGCAACCGTACAGCTTCGTACTTTCCGCCCCGTAGAAGTCGTAGTGACAGCGATTGAACTTGCGAATCCTGAAATCGATTAATTATTGATTTTGAAAATTCGTCAGCCCCCTATCAAAGCTATCACAAAACGAGTTTTAAAAATCTCTTTCAATTGAATATGTCTTGTTCTGACGGATGTAGAGGTGTAAAAACAATAATGATCCCTAAAAGTGGCCACTCACAGATTTCCGGTAAGTCCTTCGAGGAACTGAATGTATCCCTTCCTAATAGCGTGAGGTTCGAATGCAGCGCATCCCAAAACGTAGCCAGTAGAGAGAGAATAGAGGAGAACATCGCCGTTCTTAATCCAACTCGCACGACCGGACTCGACGAGGTGAGTGTAGAACGCCTTTACATATATTTATTTTCTTTTCTTGTATATGGAGTAATATGGGCACTCGGGACTGAATATGCTAATTGCATCATTCTTCTACCCGGAGCCCAGATCGAAGACCTTTTCAATAGTTTACCTTTTCAATAGTTGGGTACTACGTTGTTTTGGGAAAGTAAAAAACGAAAACTTAGGCATTCCTGTGCTCTGTAGATTGATGTGATCTACAGTACACTCCTGCACATGGCGTTCTTTCGAAAGTTCCAAATACCAGAGACATTTGAGTGAGTAGTGTGTACAGATAAAGAAGTTATAGTAGTGATATACTAACCTCTATCGCTTTCCACATGACGAACATCGAAATACTAATGTTTGGAAACGCGATCATCGATGAGCCTAAAAAGGTTAAGATTTAATATAATTTTGTTTTTTTAAACAAGTATATGTGTGATTTTTAGACTGCTGTGCTCGCTAAAGTGCATAATGCATGCACTAATTCTATTATTGTATGGAGGTTTTCTTTAGTCCGTTATGAGAATCAGATGAGGCTTGCAAACCTGCAGCCGCAGCTGAAACAATGTCGCGTATTTGAGGCGTCGGCCGAAGAGTAGACGATGGAATTCGGTTGATGAGACAGCGAGAGGACTGAAAATAAATATATTCAGTTCCGAAGAAAGAATTATTCCATTATCCTGCTGAGGTGAATCTTACCAAGCAAACCTGGATTCACTAGAAATCGAAAAAAAAACATTGAATTGGCAACATGGAAGACCTTGAAAAAATCGAAATGGAACAATAAATAAATTACATGATAGATCAGAGGTAGAAGTCCAAAGAAGAGTGGCATCTTCATGTTTCCTTGACTGAGCAGAGCGGACGGAATTGCAGTCGGCTTGCGAATATTCTTGAGCAGAGTGAGCAAACTGCTGATGGCGAGGCCGATGGAGGCATTGTGGAGGAAAACCTGAGAATTTATTGAATACCGGAGAGTATGGAGACACGATAATAAAAAAAACACTATTTACCGAAGAGGTGGATTACGGTTGCAACGTGCGTATTTTGAGTTACCTTGGATCCGTTGTAGGCGCAAGAGTGCTGGTGTTCACAGTTGTCCGCCTTTCCACAATCGGTCTTCAGGCGCTCGATCATTTCCTACAATCATTCAACTATCTATACCGTTTTATTAGCTGACAATTATTAAATACACGGTCCAAAATATTTTAAAATTGCAAAGAATACGGTTTTGAATGTACGAACCTTGAATGCGCCGGGAAGATTCTTGTGGACGGTATTACCTAGTTTTACAATATGAGCGTTGCCGGAATCGTCTTTTTCTTGAAGTGCAGACCTGAATTGTAGAAAAAGGTGAGATCAATATCAGTTTCTGATTGCAGTGCTTCCCCCGGATCGCAGATGTCACTGCGTCGGCCCGAATAATTTGCTAACTCACGATAGGAATCCTTCCATGCTCTTTCCCAATCCTCCCTTCGATGAGAGATACTTGAACAGTGCAAGACCGATGGCAAATGGAATGAACGTTCCATGGGGAATTGTTCTCAAGTATCCGTGGTTGCAAAGCTGTCGATAGAGAGTCTCGGAAGCCTGAATGAATGCGTTATTATCGCATAGATGAGACCTCAACAGGTCAGACAACTGGTTTAGTTTTATCTTTAGTTTTTTGAATGAACGTTCGTTTACATCCAGACTTTCGAATGTCGTTCGGTTGTGTCACACAATACCGGATATTTTGATAAACTCACGAGATTGGTTAGGTAAAGCGCAAGAGCGGGTCGTCGTGATTTCTTCTCGATGAGAATGGCAAAGAATGAGGAGAGAACGCCGTTTGTATAGCCGATCGTCGGAATGGCAAAAAATCCCATCAATTGTCTGGAACGGAAATAAACATCGATGATGCACTCATTAGCAACAACTCCTCATATTTCCCTTATGATATTTACAGATCTGTCAAAATTACAGGAGCTCACCTGATTTTGCATAGGAACGATAGGTAGAAAATGAGGTTGCAAGTGAGGAAGATAGTCGATCGAAGAGTGTCCGTGGTGTATTTCTTCCAGTCGATTTTCTTTAGATTTCCCTTTGCGCCGATAAGCGTCGTGACCTGGAATGTAGCTGATCATTGCGGATTCTTCAATTTTTTTTTATTTTTTCTCGGAAAACTAAGTCATCCCATAAGATATTTATACATTTTGTTGATATTATGTCCTGGAACTTTGAAAAGTTAATGACTCACTATGTAGAATGTTGCATATGTTCGCATGGAGAAACGGAGGGCTTCAGGGACAGCGTAGATCCATGCCTGTGAACAAATTCATAATTGAATAATGAGTTCTCACCAAGCACTATTATTTATAGTGACCGATTTGTTGATGTTCAGCGTGAAAATAGGATTACAATAGCATCCAAAGTCTAATAAATGTCCTTTTAAAAAAACATTTCCGCTGGAAATCAGCATCGCAGATTGTAAATAATGGTGTAACCTGTGTGCAATCGGGTTCCCAAGTGTGGATGGTCTCGTAGCAATTAGTGCGCAGAACGGGCGCCCCCTGCGCCCATGCGACGAACTTGCTGAGAGCAGCCATCTGAAAAATATTAAATTTACTGTGTTTTTCAATTATTGCGAATATAAAACGCGTCATAACACCTCAGAAGTTTGTCATATAAAAAAGCAACACTAGGATTTACGGCGGACGACGCATAATATGGAATATTCGTTGAAATTTTCGAAGAAGGATAAGTACACTTCTTGTTTCTGCCACTAACATGCCAATCCAGATATGGAATGGCGGAGATCGGCTGATTAAATGTAGCGTGGTTTGAGTGTGTTGTTATCGACAAAGTGTTTGTGGCGCGATGCTAAAAGCGAAAGGAGGAAGGGATGAGTCGATTGATCGAATGGAAACACAACAAAGGTATGAAAAGAAGGAGTAACAATGAGTAGACTAGACTAGCACTCGAGAAAACAGATAATGGAACGCGGCACGTGAACCACGATGTTTTCGCTAGTGCGACTGACGGACGAGATGGGGTGGAATGACGCCGCCTCGGGTTCACTACACTACACCACGATTGATAAGAGCACGCGCGCGTTAGATATGGCCGTGGTGAGATAAGGAGAGAGAGAGAGAGAGAGAGAAATATGAGAGTAGATCACTCCACTCCACTTCCCCTTCCAATTCACCGAAACGCACGTCAACCAGTATCGCTCTACCGAGAATCGGAATGTTTGTGTAATTAAAGAAAGGTCAGTAAAACATAATATTTTATCATCACTCAGCAGTGCAGCGAATTATGCAAATAAAGTTATTTGTGAAATGCGGAAAATATTTGAGTCGATGTGATCTTGGGTGTCGTACTATGACAGTCGGAATTAAAAAAAAAACCTTTCGTGAGACTCGCAGAGAGCGGTCAATTATGCCGGGGTCTCAACAATTGTAATCGGGAGTTCGAATTTGGAAACAAGTAATGGACAAACAGGATAATTGATATGAGCAATAAATATTTTTGGTGGTCAACAATGATACAATTGCACTGCAGATCTCGTGTATAAGTTATATATTACAAGCACACGGCAATGGCATGCGAAGGATTTGTGACGATGTAATTTCCTTTTGGGAAGCACAATAATAATTAGGGGTAGGCAGGTTTGACATGTATAGCAGCTAAGTAACGAAAAAAAATCATTGCCAGTCAATTCATTAAAGGACTGTATCCTGGATTGACCAGTAATGGAAGGGGAGGTTGGGAGTGGGTGAGGATGGGCATTTCATGCCGTGAGTGTCTCCGCCCTCTCCGCCTCCTCTTGTGCCTCTTGTCGCTCACTCTCTTCCTGGATGAGAGCGAGCACATCCTCGGCTGAAATATTATTTTATTGATTGTTTATAGAAGAATAGTTATTTCACAGACTATTCAGGAAACAAAGAATAAGTATGACTGTTTCGTTCCCTGTGCCCAAAGATTCCATTAAGCCGAAATTTCACCATTATCATTTCGCAGCGTTGAGGTATTTAACTAGAGAATCTAAGTAACTATAGTCATCGCGGGAATTTAAATATAATGGTACAATGGTTTTTAGATATTCAGTATTTAAATAAATATGCTTACGTCTGAGTCTCCTCCTTCCTCGGGATCCAATTTCAGCTGGAATAAGTGAGAGAAGTACAATGAAAGAGGCGACGAGACAAACTGCGGGCACGTATACCATTACGGTACGGTAGAAGGAAGAGCAGGAATCGTGAGAGGCGGCGCTGAAATAAAGAATTAAATTTAATAAAAAATAAATAAGATGCTCTGCAAACATCTTTGAGAGAATTGGAGCCAGAAAATAAATTATTTAGGTTTGATGCTATGCTTTGTGAAAGCTCTATCTTCTAGCATTTTACGATGTATACGTCGTTAATCGTTAGACGATTTCAACCTTTTCATTTTCTTATCGGTCCTTTCCCCCTATCATGTGAAGCAGAGAAACAATGTTAATCTGCAATGCTTATCGCATTGCCGGTCGTGATCAATGATAGACACGATGCACAGCTCTGACCAGTCCCTCTCTCTCTCTCTCTCTCTCTCTCTCTCTCTCTGTGCAAACGTTTTATTTTGGAAGTAAAACAGCTCTTACACACATGAATTTTCATACCTCACGAGAATTCGTTTCAATATGGAACATGCCTAAAACACCTCCACAAGGGTCAAAGGGAGAGAAACTGAGACGGGCAGTTTTTTTTTGTGATTCGTGCCTTTCTTTTATTTTATGTTATTGTACCGCGTTTCCTCGTGACTCGCATAAATATTATTATATTATATAGTATCTAGGTTTGGAATAAGGCCACCTTTGAATGCACGATAACAACTCACTCGCAGTTCGGATTTAGCAGCTCGATGATTTGATACGCAATTCCGTTAGCGAGCTTATCGGCTAGAGACATCGCACCGTAGACAAACGCCCCCGATTCCTGAGAAAGAGAAATCAGCATCAATTACCATTACCTTGATAGGATAGAAAATGGTAGGGTTATCGTATTGATTATCTTCGCGAAATGGTATCCGATTGCGGTAAAACTGCTGCTGCTGACTATCTAATATCCATGTCGAAAATTGAGGTTGTAGTCTTACCGTGTTCTTGTTGATGAGATCGGCAGTGATGTCCAGTGATGTGACGAGGAGAATGGACTGAGAGATGCCTGGAACACACAATAATCACCATTTTTCAGTTGAAGACACAATTTTCACATTCTTAGTTCTTGGCGTGCATCTTTTAAAAATTTTACGAAAAATTAACCAAACGCGTCCATTTTTTGGTCATTTTATGGACGAGGCGAGTTTAAATGTTTTGGTCAATAGCATCCCTGAAGGACAATCTTTTTCACTAACCAAGAATAGCCGCGACACTATAGATGCGCCAGTCTTTCAGCTCGAAGTTCATCCACACACAATTGAGAATACCGACGACAAGAGCGAAGACGTAAAGTGCCTGGAGAGGATCGAGAATGGCTGGATTGTCCATTCAGATCAAGCAAATACAGTAATCATAGAATGATCCATGGGTTGGACAGTGTGACCCAGTGTGTTTCAATAATGCACTGATTATTATGTGGGAAAAACATAACAGATCACAATTCCTGCATTCTTTTTCTCCATTATTTGTGCCGATGAACGAACCATCACAAAGGTCCTTAGGGTTATACACTACGTTGATCGAATTTCCGAGTGATTTGAGTATTAACTTTTACCATTCATTAATTCACTTTGCATACCTTCTTGTTCAGACGCTTGTTGAATGCGGGAATGGAGAGGATTGTTGAGACACAGAAAGATGAGATGAAGGAGATCATGGGAATTGTTGCCACGAAGGTCTGAAATTGTTTTTACTAAATCTTGATAATTTGGATATACGGTCATAATTTGTTTTGTTCTCTTACCACAAAGGTACACAAAACATTATCCTTTTTTGCGATTTTTAATGCAATAATATTTAATTTTTTTTGGCCTCGATTTTTAATCGATTCAGGTTCTCACCTTGTTGTATCCTTGTACGATGGTGAGATAGAAGGGCATGTATACTTGAGAGACGTTCATGTAGAGACGAGACAGCATGTAGAGCAGGGCAATCTCCAATCAGAATTATATTGTGGAGAGTACCAAAAATTCAAAAGTCGTTCATCTGGCCAACTACAAAGTTGGATATCGTACCTGATAGAACTGAATGTGTCCGAACCAGCTTGTCCAGTGCATGCGCGAGAGCTGACTGGCCTGAAATTTAAATATTGTAATTCTACAGGTGTGTCGTGACTACAGTACTCCGTCTATCCCTGATTTTGCTCGTAAGTTTCTCAAACTCAGGTCTATCAAAGACAGTTCTCTTTCATGCAAACTAAAAAACATACATGGGAGGTGGTCGAGTTGAGTCGGCTGTAGTTGTGGACGGGTGCGGGTTCTCTCGTACCGATGTAAAAGGGAAGAACAGAGAGAAGGCCGACGCCGACAACGATGAAGCCGGCCAACTGAAAAGGAATATTAAAATAAATAGTATATTGATCACCACGAACTTGTAATTTTCCTCATTATAGGTAAATTCTTGTCCATTAGACACAGTTACAACAAATGCTTTAGTTACATCAAATACTTGAAAGACTTTGAACTATTTTAAATTTTTAATCTGCGTGCTCTTGATAAGTATGTTCTCACTCTGAAGTGTCCAAGATCGTGAGCGTCAATCATCTGCTCCGAGGACGAACAATTACCGAGCAGATAGAGAAGAAGGCCGAAGACAGCGAGATTGGCGAGAACGGTGCCGCCATATCTACAAATCATATTTTAGACTTTTTTTCATTTTTAAAGACATATTTCAATTTGCAAAGATGCATTCAGTTGATTGTAGCAACGCTGTGAACACCGGGGTTCAATACGTAATGATTATCATTATTATGTCAGCAAAATAGCGAAAACGAAGCCAACCTGAGTGAGTTCATCGTTCGTCTCGTGGAATCGACGTGCGACAGATCAGGAATGAGGGCGAGATGAGAGATCTGAAAAAAAAGTTATCAGTTTATTCTTTCAGGAACAGTTCTAGCGGGGCAAGACGCCGCCATGTTCCTTACAGATGTTCATTCAATTTATTCGACTCCCCAAACCCTGTTCATCCCGTGGTACGAAACTGTTTGATGTGATGAAGAACAGTCGTTAATCCTTATCAACTACAAACTCATGGCATTGATAAAAAGTACCTGGACACTGGCCCAACCGAACTGGAAGAGGGCAATGAATGGAATGAACCAAGCGACGTGCCACCACTCATTCGTCGTCTCATCGCAGAGAAGACACGTGTTGAAGATGAAGGGGAAGGAGAGAGTGACGAGAATGGTACCTGAGAGGAAGAATATCATAAGAGTGAGACAGCAATCACGGTTATGTTATACCCAGCACTCCGAAACGCTCGAAGTGCCACGTTTCGTATTAACTTGCAAAGGGTTTTTTCTTCCACTGATTCATAATTTGATCAACTATCGCAAACTTGCCTATAGCGTGCCACGAGATCCTCCTTCCAATGCGCGTGAACCACTTGGGAAGGGCGTCCGAGTCAGAGGCGATTCCGATTATTGGAGTCGAAATAGCGTCGACCACCTGAGAAATGAAAGCCCATCGATTCGCTTCCCGGTACCACCTCAGGATCGGGGCTGGAGAGGTTCGTTAAAGAAATCTCGCCCTTAATATTTTCTAAAACATAGTAGTCCTGCGCCCCCTAGTAATGAATAATTCACAAGAACCCTTGAAACAGTGTACTGTCCAAGTAAAAAAAGAATGATGATAATACCTGTCCTATGAGCATGAGGAATCCAGCTCGAGCTGCTTGCAGTTTGATTACTTTCTCGAGGAAGATCATGAGGTAGGTGAACCTGCAAGGTCGACAATCACTAATAATGGCTCAATGAAAGTATGAAGACCCCATAAATCGTTATTTGGTAAAACTGTGTTGTTGTCTAGCTACTAACTGATAAAATCCAGTGGTTACAGCTCAAACATTCTCGCGAAGCGTCTTGAGAATGCTTGGAGCACCACAATATCTATGCCCATGTCTACAATCGTCTGTTTTTAGCATCATCGACCTATTTAAATACTGCAACTAACCACATGCTGGCGCAGAGATCGTTGTAGAAGTGTCCGAATCCATAGCTGAGCTTCTGGCCGACTCCGATGTCGCGCTCCCCCATGCGCATGAACAGATCCTATATAATAATTGAATCATAACCTTGTTTCGTTCCATTTCAATAAAACGATGCTAAGTCAGAAATTAACGCGAATGTCACTAAATCGGGAGAATAAATCAGAACAAAAAACTACGGCAACTATGGTAAGTTATTTGAAATATTCGTAAGTCTCTACCTCCTCCTCTTCTCCTTCTGGTTGGCGCATGCCGACATGTCTATGAGGTCGGACGGGAATGACGTTCGACTCGTCTTCCGGAGTACGCGGAGAGGGAGGAACTCCGCTCTCAGACATCTAATCACTGCAATTAGCGTAATTAGCCATTATTTTGGAAAGCATGGTGATTAAAGCAATTGAAAACGACGTCAGTACAGGAAACAACGAAGCAGCGATGAGTCACGGGAATCTGTTCTTTTCCGAACGGAGGAAATTACCAATAGTTGTGCAAATACAGGTAGTTCGTTATGGTGTACCGATCTTATCATCGTCGCTCGTGTGCGATAAGAGCTGATAAGGTCAATAGAAAGTGCAACGTTGAATCTCGTCTATGGCGGGGGAGCGAGAGCCTTTTATGGAGGTTGAACTTACATGAATTACGCAAGGAACAGCGATGAATTTAAAGGAATTCAACAAATCCTACTGTATCTCGGCATAAATTCGGCACTTTTTCCGGTGAAATAAGGGTTACGAACGAAAATATGACAGCGACAAGTCAAACCAGTAGCAATGCAAGCGGAAAAGTAAAGTGAGTGGAATATAGGACGCCCAATTGATCGTCTCTAGCGTGCGCGTGGTATATCGGATTGTATAAACGCCAAGCTTTGTTTGTTCCGAGTGTAGCAGTTCGTGCGCGCCCTGCGGTAGGCGAGTGCGCGTGGGTCACATTCATGATCGGTATCACAAACTGATTGCTTTCTTTTCCCCGGTGTACCGTAACCCCCTCCCCCTTTGCCATGCAATATTTATAATTAGGTATTTTTTTATTATTTGTTGTATCTGCCTCAAAAAATATCTCAATGAGAACGAAAAAAATTCGATGAGAATTGTCTCAAAGGTAAGCAAATTTCTGTTATATTTCAAATACCCTTCGGATGAAAAAAATTAAATGAAATAAAAATAAAATGAAATGGGATTTTTCAGACCTTCGTCTCTTCAACTGATCCTCTTCTCATATTCTCTATGGCCGACTGCTGGACAATTCTCGGCATCTTCAATTTGCGTATGTAATTACATAAATCAATTCTGCTTTCTCATCGTCCCTCTAATCACACCGATGACAAATGATCCACACTCACATTCTTGTCTTCTCTCAGTCCTCGTTGATCAACCAGATGAAATCTCTCATCTCCCCCTCCTTCCCCTCAGGGGGGCGGGACCTCTCAACTGGCCAATCACTTCACCACCGAGTCCTCTTTCCCTTCCTCCCCTCCTTCCTCCTACCCCCTCTCTAATTCATCTAGCACCTGACGCCCCACTTATTACCATATCACAACAAAACATTTATCTGCCAAGATGGTCTTTCTTTCGCCATTGTTCACAATTAGCATCGTCATCTAACTGGTCGGCATTGTGCTACGTGATCGCGTTGTTTATATTAGCAGCGTTTATCTGGCCGCCGACTGTCGAATCTTTCCAACAACTGCAAAGTTGCAGATTGAGAATGTCTTCGTTGGCACACGGCAGTTTCATGATGGACGAAATTCTGAGGAAGATCGACGCCAATCTTCCCATGGAGATTCTCAGAGGTCAGGCTAGGTCCACACAGTGCGCGAACTATACACAGAGCGCGAAATCTCCAACTTTCCTTACTCTGGAGTTTTCACATCTCCTAATAATGGGAGACTTGACGTCTCCATCTCTCAATTTTGCACGCTCTCTCCGCTGGAGACAACGTCTCCAGAGTAAGGAAAGTTGGAGACTTCCCGCTCTGAGTAGATACTTTCTCTTGATGAGACATTATGTGAACTTGAGAGTGTAGCGGGTGATGTCTCGTGAATACAAGTCGGAGTCTCTAGATTTCAACAGCTGAGAGAGTTCGCGCTCTGTGAATCTATTATGCGTATAGTTCGAGTAAAATTTCGGTAGTAATAGCAACAAGCAATATAGAGCATCGCTTCTCACCACTTTTCAGGTCATTCTTCACTGTTTTGTGTTAGTTTAGGAGTCGCTCGTTTGCAAAACAACTTTGATTATTTTGCAAACTTTCCGTTTCTCTTGCAGTGTTAGACGTCAGCTTATCTAGTCCTCCTCTTCCACTTTCCCTCTTGATTATCTTGTCCGTCGAGTTATTGGTTGTGCGCCACTGATTTACGACGTACGTCCTGCATGATTAGAAAATGTTGAGAGTGAGTAAGCACGAGGGCGTGCAATGAATCGGGAACGTTAAGGAAATGTATATTTAGATCAGGAATGACTACCGTAATCTTGCAGAGCATGATCCATTCCCTTGACCATGTTGCCTGAATTCAAAGATCCTGTCCACCGTTGAAAAAGAAGCAACCTTCCTTTAGCCTCGCCTTGATATCATGACAAACCTGTATCTGTATCTGTATTTTGCAGATTCTTCTTCGATAAAAATCGATCGGGACGACAATGCGGGTGTGAAGAAGGCGCGTCGCGCGCGCACCGCCTTCACCTTTGAGCAGTTGTCGGCATTGGAAGCAAAGTTCAAGACTTCCAGGTAACAAATACGCAAATCAATTTAAAATAATTAAAATACAAGTAAACTAAACCCTCAATCTGCCGTCCCAAAAAACTAATTCTTTCAAAAGGCTGCGAGAGAGTTTCTTCAATTTTCTTAGGATGTTTTCCTGAATTCATGGCATTCACTTTTAGTTGTGCTTGACTGCATGATATAACTACTCCAGATATCTCTCCGTGTGTGATCGACTCGCTCTCGCGCTCGCTCTCGATCTCACCGAGACTCAGGCGAGTAATTACTGATAACATAGTAATTATCATCGCGTTTTGCCGCTTGCAACTCGTTACGATGGCTTCAATAAGTATGATTGTCCGAGCCCTAGAATCGCTGGGGTTGACCAACTCGATTCCAGGTCAAGATCTGGTTCCAAAACCGCCGTACCAAGTGGAAGAAGCAGTCGTCTGGATTGGGCTTGAGTGAAAACGAGAGAGCAGAAGTGGAGACCTCCGTCTCGCCTAATCAGTCCGGAGATATTTCATCGTCCACACCAACTTCCGTCTCGGTGCGAGCAACTTCTCTTTCATAACTAAAAAATAAGAATAGCTTATACAAAATATAGTTCTAATGGAACAAGTTTTTAAAATTCAAATTTCAGCCCGTGTCTCCTACCGTTTCGGCTCCTTTCTCTTCGCCCCCATCCGGTTTCCTTCCCAATCCTCTCTTCCCCCAACTCCTCCAATCTCCTCTCACTCCTCATAATTCTCTACTCCAGAACCTTGCCTCGATGCCCAGTCTGACAGCGCTTCTGTACAACACCGACCTGTCCTTGCTCACTTCGCACCACTTTTCCAAGCTTTGACCCAACTTTGACCCCATTTCCACTGTCTCTTTTTCCATTCTCATTACTCGTTACGGGCCCGGTTTGTGTATTATTGTATTCGGTTTGCTCTTGCTTCCCCCTTTCCCGCCCTCTGATCTCTGTCGCTTGTAGCTACAGTAACCCACCCGAATGCCACTGATTCGTTCGCTATCTCTCTGTCGATTAGTAGTGTCTCTCTCTCTCTTTCTCTCTCCGCCTCATTCCTTCATGAGTCGCTGTTTCCCATCCCTCGCTTTGCTCTTTCACATGGCTTCGATCAGTGTGTGAAATGATGATGAACCGCGTATTTCTCGCCCATCAAATCGCTCTACGCACACATTTTGTTGCGACGGATCTGAGTGAGGATCACATCTGGACATGGGAAAGACAGAGTCGCGCGAGTAATTTACCCCCTTCCACCCTCTCTTTTCTCTCTCTCTCCCTAAATTCACCTCCGACGAGTACTTAATTGTGGCTCTTTGTTCGGCTAAACTGAGATATTCGCACCTCACTGAAAGTAAATCTGATGGGAAATTAGATCTCGAAAAATTATGAGCTTGCAGTGCAGTTGTACCCTCAAATTTGCGCCATATTAACTGTTACTCGATTATCTGTAGTCTTGCATGGAGAGGGGCCGTCTAATAAGTCTCATTACGCGCCGCTCAATATGGGGGTGGGTGGGTTGGATTCGTTCTCTGTTGAGTGGAAGGGGCGACAAATTAGAGTAGTGCGAGGGGAGGACGAGGGGCGTCCATAGAGAGGAGAATGAAAGGAGCGCAGTGCATCGACGCACGCCACCAGATTCATTTCCAATTAGGCGCAAATTAACTAATTTCTTCACACTATTCACGCCGCCGCGCGCATCAATTTGGTGGTGCTCAGAGCAGGGCAGAGGGGTTTCCACGTTGGCCGCTTCCCAGCACGCTGGGTGTCCAGAAACAGATTGAACGTTTTTACTAATCTGTAAGTGAAAACATATCAAGAAAAAATCACTTGCAGGTAATTGAACATGTTCACTTTGCATCCATATTCTGGTGACTTTTTTCGGAGTGTAGTTGAGAAGTTACAGTAGTACGAAGGGCGTCGGCGAGATCAAAGAGAATCGTTTTGATTGGTCGATAGGAAGTAGTTTCAATATCCTAATCGTATGAGCAGTCGTTATCGAGAATGAGAAGGAGGGAAGAGGAGAGGGGCTGTATTGTGACACAATGTGGTGGGAAAGGGGAAGAAGCACCGGAAGTCCGTCTCTTCTTATGATCCAATTGGATAGACTACTGAGTCTCGTCCAATATTTCGCATAGAACATCTCGGGAAATGTGCATCCCAGTTATTGACAACTGTGATACGAAAATTGCATGATTCCACCACCGCCAAAAAGCGGAAACACAAAAGTTCTCTATCCAGAGGTAAGTGGCACTTTCCTTTCAAGAAAACTTCATAATGCCCGCTAGAAATGACCCGGTTGAAACTAAAGATTAGAAATGCCAATTCAAATGAGCACTTCTTCTTCTTCTAGTCTCAGCAGTTGTCGCAGCCCGAGTTTGCGCAGTCCTGGTCGGTGTTCTCTCCTCGGTGTGTAGTTGTCTCTCGTCCATCACCATTTGTCAGCGCCTTCCCTTTGTGGATGCGACGGCGCCGATACGTCTGGTGGCACAAGGGAGAGAGAGAGAGAGGCTTCAAGAAAGGACAGATGAGCGAACGGCTGTTCCCATTCCTGACTGTGAAACACACATGATCATTAGATTACCGTACTACTAATATGACTCGTCTGTTTAACAAGGTTTCTCGGCATTACGGTTCAGACTGGTTTCTAGTTGGTGCAAATCAGCAGTACGTGATATTCCTCCGTCAAGGGGACGAATCTCGGCAATAAATTTGTCGGCCTCCTGACAAACGACATCGTGTCGCTCACTCCCCTCTCGACTAATTGGAGTTACTTTCATCTCTCTCTCTCTCTCTCGTCTTCTCGACAGGTGGATTGAGTGGAGGGAGGATTGAGCCAACTGTTGAGGTGAGGAAAGACGATTGGTGGAGGAACACAACGATTAGTGAGGGTGACGGCTTAATTGAAATTGCTCCTCACTAAAATGATTCAAAATCTGATCACGCTACAATTATATTAACTATTATACACAAAGAAGTGCTTTATTCGCCCATATGAGCAAATAGAGCGAGGCAGACCGTTAGAGGTGTTAACAAAAACGAGCTTAAATGTTTATTGATACAAGTAAGTAAATGCGAAAAAAATAATAGTATGCGAAAGGAAATAAATAACTAACTATTGTAACTTAATCCATTCGGAGCGGCTTAATCCTATGTTTCGTTTAATTCTCAGTAGCGAAAATGAATTAAAGTGAACGAGATCAAGTAGATGCAGAGGAACGAGATCAAGCAAATGAGTGTTTGAATCTGTAGTTTTGTTTCTTTTGTACATACAACATACGAGTGATTGTGATTAGATGTGTAAATACAGTAGCGGTCAAAAGTCTTCGGACACTTTTTTCCTTTTGTTATAACTTTTGAACTCGAAGACGCTTTGATCTGATAATGGTGGAGTCGAATGTGAAATCCATTGGAGATTATGATGCCACTATTGGGGTATTGCGAAATCTTTCAGTTATTGCGTAGTAATGACGCAATCAAAGCATACTTTTTTGAGTGAGCATTATTCTTACATGGATTTTTTCCTGCTACCCTAACTTTCAGAGTGTTGAGACATGCCTACGGTCTACCCATAAAAAAATTTTCAAGTTGCTGCGGTGCCGCTACTTAGCTGCAGCAAAGCTGCAAAATCGAAGTGGGAAAACCATATCTCGCATTATAGATATCGCACAGACCCGATCAAAGTATCAAAATGATTGCCATCATGCCTGCCGATGATTCTGAGAATATGGTCGCGATAGGCCACCATTTGCCCTCAGGGCACGAAAAAGTCACTTTTTCGCATTATTGTGGTCTGACGAAGGGGAAGTCTATAGGACGTGCTCTAAAGATCTGATTTGGGCGTGGATTCTGTTGGGAATCTATAGGCGAACCGATTCCTAGCTGCAATAAGCGTTTCGATTGGATTCCTGCCCGCAGCGATCGATTTCCGGAAGGACACTGGTTTGGCCACGCCCATTTTCTGCCCGTTGACATGGTTCAGACTTTTGAGTGTATCTCGGCACTGAGTAAACGGAGAAGGCTGGCAGACGCATCAATGGAATCAGCGTGGCTGGCTCTATAATCTCAAGCACAGATTACATCATCACTATGCAATATTGCATCATCATTAGGCGATATTCCTATTTTTTCCGTTTTCTTAGTGGTAAGTCAGGGGATAACGGTAGAAGAAGTGCCAATCAAATAAATTTGGTCTTTACGCTACTCTACAACACAAATTACGTCATTATTAAGCAATATTTAATCATTCTAAGGAGTATTGCCTAAGGATGATGCAATATTGCATAGTGATGATGTAATCTGTGCTTGAGATTATAGAGCCACCCACGCTGATTCCATTGATGCGTCTGCCAGCCTTCTCCGTTTACTCAGTGCCGAGATACACTCAAAAGTCTGAACCATGTCAACGGGTAGAAAATGGGCGTGGCCAAACCAGTGTCCTTCCGGAAATCGATCGCCGCGGGCAGGAATCCAATCGAAACGCTTATTGCAGCTAGGAATCGGTTCTCCTATAGATTCCCAACAGAATCCACGCCCAAATCAGATCTTTAGAGCACGTCCTATAGACTTCCCCTTCGTCAGACCACAATAATGCGAAAAAGTGACTTTTTCGTGCCCTGAGGGCAAATGGTGGCCTACCGCGACCATATACTCAGAATCATCGGCAGGCATGATGGCGATCATTTTGATACTTTGATCGGGTCTGTGCGATATCTATAAGGCGAGATATGGTTTTCCGACTTCGATTTTGCAGCTTTGCTGCAGCCAAGTAGCGGCACCGCAACAACTTGAAAAAATTTTTATGGGTAGACCGTAGTTTATGGGTAGTCTCAACACTCTGAAAGTTAGGGTAGCAGGAAAAAATCCCGGTAAGAATAATGCTCATTCAAAAAAGTATGCTTTGATTGCGTCATTACTACGCAATAACTGAAAGATTTCGCAATGCCCCAATAGTGGCATCATAATCTCCAATGGATTTCACATTCGACCCCACCATTATCAGATCAAAGCGTCTTCGAGTTCAAAAGTTAAAACAAAAAGAAAAAGTGTCCGAAGACTTTTGACCGCTACTGTATGTTCGAGATCAAGCAACTGTAGCGTGGGAGTCCAGTTCCATCTCTTGAGTCCCATAGCATCTCTTGATATCCACACGGATCATACAGCCACTGTCACTTACTGCAAGATTTAAAATAAGAGACAACGAAAGAGAAAGGACGAGAGAGAAGTAGTTTTCTTCATACCTTCAATAGAAAAGCGTGGAAGGCTCGATGAGGATTGGAAGGTACTCGTACCGCAGGGGAGGGGGTTCGGCTTGGGATAATAGGTTCCTTGCTCAAAAATGAGAGTGAGCTCCGCAGTGGTCCGCAATTCCGATAGCTCCTCAAATATTTTTCCCATATGTGATTAATTATAAATCTGGGTAATTGAATATTTTGGTTGTCTTAGACAGAACCATCTCTGGATTTTTCATTCGCGTCAAACGAGAAATTTCTCCCGGAAAAGTACCTTGACGAAGTTCTCCATGTGCTCAGTGGAGATGGGGATCGAGTGGGCGATGTCTCTGCCACTGTCAACTCTCACTTTGAGCACTCCCGCTCGCACCAATGATTTGAGCAGTGAGTACGGTATCTGCTGCAACTCGGAGAGCCATATGTTACTGATCTATTCAACTTGTTTCTGAGTAAACTCTATTCATTGCCGAGTAGGCTCAAAGAACATGATCATTGAAAGACAGAAAAGATTAGTGCTCAGACCGGGATTCGAACCACGGGCCTTCCGCTTACCGGGCAGATGTCTTAACCACTGAACTATCCGAGCTCTTCTCTGTCTTCTCTCTACGTGATAGGCATTTCGCCTGGATGATCCTTCGCTACGCTAGATACTACGCAAGATTCGCAAGATACACTGATCTATTCCTAACTTTGCCGCTGCACGAAATATATCGTCTTTTATTATTTTCAATCTATGTAGTGTTTACATTTTACAAAAATGTGGGTGAGGGAGAGCATGATGCCCCACTGTGATCTGCCCTTTTTGTGAACTGACTTGTGTCACGCAATTTTCTTTCGGAACTGTCCTCTCCCAGCGCTTGTCCACAGTAAATGTCACTTCAGAGACACCGTTCGTACAGATTGCCTCGGAGAAGTTATCTGAAATTAGAACATATTTAAAATATTGTCAACGTTCTTCTCTGCGTTTTCATACCATATTCAAAGTGCATGAACATGTCACATGAAGCGGCTGTTTGTAGGAAGAACTCTACCCTTCTAGCATTGACGAGTGAGAGCAGCTCAGGGATGAATTTTCTGGAAATTATATACTTTAATATGTAATCGCTCGAGATTGTTTCTATGCTGGCGCAGCGTTTTCTTGGTACAGTGCTCAATATTCAATTTAAAATTCAAATAAGAATACTCCTATAGGAGTCACACCACAGCGCGATGGATTAGTTTATTACTCAGATTCATTTTAAAATACGGTTATCCCCCCCCGGTTATCCCCCAATCTCTTCCTTTGTTGTATATGTTCCGGACTACCATTGAATTTTGGCTTCAATGAATCGCGGCTTGTTCACGCTAAAAAAACACAACAAAGAGATGCCAGTTCTCAGATGTCATATTTTGAAAGTAGATTGGAAGTACGAAGCAATTATTTTTACTCACATTTGGGGCCGAGTGTCCCTCTCGAGAACCAAGGAAACGTCGTCGATATGGCATCCCTTGAGGAGTGCAATCATCCATCGCATATTGATCGAGGTTAGGTGGAAGGGAATTCTCTGCAACGAAGAGCTGTTTATAGTATTTACTGTTTACAGTGCGATCGATTTTGTATTTTTATTTGATTAAGGTGAACGCGGGTTACATTTTTGGGTGTGTCCTCACCCTATCGACACTGAATGCCCGTATTTCTGCGTATTCGAAGAGCGCGAAATTAGTGACGGACGGCAGGAATTTTAGGAAACATCGGACCTACAATGAACATTACGTAAGGTACGCTCTATATTTCTTCCCCCCAACTTCTCCAGTTTCTTTATTTTTCATCTTGCGGAAGCTGCAAGCATGTAATGAGGCCTGTACGAGCCATTGAGCCATTTCAATATTTTTAATATTTACGATAACACGAAGAGTCGTCCCCAGCTGAAATGATACAAGTAGTAATTGAATTTTAACTGTTTACTGATCTTGCCTGCACCGTGAAAAAACATGAAACCCACAGTCAGGAAGCTCATGCTTTCTATGAAGCACTTCTTAGGGCGGCGTAGTTCGGGAATTAGCGGAAGAAGGAACTTGTTCCACGGAATTATCGCCTAAACTTGTTTCCGTAAAGGTTCAGAAGCAATATTGTGTGCACTAACCAGCCGTAGGTTTAGTTTGTCGTTGAGACTTAGAAATTGCGCTATAAAATGAATTATTTCTGGCGGTAGTCGCAACATTTCAACAAAAATAAGTTAGACTATGTATTAATGAGAGGTCTCCTCTTCTTTACTACTCGCACCGATTGCTGAATAAACGGAGTAAGTGGAGAGAGAAAAAACAAGTGGAACAGAAAATTCAAGCAGCAGTAAGGAGAGAAATACTCGTATGTGCTCCACTTTTAATGTTTGAAGTTCGAGATGGAAAGACAGACGAATTGATGGCTCCTCAAGAAAAGAATCACATGAAATCAGAATAAATTTTTTTATTGATTGCAGTACATGAACAGTCGAACGAGTAAACTCTACATAGATGACGCAAAAAATGGAATTGGTCCAAATTAAATACCGTATCAATAGGCAGCAGTGGATCAATGGCTATCCTTGCAGATGACGAAATATATAAATGGAAAATGTACAACAAACAAAAAAATGGTATAATCTATGCGAAACTTCAATTCGATGGCCTCTCTAGCAAGTTGGTGAGATCAGTTAATTAACTATCAGCTGCAGAATAAGAAAACTTATTTCTTAGTTATGTACAATGAAAATCTTGTCAAATCCCTTGGATTCTTGAGTTATTTGCACTGAAATGAGAAACGGTGATCTTCGACACTACACTGGTATTCCATGTGCAATTTGTCAATTTGCGAACGTTTTTCTGTTTTTTTCTCCCTAATCCATGCGGCGTTTCGCTAGAGACACGTTATCACATTGCCTTCTGGTAGTCTTTGTAATCAAACAAGCGAAAAAAAATTAAAACTACCAAATATAAGAGCTTGAATGGCCTTCGAATTAAGGGTTTTAGGTTGAATTTGAGTAGAATATAGGTTCAAAACTGCTTTATAGAAGTTTCCCCTTTTGGATTACCATCCATAATATATGCAGGATGATCAGGAGAGAATCGGACGAATTCACTGCCGACATTCCGAAGTCCGCAATCTTGCAGTTTCATCTGCACTTCAACAAGCTTCTCCGATTTCGATAAGTTCTGAAAAAAGTTCAGCTTGGATAATATGAAAGTGATGATATTAGATTGATTGAGGACTATTATCAATTGCATTCGACATATTTGAAAGTGGGTTTTAGTTGTTGGTAAAAAAAAAACTAGACCGCCAATCATTTACATCTCATTTGTTGGGCATATATCCAAAACATCCCAAATTTAAGTATTGCTTTGGTGATATTCTACCTCTTATTAGTAGCTGCTGCAAATTATAATTCTCACCATGACAAAGTTCCGGAGCTCATTTATGCCGACTGTATTTTCTCCTGAATATTTCCCCGTCTCCATAGTCAATTTAGACACGCCCGCTCTCACAAGACGGAGCATCAATTCGTTCGGGATATGCTGCAATTCGACTCGCTCTTTTTCGAATGATTGCATAAGGAACAGAAAGTAATCGATAAGATTCACCAATAATACAAATATAAAAATCCAGCTCTAGAACGGCGACTTTGGTTCGTGCTACTTCTAACACGATATTTCAATCTGATCAGGGAGAGATCCAACAAAGAAATGATTCATAAAAACGTCATTTTACTGCTGGGTTAATGACATAAATATCTACTTATTGCTTAATGCCTACCGTTGTGCTTTCCATTTTATTATTCTGTTGATCGTCCGATTCTGTTCTGCCGTACCTACGATCCACGGTGAAGGCTATATCAACGAGGCCTATCTCCACCAATCTCCTCGGGAAATCTTCTGAGAAGTTAATTACACGATTGGAACATGATAACGTCTGTACGTTTGTTTGTTTGTTCGTTCGTTTTTGTGATGGCTTCCGTTATTTGTTCGATATTTGTTGCTTCAATATCACTTATTCTACTCAAACCTTATTTGCTTATGTACAGGGTGTCTCAAAAGTATGGTGACAAATTTCAAACCTCATAATTTACCAGACACTTGTCGATAGGAGTTCTCGTTTTGGGCAAATAATATACAGTGTTCCAGCATTCGACTGTCAAAGTGTGTTGGCATTCCATACATTTCAATTAGACGTAATTTTTGTGATTCCGAATTTATTGTGGTCCTCTCCAATGTTCAAAGTCTAAGATCAGACCATATTCTTGAAGCAAATCATCCTATTACATGTTGTGCGATATCTTAATCACTTCTCGAAATGAAAAAAAGTTTTACATCCATTCCCGCTAACCACTATCGCACTGATCACTGAAAAATGACTTTTTCGATTTTCCTTCAGAAGCGATCTAGCGTTATGTAGTATCGATATTTAAATGAAGCTAACAAGGCCGTGTTCTGTTATCATTAATATGAGAGCGAACACGTTGAAACAATTGTGATAAACACCAAAGTTGTTTTGCCATTTTGTATCTAGAAGGTCGATACTGGCACATGAAAAGTCTTGCCTTGGAATCTTCGCGAGAGTTGGAGCATAGCCATGTCATGTGCAAATACATATGTATACGGAGTATGCAATCCATACTTGTAGATATCGTGTATCGCTCTCGAGGAATACCCCTTTATTCATATCTAACGTCTAAGCGGGCCGTATTTCGAATTTCGGTTAAACAATTATTTTTAAAATCTTTAGCCGTTCTATAAGAGAATCGTTAGCGCAGTAATAATGAGTATGATGCTACCTCCCTTGGTAAAAAATTAGGCGCTGTAATACTTTTGCCTTAAGCGTGGCGCACCTTAGAATGAATCGAATTTGCACCTCAAAATAGGAGAAAATCACAATCGCAAAACAAGAAAAAAATTTCAAAGTTATGTATCTCTATCAAAAGTAATGATCGAAAGCCCAAGTGGTCGGAATATATCAACAAGGACTTAAGTTATATGTGGCATAAATTGGATAGCAGCCACTTATAATTAGATTCGAACTTTGTCACCATACTTTTGAGACAACCTGTATTGATTTCTTTCTGTTCCTCTGCCTCTCGTTAGCGCAACGTTTCATTATTTTGATACCTTGCCCGAAGACTGAGAGCATATCACAGCAGATGGAAGTCTGCAGAATAAATTCAGCCCTCTTGGCGCTCACTAACGACAGTAAATCGGGAAGGAACTCTCTGCAAATTTGCATGTTTACTTTTTTTAATAAAAAATGCATTGATTAATGTTCGTCTCGGATCATTCATATTCTTGCCAGTTTTAGATTTTTTTATTTGAGAGAACTAACATGCTACCATGACGATCACGTCACATCATACGTGAAGCAATTGTAATTTAAAAAAAACTATCCTTCCTTCCTTTCTTTTGCGCTGTAGCTTCATTTCTACTTTTTCAGAGTCTCCGTTATCGTAATAGTTGAAAGCGACTTACATTTGGTCGCGAGTATTAGATTCCAGAACCAGAGAGATCTCCTCTATCTCACATCCCGGAAGCAAGACGCTCAACCACATCCGATTTTCTCTCGTGAGATGAAATGGAAGTCTCTGAAAAGACATATGTTTACAAAACACCATTGCGCCGAGGCCGTACAGAAGTGTATATGACTTTCATGACCGTTAGTGTTAATATTACATTTTTTTAAAATTATACGTTCACGAAATGGACTTCTTCTGGTGTATACTCTTTTTCTGTACTTAGGTATCTCTCTCGATTTGTCAAGCTTTATTGCATTCAAACCTATTATTTGCGTGAGGGAATTTTTTATTATTTTTGACGAGTGTTTGTGAATTTAAAATAGTATATGTAGGTAGCGTTCGGACTGAATACATGCTTATATTACGATAAAAATAATGAAATACCTTGTCGATTGAGAAGCGGTGAATGTATGCCTTCTCAAACAGCGCAAAATTGCGAACAGTATTCGGAAATTTGAAGTAGCAGTGAAACTGAAAATCAAGTATGTTTTCGCAATAATTAATTAATTTTTCTACCTTTCCACGAAGTTTCCTCTTCCAGCAATGGTCAGCACGAGATCCGAGATCGACAAACCACTGGGCAGTTTGGATTTTGTCAATGATCACAGTGAGGTGAATCGAGTTGCTCAGCTGCAAATAGAAAGTTACGCTAACTCCCGCATATTTCTAATCTTAACCTGGTTAAACTAGGGTAAAATCTAAGTGTAAACATATTTTTTTCATCAAATAAATCTCACTTCGTGGAGAGACACGCTTTCAATCACGCATTCTTGTGGACGAGCAAGTTCTGGAACTTGCGGAAGAGTAACTTTGTTCAAGTGCCTGCAGGCCTGAATTGTTCATAAAGACTCGGCGACAACGAAGAATTCGTGTAAATTCGCTCACTTTTCGCAAATTCAGCTTATCATTCAGCCCCAGGTGTTTGATGACCATCACACTGACTTCGGGTGGAAGACATTGCATATTACTGGAAAAAAGAGAATAAACAAATTAAGTGTTGAAATCATTTTGAACGATAAGAGCGCCTCACTGCTTGTCCCCTGGTAAACGCAGTAGGTACGGCTGTGTTATGCGGTGGAACAGTTTATTATCGTGACAGCCGCATTCCCGAATGCTCGGGCATCGCGTGCGCCGCGGGTCAGCTCGCGCGTTGCGGTTTGCGCGCGAAAAAATGCACAGGGGCTGACGTTTGAATAACCCACGACTACAACCTTCTTATCTTCGTTTTTTTGCATTTGTGGGCCCATTTTGTTCACTATCTTATCAATTTATTGTATTAATTGCATTCAAACTGAGACCGGAATATATTAAAGGAAACTTTTAAAGAGAATGGTGGTTATTCCGTAAAGTACGTATTGATAAGAAGACAGAACGAACAATCGAAGGAGAATAACAAAAAATTGATAACGACCGGGTTTCGCCTCTTCCCAAGTTATGCTGCGCAAAATTCATACCTGGAAAGTGGAAAACTTTTTCCGTCATTTTCATAACCTTCTTTTCTTATGCTGCGCAAATTTCATGGGGTGCAATTTGCACATCAGTTTTATGCACACTTTCATAACTTTTTCCCTAGTGAAGCTACAACTTCCAAACTTGAAACAGGAATTGCACGCCACGATCTGAACATTTTCCTTTTTGATTGGAGAGATTTCGTTTAGTTTGAGCTGAGTTACACGAGTTTTCCACCCTCGGAGGGTGCAATTCCACCCATGAAATTTGCACAGCATTAGTAAAGCTACATCTTCCAAATTTGATATAGGGATAGTAAAATAAGCTTGGACCATTATCATTTTTGATTGGAGAGATTCGACCAGTTCTAGCTGAGTTACACTATGATAGTTTTCCACCCGTTGATTATGGAATTCCACCCGTGAAATTTTCAAGGCAAGTGCATTAAAAATATCATTAAAACTAACTGACAATAATCTTTATTAAGTTTGAAACTAATTATTCACTCGCAAGTTGTTTCGCAACAACTTGAGTTCTTTACGAGAATTTGTTTGAGTGAGATTTTCTAGCATACTCAAAAAGATGGTGGACCAATTCCGGTTAATCAATCAATCGTTTATCATTCCAAAAGTCGTTGATTGAAAATAAATAATATGTGCGCAAGTGTATGTGAACACGATAGACACGATGTCTCAACAGGGTGACAAAGTCAATATCTCTGTAAATCATAAATATTGCAGAACCGTAGCAGAGATAGAGGATAGCGTGAACAGAGCGGGACAAAATTCCCCAACGGATATTTTTACATTATCCAAAAGCACCCAAAGGATCTCTTAGCAGTTAAATGAATTCTGAAAAATTATCATTCCATCTTTCTCTGTCTCTTTTTTCTTTTATAATTATGTCAACGAACATTCTCGAGTTTGATGCATGAAGATATAATCGGTGTTTATCTGTTGTGGTCTTTTCTCCATCCAAAATGAAATTCATGTAAAGGTAGATCTACTCAGGCATAGGGGTGGTCGAGACCGCCTTGCGAGTAGAAGACCTAGCACCTTTACCTTTACCTTATTGTTGATCAACATTTCACATTGTTATATGACATTTCTTCCTATCACGATTTTCTCGTGTGTTTGCTAGCATTTAGAAAATAGTAGGGTGCTAGAATGATAATTTTCACGAAATAGACTGCTGGATGATCGGGAAGTCCGTAGAGTAGGAGTCTGCGTGGAACAGAGTGAGTACGGTGGATGGGAGGAAATAAAGATGATAAACATAGAAGGATCGATGTTGACCCCGTGGAATAAGGGTGCACTTCCCTTCCCATCTGTATCTTGTGCCACTTCCAATTGAAATGTGCAATATGAGAAATTCGATGTGCATATTTGAATAATTTCTTAGGCGCTCAACTGTGTGAACTGTGTGTGTTGTTCAATTGCTCTCCATTTTCATAAGCGATTGATGACCCTTCATTTGTAATTTTATACCGTCTGCTGATAGCAAATGATGGGTTCCTTCTTTGACGCGTGCAATCGATAGAAAGTGGTTGATATGGGGATGGAGTCGAATCGATCGGTGAATAGAGAGACTGCAGTCTTCTTGTGTTCAAGGACAAGGCCGCAGACGAGACGAGACTCCCTGAATAAGTCCGCAATTATTATCAATTAAACTAAATAAATAGGTTCTTAATTAGCAAATATTTTTGAGTTAGGAGTATGTCGAGGGAAGTGGCTTTAAATGCGTTCGAGGCAATAGCAATCAATTAATTGTTTTAGTACGTAGAATCGCGCTCGCAATGTGGAGAATCATATCCGAAATCCATTAAAGTGAACAACCCATAGAATACTGTATCATTCAGTGAGTCTCAAACGCCTCGCTCTACGATGGTCATTCAGGAGGTGATTAACCCTAGAATGGGAGCTAATGATTCCGTGAGAAGAGAAGCCAATTGTTTTAATGGGACAAATTACATTTGCTCGAAATGCACCTAAAGAGGAGACCATTAAGGTGACATGGGATGGTTTCGTACGAATGCATCACTTAATTTGTTTATTTTTTTAAAAATAAATAAAATAACTTAAAATATTTCGCTACCTTGGTGATGCGAGTACGACTTCATCCCCCGTGTCAAGCCTCTTCTTCTCCGATTCCGACATTGAATAAACGGTGTAGGATGGTGTCCCGAGCACCTCTCGACCTAAACATGGTGGTGTCATATTTGAAGCAAAACTTTTCTGTCAATTGCTATAACTATGAATAATATATTTTCGAAAACCTTCTATTTGAGAGATCACAGTCTATCAAGTGATCGATGGTTGATGGCATTAGTTAGATAGAATCAGAGACTATTATATGCCATCCTTCCCCCTATCGGCTGACATGGAAAACAAGTATTCTCAGGGAAAAGTCATTAGATGAGTTATGATAACAAGAACAGGTTCTATGTTTATCGAATCCATCCAAAAAAGTCGTCTATAGTATATAATGATTCTGTGAGAAGAGACATAATTTGCTAGCACTAAGAGAGCTAATGATAATTGCTCGGAATAGAGAAACGTGTCTTTTGCTGATATTTTCCAGAAGTAGTGCTTAGCTCTTTTAAAAAAATATTTATTCAACCCCAAAAATGATTCTCACCTTCTCTGGTCCATCGCGTGTATTCGGAGTTGGATGTGTTGTAGAGTCCGGGCTGCCAAGAGAGTCATTAGAGATTCGCTCCCAATTAGAGAGTCTCAGACAGAGGATAGAACGACAGAAATAGAGAGGAATTGGTATCTGCCATCAAATGAGGCTGATTTTTCTCATGAACTATCGTAAAGCGCGTGCAAAAGTGATCGTTCGTTAGTGAGCACGTCTTTTCTTTTAGGTACGGTAGATATGAAAATATGCCACGATGGTGAGACAAGATTTCAAAAAATCTATGAGTCAATTGGGAATCATATGCAGACATTTTCCGTTCATCAGGCATATTTCATGACGATCATGAGGACGATTTTATTTGAAATTTTGAAAAAAATAGGTATTTGGAATCCAACCATGAGTCTGGTGGTTCGTTCCGCCGTAGATGAGCTAGAAGTGGACTCGGTCCTCTGCTTGCTCAGCTCCTGACTCGATTCCGACTGCATCCGAACTCTCACTAAGATGACGCTAGAAAACCGACAACTAAGAGAAAATGCAATTATTTCGCAAACAAATTAAACGCATTGTTGCATTGCTCCAATTGGGTGCACAGAAACGCAACCTCGAACAGGGGGAAAATATATAGGGAGAAAGGGAAAGAGAGGAAGAGAAAATAGCCGGGCTGAGATGATTTTCGATTGCTCGTATATCCACGAATCTCTAAGACGGGGGAGAAAAGTGAATCCTGCTCGGGTCTCCTAGGAGATTTCGCTCGAAACGGGGCGGATTTTGAGAGGAGGAGGGAGATATTCAAGGATTCTCTCTCTCGCGAGGAATAATCTCATCGTTGATTAGAAGTTCAGTGTGGGAAACGGAAGAATTCTCAAAGATGCGAAGGAGAGAGGGAGAGAGAGAGAAGGGTACTCTCTTTCATTCTTTATCGTTAGTTATTAGGATACGCTTGAACAGAGCTGAATGAGGAAGGGAGAGAAGGGGAGAGAGAGAGAGGCCGAATGAGAAATTGGACTTGAGGGCAGCACCATTCGCATGCGACTCCAATTGGAAATGCGAGTGAAAAGGACAGAAAGAGAGAGAGAGAGAAAAAGAGAGAGAGCAAAAGGGCGAAATTGTCAGTGTGGTGTCTAATCGCAATAATGGATGCAGATGCACACATACACGCACATAAATAGGATAAATTAGCTCAATCGTTGGGAGGGGCGGAGAGAGAGAGAGAGAGAGTGGCGTCTATAATAGCAGTTGGCGGAGTGAGATGCATCGTCGATTCAGTTGCTGGTATCCAGAGGCACATTGGCAAGTGCCCGAGAGACAGTAAGCACCCCGATCGCATTGAACGGTGTTCGAGCAGAGGGAACCGACCTGCAAAAAATAGTCATACTATTTTTTTACCTTTGAAATACAGTGAGCAGTTCTGGGGATATTAGTAAACTGTTTAGAGAAATTGTCAGAACAAAACGCCAGAATATCCAATTTCCACGCGTGAGTTGGTGCAAAATCGGGAACGTCAATGAAAGATGGGTACAAACCACGATATTGTAGGCGCGAATCTTCTGTGGGGGCGGATTGCATTGATTGTTGTGGAAGAGAAAGCCGGGCTGGCAACACGACTGCGACATGCAACTGCAATTAATGAATCTACTAATTAACTGAAAATAGGCTGAAATATTCCATCTAATTTTTGCAGGGAAAATGAATCAATCTGTCTTTTAGACTCAAAAATAAATTTGTGGATTGGATAAGTGTGCGACCTCGGCTGCATCTGGACGATGGGAGGAGGTGCCACTGGGTAGACAGGTGGTGGGGCTGCAATTGTTTACAATTATAATAATGAATTATATTAATATTTTATTTTCAAAATATTTGCGCAAACTCACGAATGGCCAGACACTCGCCGTCGATGACCTCTTCGTTGAAGCGACACTGGCAGAATCCCTGAAAATAATCGTTTTTTTAAAATTATTTTTAAATGTAATGAAGAAAGGACTGGAAAAGATGTTTAGTAACAATTATGAAATGTAAACATTTTAAAACATACAGTTATTGTAATTCACTGCAATCTTGCTTATTTTATGCACACCTGTTGACATCTCGATCCGCCGACGCAAAGAGTGCAGGAAGCGATGCAAGACTCTAGTGGGAAAGCGATGCAGGGCTGATCTCGGAGGGGCCTAAAGATTTCTTTTAAAATGTCCATTTTATCTTCCATTTTGGCCATTTTGATAAACAATGTTGAACAAAAGGCAGATGGAAATCATCTTTGCATATCGTTTGATGATTCTGTAACCAAGGTACTGTAATCACATTTACCTCGGCGTAGTTGTCGTCACTATTATGGGCAGAAGTGCTGTAGTGATCGGCGGAGGCTGCAATTTACACAATATGCAGATAATCAATGTAAAGCGGTAAATATGCAATAGCTTCCGTCACTTTTGGCAGTTTATCAACAAGATTGCGATGGCTGCAAAAAGGTAAAAGTCTGACGGTAGTGGTTGTGGTGGTAGTCGTCGTTGGTTCTTCTGTGGTTGTTGTCGGTTCTTCAGTGGTAGTCGAGATCTCCTCCGTTGTTGTCGGCTCCTGAATATACACTTAACGTCATTCTCCAGGCCCATCAATTCTAAGGAAAATAGGTTTGCAGTAAGAGACATAATATTGAGATGAACACACTTATGAACACATTTTCATTAGTAAATCATTCGAATGCTGTTTACTAAAGTGAGCTGCGACATTTGCTTCGATGATGTGCAAAATAATCGAATAACATTTTCTCAATTTTGCTTAATTGCTGCTCTGCCAAGTTATTTCCGCTTCCTGGTTTATCCGGATACCACTTATCATGATGTGCATTCCCTCTTCGAATATATGAAGATTATTCGATTGTTCATTTTTAAACATTTTTATACAAACCGATCGCTTTCTCTAAGTCCATTGCAAGAATTTTATAAGAATTCGCAGAACACCCGACGGATTCATGAAATCAGTTCGTCTTGTCAAAGGTCATGCCTTGCATCATACACAGAGCTCTCTTAGATGTCGACATCTAGAGAATAAGAGAATTATCGAAATAGCGCATCTATTCAAGAGCGGTCAGAGTGAACTATCTAGAATATAAGAGACATGGAGTCTCTAGACGTCGACAAGTAAGAGTGTTCGTTCTCTGTGTATCCCAACGAGATTTCTCACCTCCGTAGTCGTCGGTGCTTCAGTTGTCGTCGTCGTTGTAGTCGGTTCCTGCAAAAAGTAACTCGAATATGCAGTTGTATGATAATAATAATATTTATCATGCAATTTGCAGAGCAAATTGTAATATAAATTTGAGACTAAGTGAAAATAACGGCATACATGAGATAACTCCACGACCTCCAATCTTTGCACTAGTGTTCTCAACTAGTCCTCGGTTCCCGAAAACAATATTTTTGGCGTTGCTATCAGTGAAACTTTAACCGACCTCGGTGGGCGTCACAGTCTCATCTCTGAGTGGTCGAATCGTCGTTGGAATCACGGGCGGAAGTACGACCGGCGGCGGGAAGTAACAAGGAATAGTCGGGGCAGGTACGCATGGAGGAGGTAGGATGGCGGGTTGGATGGGAGTGAGAAGAGGGAGAGGAGGAGGGGGAGGAGGGGGAGGATGGTATTGAACCAGTGACTCCATGATGTACGTCTTGCCGTTCATCGAGACGCGTAGGGGAGACTGAAATGATTATCGATCGACGTGCCTACTTTATTTTTTTTTTCAAACTGAATAATGAATGATTGAATGAAACTTTATAATTAAGAGGGTGGGAAGAAGAATGATAAATATCTATTAGTATGGGCAGGATGGATGAGTTTGGAGGAGGAAGAACTATCATTGAGAATGTTGGGAGCAGTGAATAGAACCGAGCGAAACAGTCATACACACTTGACATAGCAATCGATATTGTAACCAAATTCAATTTAGAACTTACATCACGAACGGGTGCTGGTGGTGTAGCAACGTTGGTTGGGGCAAAGATTGGAATTGCTGGTGGAGGGACTGCGGCTGCAAGAAGTCATCATTTTCTTCTTGCTATTGCATAGTAGCACCTATCCATAATGCGGTCACCCGAACCGATTCGTTAAATCGCGGTAGATTTATCAAGTTTGAGGAGAGACCGAGTCAGAAGGTGAGATCAAACATTCTCTATATCGGAAGAAGGAACGAGTAACACGCGAGAGAGACACTCCAGAAGTGCGTGACACATAACCGCCCTTGTTCGCTTGTTTGGAGACAATTCACTCACGTTGGTATGCCGGAATTGGCGGAGGCGCGTGAGGAACTGAATCGTAGAGAGATCTGAAACAGGGTTCGAGCTTTACGCTAAGGGAGCTGAACAGTCATGTCTATGGCCTACATTAACTCTGTAATACAACTAGAGAAAGTAATATTTCTTTGAAAATAAATCAAGTTTTATTTAGAATGCGATGAGTGAAAATTAGACAGCATGTACTCACGGTAGCGGTGGCGAGAAGGAATTTGAAGGAGCTGCCACTGGCACCACCATCGGGTTTGAGGGATGGTCTGCAAAATTTAAAAGTAATTAGTCAACTGTGAAGAATAATTTCGACAACTCACAAAAAATTCGATTAGGTGATAGGCAAGGCAATGTAGGTTTTAGAAATTTAGCATCTTTTTCAGAGTGGACAGACAAATCCCTATGATATCAACTAATTGGACTATCCAGACATCGTGATCTAATCATGCGGAAAATAGTCGATTCTGACCCGGAAGCGGCGGCGACAATCCTGGTTGTCCAGCAACGCACTGCGATGCGTAGTACATGTAGGGAGACTGGCAACGACATCGACCGGCTACGCAGGAGGCATGTTCCATACAGGACAATTGAGAAGAGCAGGGAATGGGAGATACTGAATACACTTGGTTGTGATCGAAATTAGCACGCCAAGTTACTGTACGTTCAACCCCGATCGTCTATTGACCCTTCATATAATTTTTGAGAACTTCTGACAGAATAAATGGGAAATAAAGAAAATAACTGCACGGAAAAGACACAAATTTGAATACGGAAAAATATTAAAATACAAAAATGTATGAATGGTGAAAACATGCCAAATGAAGATAAAACAGCTTACATTCGTTCATAGGTCTGTACATTGCGGCGTGGCTCATCGCAATAGGGATGAGAAGAAGAGGGAGCAACTGCATGTTTCGTGTCTCGTCATCGACGCCTTTCGTTCGTCCCTTATATGGACACGCGTTGAGACAGGGCGGAATCCGGTCTGGCGCTCGCATGATTTGAAGGGTGGCTCTTCCGCCTTCTTCATGATTCTAATACAAGAACGCCGATTGGGACACCAAGTCTAGCCGAGAGACCACTGTAGTCGCCGCACTTTTTGCTGCTGTTTTTGCCCGCCGAGACTCTAGTCTCATTTGGGAAGGAACTATGTTGAGCAAACAGTCTTTTCGTGTCGGGTAAGTAGTGTATTTAGTAAATCGAGGTGAAAAATGGGTTTCTCAATGTGTATGGAGGTTGATGTATCCGAACTTCTTCCCATTTCCGATTGACGATATAGATAGATAAGCTTTGGCCTTGTTTGACACCTCAAATGAAGGAGAGCGGAGATAAACGGGGCAATGATGAGCAGGTTGGCAAAAAGAGAGGAGAAAGTTCCTCGTTCTACTCTCTCTCTCCTCCCCCCACTCAATAGATCGATGCATAGATCAGCCTAATTAGAACCGAACCAGTTACGTGCCAAGTGGAAGTGTGGAAAGAATTAGCAGAGACTGCTGTCACAAATTGAGCCTTTAATATATTTGTCAATTTTTAAATATTTTTGATTACTTCTTTGACTGATGCAATAATTCGTCAACTCTCTGAGACGTGTACAAAGTTTATGCGCCGCCGCTCGCTCACAAAGACATAACCATACGCTCAGAAAAAAACGTTAATAAGATCAGGGAACAAAGTGAACTTGTTCCCCTACCTGTAAGCGAAATATCTCTTGTTTCTGGAGACTTTCACTCGGGTGCGTGAGCATGCTCACTTCCTGTCGTGATCAAAGTGACTTTTTCACAAAGTAGGCAAATTGGAGGTGTAATCACAACGGTGCTTAGATCCGAGAGGAAGATTGCGGAACGATGGTTTAATTACCCTTTTTGCGCTTTATTTATTATGCGCTGTCCTTATCCTCGATACCATTTAGTGCCTTGGATCATCACTCTTCCCTTTTTATGGATCTTTGCCCACGGCGGTGAACAAATTATATTCTTTCGGATACAAACGAGGCGCAAACTTTCTCTTGCGCCGGTGTATTCCCTTTCATTTAGGATCGTTGTTCTCTTATTCCATTTGAGATCTTCGAATTTTCTAATCCTTCTAGACAGAGCGCGAACTCTCTCAGATGTCCACATTTAGTGAAATCCTTCTCTTGACTTGGAGTCCATGAACATGAGACAATTCATGTTTTAAAAAAAAATATTTAATATGAAAAATCGGATGTCTAGATGCCGAGCCATAAGTCTATTCGCGCTTTGTGTAGCACGCACTCAGTTTCGTTTCATTCAAATGACGCAACTGTAGGGATCGCTCTCGCTCGTTCGAGAGAGAGAGAGAGAGAAAGAGAGAGAGAGAGAGAGAGAGAGAGAGCAAAGTGCCAGTAACACGCCCATTGAGGTGGCAGGCAGATGAAAACTGGAAGGTGAAAGTGTGAGAGTGTGTATGCAGAGAATGGAGAGAGAAGAGAGAGAGAGGGAGAGAGAGAGAGAGACTAAAGGAAACAGTGTATAGCGGTCGCACGACAGCGCGTCTTATTCGCTTCTCTCTCAGTACTCGATCAATGACTAGTCGAGAGCGACCGTTATTATCCCTTGTGATATGCTTCTTAGCTCTGGTCCAACTGGCAAAGTCAGCGACCAAACCCAATATTTTACTCATTTTCGCCGACGATTTGGGCTACAACGACCTGGACTGGCGGGATTCCAGGTTCAGTTTGCTTCGGTATACTTCGAAATTTATAGTATTTTATTGCACTCAAGTACTTCAGATTTGTCAAGAATCATCAAAGAACTGTTTTGAATAGCACTATTCCAAACTGTTAACCCTACAGAGAGAATTTTAGAGTGAGAGTCCGTGTGAAATTGAATGGGGCTCTCTCACCTTAGCACACTCTCTAGCCTTTCCCGTAGGGTTTTGTACAATGAAAATTGAATGGTATTTGTTTCTTTTTTGAATGGCTTTTTTTGAAAATTGAATGGCATTTGATTCAGGCTGCACACTCCCTTCCTGCGGTCACTTGCTTTTCACAAAAACACGGTGCAGCTCAACAATTCGTATGTGAATCAGCTCTGCACTCCGTGAGTTCGCGCTCCTGTTTTTCAGTTTTCCGAGATGAAACTATCAGAACGTTGTTATGCGATTTTCATCGATTATCCGTTTCCCCTTTTCTGCAGTACCCGTTCCGCTCTGATGACTGGTTACTATCCCTTCCGTATCGGCACACAGGTTTGCTATATTTTTGAAATTATTTTGCTGTATAAATAGCTGTTTTCTCACAATATATTACTGAAAAAAAACACATATTCGCTGTGTATGAAATGCCCGAGAGCGCGTAATTGCACTTTTTACCCGCTTCCTCTTCCTGGATCAATGTAGTGATCGAGGGAGAGAGGGAGAGATGGAGAGAGAGAGAGATTGACGAGAAAAGCGCAAAGAGTACTTCCTCTTTTTAGAGCGGCGTTTTCCTGCACATGGAGCCGACGGGCGTCCCCGTCGTCTTTCCCTTCGTATCGGACAATCTGAGAGCACTCGGGTACAAGACGTATCTTGTCGGTGAGAAGAGCATTGCAACACTTTTTAGCCAAGTTTGAATCAAAATTTTATATGTAATATCGATACCCGAAGGCGCAACGCGATGCAACAATAATTAGTGTGTGAGGTTAATTAACACGTACTTATGACTAACTTACTATGAGGTCGTTGGGATCGCACCTGTGTTGGCACAGGAAACGTGAAAAACACATGAGTTTACCTGTTTAAAAATCCTTCAGGCAAATGGCATCTCGGGTATTGCAACAAGCAGTTTCTGCCAACCGAAAGGGGCTTTGACTACTTTTACGGATACTACGGACCGCAGACGGGATATTTCAACCATAGTGCAGGTAAATTTTCAAAATGTATCATTAAATGTGTGCCTCCATCAATTGTGTACATGTTAGCAGACTGTTTCCCGTGATGATATTCCATCGGATATGATATGGGACAACATATGACATTTTATTTCAAACTAAATCGTTCAGATCAGATGCATCGCGAGTCGGGCAAGCTACTGCACGGTTTGGATCTCTTTGAAGAGAAAGAAGCTGGAGAGAGCAGAGCTGACTTCGACAAGGGAGGAATTTATTCAACTGTTAGTTCACGCTCAGTTTTCTTGTCACCCTCAGACCTCTCATCCTGTGATGTAATTGTGTCGAATGTGTGGCGAATCACATAGTTATCCTAATTTTATTGCTCATTTCGAGGTCCGACGAGATTGTCATGCAAATTTGCAATAGCCGCAACACTAATGGAAAGTGAAAGTGTGAATGGTCTCTTTCTCTTTTGCAGGATCTTTTCTCTGGCAAAGCCATCGAGACATTGGCTCGTCACGACAAGAAAGATCCATTCTTTATGTTTCTCTCCTTTCAATCCGTTCATCCGCCACTTCAAGTGAGCGGCTCTCCCTATGACTACTATGTTTTGTCCCACTTGGTGTGGGGACACAAAGGGCGAGAAAAGCGGGAGTAGATCGATGGGGAGGTTGCTTTGTCTCTAAAAACTACTCTCGTGCAATACACCAAAATATCGCTGTAACTTCAAGCAGAGAAGAGAAAGAAACGGGCACTGTTCGTCAAAACAACTGTGACTTGTCCATTCGTCAATTTAAAAAAAGTGTATTACAGGTTCCGAAATCGTACGAAGCACACTGCACTGCATTCAAGCCGAACTCTCTGCGACGCATTTATTGTGGTGAGTAATTCTCTCTCTCTCTCTCTTTCTCTCTCACGTGTGTGGTTGTCCAATTTGCCCTTGTGTCCTTTCTCGAGTTAACGAGTACCGATCAGAGATGTAAACTTGCGCTGAGTGAAGCCAATTTCAAAACACGGTGTGGGTACATGAGTCTATATCGAACTGAGTAACATTTTCTCAAACAACGATCTGCATGAGTAATAATTCGCTATTACACTACGTTAATGAAGCACAGTATTTTTTGTATACGAAACTCGAGTGTATAATGTTGATGACTGCTCATAACTGTAAACGCGCTGAACTTACCAATTGGTCCAGTTCGGAGACATTAGCTTTATTGCCTCAACAACTTTAGCATTGTTTAATAACTAATAAATTTAATTAATTAATTAATACGCTTTTATTATCGAGGAATGCTGGCTGCAATGGACGTAGCGATCGCTCGTGTTGTGAAAGCGCTAAAAGAGCGAGGACTTTATGAGAACACTATCATCATCTTTTCATCAGATGTAAGTTGTTATTTCACTGTAATGCGTCGAACTTTATTGTGACAATGCCACCTTGTAACCTTTACTTCTAGTACCCGTCGAAGTGTCTAATAATTATTTTAAAACCATTCGATATCCGTTTCTGATCTGGAACCATTTCCAATTTTCGAATTATTCAGAACGGCGGGGGTGTCGACTTCGGTGCCTCGAATGCTCCTCTTCGTGGAGAGAAGGACACACTTTGGGAGGGCGGCACGAGAACGAACACTTTCTTCCACTCACCCCAATTCATCAAAAACTTCGCAGTCAGGAACGAGTAAGTTCCCTAAATCCTAAATAAAATGCAATTTTTATGATATTTCTTTTATATTTTTTTAAATACTTACCGTATTTAGAGTTAGTTCTATTTCAGAATGTTCCATGTCGTCGATTATCACGCAACGCTGCTCGGAATTGGAGGAATGGATATTAACGCTTATGGTAGGTCATCCCACTCTTTTGTATGCCCAATTCCCATACAAGGAGTGCTATTCTCTGCTATTCTCAGTGATGTTAGATTTCATTCAAACGGACAGTTAACGAACTCTTTCCATGTCTGTCCAAAAGTGGCCGATTTGCATTTCACTAACACAGGTATTCTGAGAGATGGCAGGTGCCGTTTGACAGAAAATTCAAAGCGGTCAGATTCCTTTGCTACTATGATCATAACATCACCCCAGCACCCTAACTATTTCGCAATATGAGTGGGAGCCGTAAACTCGCTCATTCCTATTTCCCGGTTTTCGGAATTTAAAAAATTCAAAAATTCATAACTTTTTTATTTGTTACCGAAAAAGGTCCAATAAAAGAAGAGAAATGACCGCCTTAACGAGACAAGTAAAATACTTCTTGAGTGTGAGTGGACAAAATAAAGTCCTCGACACGAAAATCATGAAAAACCGATTTTCCGAATCAAAAATGATCCATACTGAAAATTTTTCCTACCGGTATAATTTTTTTGACAACGGAATCGGATTCGCCATTCAATTCTACTGTAAGTAACTTTAAAAAACGAAAATCGAAGATGGTTTCTCTTCACACGGATCGATAGACTACTCGTGCCCACAAAATTTTCCCCAATTATCGCATCCCCATGTGGTTCATATGACTCCACGTTCATCTGTTTCTGATGAAATGTTTGTAGTTGACGTTCTTTGTGTCACAGATAATCATCAAACAGTGTATGTGGGCCAAAACCGGCTTTTAGAGAGAAGCCGGTTTTAGGACCGGCTCCGGGCTATCTCGGCTCAAAAGTGTTCTAGAATGATGTTCATGTGCTTAAAATTTACAGGATAATTTTCGGATCAACTTTCCTGTTGAATATAAAACGATCGGAAGACGATATTAGGCCGGAAAAAAATTGAAAACCTAGCAAAAAATTGAAAAAAATCATTTCGTGAGACGATATGCCCGCCTTCATCACATTTTCTCCGCTAATTCGGAAGCTATGAGTAATTACACACTTAGAACAATGTATCTGCTGCGGAAAGGGATGTCCTGACAATATATTATTGAACAAAAAATGAATCACCCTTATTTCAGCTTGGAGAAAAAATTGTATTTCGTAGTATCCTTCCAAGTAATATTCGCGTTGTTAGAGAGCGCTGAATGAATCGAAAACGATTTCCCAGAATAGTTCACTATATTTCGAATGAGAACATTAAGTAAAATGCAACTTGGTGCGTAGGAGATTGGCGAAATTCGTACAACTAGCCTCGCAGAGAGTTGTATGTTTCACCCGGTAACTGGTTGCGTAAGACCACGGTTGATTTGACGATAGAAACTAACTGTATTTCTGGAAAATTTCCAGAACCCTAAGTTATCGCGACATATTGATTTTCTTTTGCCAAATCGAACTGATTGTCACCACTCAGCCGGGAAAGTACCCCTTGTTCCTGTGCATTTTCCTGTGAATTAAGGTCCATTGGTCATGAGAATTTTCGGACTCCACTTATAGTTTCTTACCATTACAAAACATTTTATGTTCAAGAATATATTATCAGGGCAAATTATCAGGGCCCTTTCCGCAGCAGATACATTGTTCTAAGTGTGTAATTACTCATAGCTTCCGAATTAGCGGAGAAAATGTGATGAAGGCGGGCATATCGTCTCACGAAATGATTTTTTTCAATTTTTTGCTAGGTTTTCAATTTTTTTCCGGCCTAATATCGTCTTCCGATCGTTTTATATTCAACTGGAAAGTTGATCCGAAAATTATCCTGTAAATTTTAAGCACATGAACATCATTCTAGAACACTTTTGAGCCGAGATAGCCCGGAGCCGGTCCTAAAACCGGCTTCTCTCTAAAAGCCGGTTTTGGCCCACATACACTGTTTGATGATTATCTGTGACACAAAGAACGTCAACCACAAACATTTCATCAGAAACAGATGAACGTGGAGTCATATGAACCACATGGGGATGCGATAATTGGTGAAAATTTTGTGGGCACGAGTAGTCTATCGATCCGTGTGAAGAGAAACCATCTTCGATTTTCGTTTTTTAAAGTTACTAACAGTAGAATTGAATGGCGAATCCGATTCCGTTGTCAAAAAAATTATACTGGTAGGAAAATTTTTCAGTATGGATCATTTTTGATTCGGAAAATCGGTTTTTCATGATTTTCGTGTCGAGGACTTTATTTTGTCCACTCACACTCAAGAAGTATTTTACTTGTCTCGTTAAGGCGGTCATTTCTCTTCTTTTATTGGACCTTTTTCGGTAACAAATAAAAAAGTTATGAATTTTTGAATTTTTTAAATTCCGAAAACCGGGAAATAGGAATGAGCGAGTTTACGGCTCCCACTCATATTGCGAAATAGTTAGGGTGCTGGGGTGATGTTATGATCATAGTAGCAAAGGAATCTGACCGCTTTGAATTTTCTGTCAAATGGTATAGCTTTTTCGTGCGATCTGTCAGAATACTCGTGCTAAGTCACACGACGGGAAAATGCGTAGTACAGTGGCTTCTTTTACTTTGTTTTGCTTTAGTACACATTAGTAATGTGGTCACATTTTCATAGTCTCTTAATGGTGGCAGTAAACAGCAACGATCAGCGAACCAGCTTCAAGCACAAAACTATCTTGTTTCCACACACCCTAAAAACCTTCAAAAACTCAACTTAGTTTTCCTATTTTAATTTATTATTTTATGTTTTTCATCTTATCGAATAAGAAATATTTTATGATATCATTTGAGGCGACGGCATCAATCAATGGCAGTACATTTCTACGGGCGTTCCGAAGCTGCGCAGATTCCAATTCATCTACAATATTGACGAGCACGGCTCAGCTATCAGGCCAGTTGCATTTTCATACAACACGGTCACCCTCAGCAATACCATTGTTAATTGCTTACTGCTTTCTAGTGCTAAATCGTCTAATTATCGGAAAATGACAAAGTTTATTACATGTTCCTTATGAGCGCAGTAATTGCGTAAACCAACTAGCGAGCGCGCAAATTGGTTTCACCGTGCCAACGCAGTTTTTCTGCTCCTTCGCTAAATGGTTTTGATTTGGGCGCTGACGCGCCCTTCGAACTGAGTAAAAACTGCTCTACACATGCAACGGCACAACCCATTTGGGAACAGAAAATATACTCATTTGTTTCCATATTTACTTTGGATCGTGAATGCACTAATTGTACACTGAACAGAGTAAATTTTCAGGGATGGCGACTATAAATTGATATTTGGCAACACGGACAAGAAATCAACTGAGCATTCGGGAAAGTTCCGACTATATCGGATATCCAGTAAGTGTGAATGTAATATTCAGAAAAAAATTTTTTAACAGTCCAATATTTTTTCATAATTGCCAGCAATTTTCTTTTTTTTGTTCTCCACTTCTTTTTACTTTATTTTCGATTCCAGCCGATCCGACAGAATCCAAGGATATTTCGAAAGAAAATCCAGCAATTGTTTCCAGGTACTAGTATTTTAATTTTTTTTGGAAATTTTAAAAGTTAAATTTATATATTTTCAGGATGCGAAGCAAGCTGCTCTCTCTGGCTAATTTTAGTAGGAAAAACGTGCGTGCTCCTTTGAGCATCTTCGGTAGTCCTGATAATTTTAACGGCACCTACTCTAGTTATTGGTGTACTCTATAGTATTTCCATTTGTTCTTTCCCCATTTGTCAGGTCTCTTCAACAATACCGGTATTGTGTGTGTGCGTGTGTACAAATCTTATCAATAGTGTTAGTTTCACGTGATGAACTATTTGAATGATGAAGTTTATTGAATCGTTCATGGAATGATCACCTTATGTTTGCCTCGCTGTCTCGTGTGAAAAGGGTATCGAAAGACGTCATAGTGATGAGATGAGGGGGAAATCACCTTTGAGAGAGATTGACAGCGGGCTTCAGAGAATCAACAGAGAGATCAAAGATCAGAGATCATAGAGAAGTAAAACATTATTAAAGCTATTCAACACGCAATTCTTAGCTAAACACTCGGTAACACACGAGCAGACAACGAATCTTTCGCAATCGAGAACCACCGGGATATGGGGCAGAAACAAATAAAATTCCGCTTCCAGCGAAAACATATGAGGTGTAGAGGAATAATTAATATAATTAAGATAATAATATTAAATCGGATTAGAACGCGTTCAGAGGAGGGAGATGGTGGGAAGTGGGAGAGTCGAGATCGACATCGCCTGAGGGAATGTTTTAATTTCTCATAAATATATTATCTTTCGCAAGCTTATGTGGTGTTAGTTTTCGGAAAAAGGGAATGGAAAAAGGCCAAGATTTGAATTCCCGCAATTTCATATCTCATTTCTCCGTGGAGCAATCGCCTCAAAACTTGATTTATAGGTGTAAAAGGGTAGAAAAATGTTATATTCGAAATTTTGAGTCGATTGCTCCACGGAGAACTGAGATATGAAATTGCGGGAATTCAAATCTTGGCCTTTTTCCACTTCCTTTTTCCGAAAACTAACACCACATTAAAAAAGAATATATTTTAAAAATAGTGAGAAAAACAACGAACTCATCGTCTCCAGATCCTGTGAGTGGTATCTCTGAAGAGTGGGAAGAAGCGGGAAACTGTCTCGTTTGTTCTTCTTCTTGTTCAGAACGAAGGTTTGATCCAGCGGGTAATCGGCCGATGACATCCTCAAATTTAAACGAAAGTTCACAATGAAGCAATCAATTACATATATGAAACTCCCATCGACGCCCCCACCTTAATTTCTAGTTTACGCTTCATTTTTGCTTTGGATTTTCGATAAAAAGAATATTAGGGGTGAGAGAGAGAAAGATACGTGTCGTAAATCAAATAAATTTCTAAATTTGTCTCACTTGGACGAACTGGGCGTCGCAATGGCCGGGAGTAGTTCACTATTCCATGAGACTGTCGATTGGATGTTCTTGAGGGGAATGAGATGGTAGTGGAATTGATTCTTGACTATGCGATATTCTTGCTCAAGCTGATGCCGATCCGACTCTGTAGTCCTTTTTATTGAATATTTACAACAATTTTTTTTAAATCAGCATTTTCGCCTTTCTGTATCTATATTTCTAACTTCACAGTGGCACATACGCAGTCAGTGCGCTCGCAAAGTACGGATGGGAAAACAAGCCCGACAATGCATATTTAGACTAAATTTACTTGGTAGTACACTACGATAAGTAGTGAATGTCGTTGATCGAGAAGTGTTATGATTACTGTGATTTCTGACCGTCGACATTTCCCTCGATGAGCTTCTCTGCGAGTGTCTCGTATTTCTGCAGTTTGGCCATCGAATTGTCCGTCTTCTTCATTATTATATCATGTAGTGCAAGGTCGTTGCTCACGGAGATTTCTGAAATAGAAAATTCATACTTCTCAGTCGTTGTGCCATTTACGATTCGGCAATTCTGATTTCAAAAAAAGTAAGATTTTATATTTTGGTCTTTATAATATTGCCTGGTTAATAGTCGAGCATGCAAATAGAGAAATAACCGATAAAAATGATTGTACTCACTTTCAGCCTCGATCTCACACATTCTCACGATGAGATCCACAAGTTCCCCTTGTTCCTTGGTCAGCGCCTGCAAATATGGACACAGTTTTGAAAATAATTTTAATTTACTAATTTGAAAATATGTAATATGCGTTGTACAGTATTATTTGTAAATCAATCGAACCTGTCCTCTGAGTCGATTTTCTAACGCTTTTTGCAGTTCGTTGTTCTTCCTAATGCTCTTTTCCGTCTTTCTTCGAGTGTCAGACAACGTCGTCGCTCGTTCCTCCTGCAATTTATATTAATTAATAATGTATGATCGTTTGCAAAATAACGCCGACACAAATCAGGAACTTGGGTCGCCAAAAAATGTTCACATCCCATTGCACTCATATCACACAATTTTTTTTATATTCTGCGCATTGTTTTGTACATGGCAATACAAGAATTATTTATGCAAAATAAAAGTGAAAGTTGAATTGATCCTCAGTATAACGTCGTCAGAGCTCCCATTCGATTCCCCGTGAAAAAGAATAGCCTCTTGATAAACGACTTCTAAACTAAACTAAAGTGAAACTTGCCAGGTCGGCGACGTCCGCCTTGAGTCTCTCGATGCTCTGCGCCGTTTTCTCTTCAATGTGCTTCTGCTTCTCCCAAGCCATGAGAATTGCAATCTGACAATAAACACTGCACTTGGAAAACAATTAGAAAATGATTTATTGTTTACTCTCAAAGGGCGTCGGGAAGTAATAATACGATAATTATATGCATTTTCACAATTACCTTGGAAGTTCGGCCCATTGAAACCTCGTACGATTCCTCATTCGCCCTCATTAGTCGCTGCCTGAAATGTTAAAAATTTAAAAGTTTGTTCACTCAGTTTATTTTGTGTTGTCTAGACCCTACTCCGGATGTAAAGTGAAAAAATGAGAAAAAATGTTTGAATGTTTTCTGTCGTGATGAGGTCACTTATTCTCAGAAACATGAGTTAGTTTCCTTCTCTGAATCGCATCGCCCACTCTTTTCTCAGCTTGCGTACGTCAACCTAAGGGAGCCAATAAAGTAGCCGCCAATAGATGAAAAGAGGGACTCTCAGGTCGCTTAGACAAACACAAGAGCCTCCTTCTCTCTCTCTGAAATGAGTAGCCCCTCGACGCCGTACGCCTCGAGTAGTACACTGTCCGTTGAAATTAATATCACCGAACCGACCTCCCCGCCCGCCTACCTAATAGAGTTCGACCTCAGCGAGATTGTAAGTGGTTTATTCTGAGTGTAATTTTAAAATAATACAACGAGAAAAAAAGATAAGAAAAACTGATATTGCTTTTGTGAACTTTTATCTGGGAGATTCAACAATTCTCACTTGTTTCATCAGCACGGTGAGTTCCGTTTCCTCTACTCTCAAAGAAAAAAACTCTAATCTTGATATGTCGAAACGGAGAGTTTGAGTTTGTTAGAGAGCGTGCGAAAATGAGAGAGCGCGTCTCTCGTTTTCGTACACTCTCTCGAAAATTAGAGTTTTAAACTCTCCGTCTCGACATGTGGTGTTTCAAACTCTTAGAGTTTTTTCTCTGTGAGTAAGGCAGCCAATAACTCTTTCATATTTTTGTCATAAATAGATCTACCGCAGATCCACTCGCGCAATCACAGTTTTATGCATGGTTTTTAAAATACAAAGAATAAATAATTTTCGAAATGATAACCTCAGTTTCTTCTGCTTGTCACTTAGCGCCATGTACTGCTCCTTGAGTTGGGAGAACAAAGAAGATCCGTGATTCGCCGATTCCTAAAGGTTTACTCAATTAGTTTCCAACGTTTTCGTCGACCCCAAAATCGCCTTCCGGGAGACGAATTTGTATTTAAAAATAATCTTGCAAAGGCGCAAATTTGTTAATCGGGATTTTGCGGTAGCAACAGCTCATAAAGCTGACGAAATGGCGCTGTGCGCTTGATAATCGGCACCGGAAGTTGTCAGGTTAGCTCATTGTCTCTCTCCTTCCCTCTCTCACACTCGATTGCTGCGGCGCGCTAATTTCCTTAGGAGATTTCGCAGTCTCTCTCTCTCGGCTCTTCATCACACATTCCACCAGGGTTCGCAACATTTCATGAGCTGATGCAACTCTTTTCCGTTTTTTGCCAACCAAAAAAATTGTAGCCAAAGATGACATCTCCCTGTCATTATTATCCCGCTTCATAACGCATTTTCGAATAAGGCCGAATTGGTTGATACCTTTTTCGACGGAGCCGCGAATGTGAGGCCGCCGTTTTTCGCTCGCTCGTTTCCGTTTCGTCTATTGTTGTTGTCAGACACTGTAAACTCCTCGATTAGGACTTCTTTTGATTCTTCCAACTGCCGCTTTTGCCTCGAGGGTCAGACTCTATTGGACTCTTAAAGCTGAAGAGGCTGTTCGGACTCACTGTGGACTCATATGCGAGCTCTGAAAATGTCCAAGTCACTCGCTCATTTGTCTTTCGAAGTTAACCTTCTAGATCATCAGTCCCGTCGCAAGCCTCTCGGGTGTCTATTACATTCGATTGTCGCTCTCCCCCCCTCTCTCTCTCTCTCTTTCTCTCTCTCTCTCTCTCTCTCTCTCTTCTCCACGAAGCTTTCGCTCTGCTCTTTACACACTCAAATGCCATTACCTCGCGTTCCGAGTCAATCAGAACCCAATATTCCCCCACTCTCAATCCTCTTTCTACTCCTCATACCCCGATTGTCTAGAGAGCGTGCACATTGGAGAGACGACTTTTCTAACTGACGAGAGAGTGTGTATATTTGAGAGAGCGCCCCGCCGTCTTTTCATATTCGTCTTTCTCTCCTCACTCACACTGATTCATTGAATTAGTGAGGGCGATGGATCTTCTGTCCACTTCCTTTCTCATCTCTCTCAATGCTTCTGTGTAGCCAGCGTCGGCGGACGAAGGACGGTTCTTTACTGGCTGCAAATAAATAGGATTTTAATAGTTAGCACTATTTACGATAATTAATGGTTGAAACTGCTGTTGATATAACTGCCCAAATCGTGTATCTAGTCCCGCCTAGTATTCTGCAAGCTACATTCGGAGAGGATGGTAAACTGTTATTGATTTCTCTCCCACCCAACTCTGCAACATTTTGCTAGTGAAGTGTCGACGACGCATGCTTTTTCCCGCTTTGGGTTCCCCCGCACTTCCGGCACTTTACACTACATGTTCCCATCAACCTCCATCTTTCTCTCTCTCTCTCTCTCTCTCTTCCGATTACAAGTCGATGCTCACTCTTGTTGTGATGTTCTTGGCTCTGCTCGCGTATACAAGCGTGTTGTACGTCTCTTCGTAGTGGCCAGAAGCTGCTGTTACATGGGCGATCATGCAAGTTCGCGCGTTTCCGCCCAGCGAATCCTGCAAAATTCGAGGCTACCTTGTGCAACAATCACATTGTATGTGCACAAAGCACGAACTCTCGTAAATATTGACATCTCGACGCATACTCAGATACTGCTTTCTGTAAAATGTCAATGTCGACATAGTTTACTTAACGAATATTCCTGAACTCAGGACGATCATTGTCTGAGTCGATCAAAGAAACACGAAAGAGGATACCTTGAGCAGCCGAGTCAGCTTCGAGTCTCGATAGTTGACGTAGCGCGTCTTGTTTGCTGAAATTTAAAAAAAACACCTTTTCATAAAATAATTATTAAAGTTCGTTATTTCAAGAAGCCCTCCTAGGACACAATATCTAAAATGTTTTCCTAAGGCCCTCAGTGATGTAGAAGTCACTCCACCGATTCTCTTTCTATTCCCTCCATTTTCATTTCGCCAGAGTGCTTCCAATCACTAGCAGTAGTACTACGCAAGTGCACCGAAATGAGGGGACTCGGCGTCTTTTGAGAGTGTCTCAACGGAGCCAAAACGATTCTCATTGACCACTCTTTCCACCTACCATCTCGGATATTCATTCATAGAACAGCGTGTATTGCATTGACGTTTGGACGACGTTTATTGCGTTTATTGCTTTTATTGCTTTTATTGCTTATAGTTGTTTACGTTTATTGCATTGGCAAGGCACTATTCAGTTCACCATTTTTGTTTATCAACCGAAATACTGATAGGAAACATATTTTGTTCCTGGTCCCTCCATTTACTACTGCATGTTTTCCGCAGCACCTGGAGGGTGCATTGCATGTGACTACCGTACTCTCCCACTTAGTTCCGCCTTTTACCTGAGCTCAGCGAGTTTATGACGTTTCCGAGAGCGAGAAGTGATCGATTGATGGCGGCCCCTTCCTTGAGACGCTGTCCCGAATTCTGAAAGACTCTCTTTTTTTCATGCCTTTGAGTGACATCCGACTCAAAAGATTTGAAGCACAATTAGTTTCGATTTTCACGTTATTATGTTACTTGAATTTTGAAAAAAAATGCATATCGTTAGTCTCACATTCGTATTCGACGCTCGTTCCGAACCAGCCAAATCGATGAGAAAGAGCTTGCCGTGTTGCCGATTATTCCGCATCAAGTTCACCTGACAATTACACTTTTTGATCGGCAAAAGCGAGCAAAATATCAGCAGCTATTGAAGATTAGTGAGCAGACTATCGAGATCACACCGCAATCTGGTATCTGATGATTTCAACGTCAGCGAGTGCTAATGCTGCGCAAATTTCATGGGGTGCAAGGTGCACATCAGTTTTATGCACCCTTCCATAACTTTTTTCCTAGTGAAGCTACAACTGAAGATTAGTGAGCAGACTATCGAGATCACACCGCAATCTGGTATCTGATGATTTCAACGTCAGCGAGTGCTAATGCTGCGCAAATTTCATGGGGTGCAAGGTGCACATCAGTTTTATGCACCCTTCCATAACTTTTTTCCTAGTGAAGCTACAACCTCCAAACTTGATACAGATATTACAAGCCACGTTTGGAACATTTTCCTTTTTGATTGGAGAGATTTCGTTCAGTTTGAGCTGAGTTACACGAGTTTTCCACCCTCAGGGGGTGGAATTCCACCCATGAAATTTGCGCAGCATTATGTGGTGTTAGTTTTCGGAAAAAGGAATGGAAAAAGGCTAAGATTTGAATTCCCGCAATTTCTTATCTCTGTTCTCCGTGGAGCAATCGACTCAAAAATTCGAATATAACATTTTTCGACCCTTTAACACCTATAAACGAAATTTTGAGTCGATTGCTCCACGGAGAACTGAGATAAGAAATTGCGGGAATTCAAATGTTGTCCTTTTTCCGAAAACTAACACCACATTAGGCAAACGAGCAACGAGTGTCCTTCCCTAATTGGGAAAAGGCGCCCAAGAGCCGCTGTTCGGCGCCTTTTCCCAATTAGGGAAAGACACTACGTGGACGCTTCCCTGACAATCCGAACTTTGTGCCCGTACTTGTAACAATGCGTGACTACGGGACGATGTTTTGTTGGCTTCAGTCGCCTCTTGCGTCCTCCGCAGATTTCCCTCTTGCAGAATCTGCATTATCTGAAACGTCTCTCATTATTCATCCATTAAAAATTCAAAGTATAATCTTATGATTTTAAGAGTTATCGCTTCGTTGGATTTTGAGTAACACACTCCAATTATATATAGTTCTAATGCATGCGGTTTTCGATTTTCTAGAAATTCTAACCCGATTCATATTTGGGGCGCGAACAGAGCTGAGTCCGGGAACTCGGACATTTCCCTTGTCGTCCTCCATCAACTCGAGAATTCCAGCAGAAGGATTGAGAAGATCACGAATGACCTCGTTGTACACTTCCTGCAGACATTTTTCCCTATCCACATCATTCCAAACCTACACACCAGGGATAGAGCGAGAGAGTGTGCAAAAGTGAGAGAGTCCCTCTCGATTTCACACGCTCTCTCACTCCAAAGGCCTTTCTGGATGGTTGACCGGCCTGTGGAACGATGTATATCGTCAAGCGTCTTACCATCTTACCATTATGCAGTAAAATAATATGTATTAAGTTAGAAAGGCAAACATTTTCTACGGGTAATAAAATAGTTCATTGATTTTCTAGTTTGATTGCAAAAGACTTGTTGATCTTGCGTACCAGATAGCTCAGCTGCACAGTGTACTCATCCAGATCGATCTTGTCATAGAGCGATCGCGTGAGTAAACTCATCAACCCCGGCTGCTCCTTCGATCCAATCATCGTGAACGTTTTGCCCGAACCTCAACAATTCCATTATCTTTTTTCGCCAATGATGAAACGACGATCGCATAAACGAGCTTGTTTTCATCTTCGCTTTGATCGAATACTGTAGTCAGTCGCCTTTCGCTAGTCGTTGTTTCACTAGTGTCTCGGCGCTCTCTAAACACTTCCCCCTAAACTTTGTTTTGAGGACCGAATGCGGTCTGCAGTATCTTGCACTTGGTCGGAAGAAGCTTGTTCTAAAAGCGGAAGCGATAGTGTTACCCACTAGAGTGCGAAGTGTGAGACCACGGTCTCTTCATTTCACACACTCTCTAGACCGGTCGATAGACGAGAGAGTGTGTGAAATGAAGAGAGCGTGGTCTCACATTTCGCACTCTATTACCCACCCGTCGCTCCGTACGCGAAAATGGTCGCGTTGTAGCCTTGCACGACACTTTCGATAAGATGAGCGGTCGTTGCCTCGTGGACATCCTCCTGAATAAGAAAAAGAACATAACTGTATTACTTAAAATAGGTAAAGGTGAAATGTCATCGGCCCGTTGCGAGGCTGTACTCGTGCCGCGTGCATGTGAATCCACATGCTTCCAAACCTACAGACAAGGGTTGGAGCGAGATAGTATGCAAAAGTGAGAGAGTCCCTCCCTATTTCGCACGCTCTCTCACTCCGAAGCCCTTTCTGTAGGGTGGACCGGCCTGTGGAATGATGTGAATCGGGGACTCCCTTCGGGCATGTTTGGATCGTCTTATAGTGCTTTTGAAATACTGTTTTCGACAACAGCCGTGTAGTTTAAGCGAACTAGACATCGATGATGACAATTAAAGGAGTCATGAGGTGGTAAACATGTGTGGGCAAGACTTGTTTGGGTGATATTGCGAGAGATCAACGGGTTTTCTCCTCTGAGAAACGAGCGTGTGCACAGCATTGAGTCATATATACGTTTCCATGCGAATGACTCAGAGACTTCTGCGGGAGAGATAAAATGACGCGATATCTTGGGAGCAGCAAACCACCCTTTTCTTGATATTAGAGAGAGACTCGAGCGCCGATTCGATTAGTCACCCTATTCCCTTGCACGAAAGGCCTCCGGAAAGTGTGAGAGCGCAAGTGTTTTATAGAGTGGCGCCGGAAAGTAGACTACAGCTGGCTAACGTTGCTAGCAAGCAGTTGATACAATGCGAAACGAAAACATTCTTCTTAGATTTGCGGCAGTGCAACTTTTCATGTACTTACAAATCAAAATGCAGAAAGATGCGCGAAAATGGGGGAAACGCTATTAATCTTGAAAATCTTTGTCAAAAGATTGTCAGCAATTTTGAAAATGGGGTTATCTTGTGCACAATTTTCGTACCTGAGTCGAGTTTGGTCCAAAGGCGGCGTCAAATGCGAACTGTCGCTCATGTTGTCTATTCGCCCTCAGGACATTCTTCTCGTACTTCTCAGGGTCGACGAGTAGGAGACGCTCAAATTGCATCATCACTACGCAAACTAGGGAGAACTGAAAGAACAGTGCACATTTCTGATCATTTTAGAACTATTGCAGCAGGATCTTGCAATCAATTGGAAATTCTCGAAAGTACGCTCTAAAGCCGCCAGTTCTAAATGGTACAGCCTCCGAAGAGTAGGTATATCTTACCTTCTTGTCGAGAGGAAAGACGCATTGGAAGTATCGCTTCGTCTTCTCTTGCTCGTTCATAGGCCGCACTCGTACCACCACCTAAACGATTGCGTCATTGCTAGCCAATAACACCTTCATAGCGGCCGATTGCTTCATCATTAGTACGATCACATAAATTAAAGATTGCGTTATCACTAGGCAAAGCAACCACCATTGTGCCGTAGCTATGCAATATCACTAGGCAATACAGAAATCAGTACGAGGCATTACTAAGTGATACCACCACGTAAACGCAAGATTGCGTCATCACTATGCAATCGACGAAATTTCTTTGACTTTCCCCCACGTGATGTGTCTCATGTTCCAGTTCCAGGCGCGGCGGAGATCATTCGTGTGTTTTCCTAATGCAAATGTGCACATGAGTGTCGACAACAAGAGGCGTCCCCACCCCGTACACACTCCAATTCATGTTCCTCCTCTTGTTCTCTCTCTCTCTTTCTCTCTCTCTCTCTCTTCTCCTCATTACTCGTTTCCGGCGTGGTCCGTCAACATGCGCGTACTCGATCTATCTCACACTCACACGCCCGTTTCACTGCCGCTCGAACATATCTCAACTGACTATAGTAGTCGAAGTTTTGAGTGTGTGTGTGTCTTTGTGTGCATACACGGCTTCAGACATTCTTTAGTGCTCTTCTGCCCACACAGCACAATAGCCTATTGAGGGAATGGAGGGACGAAGCGTGTTACTATGTGCTTCCTGTCTCTCCCTCTCTCTCTCCCTCTCTCTCTCTCTCTCTCTCTCTCTCTCTCTCTTTCTCTCTCTCTCTCTTTGACTCTTACTGGTAATTGTCGCCTGCTGTATACATCGCAGTTTCTTCCGTCTCTGGAAGAAAAACGCCAAACACGAAACAAACCGCGAGCGAGACAAAGTTCGGGATCGAAAGAGCCGCGAAAAAATACCTAACTTTCCCGCAGGTTCGGTGTTTCGACGAACCTTCTAATGCAAGCATGAAATTTGTATACGAGAGAGGGACTCACCCGTACATGGCATCGCTGTACCATGTGCTGTATGGATGAGCTCGTAGATACTCGTCAGAGGGAATAGAGAGTAGTGCGAGCACGCTACTATCACAGAGAGAGAGACACGCTGCTGCTGTTTTGTGGGTGGGGGGAGGGCTTCTGAGACAGGACCACGCTTGAACGAGCACAGGTCCGGGGCGGCACAACAAGTCTCCCCCTCTCTCTCTCTTTTCCCCCCAACTTCCGGCGGAAGTGCACGAACATACCGTTAATTGCTGGTTCGTCGCTCCACCATCCATGGTTGAGAGGGTCGAACGCGATCTTCGACGCCGTTGCCGTTGAGACTCTTCGTCTTCCTCCAGAGTGACTAACTCCTCTCGTAATGCCCCCTAAGGCAAGGGAGAGAGAGACTCTCCAAGTCCTTTCACTGTCTTTTGTCGCTCCCTAGCAACAGCCCCCTCCCCCTTCTCCCTCCCCTACTCCCGTATCTCCACCCCTCCCGTGCGAAGTGCGCCCCGTTTGAAAGTCGCGCGCACCCTGCCCCAGGGGCGGGCGCCAATTCAAACAGAGGGAGGGAGAGCGCTAGCTCGACGGCGCGCGTCGCGGCCACGCGTTGCGGTCCTCCCGTGCATGACGTCAGTGAGAGAGAAAAGAAGAAGAGTGAGTGAGTGGGGGGGGGGGAAGAGAGGTTGGCGAGAGTGAGAGAGGGTGGGCGCAGAGAGACGCTCGCTGTACAGAGGAGAGGGGGGGAAGAGAGAGAGAGAGAGAGAGAGAGAGAGAGGGAGAGAGAGAGAGAGAGAGAAGAGAGAGAGAGGGTGTGTGTCACTCTCTCCTTCTCTCTAGTACTGCTCTCTCTCTTCTTGTGTGAGTGTGATCATCCTCGAGAACGTCGAATAGTCGGAAGCACCGAGAGACGCGCGCTTCTGAAGACACATAGAGAAAGGTATGTCCCCTTTCGCTCCACCCCCCCAACCCCCCCACTTATATCTTTGTCTGCCCAGCTGCGATACATTACACGCCGCGCTCGTTGCTCTCCCACCTGAATCAAGAGATGGCGAGAGAGAGAGAGAGAGAGTGGTCGGGAGAGGAAAAGGGGATTAGAACTGAGAGCAGGGAGAGAGAGAATTGATAAATGGACCTTGTAAGAAAGTGAGACAAAGGGCCATTACGACAGATTGAGAAAGGTTGCAATAAGGGGACGGCCCACTTCCGATCTTGTTTAGAGTGGTCAATGATACCCACTCACCCTCGTCACTCCACCAGATAGGGGTTTGGAGTGAGAGAGTGTGTGAAATAGAGAGGGGCTCTCTCACTTTTGCACACTCTCTCAACCTGACTTATAGGTTTGGAACCCCGTGCATTAGCGCCAGTCAAGGGGCCAAGCACTATCTGTATTGTAGAACTGTTAGTCCTAGGTGAGAGAGTGTGTGAGATTGAGAGAGTCCTTGGCATTTCACATGATATTTCGCCAATACATAGACTCAAGACTGGCCTGGCTGACTGACCAATTGGCTTCGCTGCTGGAAATAACGATTGAGAGTTGCATGTGCAATTATGATTACATTGTTGAACATGGCGCTAAGGGGGCGTAACAGTGATACCTATTGAAGTTTTGAGAATTTGTAGTATTTACAAAGATAGCAATAGATTTTTATCAATAGAGTTTTTAGGTAGCCAATTCAATTGGACCACCACGATTTCGCTAGCCCATAGATCAGCTGTGTTTGTTGAGAAAAGGTAGTGATACATGTTTTGGTGCTTTCAACTTAGGCCAATGAAGTCCCGTGACTTCTCTTCACTTCTCATCTCTCAGATTTGTTTCTCTCTTCTGTCCTCCTTTCCGTGCATCTCTCTCTCTCTCTCTCTCTCTCTCTCTCTCTCTCCCTCTCCCTCTGTGTACGACTTGCGTTGAAGCGGAATGGATTTCCTTCTTCTAACTTTCATCTCTCTTTTTTCGTTTTCCTCCTCCTTTCTTCGCTCGTTTCCTCAAGCCATTCTATATAATTTAACGCCATAAGTCTATTATATAATTCTTAAAATAAAATAATTATATAATTCTATATAATTTAACGCCGCCATCGAAAGGCGCATCTCAAGCCCAACTTTCTATCAATCTCCTCTTCTCAACCTTTCCTTCTTGATTGAAGTAGGGAGAGAGAGAGAGAGAGAGATAGAGAGACGCCACTTCCGGTGCGAGGGAAGAATCTCTCGAAAGAGCCTTCTTCTTCTTCTGAGAAAGTGGCGGCTTTCTGTTCTCAGTCTTCTTCTTCTTCATTTCTTTGCTTTCTCTGCTCACTCACACACACAATTTCATTTGAATCGACTTCTCTCTCTCTCTCTCTCTCTCTTTCGCGCTCAATTCGCAGTCTCTGAGAGAAGAAGCAACGGGAGATGAGAGATCCCTCTCTCTCCCCAATCCAATCTCATCCAAGAGAGAGAGAGATGAAATCATAATTATAGAGGGGAAGCAACAGTGAAATGTATACTTATACTTGCTCCATCAATCTGAAAAATTGCAGCTGCAAATAAGGCAAAAAATCGTAAGGCAAAAATTCGTGAGCAATTATCATCCTGTGTACGGTTTAATCGAAATTTCGCAGAAACGCTGCAACTTGCGGGTATCAAAGTTAAAACATCCCAATCACTGTGCAAAATAATGTCAAAAATGATTGTTTGATATTCGGTTCTCGTTGTCTTTCGATTTCGCCTGAAGAATCTTCGCCAAATAGGAGAATTGCGAGTGTTTTGCCGACTTGGCGTCTCGAGTGAATCACGTTGACGAGTAGAGAGAGAGAGAGAGAGAGAGAGAGAGAGAAAGCATGCGGAATTTGCCCGCCTGCTTCGCAGTTTTCGCAGTTAACTACAATTTTTGTGTGAAAAATATTGCGATCTTTATCGTTCTGAAGCATAGAGAGTGACTGCAAATATGTAATAACAAAAATAAAAAATCGAAAACGTTTGCTCCTCATGGATGAGAACGCCCACCATGTTTATATAAAATATTTCCATTTTGAAAACATTTTTTGAAGGTCATTTTATATCTCTTTGCAAATATATTTGTGAAACGATGAGTTTTTCAAGGCAGTTGTTTCTTCTTCTTGTGCAGTAACGACTCATTAGAAATGAACGTCTACTAAAATTGGAACAATAGAGAATTATACAAATTATATTCAAATAAAGGGTATTTAGTATACGGTATCGATCGAGAATGATCCCTATGGCCTCCCGTGTTCGTTTCTCATATAAAAGCCATTACAAAGGCACGATGGGCGCTCTCCTCCATTTGCACACTCTCTCACACGGGAAGTGTCTCAAGGAGAGATCCACTCGCGTCGCCCTGGTGACCCTCCCGATGCTCTCTTGTCTTTCTCTTGTTTCTCTCTCTCTCTCTTTCTCTCTCTCTCTCTCTCTCGCGTGCCATCCTCAAATCTCCTCCTTCTCCCCATCCTTCCCGTCTTCTCCTTTTCCAACTCCTCTCTTCCCGTTCCCCGTGTCAGTCTTCCATTCCCATCCCGACGTCTTTTACACTCTTCTCTTCTCTCTCTCTCTCTCTCTCTCTCTCTCTCTCTCTCTCTCTTTCAAACAGCCTCTAGTGAGTGCCAATCGCATATGAGATTTGAGCTGAGACGAGTCCGCTACCTTCGAGTGTAATTGACCCATTCTCACCGCATTGGTGGTATAGTTGAGGGTGTGAGAAGTAATGTTTAACTAAATGTAGTGGCGATAGTATACATTATCACCCCTCTCATTTCACGGAGTTTACAGTGCATCGATTTGCAATCTCATCGTTATTGCTAGAATATCGATTCATTTTTCGATCATTTGTTTCCTAGCTAAGAATCATCACATGATTCCGAACCTACAGGCCAGGGTCTGGGCGAGAGAGTGTGCAAAAGTGAGAGAGTCCCTCTCGATATCATACGCTCTCTCACTCCAAAGCCCTTTCTGTAAGGTTGACCGGCCTGTGGAATGATGTGCATGTCTTCGGTTGGGTAATGTAGTATAACGGCGCCTCATCTGTCACTTTTTTGTAGAGCAGCACACAATGGTATCACTATATTGAGAAATCATTCAATATTGTGATCAGATGACACTAGAAAAAAAACTAGTCTTATCTGGGCCCAATGAGAAGTTCAAACTCTTATACGCGAAAAAACTGAAACATTAGACTTTTGACACGTCCTGGGCATACAACTTTTGTGCTATGACATTGAATACAAGTCAACGACGTTCCCACAATGATGTTTATCATGACATTTCTCGCTTCAAAAGTCATCTCCAACGCTCATTGATTTCTCACATCAAAATGTGCTTGCGCACCTACCGTAGTCTCCTGAATAGGACTCATTGCCGAGGATCTCTAACCAAACCGCCAACTTTCATCCATTTCTCTCTCTCTCCTCCACTCAACGCGCGCATCTAAGCATTCGCAGGAAAGCTATCGCTTTTATTCTCTTTCTCTCCGCCCGAAAAGAGGCCGATTTTGCCCATTGGAGAAGAAGAAGAGCGAAACGAGTCTAAATGCCCATAAAATCGGCGCGTCGACGCTCCTCTTCTATCGATGAGAAGGGACAGATACGGTACTGCAATCCGACGTTCCCCGCCCCGTCACAGCCTTTTTTGCCGCCCTCTCTCTCTTTTTTTCTCTCTCTCCCTCAAGGGAGATTGCTCGAATCCATGAGACGGCTTGTCATTCATTCATTCTCTTCACACCGAATCCATCATGACAGCCGTTCAATTCTCTCCTCAGTTGTCTTTTGATGCCAAGTCTCACTTAAATTATCTTAGAAGGCGGGGCAGATTTGCCGTACTTATTCTCCATCTTTTGCTTGTTGTCGAATGATCTCTGAAGATTCTGCGACTTTCAATTATTCAACCAGCTTAGCGGTTAAGTTTGAGTCTACCCAACCTACCCCCAAGTTCCCTTACCTAAATGTAGGTGTCCTCTAATATGTTTCATCGTTCATTTAATTGCTGTCACATCCCTCGACAAAACAAAATAAATGAGTGGTGTTTGCAGGGCTCCTCATCTTTGGTCATGTCATCGGAAGAAGCCCAACTGGCCCAATGCCAGGTGAGACACTAGTGATATGCTGATATGTATAAAGGCGAAGGGGTGGTATAACAAAGAGCGGTGTGTGAGAATAAGGATATTTCGAAAATATTTCTTACTTCTTCACTGCTAATTTCCTTATTTTTTCTCCATTTTTCATTTATTATCTCCACCTGTCACACAAATCTAAACAACTGTCAATGTGATGTCCGTTTCCAGTTTTTCCTTTCTAAAAGTTTGGAGGAACGTGCTTATTATGGTTTTAGAAGTGTCTGACCTTATGAATTCTGATTTGCGGTCCATTGAAGGATAAGCTTTCTATAGACGTCTGGTGAATTCAACCGTCTACCATCAGATATTGAACTTTATGAAATTTGAGATAAATATCGAAAAAGATTTTGCTCATTACTTCCTCGTTAGCGATGATTAATCTAGAATCAAAACAATGTGTCACGAGCGTAGTCTGAAGAGATTACTTGCTAATTAGCGAAAAAAGTTAATTAACAAAAATATTTATAATTGCTCATTAAGGCATATGTACAGCGGCACAACATCCAGCAAATCGTAAAGGAGGCCATCGTTGCACTCTGCATTCACAAACCCGGTCAGTCTTTTTAAACAATTAAATAACATTTAATTTTTTTTAATTACACTCTCGTATAGCCAAACTGGTTTTGTTTTCTTTGAAAAGTAGTTAAAATCGGGAGATTGAAAAATGGCGCCGTGCGCCAACTTTCAATTACAATGTTGTGAGTGGAAAACAGTAGAAAGCGAGGAAAAATGTGGCGATGCACATTTCATTCCGCAGTGGTAATTGTTATTCTAGTCGAAAAAAGGCAAATAAAGCAATGCAATTTCGGAATTAGCTTTTTTTGTGTGCTGTTACAACAGGTTTAGGCGTTCACATGCCGTTTAGGTGTTACTTTTTTAATCTGTTAATATCGGAAAAATAAAGGTGAAAACGAGGAAGTTTCAGCAGGATCAAACATTATTTGTCTTTCACATGTAATATCCGAACCTTGTAAATGAGTTTCTTGTGTGAGCATGCGATACTTGAAACATAATTTCTCTGAGAAACTCATTATTTGCTCGTAGAATTTCCTGTTGAACACAACTTTGGCCACATTAACACTCAGATTTCCTCACCTTAGAGAATGACTACTTATATACACCTAACTAAGAACACGCTACAAGGAAAACGTTCATTTACCTGTAAGTGGAAATAATCGTATTTCTACTTGCAAGTGAACATGTTCATTTTGAGCCATTATGATTGTGACTTTTTGTAGAACAGACAACTTACTCATTGCGAACTATAGACACAATAGGTTCTTTCCCAGAGCGGCTCGACTTTTCTCAAAACCCGGTAATCAAATCAGTTTCCCTGTATGAGCGACCCCCACACCCCCGACCTTTCATGATCTCAATCTGTTATGCTGTATTCGTTTTCTCTTTCTATTTGTAACCGCGTTTCCATTGAACACGCATAAATATATATATATTACATTGTCACGCTTTAGTTTCTTTTACAATATTCTCAAACAACGAGAATATTAGATTATGAGTCCTCATTTTGTTCAAAAATGCACGTTTTGAGAGTTTGATTGATCAATGAGCAAAAGATGTATAATCCGGAATCACGCACAAGTTGTTTGGTACAATTAGCCTTCAAGCTTTATTCAAGAGCGCTAATTGGATTGTTAGAAGGTCGGGAGACGTCATATGCAAAAATGTACGAGACTTCACGTAGATCGACATTTAAATTATTTTCATTTCTAAGATTATAATAATAAAACTACGCCCGAGGCACAACAGATTTAATTTTTTTTAATTGAAGTGGGTATTCGATTTTCACATGAGATAATGGTCTTTGAAGACAGTGGTTGCTTACCAGTAATTACATCCCTTGAAAACAGATTCAAATAATATTTGAAGACTCATTTGTAAAGAATTTTTAAAATTATAATCAACCAATTTACAGAAAATCCCATCTGCTTCCTCAAGCAGCACTTTGAGAATCTTGCTGAAACGACCATCGTGGTTAGTATCGAATTATTTTTTTTTAAATTAACACATAATCGAATTAATTTTTTTTTAAATTAACACATAATCGAATTAATTTTTTTTTTAAATTAACACATAATCGAATTAATTTTAAGAAACAAAAACGAAAAAGTGAGAGCGTTTATATAAGTGGTTGTTTACTGTGTAACGAGGTATGGGAGCTAATCAGGTTACTCGAGGTTCATTTCGTTATTATTCCGCCAGAGGATTACGTGCCTCATATGATGAGTGCGGTTGATTGTCGGTTGAAAATTACAAAAAAATATTTTATTAAAGGTGTGAGAGATAATTCGGCATTGCCATTTCATAGCATTTCCGTGGTAATTTCCGGTACACAAATTTACGAAAATTCTATCGAATTTTACTTAAACGTTCCGCTGATAAACCTAGAAATTACGGTGGCAAAACGAGAGAATCAGATAGTAAGCACACAACAGGATGTTCCTGCATTGGCACGTACTCTTTCAAATTTGAAATATGGGTAAGTAGCTTTTTCTACTTGAAGACTCCATTTTCCTTCTACTTGAAGACTACATTTTCCTTCTACTTGAAGACTCCATTTTGGCAGTGACGTTGCTCTATCGAGTAAGGCGTGAAAGCACCTGCAGAGTTTCCAGTTTCAGCTTGCGCTCGATTCTTTGCCATGTAACAAGGTGTGGGGAAGGAAATGCGAGAGAGAGAGAGGGAGAGAGAGAGAGAGAGAGAATGAGAAGGGGTGACACATTCGTTTCTTCCCCTCCTTCTCTTTCTTCGTTTCTGTTCCGCCCTTGATCAAAGAGGCGAGGAATCATCATTGATTCGCTCTTATCACCATTATGCTTTTGGTCTCTCTCTCTCTCTCTCTCTCTCTCTCCTTAAATGCCACGTCTAATCTCCTCTTCCCAGCTAGAATCCTATCGACGAGAACGTCTGAATCTCTTCCGATTCTTGTCACTTTCTCCTTTCCCTCCACTTCTGAGCAGCTGTCTCGACGTTTCCCCATTTCCCTTCCTTACGAGAAGAGCGAAAGAGAGAGAGAGAGAGAGAGCACACAAACGATCAGCATAATCGTACGCGAGGGGCCGCTTCTCTTCTTGTCTCTGGAATCCCCACACACTCTCGCCTCTTCTACCTTCTCTGTCTCTCTCGAATCCGCATACTCTCTCTCACCATCTGCCTCTCTGTGTCCTCTGCCCTCCTCTTCCCATTGTCCCCACCCCGCCCGCCTTCTCCGTAGCTTTTCCTCACCATTCGTGGATTTCTCCCCTCCCCCCTCTTGCTCCTTCTACAATACGACACACGTCCTGCTCTCTCTCTCTCTCCTCCCGCCCATTCGCATTCATTTATTCACACACTCAACGCCTCCATTCTCGACGTCTAAGACGCCTTTCGTCTTGTGCTAATCTCATTATTTTCTCCAATTCTTGATTTGGCGGCCACCCCTCATGACCCAAGATGGTCGACAAAGTCCCCTACTTTCCCTACTCTCCAATTTTTGAGTATCTAGTCTAAAGAGCATGGAAGAGAGAGATACAGTGAGCATTCTCAAGAGTAAGGCAAGTAGGAGAAACTTTTTTCTGTTCCATTTCTGTATATTCTTACTATAATCAATCCTGACATTGAGAAAGAGAGTATTCTCTAATTTCCCACGCAATCTCTGCCACGTCATTGTATATCTTTGCTGAATCCATTTCCTCCATTCCCAAACTACCGCGTACCTCACTGTAAACTATCGTAGGCAAAGGAAGAGGGACGTAGTGATCGAGTGATGTCTGCTGAGCTCCAAGCCGCTTTTGAGGTGAGATAATTACACTAATTACTGCCTTAATCACTGCGCAAGATTTCCTTAATTAGCTTGTCTCCTCAGAGTAATTCTGTCTTTTTCTGACTATCATCTCATCACTTGGGACTTGTGGCAGGCCTTTTCGAGCTTCCAACTGCCACTAGATAAATCTCGAGTCGGATGTCTCGCTATATACATTGTTGTCGGTGTCACGGTCTTACTCTCTCTCTCTCTCTCTCTCTCTCTCTCTCCCTCTCCTTGATGCAATTGTGTTATCGGGAGGGGGGCTCTCTACAGTATACTGCCCCGAATGTGTGTGCAAGAGTCTCGGATTGAGTGGAAAAAGAAGAAGAAAAAGACGAGGCAAAAGAAGGCGACAAATGAAATTAGTGAGCACTTGGAAAGATTGGAGAGAGAGAGCGAAAGAGAGAAAGAGAGATAGAGAGAGAGAGGGGGGGAGGGAGGGAGAGAGGGAGGGAGAGAGAGAAGTGAAAGAATCAAGAGAAGAAGCAAGATGCGTGGCCACGTCACTCCATTAGTCCAATCTACCAATTGGGGATAGTACGTTTTGTAACTCGTTTTGTAACTCTTGTTTAAGAAAACTACAAAAATCCCATTTTGGGAAAGTTCCAGCAAGTTTTGTGTTCCAAAAGGTGTTTGAATTGAATCGTACCGTAACCATCCTCGTGAAACTGTCATTTTTCATACGACATTTTCTATTCTCTTCTTCATAAGATAACTTTAGACAAGGATGACATCGATTCCCATTTATATACAATTTGATGACTATATCTAAGATAGTCTTATACGGTACTCTCCGCCGGATATGTTATGAGCAGTCGTTTATTGCACCTTCTCGATCATCTTCCCTATCTGTTATTCCCTTCCGCTCTCTCTCTCTCTTCACAGGCTGAGCTCATATCCCTTTCTCGTATCCCATTTCTGCTCTCTGTTCGTCTGCGCTCTCCTCATTTCTCGTGCTCTCTCTTCGTCGCTCGACTTCCCCGACGGAAATTATGGCTCTCTTGCGGGGCGACGCCGTTCAACGACGACGTAGGCAATGATCGCACCCCGTTTCTCATTCAGTTGAACGACCGACGATAGGTCTTTTCTTCGGAAAGAGAGAGAGAGAGAGAGAGAGACCCCTTCCTCGTTTCGCGCACGTATTCAATATTCCCTATCCATGATACGTTAAAAGCCCTCGAAAAATAAAAGTAAAATTATCAAATTTTATCGTTGTTCAATAAAAACTTGGCGACAAGGAAAAAAATTTTTCTTTTTTTTCTTTTTTTCAATCGTTCTAGGGTGGGAAAATATTAAATCGGAAATTTAATTTGTATTCTTCTTTCCGTCTCGGAGAAATTTTATATAGCATGGTCATAAGTGAAAACAAGGAACAAATAGCAGAATCAGCATGCATACGAGACATAAACAATAATGTGAGAATACTTTTAAATAAGTTTTTTTTAATAACTGGATCTTTCTGCAAATCAAAGTACCATATTCGTGTAGTTTTCTTTTCGTCGTAAGAAAGTTTCTCTCAGTGGCTGAAAAAATGATTCTTTAAACTTTTTCTTATATCCCTCCTTCTCAAAATTGATTAGATCAGTGAACTTTAATGGAATTCTGGGAGCCATGAATCATATTTGCGCATTTCTTTCGCAGAAACGTGCCGCATAGAGCGACTGTGCGACATTTCTTTCTCACTTTTTTGGACATACCAATCATTCATTGTTGATTATATTACAAATTTAAAATATTAAGTTCCACTTCTACCTGTGGTTAGGAAACTGACTGGTTAAAAAACCTGTCCCTCGCTTTTGCGTGCTCCCTCGCGCCCGTTTCTATTAGCGTAAAGTTTTAACGTTTCGGACGAGTGTTTGGAAGTTGGTAATTATTTTTCTTAATTGATTTGGTTCTTGAAATATATTCCATTGTTCCGATTCGGAGCCCCGGTTGGTTATCAATTCGATCACCTTTTTTACAATTCTGCTCAGGAGAGAATAGAACAATCCGGCCGTGGCCATTGGTGCCACACCAATCTATTCCATCCAATCATCTCTAAAGTTTAGTATTATATCTATGGAAAAATGAGCGAGAGAGGAGAGGAAGTGAGAGTGACTGTGTAATTCTTTTTTTCAATTAGGAGATTTTTCATCCACTCTTAAAGTGAATTTACAAGAAAAAATGCACTCTATTAGTTGCTCTTGAAATTAATTCTGCGTGAATCTTCCACTTCTCCTGCAAATATTTTTGATTTGTGTCTGCCATATTGCGGCAAGATGTGTCCCGATTCTGCACACATGTGCAACGAATCAGCAGTGCACGAGAGAGAGAGAGAGAGAGAGAGAGAGAATCTGGGAATTCAATCTTCTCATTCATTTATCATGCGACAACCCTATTGATGTATTTGAGATATTGTCATCTGGAGAATAGAGCACGCACGTCTCACAGAGTTCAAACAAACAGCGAATCAATGTTTCAATTTCTAGATCAAACCACCAAAACCCCAGTTTTTTGGAAATATTAAAATTGCGTCACTTTATAAAGTTTTCAAGTATTTATCAATGTAACTTCTTCCTATTTGTATTTCTATCAACTCTGATAATTTTATCAAATTAATCTGGCATTCTCAATACACACTATGGATACTGTAAATTACGAGAATAACTTGCTATAAATCTCAAAACACTTCTACTACTAATTTAAATCTCGGGACGAAACGAGTTACTGCGATTTCGCTACTGTGCAACAAAGAACTTTCTTCTCCCGCATAATTGAGAACTCTCTCTCTCTCTCTCTCTCTCTCTCTCTCTCTCTCTCTCTTTCCCATCTCCTTTTTCGAGTTGTTCGGCAGATTGATTTCTCGCGTCGTCGGCGAGTGAGAAAAGCTCTCCTCCGAGTATGAGCAATGTGAGGAGAAAGAAGAGACAGCTCGGCTATTCTCTCCCCACACTCCTCCCTCTATCGAATTGAAGAGAGAGAGAGAGACGGGAAAGGCAAAGGAGGAGGAGTCTCTCTCCCATACTCGCCCTCTTTCTCTCCGTGTGTGTGTCTTCTTCTTCTTCTTCTTCTCCAAGTGTAAATACGTCGTCAACTTCCGGTTTCTCCTTAGTTGACCACCATGGGTCAGCATCTCTCCAATCGGCGCCGACGGACGTCCATTGGCGCCGCGCCACCCGGCGCCCCCGACGCGCCACGACCCACTCCGCCAACCTCAAAGAGCGCCGACCCCGTGGCCGGCGGCCGACCGGTAAGAGCCACAGGCCCGATCTATACCGCTTTCTCTCTCTCTCTCTCACTCTCTCTCTCTCTTTTTCTCTCTCTCTCGGTTTGCGCCTACATTCGCAGCCTTTTCTCAAGACGGCCGTTGTCATGTGAGAGTCAATCTCTCTCTTACGGGCGCCTCGGCAATTTCTTCACGTCTCCCAGTCGCTCTCAGTCCATCTCCTCTCTCTTTTTACGACTTGCTGCAAATCTGCCGTTCTTCTGCTGCAGCAGCAACGACAGCCGACCGTCGGCTGCGACGGTCGGCGTCGCGAATGATGCTGCAGCAGCTGCAGCTGCAGCAGCTGCAGCTGCAGCAGTTGCAGCAACAGCTGATGTCGAGGCGAGCGGACAAGAGAAAGAGGTAAAGGAGGCGCGTATCACAACACAGACATCAGCAGTGTCTTCCCTCTCCTCCTCCAATATATTTCTCCTCCTCCCTCCTTCTTCTTCTTCTTCTTCTTCTTCTTCTTCTCAGTCTCATTCCTCCACTACTACTCACTACTTCTCATCTCCCGAAACTGAACCAGCACAGCCTCAAGATGCCTCATGTAATTTCTGTATGGCTTACGGTTTGCACCACATTGCTTCACCAAAAGTTACCACCACTATGCATAGTTATGCGTATTCACAAGAAAAGCGGTTGAAATAGGCAAAGAAAAACGGTAAAATGAGAAAATTTATCGGGTTTCTTCGTATATTTGAACCGTATTGCACCTCAAATTAAGAAAAATGGATAGGTCACGCGACAGCTTTCAGCTCACGCAATCGATGCGACACTGTGTGTGTGTGCTGTTGTTTTGTGGTTCGTCTTATTCCCCCACTCCCCCTCGTCTTCTTCTTCTTTCATTTTTCCTCCCTCTCTCTCTCTCTTCAGTCGCTTTCTCGCATTCAGTAGTATTGTGAGTGTGGGAGACACGGATTCAGAGAGAGAGAAGGGACAGTGCATTTTCCCGCAGCAACATTACCATTTTCCTGTGTCTCTTTTCTCTTTTCTCCTCCCTCGTTTCCCCTCCCCTCAATTCTCTCTCGGCGCTCTTGAAAACAGCCCCTCGATTCATGGGCCATTTCGGCTTTCATTCATTCATCGAGGGAAGAGGGGAGAGAGAGAAAGAGAGAGAGAGAGAGAGAGAGAGAGAGAGACAGAGAGAGAGAGAGAGAGACGGAGGATGTGTGTGCAACTCGCAACTTTTGGTTGGCAGCAGCACCCCAAAAGAGTGTGAGAGAAAAGTAGTAGTAATGGTTGTGTGAGCAGCAATAAAACCAGCTGCCTCCCTTGAATTGAAACCAAAGGAAAGAAGAGAAAATAAATAGGGGAGCTGAAACTTTCATTTCGAAGCGGCCCTCCCGAAATGTATTTCGTTCTTTTGCCAAATAACCAGAGCGAAAATGGGGAGGAAAGAGTAGTGGGTCTTTCTCTCTCTCTCTCTCTCTCTCTCTATCTCTCTCTCTCTCTCTGGACGATTCTGCCGCCTAAGCGCTTTATTGTAGTTCTTCGTAGTCGGCTCCTTCAATCGTCTCTGTAAAGTTACGCCGCAGCAGAAAAATGAGAGAGGCGAATAAAAACTCAATAGAAGAGAGTGTGGGAACGAGAACAGTCTCACATTACCACATAAAGTACGAAATGAAGCGAAACCGCTAATTAGCAAGTTGTTAACTAACTTGCCTCTATTGGTAAATGAAACAACGGCTTAATGTGTGAGTTTTGTGTGAGAGTTCTCGAAACTTAATTAACTAATTAAGTTAATTATCTAATTAAGGTAATTAATCCTGTTAATTACAGGACATGGGTCGACGCACGGAGGCGCAGGATGATGACGACACGATGATCGAGCCACCCAAGCAACCGACCAGAAGGAGACAAGGAGTCAGCAGTGAAGTCATCCAAGTCGATCCCAATGAGGAATATGAAAAGGTGGGACGATTTACTATTTTATTATCTAATTAAAGCAATTAATCATGCTAGTTTCCAGACATTTGACTTGCGCTTTTTGACAAAAAATAGATTATTAATAAAGAACAGCGTGGAAAATGGTGTACTGATTCTTTCCAATGGCCTTTTCGATTTTGTGGACCTGCCTTTGTGAATAATGATTCAAAAAAGTACTCAATTAAAAATATTAATTAATTAAATGTGCAGGTAGTGATTCCGAAGGACGACGAGACTCGTCGATCACTGGAGGCTGCCATGTGCAAGAATCTCCTCTTCATGCATCTGGACGCTGATGAGAAGAAGGTACAAATATATTTTTAAAAAGTTTAATATAAATTTGAAAGTCGAATAATTAAAAAAAAGTCTCTAGCGACATTCCCATTTTTTATTGTAGACCAATTCCTTGCCAATGAACATCAGATCAACGATGAATGCAAAATTTTGTTGCAATGCCTTGGCAACAGCCGAGAGTTGGTTAAAGACCAAAGATCAAAGATCAAATATTGCAGACGATGTTCGACTGCATGTTCTCGGTGCAGAAGAAAGCGGGAGAGACGATCATCGAGCAGGGAGAGGAGGGAGACAATTTCTACGTTATCGAGAAGGGGGTCAGCAACTTTTTAAAAAACAATTTGTTTAATTAGGCAACTTTTAAAAATTTATTTTATTTTATTTTTCATACAATTGTGTTGTGTCTGTAATATAATATTGTATTCTTGATGCAATACAATTGGGAATCTAATTTCTTTGCACATTCGCAGCGTTGAATATTCTTTTATTGGCATATTCACAGCAAGCAATTCAAACGTCCTTTTTAGGGTAATGATAAGGAAAAGGATTAACAATCTAATAAACATTTTCTCTGTTTGGAAAATGTAATACACTACCTGAGTGTTCCCATCCCTCCTCCCAAACACCCGAAATCGATGCTGGGCGGATATTGGCTGTCTGCCTTTACGCTCAACATCCATTAGGCCCGTCCATCTATCATCCGTAGTTTGAAGACGAGGAGAGAGAGAGAGAGAGAGAGAGAGAGAGAGGGAGGAAGAAGTTCTCCCTCTTATTTTGCTGCTGCTGCTCAAGAGAAGGGGGAAAGAGGGACACAGAATCGATGCATTTCTTGGGGCGGCTCCCTCCCCTCTTACACCACTTGGTCCATTCTGCTCTCAGTGTTTTCCCCCTACCTCTCTCTCTCTCTCTCTCTCTCTCTCTCTCTTTCTCGCTTTCACTCAATTCACAGTGACGTCAGCCGAGTTTATCGGAAGGCAGCTGATGAAGGGAATGGCGGCGAAAGGAGGAAAGAATTGGAGGAAGAGAGAGAGAGAGAGAGATCGGGGCAGAGGTTGAAGAGGAAAGGGAGAAAGATCAGAAAGGAGGGGAAATAAGGAAGAAGAGGAGGGTTGACATAGAGAGAGGGGGCGGAAATGGAGACAATGAGATGAGGCAGAGAATGGAATGAATAAAACAGAGATTACTCTCTCTCTTTCTCTCCGCCAATTCCCAGGAATGAGATGTGAATAGGCATACTATAGTAGGCGAAATTCAATGAATTCCAAAGGTTTGCGCAAAATTAAAATTGTGAGGGTTTGGACAGGTTGAGAGTTTCGAGAGTTTCGGCCAATAGTAACGTTTCAAATGACTTGCATAAATATGATTATTATTATTTTTATTATTATTATTATTTATTTTCAGACGGTTGATGTCTTCGTCAATTCGGAGTTTATGCTGTCTATCTCCGATGGAGGATCCTTCGGAGAACTCGCTCTCATCTATGGAACTCCCCGTGCAGCCACTGTTATTGCCAAAACCGATGTCTACCTTTGGTGAGCTGACTTTTGAAATAACTATAAAAATATGGGCATTACAAGAGTCACGCAAATTTTAAACAAATCATTTAATGATATTAACGACCTATAATGCGTGATGAACACCAATGGCTTCTATTTCAATAAAAAAAAGTGAAATGGTAAAATTCTTTTCGCTAATCTATTTATTTATTTATCGTACACCGCAAGGGTGCGACAACATGTACAAAAATGAACGAGTTAAAAATGATATTTAATAATGGGTCATTCGCAGGAGTGGGGAGCGGGAAGGGAGTGATAAAAAAAAGAAAGAAAGATAATCGATAATTCAGGGCCATCGACCGTATCTCTTACCGTCGTATTCTGATGGGATCGACGACGAAGAAACGCAAGATGTACGACGAATTCCTCTCCAGAGTCCAGATCCTCGGTTAGTCCACAACATTCGAAACAGCGTGAACGAGTTAGAGAAAGAGAGAGAAGGCGAGAGAAGGCGCCAAACGAGAGGGTCAGACACCGAGAGATGTTATTGGCATGCTGCCAACTCGATGCTGTGTAGTCAATTACAAATTCCATACAAATGCCATGGCACCATGGCCGGAACAGAGACGATTGAAGGAGATGCATATATACATATAATCCATTTTAATATAATTGTTTTGCAATTGTTACGCAAAAATGTTGGCTCGAGATATTTATAAACGTCCCGATACGTAGCCATAATTCAGCAAAGTTCATGCTGATTAGTTATGGTGGGCTTCCATTCAACCGTAATAATGCTGGGCTGCCAAGAATAACCAGTATCTGAGTAGTTCATATCAGTGCAATCATAACCACAACAGACATTTCCTATAGATCAGTGATCAATAGGGTGAAAAGTACAGTAGTCCGAATGCACTAACACAACAAAAATGCTCGGTCATACCCAAAGAATGCCCCAAAAAGCAAAGATGACTTCCTCCACGCTCAAAATTGCCCGTTGGAAAATAACAATTTAAGATTAACGACTAAACAATTTCGTTTCCAGCCGATCTGGACAAGTGGGAGAGAGCAAATCTCGCAGACGCTCTTGAAAGATGCGACTTCGAGCCCGGAACTCATGTCGTCGAGCAGGTATACCTTTTATTCACAATTATTTTCAAATGATTAATAAGGGAATATTTGAAAATTGAAAATCGCAGTTCAAATTATATTGAAATATCGTAAACTCGCATATTTCAGGGCCAGCCGGGAGACGAGTTCTTCATTATCCTCGAGGGAGAGGCCAATGTGCTCCAGGTTCGCCCTAATTATATTTTCGGATCACTAAATTAGGGATGCCGATTTGGTGTTGTGTATTCCCACTGACAATCTAATATACTCAAGGCGCAGTAAAGCTATTTCCGAACAATTATTTCACCTATTTATTCATCTTTGATCTCTTCAGAAGCGCAGTGACGATGCGCCATTCGAGAACGTCGGCCATCTCGGTTCCTCCGACTACTTCGGTCAGTTTCATTCTTCAATCTTTTGTAATTTATCAATAATTATGACATAATTTCGCTCGCATGCAAATTCCTCATCACTGAAAAGCCTGAAGGAACTTGACAATTAGAGAACAAACTTACTGTTGTAGTCCACACGACAATAATATGCTTTTGAAATAGAAAAGTATTTCGTTGCAGGAGAGATCGCTCTTCTTCTCGATCGCCCTCGTGCTGCTACAGTAGTCGCCAAGACGCCGCTCAAGTGCGTCAAGCTCGACCGCAACCGCTTCGAGCGCGTGATGGGACCGGTGCGTGAGATCCTCAAGCGCGACGTCTCCAACTACAACTCGTACGTCAAGCTGATGACGTAAGACTCGCCGTGACGTCATCGCCGACCGCACACTAAGCGTGTCAAAATCCCGAGACGCCTATCGTCTCACACCCCAGAGAGTATATTCATATTATCGGCCCGTCCCCACAGATATGTACCCTATGTTTATGTCCCCCACCCTCAGAGCCATACTATATATATTTGTGTGTATTATTGCCGAGACAGTCCGCACTAGTCTTCCCCTCCTCTCTAGTCTCTCCCTCTCTCTTCCATGTTTCACAACAAGCCGTTTCTTCGTCTGTCATTATTTTAATTGCCGTATTGTATCTAAAGGTGGCACTCTCCCCCCTCCTCTCTCTTCTAGTCTCCCCCTCTCTATGCTAAGATTGTCGTCTAGTCAGAATACGAAAGAGCGTCTATCACAACACAAATAACGACGAATATGTAAATGTTGTCGTTGTCTGATTGCAACCAGTACACTCCTACCCCTCTCTTGAATAGTATTTACACCTCACCACCTCCTCCAATCAGTTATCGATCACCGCCTCCCACTCCATCGCACACAGACACTACAGTATCCCTGCCTCTCTCTGACCCATCGATAACCGCTCTCACTAGTCCTGTTCTTTTGCCGCGCTCTGACACGACAACTAGCCTCCACAGCAAACCGTCGATAGTTGCGCTCATTACCTGCTCTCTCTCAATCTATTTTCAATATTTTCCCTTCTCTCTAAGTTGTGTTAGTTCCGCCCTCGGAAAGCGTTCGTTCCTCGTCTACTTTTCAGAATTTCCTGTCAAAAAGAGACAGCGAGACGTCCGCTTTCATTTCCTAGTTAAGACTAACATCCCACTAGTCCGTATGGGTGCTTCGCACGCCTCTTCTTTCCACGCTCCCCGTTTCTCTCTCCCTCTCCCCTACTCATTGTATTGCTGTAAGTTGGTTTCCCCCCTATGCGTTTCCCCCTCGCAAGCTTTATCCCCTCTTTTTATCCTGATTTGTTCATTCTTCCGCACAACAGTGGAGCAGGAGAGTGATCTTTGATCTTCTCTTTGATCCTCGATTTCTCCCTCTTTCTGTGTGTGTCGGAAACGCGTGAGGTCATAGATCATCCTTGTGTATAGCAGTACCGTAGCTCCTGGGATCCCCCCACTAACTAATCACCATCGCGCCCTACCGCACTCTGACAGTAACCCGCGCCACCTCTTTACTCGCACAGCACATACACAGACACAGCAACAACGCCTACACAATCAGTTTTGTTTCCTCCTCCCTATCCTTGGTTTTTGTCTTGTCCTTTCGCAGAATTTGTACGTAGCCGAATCAGATTGTCCATTAGCCGAATCAGATTATCCCGGATTAGTAGTCTCTGCTCTCTCTCTCTCTCTCTCTCTCTCTCTCTCTCTCCCCGGCCCTTCTCCTCTACTGCATGTTTCGTGAACACTCAGTATTCGAGATCGTATTTACCGCCCTCATCCCTTTCTCAGTTTCTTGACAAAGTTGACTCATTCGTATTCCAATGACGTCGCTCTCTCGATTGAGAATTGGCCCACCCCCGTATGAAGAGCTCAGCTGAGAGATCTTTTTGTCTTTTTTGTCGTCTCTTCGCGGTCGTTTAAATGTCATCGATAATCAGTGAATAAAGCAGAAAATGGAAACCGGAAGTACCTAAAAACATTACGATATGGAAAAACACTAGAAATGTTTATCGCATTTTACGTCTCGCATTCACACAATAAATATACTATTTGGAAGGATCAAAATCACTGTAAATCAACTATGACCTCGCTAGGCGTCTTCATCATTATGTTTCAATGCACGGGGATTTGGTGAGGGGAGTTAAGCGCTGTGAATATGGTACAATACAAGTGGGGGTGGGGGGGGGAATTGCGTTATCACTGTCACACCAACTCCTCGTTGCCCCGATTTACCGCTGAGCACACGTTGTCCTTGCGACGGACGAAGATCTTCCCGCTATTCCACGGCGACTTAAATTAATATTTTTTTCCATTTCGGATTGAAACCAACAAAGATGAACATGAAATTACACATCATTTTTCGTATTAAAAATAAAAAGAAATCTCAGAATTTCTGGCTTTGATCAGAACTTGTAATGAAACATTTGCAAAACCACAACAAAAGGACTGAGTTATAAGAAAAGAAATGCAATTTCGGCATGATCGAATTGTGTGTCTCCTTGTCTCGTTTCACCAACAACGTTGCAAATTATTTGAAACATGTTTCCACCTGCAGTTTGAGTATCGCAAAGTCGTCTCTCAGTCTTCGTTCTCTCGCTCCAATGACGACGACGAGACAATACTCGGAGAAATCGGGAATGATCACATCGTCCAATCGAATTCCCTTGTTCTTAAATAATTATAATAATATATTTATCACGCACGTGTGTAGTAATCAAGTAGAAATTTTCGTCTAGTAGTGCAACAAGCAACTGATACAACGTCGTTGGAGCGACAAACGGGATCATATGCTACACTAACTGGGCACATAGCTACGGTGGTGGTCGCGGAAAGTTGTCAAAGAAATGCAGGCGATCTAACGGCTAATAGAATAGCCTGGCTGTAAATGCAAGCGAAAGCGCGAGGAATGTTTCACCAGGAGTGAATGTCAAATCATCGCCCAGGAAAAAAAGGTAGTAATGATAGTAAAGCGGTAATCAAGCGCAAAATAAAGTTGCTTACTCGGGCGGTTGCTTTTGTTAGTTGTTCGACGACGAGAGCGACAATTTCGGATGAAGTTGTGGATGGAGAAATTGAGAGTCGCACACTGGAATTTTTCATCGATTAGTATCTCTACGGTGCTATTAGAGTAAGGATGAGCTTTTAAAAAGTTCGAAAGTCAAATGTATTGCCACAGTGAAAATGGTCTAGCGAATAATGCATCTTCCTGTCTCCAATTTAAATCCGAATTACGTTTTTGGCTTTGCCTAACCACCGCATAGGAAAATGTGGTAGTGTAATTTTGTATATCACTTGCCTCGTTCCGTTCTCTAATCCACTTTCAAATGCAGCAAAAACGATGATGACGGCGCAGCCTCGATCCGTCATTGACTGACAAGAATTTATTGATTGTTTCTTTAATAATATCAATATCATTTGCCCCATCTAGCGTGGTAGCTTGCTACTGTAAAATCGCTTACCATTGAACACCTTTGCCTTTCTTAAATACCAATGTCCACGCCGACTAAAACTAAATTATTCCAACATAATTGTAATGTTTTTGGTGCACGATAAATAACGTTAAAAAAATATGGCTCGATAAAGAGGAAGTTACCGTACCCCGAGTGGCTGGGAGTGGATGGCTCTCGCCTTGATTCTCTCCGTCGATCGATGTCTTCTCAATCCGAATCCGAACTTGTCCGCGTCGGCTAAATTGTGCGAGGGCGATCCCATCAAACTCTGAGGTCGAGGGAACCGCGAGAGGGGCGGAGCACGCAATGCATCGGGACGATCGGGAACCTCAAATAAGGAATTTGCTAAATGCGAAAATATATTTAAAACAAAGGAAAATGTACGTATAGCAATGAGAGAGCATAAGCCAGTTCGATGTCTGGTACACGACATGTTGAAGGAGCACAGGAAAAAAAAGAAAAAAAAACAAAATATGGTCGGAAGTGAGGGCTCACCGATAGATCACTGCTGTACCCGGGATCCACTGAATCGGCGAAAGAAATGGGCGCGAGCAGTCGAGATAAGGGAATCGTGCTTCTGTAATTGTAACTCATCATCAAATAAACAAATTTCAATCAGCAACAACTATTTTGTTGCTTGTATTGTGGCAAATGGGTCGTCATTTAAAAAAAAGTAATCGAAAAATTTTTTTTTTAAATCTACCGTACTTTGCTGTTTTGTCTCTCGCGAGTGATCCAATCCTCGTGATCCATCTTGACTCGCCCCACACTTGGTCCAACCTCCTGGCGAATTCCGTGAGCGCCTCCCACTGCGTACGGTAGACCTACAAAATACGGTATTAATTGATTTCCCAGCAAAAATTGTTTCAAAATGCCTTACCTTGGTGTCATTCTCCAACAGACACTTGCGCTGCTCAAATTGAGAAATCTGTAAAAGGTTCTTTGTAATCATTATATTTTCTTTCACGGTATGGGCAAAGATTGACGAACCATGATGAAATGCTCGAGGAATATGGACAGTTTGCAATAGGAGGAGATGAACGTCGGGCAGTACGTAGAGAGATGGACTGAAAGAACAACATCAACAATTATTATGTGTACTCTGGATTTCATCGATAACAATGAACACAATTCTTGATCTCAACACAAAGCAATGCATTTTTTTGAAATTTTGAAAAAAAAAATTGAAAAAAATTGATTATGAAGAGATAAGTAGAATTGCACGATAGCATCAATAAATAGGAGTACGGTCGCTTACTCATTTCGAATACGGTGACTGAGATGGAAGTGCAGCCTCGTCGTTGCTCGAATACGTCAGAGGCATGACTGCTTCCAGTCGGAGCAGAACAGACGTCCTCGGGCTTGGGCAGAATCTGCAAGGTTACGGTATTGAAGAGTGCTACGGTCTATCGATAATTGAAATTTAAATATATAGGAAGTGAACATTTGCACAGAAGACCAATTCCTGTTTTCCAAAAACAATTCAAAATATCGTCTCAGCACGTCTTATGAACATAGTTCCCCTAATGGGCATTTCTGCTTGACACGGGTAATTTTTTATCACAATGTCTGGACTAGGCTAGCAAAAATGAAAGTATAACTGACAAGTATCATAGCGACGTCCTTGTTCAACCTGAGTATCTCACTCGCGAGCATTCGATGGCCTGGCACGAGATCTGGATCGACATCCAGATCGTGCAGAAGACTGTTGATCGCCTGAAAGTTGTTGATAATACGCTTCTTCACCACTTTCATGCACCTTCACACGGATCACTTTGAGTGCTCATTATTTCGACTGGTTCACATTAATGTAACAACGGAGAGGCATTTCAAATGCGTGCGGCACTGTTGACAGTAGAGGTATAAAAATAAAATAAGTATTGGAATCAAGAAGACTTTACCTTTGACAGTTGCCGATGGAAAGCTCTCTGAGTTGGCGTCGGCCGGAAGTCGTTGTTGTTGTCAATTGCCTGAAGCTCATTTTATTTTTTTTTGTATAATTACCCTTTAATCATCCAAAACATTAAAGATTTTTACGATATCGACGAACTCTGGATCCTCACCTTGATCCATTCCCATTCGTCCTTAGTCACGTGTGGATTCTGTCGGACGGAGACATAGGGGAGTACTGAGGGAAGATTGTCGGGAACGACTAACTGCAGTATAAATCAATCGTAAAGTGTTTCAAAAAACTTAAGAGAAGTTTAAATTTCAGGTATTTATTTTATAGCCGTGCGTCTCATGTCGCTTCCTTATATTGTACTATATTTTATCTATAGTAGCAGCCAAGCAAACGTTGGACGACTTTTGGACTGACCCGGATTGAATTGAGTGACGAGTGCATCTTGAGGTAGGCAACATACAGCCCCTTCTGCAGTGGAATCTGCGAAGATTCGAAGAAGTTCATGATGGTCACAGTCTCCCTCATCACTTTGTCCATGGCAACACATGGATTCTTCTTGCGAAGCATCTTTTCAAACGACATCCACTGGGTGGTTATTGCCTGCAATTAGGAAAGGTAAAGGTGCTTTCTCGAGTAGACAATTCACGTTCACTTTGGGTTAGGGGAAGTATCCAGGCCTTTGCTTCTAGTTCCTTTTGCTTTTATTGTTCCTATGATGAGCTAATTCGAACTGCAACATAAGTGCACTACTATATACATGTTGCAGCAAAAGTAGTCGCTGTACATTTTATCCACAATGATCTTCTTAATTTGTATTGCACAAAGGAATACATTTGATTTAAATTTGGTAGACTTCCTTACCGGTATTTGCTCCGTGCTTGTCACGTATCTCACAGTCACTAGGAAGATGACGTTCTCGTGGATTATCGGTTGTGCAAGACGACCAATGTCTTTGAGACCGAGAGACGACATCATATCGGAAGCCGCAGCGATTACTTTCGTACGCAAACTGAAATATGAATAGTACAGTCGTAACAGTGGATCAAAGTTCGACACGGCAAATATTTTGTTATATTGTACGATATTTACTGAATTTTGAGTGCTATTATTGAGAAATTGCAGCGATACAAATTGAATTATGAAAATATCGACTAATTTTGTTGGGAGTCACCTTAGTGCACTGTTGTTCGCGTAGGCGCTCGGATTGGCGTCTGATATCAAGCTGAGCTGATCCCATGAGAGAGACAACTTGAGCAGCCACTGAATATCTTCCTGAAAAAAGTTCGTGCTTTATTATTATTATTTTGATTCGCCTGCAAAATTCAGGAATCAAAGTCGTGTACAACAAGTAGCCACAAATGGTATTTTTCATTTTTGATTCGCCTTTCTTTTCATAATTTATTCATCATGTACTACTGCTAATCACAAATTGCATGACGGTTCAAAAACTTAGTTGGTTATCGCACCTTGTTGAGCGTCGATATGTTCTCATCAACGACGAAGGTCGGCAGACAGTCGTCGAACGTGCACAGAACCTTTCCTTCGCAGTACACGAGCGCCGCGAGATAACAACCACTGTAAATGCACGTACGCATTTTTTTAAATTACAAAAAATACTTGTTTCTTTACCCAATTAGAACGTAATTATATAACTCCAATTCGCTGGCATACTTGCTAAAACGTAGAAACAATTAGAAATAGTGAATAAAAAAGATCAACGCACTTTGTTACGTTCTTCCAGAATTTTGAGCTGGAAACAAATAGTTCCATCAGTCCTTTCTTCTTTTTCTGCTGCTGCGGATGTTGTTTCGGAAACACTGAAAAACGTTAAGTCAAAACTAAAATATCAAAGCACTCATTTCGTAATTGATAATTGAATCCAATTTTACGCTATTTGGTGAATAGTGCATTACTGAGTGGTTTGAAATCGGACCTCTCTGCCAGATGACACTGTCTCGGTACTTCTCCACCTCTTCTGTCAGTTTCTGCACCGCGTCGAGGTGTTGTTCCCGCGTGTCTTTTTCACCCGTCACTTCTTCCCACGCTAAAACATATACTTTACATGCAAATTTTCATTTCAATGGGCTCGCCCAATGATGTGGTATGATTTTTTTGTTTATTTTACATTCCGATGTAGCCCTCCGTAACTTTCACTAGAATAGCATCTATCGATCCACAAATTGTAGACAATCCACTGAAAGACATGGGCCGACGAAGGTCCTCCCAATTTTCTCACCCTCCCTCTTTCGTCAATGTGGGAAATTAGCAATAGGGCAATGGATGGTAAAAAGGGAAAAAAGACCCACTATACTCTACAAATATTATCTGCTTAGATATAATGAGAGTGTGAAAAATGTGTGTCTCGAAGTTGTGTGAAGCTTATAATTCAGTCTGATAATTGCTTACACGACATTTCCACAGCAGCGGGCGAGCATGCGACGAAATCTCCGTAGTCGTGAATCGTTCCTGCGGCTATACGGAAACTCACGTACTGACCCGCATCAATATCGAACACCTGTAATCAATCTCTATTTTCTAAAGTACACTAATTTATAATTGCATACACTAACCTGGCTGGAACAAGAAACTGCAGTAGAAACGAAAATTGTTCGGGAACACCTAGTAGATTGTTTCGGATGTTACCGAGACATCAATTATATAAGAATACCAATAACTAATACTACAAATTATCTGCGGAATGTCGTGTACAAAGTTAATGTGACGGGGTCGCTGTTTTCGCTCACAAGTTCGAATATTATAATGAGATATTTTGATCGGCTTTCGATATTTGGCTTGAATCGCACGTATTACGTTGAAGCACTTTAAATGCTAAACAGGGAACAGGCATTTCTCGAACGAATTTACTATAACAATTTTGAAAATTGCGCGATAAAATTACTTCAATGGTTGGATGCTCAATTTCGGTGATCACTCGACTGCCGATTATATCGTCGAAGGATTTAGAACTGCTCCACTCAACTGAAATTGACGATTTCACCAAACTAAAATACCAAAGCCAATAACTAATGAACTTTTATCTCTCCAAAACTGTATCGGTCCCCTATCTCAGTAATAATTCAGAGAAGGAAAATTCAGAAAAGAAAATCTCGTTGCTATGATTTTTTTTTCAATTCTCCGTCTAGAATTCCAGATACACGTCTCAGAATATTGTGCGAGATATTGTTTAGCTGACGGATTTTCAAATGTGAATTGTGTATATCACGGTCCCCTCATTATAATTGAATTAAATTGAATTAACCGACCTTTGTACTTGACTACGACAGCGTGTTGCTGATTGGGCGCGATTTCAGGAGTGATGAGGACAGAACGAGTAGAACTTGCCTCGATCTAAAGTGGACTACTATCCTCGTGACCTCTACCAACCCCTCTCTCTCTCTCTCTCTCCTCCCTCTTCCTCACACACTTTCACCATTCATTCCTCACTCTCTCCCGCTGACTTGAATCGGGTCTCCCCCCCCACCCCGACTCTCTGACCGGTCGAAATTAGCCAATCCGTTCGAAAACGGGCGGCCCGTGGTTTGAAATGGCCTAAGTGGCGAGCGATCAATCATCGATTGATGTAGCTCCATTCTCTAATTATGATCGCATTAGGAATAATGGAGGAAGCGGAAATATTAATTGATAATTGGCATACACGATTTAAACCTGTAGTCGGAATCACATTAAACTAATGGATAATTGCAACGGACGCAAGAAAGTCGGATTGAATTAGAGAAGAATAAAATTAACGTTTCTGCAATTGATAAAACCATACTTTGGCAGTGCGTAGCTCGACGAATTTCGGTGTGGCGAGTGTGCTTTCCATTCGGGCGAAGAGTGCCCGTTGCGTGTTGAGTTGCTTCGTCTGTCGCTCATACTCCTCAACAATTAGCTATCGCCTTCTCTTCCTCCATTCAAACGGCGACACGATGAATCACAGAGAGAGAGAGAGATAGAGAGAGAGAGAGATGAGCAATGTCCCCACCTTCGTTGAGGAAACGGCTCCTTTTATCGTCACTTTCCGCTCCTCGATCAGATTGATGGCGTCCTCCACGGCAACCTTGCGCTGTTCGAAGGAACTCTCTGCAAAAGCCTCGTAATCATCTCTCCGTTTTTCACGCTCTCGACACTCAGAAAAATGTCACTAGGATCAGGACACCAAGTAAAATATCTTATTTGTAGTGACTTTCACTCACGCAGGTACGCGAATCTTTAGCAAGTGAACATGTTCCAAGTGGTGCCCTGATTCTAGTGATCTTTTTAGAGTAGCTTCCACCATTATGTTATGTTCCTAATCAAATCAGCAGTGGGAACAGTATTAAACGCTAAAAGAGAAAGCGGCATCGAAAGGGAAAGTGGAAGGGTCGGTCGAGTTAGAGGTTGAGATCAGCAGTAAATCTCAGTTCGAAACGAGTTTTGAATGATGAGAAAAGGAAGAAGCGAAAGAAAAAAACGCACGAGCTCTACTTTCTCTCGCACCGCTCGCGATGAGAACTTGTGCGCATTTGAGCGAATCGAGAAGAAGAGCGATGTCGAGAAGCGTAAAGGCTGTGTCCGTAGTGGCAAAAGCACCCGAGTTAACGACGCCATCCGGCTGCAATTATCGATTATTAGAAAATGTTCGCACCTAAACGAGCACAGCCCCACCGACCCTGACCCTTCCGACCGCTCCACCCCCCCCACCACTGCGAGAGTGAGGGGGACTCCTTAATCGATAATAGTAGAAGCTAAAAGTACCTCGACATTTCCCTTGCGGAGAGCGATTGACAACGGATCAGCATCGTCGTTTTCGATAGCAATGAGGGCTCCTGAGAAGTCAAATAATTGTTATTATTATTTTTGTTTAGAAAAATAGTGAAGAATTGAAAAAAATTAAGAAAAACGCGAATAAAACGCACTCATCATAGTAATGGCGTTCGATTTCTCTCTCTTTGAGTGTCTCTCTGTTTCATCCTTGCGAGAGCGACTAAACGACTCCACACTGGTCTGACGAGCAACTGCAATATCGATTGATGAAATCAATAAAGTAATATTTTATCAATAAGCACTAAACGAATAATCAATCACTCTCTCTGTTTTTGGTGACCTAGGTCTAGAATTGGCGATGAAACAAATTCTTTGTTTTAAATTCATTCTAAACATGGCCGAGTAGGCTTCAAGTGACATAATGAGATGATTTGGGAGTACAGAGTGAATCGAGCTTTGGACGAACGACGTATAGCAAAATATTTATAAAATTAAATAAAAAAATAGGAAATAGAAATGAGAATTGAACAGCCTTTCAATCGCCCTGGACAAGGGAAAAAGGCAATTTGAAGATTTGTATGGGACTGAAGAGAGAGAGAGACAAATGATGGGCCGAGAGAGAGGGGAAATAGCCGACTGGAGGGAAGGAAGACAGTTCAAATGTGATGGATTCAAGGCCGAAAACAGTAATAACCAAAAGAAGAAGACGGAAGAGAAGGAGGAATGGTGGCTGCATTGACTGTCCTTCTCTCTCTCTCTCTCTATCTCTCTCTCTCCCGCTCCCCTTCGCTCTCTGTTATTGCAGATCAGCCCCGGGTTATCGGATAAGGGATAGAGATAAGAGGGGAGGGGTGAGGGAAAGTGAGAGAGAGGAAGGGAGAAGGAGTGATTCGGAGCAATTAGGGGAAGATCGAAAGTGAGAGGACGCGGAGCTCGATCACTGCCGGTACTCTAGCCGTTGTTTTCCCACAAACAAAAACAAGTGGCTTATGACTGTCGAACGCTGAGAGAGCGAAACAGTGATGCTTTTTTTGTTTTGACCATAGTTTAATTGTAGCACACTTAAAATAGTTATGGATATTGAAACCTAATTCTATGTATGACTGTGACTGATATCCAAATTCCGGGTGGTAAACTATAACGGCGCTAATTTACGTTAATTTTCGTGCCGTATGTGAACCACACAACAAAGAAAGAGACTGTGAGATGATCAGAAAATTAAATATTTATAGAAATCGGTAATTACCTCTCAAAAGTGATGAAGTGCTTGGGCCGCTGGGCGACATAATAGATCTGAAGGATAAAATTATTGAAGATAAAAATAAGACTATTGAAGATAGGAATCCGGTTTTTCGTTTTTAAATGCAGACCTGATTGCACTCACTCGTATTGTTCAAAGAAAATAATTGTCCGCCAAAATAAACTCTTATTCAGGAACTATAGTGAAAGAGAGATTAATAAAATAGGTTCTATTTGAATTCCCATTAGGAAACAGACTCTAAAATACGCTCCAGCTTTAAAATAATATGGGCGCGGGAAAAAACCATATAAATAGCTACAATGAATTTATTTCCTACTCTCAAGATTTTGCATGGCTTCCCTACTAGTACACGAAGCTACTAGTAGTTTTTAAATATGTTAATTTTATCTTGAACCTGGATGGCCTGACCTCGTAGCATATTCATCTAGACTTTGTTGTCTGCAGAGGAGTGCTGTGGATGCGAGAGTGTGAGCAGCTCCGGCACAAACGGAGAGAATCGGAGCTCCCTTTGCACTGCTCAACCCTACTGAATAGGGCTGAGACATGGCTGAGAAGACACCTGCAATAGAGACATTAAAATAATATGAAAACAATAATCGATTGTATTTCTACATAATCATGTAACTATGTTAGTGAGTTTCGCCGTCGATGTCGCCCTGTTTTCGACTCTTAGCAAGCCATCCTAAGTAATAAGTAAAGAAGCGTGGAATTCAGTCGATGCACTGATCGAATTACTTAATCACGACATTCCGTGCTCAAGTTTGTGAGGAACAATCTGAACAAAGAACTATCCATGGCGCTAATATCGACGTTGAAAGCCACTAATAATTTATTGGATCATATTTCTGTTAATTATTTTAATAACTACGCGTAGGAAAACAAAAATGTACGATTGCTTTTTGATTCTTATTCTGACGAAAACCACTGTTAAATGTCATGGACGGATATGGAAATATGACGCAATCGTTATGTTCAAGTAATGAAAAATAACGAAAAAAAACGATAAAAAGTGTAATCACACATTATTCCGTTCGCCTTCGGGCGTCGATAAAATATATAATATAAAAACAATCTTTCGAAATATGAGAAATTAGATTTTGCACTATTCTTTGAGCGACTGTGACAGTTTTCGTAAAGATTCGTGAATCAGCCGCGAATTGACTACTTTGTTTTGTGTGGCTTCGCTTATAAACACGTGGAACGACGTCGAAATCCGGAAGAGAGCGAGAAAGGCACCAAAATGTGATCGATAAGCACCAGGACTCGCGCAGTTTTGTTTGAGTAGTTGTTACGCGCAGATGAGCCGATTAGGAATCGTGAGGGGGAGAATTGGGAGAGAGAGAGGGAGAGAGAGACGAGAAGGAGTCACATTTCATCTCTCTGTGCACCCTGCGCCGCCGCTACACGACATGGAAAAATTGATAAGCGCAGAGGGCTTCGAAGAGATAAGGGGAGATAGATTGAGAGGCAGCGGAGGAGAGGGCGCACGTATATTGCATACTACGAATTCGCAAACACCGCCGTCCCTGGACTCCCGATTCCGGGAAATCTGCCCAGACAGAGCCACTTTTTCGCAATCGCGCAGCCATGAAAACGGTTGTAGGGACAACGAGGGAATTCTACTAGGAAAAGGAAGCCGATTGAGATGGAAAAGTGGTCGAATTAATGAAGAATGAAAGAAAAATGGGTACCGAAATGAACGGGAGCATCGGGCGGAAGGGCGGTTGGACGAATGAGTTTGGCCAGAGAAGGCGAACGATGAGGAAGAGCACCGCCAGGTGCAGAGTTACGATGCTGCAATTGCGTCATCATTAGGAAATCATACTTTAAAGAACATTCTATGATAAATAGGTGTATCATGGACTATAGTTTTCTTTTTTTTTGCAAATATTGCTGAGAGGGAAAAATAGAAAAAAAAGTCAGCTGGGGTTTCATGTTCCATATGTGGATCAAAATGTTTTCCATTGGAAAATGCCGAGTATCGAAGTTTTCACCTGTGATGATTGTCTCTGTGAAGACCGGCGACGATGTCGAGTCGATTCTGCCCGACTAAAACAACACCAAAACATAATTCAAATCGGGAAACGGTAGATAGTTCTCTTAGGGCTTGAGAGATATCGAGCTGGTGAATATGAGAGAGATTGGCAGTTAACATTTAGATGAACGCGTCGTATTGTCATCACTTTTAAGATGGCCTAAGATCTCAATGAACTATTCAATAGAATCGTTTTCATCAGTATTCGTGGGAATCAATAACTTTTTTATACCATAAACGTTTGCTTTACGGGACATCAACAATTTGGCGTTTATGTGCTTTTACAAACGGATTCAGCATTGAACATTGTTTTAGAGTTCAAAGATTACCTTAGAAACCTGTTTGTGTGACTTGTTGATTTTCGGTGATGCTCGTCATTTTGCTGATCCTGCACTGCACTCGACCTATAATACTTATGAATTTTGTTTGGCTTTTTAAAAACACGTATTTAGCATATTTTTATCATAATTCCGACTTTCACTGCTTACAAAATTCGATCCCTGTAATGACCTGTAATACATACTAATTAATTGCGCTCTTGAACGATTGAATATGTTTTATAGAAAATAACGGATGATCAACCGCATCATTAATTTTTTACGGAGCCAAAAAATCTTTATTTTCACGCACACTTCATTGCACATTACTACTAAAAATCAGCTTTTCAGAAGAATATTGAGAAGAAGGTTCATAAGATATTGCATACAAATTCTATAGGTGCTTGATGCAAAAAAAAATTTGAACCTTCTCGATTCTCTCGTTTGAATAACGCTTTTCTGGAGGCGTAGCATGAAGAGAATAGCACGGATGACCGACCGACGGGATTTCATCCTGGAACTGAAACCGCGAATTGACCGAAAAAAAAATACATAAAAATCAAGGAGAAAATGAGTAGGCGTCTTTGTCATTCTGGAACTAACCCCGAATGTACCGAGCTTGTGAAATTGCACAAATCAAGAAAGAAATGAATAGGCGCGGAGTGCGCCTTTTGAGAAAGGCTGAATCCTTCAGGGCCCGCGGGCCAATCGAATCAGGGTCGAGATGGATATGCATGATGGCACGGGGGCCCGCAGGGCATCGACATTCGAGAAGAGATTGATGAGACACACCCGAGCTAATTCACTTTCAACCACCATCGCAACTCTCCCTTCTCTCTTCTGCTTCTATTCTATTCTAGATTTCGCTCGAGAGGAAAAGCGAAACATGTGCGCGAACATTCGACATCGTTTATCAGAATTTTCAAACCGGCCAAGATGTTTGACGAGAGTTATGAATAGTTTCACGACAATGGCCGACACATATTATGAATGTCTCTAGTGGACTAACATACTCATGAAATAGAGTAGGCGCCGAAAATAGATACTGATGTTATTTCCGGCCCTCAGACGTCAATGAACCGACTGTAAGTGTCGGGATTGGCGAGGAAGAAGTGGAATGTTTCAGCAACAAGAATGAGTAGAGATACAGAAAGTAGAACACCGGCGATTATCAGTATCACATTATATGCCTGAGAAATAAATATTGCCAAAAAATAAGTATTCTAACAATTAAATGTTAGGGAAAAAAATTGTTTAGTCACAATTGCGTTACGATGTGTCATCAACTGTTTGATTCACTTACAAAACGCGAACATTTGAAAGAAAAGTACTCTCCAAGAGACTCAGTATTGAAGGGTGCATTTAGTAGGCTTTCCAATGGTCGGAAATAATGTTCCCCCAGAGCGCAATGATACAATGTATCTTGCGTAGCGAAGGATCATCCAGGCGAAATGCCTATCACATAGAGAGAAGACAGAGAAGAGCTCGGATAGTTCAGTGGTTAAGACATCTACCCGGTAAGCGGAAGGCCCGTGGTTCGAATCCCGGTCTGAGCACTAATCTAATCTTTTCTGTCTTTCAATGATCATGAATGGTGGAACTAACAGCCATCGGAAGAGGAGTGAACGAGAACGAATTCTTGGCGGGAACTGCATTGAAAGTTTGCTTCGCCTTTCCTGTGAATCGGCGCCACCAAAGGCCGTCCATCTAAAATAAGTTTTTTTCAAAGTCACTTTTTTAAATGCAAGTTTACCTTCTCGATATCGTACAGCTTCTCGATTATCCGATTATAGAATTTCACTTGACGATTGGTGAACCTTTTGCGGTTGAAGTAGAAGGTGGTCGGGTAGGGTGTCTGAAACAATAATGTATATTTTTATTATTTTATGAGTACGAAAAAAATTTCGCAACAATATATTAAGACAATTTTTTGTTCGTAGAAAGTTGAGCAGGTCTCACCTCTAATTGCACGCCTGCGAACGTCTTTAACTGTTTGTTGATGTATTCCGTCTCTTGGCTATTTACTCTTTAAAATAATCCGTAGATTAAAAAAAATAAAGAAAAATGTTGTAGAATAGCAGAATGTTACAAAAAAAAATAAACAAATCTGTAGTTTAATTGGCGAATATTGAAAATGCCCCTATATGATTGCTTAAAAATTATGTGGATGAATTTAAATTCCGGCATTTTCGATCAAAGAGTATAAGGGTGTGAAAAATAACGCTCACGTTTGCAGTTGACATTTGATTGCTGATCTGGTTGAGTTCGACGAGAAAATATTGTAGAGCACACTGTATGTGTAGACGTTGTGCTGCGGCGTACTTGCACACAACTGAAAATATTCAAATGGTACAAACATTCAAAAACAGTTTCGTAAGATATTGATTGGCCTAGTGAGCAAAATACAACTTCATTGATTTTCCTGGCTACCATTTCAGTCAACTTTTGAAGATCGGGGACGATCAGTAAGTTGTTGACTTCGTTCTGAGGGCGGCCGAAGAGTTCGCTTATCTGCAACTATTAGACTACACTTTTAGAGAAAAATATATTAATTTCATTGTTATGTTCTCTGAGAACTCCAATTCGTGCAGTGTAAAACTTTTACTACAACAATTTGAATTGTGGGTGCGGAATGATTGATTGGACCCACCGAATCCTCTCCTAGAAACGCGTCACTAAGCACCATTGTTGCCTCGCCGCTTTGCAGCTGACTCAGCATCGCACTAATGTTGCTGGAATATTTTTCTTTCTAAAAAAATTACGATAACAAAGAAACAAGGAAACATTCAATTTCATTTAATTTCGGGCATTATCTGAGAAATAACCTCGGCGGTTTGGACACTGAGGAACTGGCGTTTCCCGCAAACGCCGAATTGTACATGAGATAGAGCATGAAGGAACCGAGCATACACAACGAACTAGTCAGCTTGTGCTCATCTATAATTATATTTGAGTTTTTTCGTATCTGAATCTTTTTCTTCAGTAAAATTATATTTAGATTAAATAGTATTGTATTGTTCGATCACTTTTAATGAGTTCTTTCACCTCATCCGACCTTCTTACAGAGAACGCGTTTTGAAAACATTTTTTTCAAAATATTTCTTTTTCTTTAGTTATGATGTTGCCATACCTTTGTGTGGAATATCCAGCTTGACTTGCACCACATGACGTGCAAATTCGACCGCTCTGACGAGTACAAACATGGCGAGAATGATGGCGATTATTCTAACGGGAAAGACAACGAAAGAAGCGATCGTCCAGTCGTTTATTACTTGCACCTTTTCGTAGAATGCGAACTAAATTACCACAATAATTAGTTAGTTTTAGTTTATTAGTCGTTTTGTAATCGAAAGTTTCGAATTTCTAGTATGATTCGTGATTGAATTGATACTCTCAACAACATCTACAGTGCAATAACAACACGATAAATCTAATTAGCACGTGAGAATTTGGGGTGGATTGCACAACGCATATTTTTCCATATCCTAATAAAAGTGAAACACACTCACCTGTCCAAAGTTTGTTTGAGGTACGGCGTATCTGAGCAGCTTCACTTTATCGGAAGAATAGGCAAAGTCGTCGATGGTCGCATCTCCGAAACCGCGGACGACGGAACCCACTACTCCTTGATAGGTACCGTTCTCGTCGGGTACCTCATCTGAAACATCTGAAACTCTTGGTTGAAACAAACATCTGAAACTCTTGGTTATAGAGTTGAAGAAGAGTTCGAAAATTAAAATTGCAAGCATGATTCAATTTAGCTCTACATTGATATGATCAGATGTTTTCTAGAAAATATAAATGCATGATAATTTGTTTTATCTCACCGTGTTCTCTCGCTGATACCAATTCGATGCTCGTTGCATTCGCATACTGTAGCCAATACTGAAAATGTGAAACTGTATTTACGGAAATATTCAAGTTTTTATTGCTTTGCATAGTTTTTATTGCATAGATAATGAATTTCTATTTTTGGTATTTTGAAAATAATAAGTTGTTTTTTGCTACTCACCGTGAACATGTCATAGTAGATGCCCTTGAGCGAACCAGTAACTGGATTTTTGTAGAGATATGGAAAGAAGAAGACTTCGGACTGCGAAAGTCGCATGATCGAGTCACTCCATTGAATGAAACACACGGCGCTTCTCGCTTCATTATCCCTTTTTAGAGTGGGAGATGAGTGAGTATTTGTCGAATTAGTCAACGATGTTGAGCAATTTGTCACCATGGGTGCGCACTGCAAATAAACGAAAGGCCTCATATTGTCCAGGAAATTTCGAGCGAGATCTTTCATCCCTAGTCTCAGACAGAATATGGCATTGGAATTATCATTCGAAGTCTATCCTGTACGTGACAAATTTCGCACACGTATCAATAGAACAAAATTCAAAATGTGTCTTTTTGATCGTTCTTCTGATCTTAGAGGAGGAGCGAGGATCTTCAAAACGGCAAAAAGACGGAGAACACTCAAACCTCAAACATCGACCATGTAAAAGCCTAGTGCCATGTCCAAAATATGGTATCCTGTACCCAGGACGCAGCGATATTAGCTGCTTATCCCACGGCAGAATTAGTCGCTTTTTGTGCGACACACCTCACACACCGAAATCTTCAAAACGGGTTTATCAGAGAACACTCAAATATCATTGATCATTATGCCGAAATTCAAATACGACAAAGAAGACTTCCAAAGAGAGAAACCAAATCGCTCTACGCTTACCAACTGAAATAAAAGCAGCGAATCATTGTCGCTTTATCGCGCAGATTTATTTTCCCAATTCGTAAGCGTCCCATTCATCGTAAAACTTGATAGTCTAATGTTTTCGAAACAAAATCAATTTGTACTTGTACACGTCCTCTTATGAATCTTGCTAAACTCGAGCATTTGCGTGATTGACGGAACCTACAAATTAGGAATCTGAAAATGGAAACGAATGCAGGCCTTCAGAGCATGGGAGGAATGCCTCACAAGCCGACGCTGAAGAATGAATCGGACCTTGAAACGGCCCATCTCCGGCAGCCACATCCCTCGGTTAGTAGGAGTCTTAGTAATTTCCCCTCAATGCCCAGATTAAGATTAATAAAAGTTATAACAATTCAATGTTATTTATTGCAGAATAACAGGAAGCTAACGATGAACAGAGGTCTCTTCTTGCCCTTGTGCAGTTCCTGTATCACGTCGTTCCTAAGCTCAAAGCAGACTGCCGCGGATCATACCCTCACGCTATCGGTTACGATTTGTCGTTCATGTAACAATAGACTGAGAAATATTAAATTTGACCCTCCGCTCATTACTCACCCTTGATCTACTACAGTAATGTGCATCTAATATGTCACCTCTACTTTCTGTTTCATCACCGGCAGTCAAACTCGAATAATATTCGTTCACTGTACTATCTCTCATCATCTGATGATATTTTGTTCTTGAGCCCCATCCGCACTCTCATTCATTGTCCACATACGTGTCCACGGCCGCAGTCTCACCTTTGGGGGGCACTTTGCACCCATGATGGGGGTATCATGGAATCTTGGGGGGCACTTTGCACTCATGATGGGGGTATCATGGAATCTTGGGGGGCATTTTGCACTCATGGTGGGGGTATCATGGTCCAAAATGGGTTTTGGGTTGGGTCCACCAAAGTAAAAGTGGTGTACTGTAACTTCACCACCGGGGTCCCGCAACGAAAACAAAGTACCGTAACCCGGTCTACCGTAATCCGGAAATACGAAATTGAGATATTGACCCGGTATACGTTGCATGAGGTAGGCCTCGAGTAGTAATTAATCGGAGGGCATACGGTGGTCTCGACACGACATTGCCGATACCGTAACCAAGTCTACAGTATGCTGAAATTTCAAATTGAGCCAATTCGCTCGGGATTTGTTGCATGAGCTAGGCCACGAGTAGTAATTAATCAGACGGCATACGGTGGTCTCGACACGAAATTACCGATACCGTAACCACCTACAGTATGCTGAAAATTCAAATTGAGCCAATTCGTTCGGTATTTGTTGCATGAGCTAGGCCTCGAGTAGGAATTAATCGGACGGCATACGGTGGTCTCGACACGACATTGCCGATACCGTAACCAAGTCTACAGTATGCTGAAATTTTAAATTGATCAAATCCACTCGGGATTTGTTGCATGAAGTAGGCCTCAGGAAGAAATTAATCGGGCGGTATACAGCGGTCCCGCCACGACATTGCTGATACCGTAATCAAGTCTACAGTATGCTGACATTTCAAATTGAGCCAATCCACTCGGGATTTGTTGCATGAGGTAGGCCTCGAGTAGAAATTAATCGGGCGGTATGCGGCGGTCCCGGCACGACAATGCCGATACCGTAACCGTCTTCAGTATGCTGAAATTTCAAATTGATCAAATCGACTCGGGATTTTCACAAGAGACGTATCTCGAGTAGCCATTGCTTGGAGAATATATATTTTCTCCCCTCTCGCGCCCAGGGTTACTGTAGCGGGGTTACAGTATGACGAATTTTTAAAAGTGATTTATTTGAGTCAGTATTTTTGGAGGAGCTATACCTCAAGCAGGCAATGTCTTTTGGGGTGTACTCTATTGATTATACCGTGTCCCAAGGATACTGGGGTTACGGTATGAACGGGCTACTATATGAGTGCATTCACAGCATACCGCATTTTTTGAAATCGATTATACGGAGTCGGAAAATTAGGAGCAGGTAAAACCTAGTTCAGTACTTGTTCTGCTACAGTAACCCTGGGTACGGCGGAATCGGTACGGTATTCCGTCTAGCAAGTCTAGCTCCTGCAAAAATCCCGACTCGAATAGATTAAATTTAAAAATTGGTCATACTTTATCCACGCTACAGTAACCCTGTGTACGGCGGAATCGATACGGAATTCCCCTCTGGCATTTCCCGCTCGAGGTCTAGCTCCCGCAAAAATCCCGACTTGAATAAATCACTTTTAAAAATTCGTCATACTGTAACCCCGCTACAGTAACCCTGGATGCGATATGGGAGAAAATGCATATTCTCCAAGCAATGGCCTCAATTTCCCCAATTTCATTAATTATTCATATTGTAACTCCGAAAAGATATGAACAATTTGAAATTTCAGCATACTGAAGATATCGGCATTGTGTTACGGTATCGGCATTGTCGTGTCGAGACCGCCGCATACCGCCCGATTAATTTCTACTCGAGGCCTACCTCGTGCAACATATCCCGAGCGAATTGGCTCAATTTGAAATGTCAGCATACTGTAGACTGGATTACGGTATCAGCAATGTCGTGGCGGAACCGCTGTATACCGCCCGATTAATTTCTTCCTGAGGCCTACTTCATGCAACAAATCCCGAGTGGATTTGATCAATTTGAAATTTCAGCATACTGTAGACTTGGTTACGGTATCGGCAATGTCGTGTCGAGACCACCGTATGCCGTCTGATTAATTACTACTCGAGGCCTACCTCATACAACAAATATCGAGCGAATTGGCTCAATTTGAAATTTCAGCATACTGTAGACTTGATTACAGTATCGGCATTGTCGTGTCGAGACCACCGTATGCCGTCTGATTAATTACTACTCGTGGCCTAGCTCATGCAACAAATCCCGAGCGAATTGGCTCAATTTGAAATTTCAGCATACTGTAGACTTGGTTACGGTATCGGCAATGTCGTGTCGAGACCACCGTATGCCGTCCGATTAATTCCTACTCGAGGCCTAGCTCATGCAACAAATACCGAACGAATTGGCTCAATTTGAATTTTCAGCATACTGTAGGTGGTTACGGTATCGGTAATTTCGTGACGAGACCACCGTATGCCGTCTGATTAATTACTACTCGTGGCCTAGCTCATGCAACAAATCCCGAGCGAATTGGCTCAATTTGAAATTTCAGCATACTGTAGACTTGGTTACGGTATCGGCAATGTCGTGTCGAGACCACCGTATGCCGTCCGATTAATTCCTACTCGAGGCCTAGCTCATGCAACAAATACCGAACGAATTGGCTCAATTTGAAATTTCAGCATACTGTAGACTTGGTTACGGTATCGGCAATTTCGTGTCGAGACCACCGTATGTCGTCCGATTAATTCCTACTCGAGGCCTAGCTCATGCAACAAATACCGAACGAATTGGCTCAATTTGAAATTTCAGCATACTGTAGACTTGGTTACGGTATCGGCAATTTCGTGTCGAGACCACCGTATGTCGTCCGATTAATTCCTACTCGAGGCCTAGCTCATGCAACAAATACCGAACGAATTGGCTCAATTTGAAATTTCAGCATACTGTAGACTTGGTTACGGTATCGGCAATTTCGTGTCGAGACCACCGTATGTCGTCCGATTAATTCCTACTCGAGGCCTAGCTCATGCAACAAATACCGAACGAATTGGCTCAATTTGAAATTTCAGCATACTGTAGACTTGGTTACGGTATCGGCAATGTCGTGTCGAGACCACCGTATGTCGTCCGATTAATTCCTACTCGAGGCCTAGCTCATGCAACAAATACCGAACGAATTGGCTCAATTTGAAATTTCAGCATACTGTAGACTTGGTTACGGTATCGGCAATTTCGTGTCGAGACCACCGTATGTCGTCCGATTAATTCCTACTCGAGGCCTAGCTCATGCAACAAATACCGAACGAATTGGCTCAATTTGAAATTTCAGCATACTGTAGACTTGGTTACGGTATCGGCAATGTCGTGTCGAGACCACCGTATGTCGTCCGATTAATTCCTACTCGAGGCCTAGCTCATGCAACAAATACCGAACGAATTGGCTCAATTTGAATTTTCAGCATACTGTAGGTGGTTACGGTATCGGCGATGTCGTGTCGAGACCACCGTATGCCCTCCGATTAATTACTACTCGAGGCCTACCTCATGCAACGTATACCGGGTCAATATTCTCAATTTCGTATTTCTGGATTACGGTAGACCGGGTTACGGTACTTTGTTTTCGTTGCGGGACCCCGGTGGTGAAGTTACAGTACACCACTTTTACTTTGGTGGACCCAACCCAAAACCCATTTTAGACCATGATACCCTCATCATGGGTGCAAAGTGCCCCCCAAGCGGGACTGCGGCTTGGACACGTATGATTGTCCATCTCAAAATAAAATGCATTTATCCGAAATGGATCAAGCTCTTGACGCACAAATAATACTCTTCTAGGAGCATTTCCATGAGGCAAAATACCACAAACTGTGCTGCACAAATATTCAATCGGCGACAGCACAGACACACGAAACGAAGCTATCAAGCTACATCCCATTGCCATATGGATTGCTAAGTGCAGTAAATAGATCCAACACTGTGGAAATACACTTCATTCTATTATTGTGGCCGAAAATAATCTCTGCAGCAATACTGACATAGAAAAAGACGACGTGGTTCTCCTTAACGGTATACTTTATGGTGTGAACAGTTTCGACAACTAGTCAGCATTTGAGGGAAAAATAGGGGAGATAAATGTTCTCGAGCGGTCAGTCTAGTTTTAATTATAATTAGTTGAGAATAATATGAGTGTCTCGACCTTAAGAAAGCGAACGATAATTTAACTAGACCGTACGTTCTGGAAGATTTCATTCTCACAAAAATCATCTGGTTCTCCCACAAAGCATGTCCGATCGTGCCTACCACCGCCAGGATAGGCCGAAATGCGGTCTATAATATTTTCCAGCGTCGTAGGCGAGAAGAATAAGAGTATCGAAATCGAAATTGCCTTCCGTCCGACAGCTACTCCTGCCGCTTAGGAATGCAAAATAAATCGATTTTTCACGAAAGTTGTCAAATGAATTAACAACAGGGTTAACAGAACGACCAAATTAGGTGGAAAAAATCACAGATAGACTCTTTAGAACAAAAATATGTTATTACAATTCTATTAGAAATCCGTGAAAGAGGGGCACGTTTAATTAGTCTACAATTTCGACTAAATATGCCGCCTCACATTCAAGCAGCAAAAGAAGAATTCGGGTTGGACAGGCATATTCGAGCGAGATCTTTCTGGCTACCTTCATTCAACTATAATACGAATTGCTGGCAGCACTCTAACAAACGATAAAAATGGCACACGTATCAATAGCACAGAATTCAAAATGTGTCTTTCTGATCGTTCTCTGCATTGCACTCACCAATAGAAGCATACAATCGCTTCGTAATATCAAATTATCAGAGAACACTCAAATACCAACCATGTGGTCATGTCTGTAATCGCATATTTTAAACGGGTACTCAGAATGACGCGAGATTAGCTTCTCATCCTGTCGTGGAATTGCTCGTTCATTGTGGGGAAGGACCTTACAACCGTATTGTTAAAAACGGTAAGGATCGAAGAACGCTCAGATATCATTGAACCTTAGGCGAAAACTAGAGTGATACAATGGACTTGCAGGGAGGGAAACCAAATAGCTCTGCGCTTATCATCTGAGATAAAAGCAGCGACTCATTATCGCTATGGCTCACAGATTTCCTCCCATCATGGGCATTCTTTCCAATTCAATCTTTAAAGCCATGTTTCACTTGTCGTAAACTTCGTACCAGACTTCAAATGTAAACCTACATAATTTTCACTCAAAATTATGATTTTCTAAAACTTTTTTGTACTTCAGGGTAATGTCGTTGAAGAAGGCGGTGGTCGTCGTTTCCCTCGCCTTTCTCAACTTTCTCAACGGCACCGATCGATACGCCGTTGCGGGTACGCTTAAATTTCCGCAAAATTTGAGATAATTTTTGTTGAAAATACAATTTTTGATCAATTCTTTCAATAATGTTAATTGATTCAAAAAATCTGACTCTACTTTCCAGGATTGCTGGCACAGATTTCCGACTTTTACCAAATTGATGACAGCTCGTCGGGATTGCTGCAGGTTTGTATTATTTTATTTTTTCTGTCTCTACTAATTTAAAAATGTAGCTATCCACATCATTGCCTACTCTTTTGACAAATGTGTTAACTGACACAATTAAAAATCGATTGTAGACAGTCTACATCGTTACGTACGTTATCACCGCGCCGCTGTTTGGATATCTCGGAGACAGGTAACAATTCGTGTCGCTGATATTGCATATTTCACGTAGTACGTATATCAGTCATACTTCCGGAGTTCCATTCTTATGCCACTACTTGTCTTTTTTTAAACAATTATTAGCGGACTTAAAATTAACTTTTTTCGCATAATTACAAAAATGGCGCATTGATGACGACATAATTGCACGCTTCGCCCTTATCAGCTCGTGCCATGAAACCATTAGCGGCTCGTTATCAGTGTTTGAGATCAAATCAGAGCTCAGGCTGTCGTTGATTCCACTAATCTTTTCGTATCATTTGCCAGATACAATCGTAAATGGATTCTGCTCGGCGGTTCTTTCGCTTGGGCACTACTTACACTTGCCTCGTCGTTCATTCCTAAGCAGGTTCGGTTTATTTACCAATTTATATCGTATTCTAATTGCATCTGCATTTGAAAACCCCTATTCGAGATGTTGAAAAATAACTTCTGTTTAGGCCTTCTGGTTGTTCGTTGTTCTTCGCGCTTTCACAGGACTGGGCGATGCAGTCGTCAACACTATCGTCCCTTCTTTGTTCGGAGACATGTTCTCAGGTATGAAATCTCACATAATGAAAGACAACGCCAACACCCGCAAATATTATCACGAGATAGAGGAGCGTAGACTACCCAGAATCATAGTTCCAGTAGTCGTAGCAGAAGCAGTAGTAGAACATTCCTCTAATTAATTAATAATTTATAATGCCAAAAAATTTGATTGAATTAAAGTAATGTGTAGTATTTGAAGCAACATGAAAATTACGATGTCTCTAACAAGTGGAAGGTCGTTGATCCTTCTGCCCCCATTTGTTTTAGCCCTTATCCGGATGTTAAACAATTCATAATCCGAAAGATTAAATTGCTTTTACAGACAAGGGCCGTAGCTACTCACTCATGATCTTTTACTACTCGCTTCCATTTGGATGGTCAGATTATTAAGATATATTATTTTCTTTTTTTTCTCGAAAATACTGAATCCGACAGCAGAAATTATAAAACTGTCCTGATGTCGGCATCTGTTGTACCATTTCAATATCAGGAGTGCCTCAACCGTAATCGCCTCTCAACTGGTCGAGAATAACGTTTGGTGGCAGTGGGGACTCCGAATCGTGCCTCCTTTCGGAATTGCCGCTATCATTCTCCTTGTTTTCTTGCTCGAAGTGAACAACTACACTCGATCTGCTCTTTTTTGGCATCAGTACAACATTCAGAGATAAGAGTGCCCGACTCTGACAAAAAATGGTCGTGACCAAAAATGCCTGTCACGTGAACGAGCGAAGGTGGAACCAATAATTTCAGGAACCTGAGCGAACGGAAATCTTGATTGACAACTCGCAGACGGTGTGGTCCGATATCAAGCGCATCGTTACTGTGTAAGAATTTTGAAACTGTGTAAGAATTTTTGAAGAAATCTTAATTATTGCGTTGCAGTCCGAGTTTCCTTTTAATTCTGATTGCTGTCGCTTCAATCAACATTGTCACTGGGGCGCAGGGATGGTGGAATCCGACGATGACTCAATTGGCTATGAATTCGACTGACGCTGACCCAAACATCTTCCACGGCGAAAGCTACGGATTGTAAGATCGTTTAGACAACTAATTATAAATAAAAGCATTGCTAAGCAACTAGGAAATTATTATATGAAAAATAGCTGACAAAGTCAGGTAATATTTTTTGCAGAATCATGTCGATAGTGGGCATCGACAACACGGCCGGCGGCATCGTTGGAACCACTTTGTCCGTCTGGATCTCAGAGGTGGCAGAATTGCAAGGGGGCGTAATAATGACGAAATACAACGCAGAGATGGACGTCCGTCGGTCTCCTTTGTCTGTCGCCTTCACGACGTGCAGCTCCTCTGGTGGGAGCCATTGGAGACATTCTCGCTTTCCCTGCAACAATGTTCGTCCAGCATCTGTATCTCATCGATATCAATTGGAACTACGTAAGTGTTGCAAACATTGTGTCAAAACATAAACAATACATATCTAAAGCTGGTGGAATTAATCAAACCCCACGTGACTGTACACACTGAAAAGCGCAAAGTTCGGCGCATGTGCTGAAGTCAGGAATACCTTAGCCTTTTACTTCTTAAGTGAGTGTTAAGAGACCGTCCACGAGAGAGTGGAAAGGGGTCCCGGATGAGAATTCGACAACCTACCCTGAAACTTTTTTCATGGAATGAGCATCACGAATGCTGATCGCGACCGTATATATTTAAGCTCGAAAAAAATTTTCGAGGTCAAAATTTTCAGACATTTTTTAGTCGAAAAATAAAGTTTCGAAATACTTAGTGACAAGTAATCTATTATACGTATTTTTACATGCTGGTTCCGAATCTGGTAGTTAGTACTGTTGAAACTCACTTTTAAAAAAGTTATGATCGAAAAAAACAGATTTTTTTGTGAAAAATCGAAAATATCTTTTTTCCCAACCCCCTTTGCGGTAAAGCCACTATGATTTTCGGAATCTACATCAAAAAGTATGTTATGGGCCTTTTTGGCTTAATTTTAAAAATAGGGATATTGACCGATATTTTATCTCAAACTAGCATAATTCCTATTTTTCGTTCGACCAGTTTATTACAAGTTTCTTACAGGATCGTATGTGTACCAATTTCCGATGTCAAATAGATAAACATATTCAGAAAGTATGAAAACACGGTCTATTTTGATTATCGAGAGTAAACAAAAGACGTTTCAAAATTTTCCCAAATTCATACAATCATCATAATAAACTATCAGATCAGGGTTAAGATCAGGGTTCTATGACGAAATATAGTTTCGACTTTTGGCTCAAAATGTTTGAATTGCAATATTAAATACATGTTCTGTTGGTACTCTTCAATTTCAGGCATTGGTTCATGTCGGAAAAAAATTAAGGCTCGGAAATGGCCAAAAAATGATATTCATATAATTTTTCCGAAAGTACCAGTAACGTGCATGACGAAATATCTTTGCTGTGTAGTACACTCACAGAGTTGCATCAACTGACAAAAGGACAAGTTGATCCAACTTCTTCGAAACAAAATTTTTTTTCTTTTGTTTACTCTCGATAATCAAAATAGACCGTGTTTTCATACTTTCTGAATATGTTTATCTATTTGACATCGGAAATTGGTACACATACGAACCTGTAAGAAACTTGTAATAAACTGGCCGAACGAAAAATAGAAATTATGCTAGTTTGAGATGGAATATCGGTCAATATCCCTATTTTTAAAATTAAGCCAAAAAGGCCCATAACATACTTTTTGATGTAGATTCCGAAAATCATAGTGGCTTTACCGCAAAGGGGGTTGGGAAAAAAGATATTTTCGATTTTTCACAAAAAAAAAATGTTTTTTCGATCATAACTTTTTTAAAAGTGAGTTTCAACAGTACTAACTACCAGATGCGGAACCAGCATGTAAAAATACGTATAATAGAATACTTGTCGCTAAGTATTTCGAAACTTTATTTTTCAACTAAAAAAAATTTTTGGGCATTCGTGATGCTCATTCCATGAAAAAAGTTTCAGGGTAGGTTGTCGAATTCTCATCCGGGACCCCTACCCCCTTGTTACGTTCTCTCGTGGACGGTCTCTTAAATTTCTAGGTGCTCGGCTTCTACGGTTCCATTATGTCCTTCGGAACATACGCTATCTGCATGAACGTCTTGCTAGTATGTTTCCGCCTCCTTATATTTTCCCTTCCTTTTTTCTGCAAATTTTAAATTCGTATTATACCCACTAGGGTTGCCCGTTCGGCGTCGGTTTCGGTAATACGGCGTCTCTTTTTCTCTAATTCTCTCTCCCTTATCAGCCGTATTACCGATCTCTAGCTGAAAGAGTCGTAATACGAAAACCGAACTTGCATCCCTAATACCCACGAAGCTATGTAGACAGCTATTTGAATGCCCAAAGTATGACATTTCATGATGATTTTGCAGCGAGTAATTCCTCCGACCTGTCGAGCGACCGCCACTGCCATCTACAACACATTCGGAAGCATCTTTGGTGATGCACCAGCACCCTACGTCGTGGGAGCGGTAGGTCTCCTAATCATTCCTTCTCCACCCGCTTCGCCCGCCAAACGCACAGCGTACACATGGAAATTGTCACAGTGATGTATTTTCTCGATTTATCCATCATTCATTTCCATTTTCCAGATAGCCGAGGCGTTCCGTGACTATTCAGCCGTCGATCAATCGGGAGATCATCTCGCTTCTCTATTGGCTGCCATGCATTTCTCCAACGCATTCATGGCCGTGTGCAGTATTGCTCTCTTCGCCACTGCCTGGACGATAGATAAGGTGTTGCTATCTCTCTCTCTCTAACATCAATGGACAGAACAGAACACGGGAATAGTTTATGTGGTACGAGGAAGTGTCCTCATTGTACTGAAATGCGCACAGATTCAAGAACAACTATACAATCAGACCATTGTAGGGAAGAGAGTGCGTGTTTCGTACTGTATTAATTTTCCATCAAAATTCTTTTACAAAATAATATTTTTACAGGATGAGAAACGTTGCGAGGAAGCAAAGCAACGAACGCAGGACGACAGCTCAAAACTACAGGAACATTTCTGATCTCACTTTTTTGTCAAGAATAAATAGTGTACTGCTAAATGGGAAAAAGTGGAACTGCACACATGTCACCCACATGTCGTTACATGACGGCAAAAATGATTATCGGCTGGATCTTATCGAAGTACAATCGATGGAACTGTTGTATTTTCCACTTTGCTACTAACAAAAAGTACAACCGGAAAAGGGCTCAAGTATATGTTTGCAGAGATGAGGGAAGAAGAATACTTCGCACTGAGATAATCATGTTCGAGTCGCAATGAAACACAATGAAACACACGAATTTCACCTACGTATTACCTTTTTCATGTGGACGATAACTGAGTATTTGTCGAATTAGTCAACAATATCGACCATTTTTTGTCAAACTAAGTCTGCAAATGGACAACAGAAGACCTCATGCTGGCCATTAAATTTTGACCTAGCTCTCTCAAGTAATCTAGTCCTCGAAGTGCCAACTGTGCATTGCTGGTTCCAATCAAATTCTGATATACTGGCCACAAAAACAGCACTAAAATAGCACAAAAAAGGAAAATGTGTGTAAAATATGTGTATATTGTAAACGTTGTTTCTGTTGCACTCGACGATTTGAGCATAACATCACTGCGAAATATCAAATTCTCAGAGAGCAGTCAAATTTCAACATGTGACTCTTCTTCAATGGCAATTGTTAATCCTGTACTCACAGTGACGCAATACTGAGATTCTTGCAGAGAATGAAACCAATCGCTGGTCGCCTATCAACTAATATAAAAGCAGGCGGTTCAGTACCTCTCACATCTGTCTTCATTCCATGTGAATCAAGTAATCCTCCCATATCAGTTATTAAACCGTGAAAAACTTTTTATTATTTTGTCAAATGACACTTTCCTCAGGATGTCAATGAGGAAGGCAGTTGTCGTCATTTTACTTGCCTTTCTCAACTTTCTCAATGCCGCCGATCGATTTGCTGTGGCGGGTACGCTTTTTGATCTCGTAATGCTCTAGTTGCTGATATTTTGCAGGATTGCTCGCTTAGATTTCCTACTTTTACCAAATTGATGACAGCGCGTCGGGATTGCTGCAGGTTTGCACACATAAAAACCATCGATTCTGATTCCAAACCTACAGACCAGGGTTGTAACGAGAGAGCACGCAAAAGTGAGAGAGTCCCTCTTGATTTCACACGCTCTCTCACTCCAAAGGCCTTTCTGGAAGGTTGACCGGTCTGTGGAATAATGTGTACCATGTCGTTTGTAGACAGTCTACATCGGCACGTACGTAATCACCGCGCCGCTGTTCGGATATCTCGGGGACCGGTAACGCATATTCATCATATCATTGATACGTGGAAACTGTGCATTACTTTGCGCGCTGGCACACACGAATAAACCATTAGATGTGCGATATGATTGGTCGACCTCAAAGCCGCCGTCTGATTGTCGTTGACTTTTATTAGTTTTTTTTTTAGTTTATAAGTCGTTTATCAAGAGGCTATTCGGGTTCATGAGGAATCGAATGGGAGCTCTGACGACGTTGAAAAGGCTCAGTATCTTCGGTGGATTATCTTCTGAAGAGCGGGTCATCTTGAATGGTTTTCGGAGTGGGGATCGGTCTCTCGTCGATGAATGAGTGGAAATGAGAGACGATCCCGATAGTCGAATAGGAAATGGCGAGTAGTCCATCCGTGGTAATCTCGTGCGAAACAGGGATTTTGGATTGGAGCTTGCACCAGAGTCCTCCAAACTCGAGTCATCGATTTTAGAGAGAATCAACGAGTATACTGATACTGAGGATCAATTCAACTTGTCGTTGACTATGCTCATCTTTTCGTCTTCTGGTTGTTCGTTGTTCTTCGCGCTTTCACTGGACTGGGTGATGCAGTTGTCAACACAATCGTCCCTTCTTTGTTCGGCGACATGTTCTCAGGTATGCAATACCACTATTCATAATAAGTGTGAAACAATGGTTACATCGTTACAGGCAAGGGTCGCAGCTACTCACTTATGATCTTCTTCTACTCGCTTCCATTTGGATGGTAACAGACTGTTACTCTTCCTTCTTTTTCTTATCGTTGATGCATGTCCAAAGTAGATTTAAATCGCATTTAGGAACCATTTTTACCTTGTTAATTTATAGGAGTGCGGCTACAATAATTACCTCTCAACTGGTGGAATCCAATATTTCGTGGCAGTGGGGACTTCGTGCCTCCCTTCGGCGTCGCCACTATCATTCTCCTTGTTTTCTTGCTCGAGGTGAACAACTATCCACACTTTGTCACCTGCTCTTTTGGGAGTAGGTTAAACAGTACCCGATAAGAGTGTTCTGACAAAAAAGTGCTGATGTCGAACGTGACCATCACGTGAATCACGAGAGGAAAATAACATTCTCAGGAACCCGACCGAACGGAAATCTTGATGGAGAACTCGCAAACTGTGTGGTCGGACGTTAAGCGCATCGTCACTGTGTTAGCCTCTGAACTTGACAATAATACACTTTGGCAAGCGTTGTTTGATTTATGTATAATTACCAATGAAACACAATAACAGGAATGTATAATAATTAAGTCTAGGGGATATCAACGTATCGCCACCGTTCCATTCAATCGAATATCGACTTTAGGCCGCGTATTTCAGACCGAGTTTCCTGTTGATTCTTATTGCCATCGCTTCAATCAACATTGTGACCGGGGCGCAGGGATGGTGGAATCCGACGATGACTCAATTGGCTATGAATTCGACTGACGCTGACCTAAACATCTTCCACGGCGAGAGCTACGCATTGTAAGAAGACAACAACGGCGTAAAATATGTCATGAATATATGAAAACGACAGAACAGACGCTAATTTTGTTGCAGAATTCAGTCGATCGTGGGTATTGTCAGCACAGCGGCCGGCATTGTTGGAACCACGCTATCCGTCTGGATCTCTGAGGTTTGCGTACAGATAATTACATAATAGTCCCCTTATTTCTTGCTCCCCTTATTTCTTGTAAAATTTCCATGTTGCGCCTGGGGAGTAGATAAATTATTATTATTATATCATGGGATGACACAGAGATGGACGTCCGTCGGTCTCCTTTGTCTGTCGCCCTCACGACGTGCAGCTCCTCTGGTGGGAGCCATCGGAGACATTCTCGCTTTCCCTCCCACCATTTTCGTCCAACACTTCTATCTCATCGACGTCAACTGGAGCTACGTGAGTGACCCCGAAAGTAAATTGACGATGACTATGTTGTATTTTTTAAATTTTCTAGTAATATATTAACACATGTTTCGTAAATATTAGGTACCATCAATCGCTATCTATATTCCGACGTCATAGGTTCTCTGCTTCGTAGGCTCCACTGTGTGCATTGGAACGTTCGCAATCTGCATGAACATCCTGCTGGTAAACCTTTCATTATTTTGCGACGCCACGTTCAATTAGCCAAGCTAACCTTGCTACGTGTAACCCAAATGGATTTGTATTTCCAAAAAAATATGTCTAGCAAAGGTTAATTAAGAGTTTAAACAAATCTGACAAAAGTAAATGCATTAGTGGTACCCCACTCGAACCCACGATTTGCCGCTGGTCAGCGTAAACGAATACTCAATGCGCACGCGCACGCCTCAAACATTTTCATTCTCAAAGCGATCGCGCAGGGTGCAGTTCGCGTTTTGATGGTGACCCGACTTGATGGTGACCCTGATGGTGCTCTGCAAGATATTTTTAGTTAATAAAGGGCCAAAACGTTCCCGCGAACATTTTTTTCGTTCCCAGGTTCCAACGTTGACTTGCGGACTGATCAGAAAAAAAAGCAATCATATTAATAATCAGCGAATCATTCCTCCTTCCTGTCGAGCGACCGCAACTGCTATCTACAACACGTTGGGCAGCATCTTCGGCGATGCGCCGGCGCCGTTAATCATCGGAGAAGTAGGCCATCTAAACTTATTTTCCGTCCCGATTTACATTTACATTAAAAAAAATATTTAAAAACACTTTCTCTGTAAGAGCGCAGTGAAATTTGGGGTATGCGGTACAACTCATTCAATGTGGTTACCTCAAACTACGTTTGAAAGATATTTTTTACCAATTGAAAAACGTGAAAAAAATTTTCGGGGCGAGCGCTTTCAATGTGTCCACACTATTTTTTGATAGTAATCGAAATATGTAAAAATTAAATCGCGTTTCGGTAAGATTTAGAGAAGACATATTTCGATTACTATCAAATACACCATTTCCGTTTCTCCAACACTTCAAAAATTGATACAGTTATAACTTGTTTTGTCTCTCCTCATCACCATGAACTTTCTGATAATTTGTTTGCAGATTGCAGAGTCGTTCCGTGACTATTCAGCCGTCGATCAATCGGGAGATCATCTCAATGCTCTCCTGGCTGCAATGAATTTCTCCAACGCCTTCATGGCAGTGTGCAGTATTGATCTCTTCGCCACTGCCTGGACGATAGATAAGGTGTCTCTCTCTCTCTCTTTAACATCAAAGGGCAGAACGGAACACGGGAGTAGTTTATGCGGTGCCAGGAAGTCCCTCAATATACTGAGATGCGCACAGACTCAAGAACGACTATACAATCAGACCGTTGTAGGGAAGAGAGTGCGTGTTTCGTATTTTACTATCTTTATTGTTGTCCTCGATGTATTTTATTATGTTTCTATCATACAAAATATTGCTTTTTTCAGGACGAGAGACATTGCGAGGAATTAATGCAACGAACAAAAGATGACAGCGCCAAACTACAGCATTCATTCTGATCTCAATTTTTCGCCAAGAATAAAGAATGTATTGCTTACTGGAACAAACGTTGCACTGCTCACATGTTGAGTACATTTCGTTACCTGAAAAGAAAACATGATGATAATCGGTCGGGTCCTATTGGAGTACAAGCGACGTTTGTATTTTCCACTTTGCTCCTAACAAAAAGGCCATCCGAAAGGGCTCAGGTATATAACGGAGCGCACAATAACATGCGAGTCCTGGCACAAAATATTCTCATAGTTGAACAGCTAGAATATAATATTTCTGATTGTAATATTTCAGAATGCGGTTCGATTTGTTGTATTTGTTGATTCCGCTATCATCTGCGCAGTTTCTACCGTTCAATATTCTCGTAAGTTTTTTTTATGGATTTCAGAATTATGTGTTTTTGGACTTCAGAAAATTGTAAACCATTTTTATAATGACCTCATGCCATCGATTTGAGAATACAAATCTTCCAGAACATTCCTCCTCAAGTGCGCAATCCAATGATACAGACTTATATGGAGATGACCAAAGTGAATACGCAATGCTTCCGGGACATCAAACAATTTATCGGAGACGTCATCAATGCCTCCTTTGCAGCACAGGTTTCATACATATAATATAAACCTAAAATCCCATTCCTAGATTAAAGGAGTAAAGGTTCTTAACGTATGACGATTAAATAAGGGTAAAAATCGCAAAAATTCAGAAATGCAAATCGCTCGATTGTCTGAAAGACGAAAAGATAACAAATGCAAGCTACGCATTGAAACGTGAGTTTTCGCCTCTCTGATGCAATCACGATTTTGAATATTAGAAATCGCGGCTACTGGTCGTCCACAGTCATTGGGACTCGAAGACGTCTCGCTCACCTGGCCTGGCGATCCCAAATTGTGCAGAAGCATTGAGGTGATTAGTGAAATCGAAATGCACTTGCAACTTATTGTAACAAAACGAAACCCCCATACAATTTCTAATTTTGAGGGACCATATGAGACGAAGTATTGCTATGCACATGTAAATGTGGATTTTGGTAGCATCGACTTTGCCGAATACGGAATTCAAGTGAGTAATATTGGTTTTATGGAAGCGTGTAGTTGGTATTATGGAAGCGAAACAAGGACAATCTTAACATCCTTGCTAACAGACACTCTGTAATATTATCAAAAATAGTCACAGTAATTAGTAAACTAGATTACTCAGATTCGCCCCGAAAATTACTTATAAATCAAAACCATCGAGAGTACAATATAATTCTTTTGAAATATGATATATTTTTAATTTTCTTCAAAATGTATTTTTTTTGAGATTCCGGGAGGGAAGATTCCGAATTTCGATATGGGCGAAACATCCGGCAAATGTGACCCGTTGGCCATCGGTAATATGAGATTGGCTATGTGCATTCCAGCAAGTTGTGAGAAGGATCAGGTTTGCACATAATGCAAGTTAAACTAATTTTTTTTATTTCGATACATTAGTCCGCATCTCTTATGGGTAGTACCACACGGAAGCTTTGAGGAAACTATGTAGAACTGACATAAATTTGGTTCTGAAGAACATAGTAGATTAGTTATTTATCTATTTACTATGGTGAATTTTTTATACATTTTCGGCGATGTTCAGGACATGGGGCGAATTATTTCGACTGTAACCAACGATAGCGTACATCTATGTGAGATGACCTGTACTGGGCCCACGAAAGAACCAGATACATTTTTCTACCTCATGAAGTAAGTTTAATTTTTTTTAACGAATAAATGTTGAAACTCCTAGCGCCGTCATTCTTTCCCTTCTCGTTGTCGCCGTAACTGCATCGATTCTCGATTATATTGCAACGCAGAACGACATGGAACTCGAGTTGAAGAACACTACAGGCATTGATAAATCCCCTTTATCTTTGATGATTTCTGTTTCAGGCTGGAAAATTCTGATGTCTTTTTCTCTTCTTCGCAATACAACTGAGATCTTTTCGGTGACCAAGGGCCAAGATTCGATTCGGTCTCTCGATGCACTGCGTTTCATCACTTTCACTTGGGTTGCGAATGGACACGCAGATCTTATGTCGGCCGATGGAGGTTTAGCGATTGCGAATAAAACAGAATTTTCACAACAATTGAAATAGCAAAAATCATCGATTTTGGTTTCGTCACCATTGATACTCAAGTCATAATTGCAGACAACAGTCTGGCCATGCTCAAAGCACCAGACTACATCCTCTCCGATGTCTTCCTCAACGCGTACCCTGCCGTGGACACATTCTTCGTCATATCCGGCCTTCTGCTCGCGTATTGGTTCTTCAGGGTTAGCGGCACTTAAATATTTGTGTTCAAATTTATTTGAAATAAAAAAAACTGAATTTGGTTTTTTTTGTAACTGAATTTGGTTTTTGTTGTTGTGTACAACAGAAAATATTATTTTATTCATAAATGATGATTGATTAAAACTTCAGAAAGCGCACGGCGACTCCAAATTCATCAAATCGCCCATGAATTGGGTAATGTACTACGTGCATCGATGGCTGAGGTTACTGTAATTCATTCATGTCAAATGTAATTTGAAATTCAGACTAACTCCCGCGTATCTTCTCTTCATTGGATTCTACGTAGCTTGGTCGCCTCAGATACATGATGTTTGGGCAGCGGGAAGCTCCCAAAATCTGACATTGCAAGTGCAAAACTGCGAGAAGAACTGGTGGATGAACGCGCTTTACATGAACAATTTTGCGAGCATCGTGGAAATGGTTAATTTATTATTATTATTATTATTATTATTATTATTTTGCCTACGATTCAAGTTCAAACTGAAATGTGTAATGAAAAAATACAGTTTCCCATATTTTTAACCACTTTTTCCGTGTTATCCGATTTCGTGGTTCCTTGCCGTGGACACGCAGTTGTACTTCGTCGCTCCTATCTTCCTTGTCGCTATTTACTATTCTTGTGAGTATTCTTTCTCGTCTCTAAACCAAAAAAATGAATCGTATAATGTCATTGCGAAAATTTGCTCGCAGAGGATCTTAATAATGAGAAAAATTGGTTCGCCTTGTTCTAAATAGAGGAGGGAGTTGTTTTTTACACCAATAATGATCTCAATTGCAGGGAAAACTGGACTCGTCGCAGTTGTCAGCGGTGTTCTCTTTTCTGTAGGCGCCACCATTCTTCTCACAGCAGTTTATGACCTACCGGCTATCGGTTTCACCGTACTACAAACAGGCAGGTCAGAACTGAACAATATCAGTTAATCGCTGTAATTTCAAAAGTTTGCTATTGCATTTCACCCTTGAACTGTTAAAACTCTTATTGCAATTCAATTTCAGCAACGATTTCATGTCGTATCTCTACATCAAACCGTGGGTTCGATGCATTCCCTTCCTCACCGGAATTCTAACTGGATATTTTATTGTGCAAATTCGCAAGCAGACAATCAAAATCAGACAGCCGAAAACTGTGAGTATGCCATGTCAACCCCAGTTCATCAACTGTATGCAAAAGGAAAACAAGAATGAGAATTCCTTTGCAGTGGGAACTTGCTCTCTGCTGGTTAACATCGACAATCGTGGCTCTAACCATTATCTTCTCAATCTATAATTATATGCGAGGTGAGACTGGAAACGAATTCCAAATTTTAAAAATTGTTTGCTTTTCCAGGCCAATCTGAGTGGAATGTGCCACTCCGTTCCTTCTACGGCTCGTTTGCTCGTATTGGATGGTCGATGGCAATTGCATGGGTTGTGCTCGCATGCACATTCGATTTGGCAGGTAAGAGCTTGAATGGAATCAAAAATATCGTGATCCTCGAAACCTCCACGAAGAATTGAGATTTTGTAGATGCTCAAAAGAACAAAATAAAGCGAAAAATCCCGCATAGCATTCGATTCTATAGGGTTCGCAAACAGTATTACGTGTGTTTTTGAGTAAACAAACATGTTTGCTTACTGTCACGTGTGTGTGCAATCTAGCGTGTCAAAGATCGTATGCAATACAGTTGATGATACCAAATTCGCTAAGTTTCCATTGCTCAATTAATTAGGGCAATGTTAAGGTTAAAAAAAAAGAAAAACATTCACTACAGTGAGCAAAAGACTTTGAACTTTCATTACGGATGAGATTTTTCCTGTTGAATAGCGAAAAGACCATGATAAATACAAATTTCAGGACCGGTGAAAACCGTGCTCGAACATCCGCTCTGGTATCCACTCGGGCGCCTTTCCTACTGCGCATTTCTCTCTCATTGGTTCATGCTACAGTACTTCATGGATTCTGCGGATCGTCCAACTCACTTTGTCTCTCTTCTGCATACGGTAAGGACAAATATACTTATGAAACATCGCAAAATCTTTTGATTATTTTTTCAGTAACCGAGGAAAAAAGTGAACTTCAGGCTTTTTGGAATTAAATCATTACTTAGGAGTTAGATTTTTTTGTTCATTTCAGTATCTGAGCATCACTTTGCCGGTCTGCTTTCTAAGCTATTTAATGGCCTATGTATGGAGTTGCCTTGTCGAGATTCCATTCATGAAAATTGAAGGTGATTCGTGCGGTTTTTATAAAATATTAATCGACGAATTACAGTGATAATTGTCGATTTGGCGATGAAAAGAAGAGGAAATCGAAGTAACAATATCACAGATGGTGAGTGGACTTTGGACATCATCAACTTTCAAAAGAACAATTTCAGTTGTCAGAAAACGGCTTAATAAGCAGAATGACGTGGGAGTCACAACCATCGCAGTCGATAATCTCCATTAGACGATTCCTCATTTTTCAAAAGATAATAAACATTCGACTTATTCTTAATATCACACAATTATCGATATTTTCATTCTGAACATAACACTGAATGAATATTTTCCGCACCATATCTTGCGAAGTTGCATACATAGTCTTCGGCACTTTCCCGTCATTTATCAGAGTGTTATTTTTGTATCAATCCATCAACGAAATATTAAGTGCTTCCCGCTAAAGCCGTCATCGAATAGTATCACATGCGGTCATCATTTATGTTCGTGGAAAAAACATACTCATAATGATACAAAGTAACTACAGAAAGGAAAAGGCTTTCAACGAATATGCAGCAGTATTCCCTGTCAATACATAATTAATCACAATGAAAAAGAATATCCGAAAAATACTATTTTTTTGCGAAAAAAATTGGATGTTTAGTAGTTGTTCCTCTTATCATTCCACTCAAACTACGGGAGAAAAAAGTCCCGAGAAATCTCCAATCCGTCTTTTAAAAAAACAAATATCATTTATAAACAACTAGTTGTTACATTGCCTTATTAACTAAATCTAGATAAATAAATAAAACTAAATCAGTTATAAACAATTTCACTGGAATATTCAAAATCACTATCAACTCATCATTCTTATCGTTCGGTTCCTCTCTGTGTCACTAGGCTGAGGGAAAAAAACAGTCAAAAAACAAGATCGATCTTATCAGCGAACAGGCGACTACCCAATTTTGTTTCCTTCTTTCACACTGAAGAACAATCGGCAAAAAAACAGACGTATTTAACAGACGAGTGATAACCGTTCCAAAAAATGTCTTGTGCGCATTGACAAATTCTACTTTTCAGAATGAGGCTGATAGTGCTCTATTTCTTGATGCCGATCGTTGTCGGGCAACTTTTCACATTCAATATTTTCGTAAGTTTTTAATTGCGTTTTACAGCTGCAAACCAAGATTTAAACAAAATATATTTTTTCTGCAAAATAGCGAATTTGAATAGAAAAGAAAAAGAAAAAATTCCAATTTTAGAGTATTCCTCCTCAAGTGCGCAATTCGATGATAACGACGTATATCGAGATGAGCAAAGTGGATTCGCAGTGCTTCAGAGACATGAAACAGTGGCTGCGAGACATTATCAACGCTTTCTTCGCCGCCCAGGTTCCTTACTCAAATTGACCCTCGTTTCTCTTTTTCTCATATCATTCTACTGTTGTTTTCACATTTATGCGTTTTTCAGTTTTTACAATACAAAAATTTTCAGAAATGCAAGTCGCTCGAGTGCTTAACCGACGAGAGAATAACCAACGCAACCTACGCAATGAAGCGTAAGTTTCGAGTTCTAAAAATATAATAAAAAAAAATTTTTTCGAAATTGCTTCATTCGGTCGACCGCATTCTCTCGATTTGGATGAAGCCTCGCTCATTTTCGCTGGTGATTACAAACTCTGCAAGAGCATTGAGGTGATTTCTGCGCGCACATATTACAGTACACAATGTTCTGGTGCCTCAAGGAATGTACGGCAAACGAGCAACGAGTGTCTTTCCCTAATCGGGAAAAGGCGCCCAAGAGCCGCTGTTCGGCGCCTTTCCCAATTAGGGAAAGACACTACGTGGCCGCTTCCCTGACAATCCGAACATTGTGAGTAACCATTTTACGATAGACGAACAATTGCAATGCAATGTTCAATAATGGTTTGTTGCAAAGACTTGATCCAATTATTAATACTTATCATGCCATGAGCACAATCTTTTAAGGGTCCATACGAAGTAAAATACTGCTATGCTCATCTTAATTTCGACTGGAGCATAATCGATTTCGCTGAATTCGGAGTAAATGTCAGTATTTTCCCGGAGCTAGAGAAAATCTGTGATGAACTGAAATAAGGTTTGGTTGCGAACTCAAAATCCGTGGAAAGACTTCTAACTGATCCAATTATTAATACTTATCATGCCATGAGCAAAATCGTTTAAGAGTCCATACGAAGTAAAATAGAAATTTTAATGCACCAGGATGGCGAAATCCATAATTGAGATTTTCATTTATAGCTTCCCGGTGGGAAGATGCCGAACTTCGATATGGGAGGAAGTGAGATTAACAAATGCTCTGCATCCGCTTTCAGTAACCCGAAAGTGGCAGTATGCATTCCTGCAAGCTGCCACAAAGACAAAGTAAACACATTTCTAATTTTACCTAAAACGAAATCTTAACGCAATTTTCTGCAAATGTGCAAGTAAAAATGGGACACAATTAATTCAGGATATTGGTAGAATTATATCCACCGTCTCAAACGGGAGTCTCCATCTTTGTGAATTTTCATGTACTGGACCAACGAAGGGGCGCGACAATTTCTTTTATGTGATCAAGTGAGAATTAATATTTTTCAAGAATCTTATTCCTTGGCAAAAAAAATGCTTCTCACAGTGGTCTGATCGTCGCATTAGTTGCCATCGCATTTTCCGCCTCGATTCTGGATTATGTCGCTGCGAAAAAGGAAATGGAAGAAGATTTGAATCGAAAAACTGGTTTGCGAAATTATAATTACAATTTTCCATTTCATCTTAAACATATCATTATAAAGTTTTAAAAATGTGTAGAGTGGAAGCTTCTGATGGCATTCTCCGCTCTTCGCAATTCTTCTTCCATTTTCTCGTTGAATTCGAGAGCAGATTCGATTCTCTGTCTAGACGCAATACGATTCATAACATTCACATGGATTACGAATGGACACGCGGATTTGTTCATTACTGATGGAGGTCTGTGATTACGCGGACATTTACCTTTTATTAAAAATAATTAAATTACTTTTCCGGATGTTCTAAATTGGAAATAAAATTGCAGACAACAGTATGCAGATGCTCAGGGCGACTAACAACATTTTTTCCAACATTTTTCTCAATGCGTACCCAGCAGTCGACACTTTCTTTGTCATTTCCGGCATTGTTGTCTCGTACACTTTCTACAAGGTCACACTGTTCCCCAAAATAAAATAATGAAATTTATTTTGTAGAAGTTACATAACGACTCGGATTTCATCTACAAGCCTTTCAACTGGGTGATGTTCTATGTTCATCGATGGCTGAGGTAAGTTCTTTATGATCGAATGCTTTTTTGATGTGAACTCATCTAGTTTTCATTATACAGGGTAAATACAATTACAACAGAGTTTTTGAAGCGTTATATAGTCAATTAGGTGCACTAGTTGAAAAAATACAACGAGTTGTCTAAAATATATTATCCAACATTATTCTTCAATTCAAAGTAGTCAGAATTCAAGACAGCCTCCAAGTCACACCTCAGGCTGACTCCCTCCTATCTTCTATTCGTTGGATTGTTCGTTGCTTGGATTCCGCAGATGCATGAAATTTGGGCGTCGGGAAATGTACAAAATATGACGATGCAAGTGGAGAATTGCGAGAAAACGTGGTGGATGAACGCACTCTACATAACTAATTTCCAAAACGTCTTCGACATCGTACGTAATCTTTTTTGAATAAAAATGAAGATTTAAATATGTAAATATATAAATTGAAGTCGTTTAGTGCTACCCTATCTCCTGGTTCTTATCTGTGGACACTCAGCTCTACTTTTCTGCTCCCATTTTCCTCCTGGCCATTTACTATTCGAGTATGTGTACACAAATTTACATTTCGCCTTGAAATGGAAAATCTCGATTTGAAGTGCGCGAATACCTACGGAACGATTTTCATTTTTCGATACGGTAAAAGTGCACCAATCCAATACAGAAGCCGGTTCGAAACAATAAGTGCACTTGACAGGAAAGACAGGGATGGTGGCTGTGGGTGGTGGCATCCTCTTTTCCGTAGCCGCTACTATCTTCCTCACAGTCAAATATGATCTGCCTGCCCTCGGTTTTACAGCAGCTCAAACTGGAAAGTGAGTCGTTTTCAGAACAGCTAAACGATTTTTTTTCAAATTGAAAATGGCGAAAAATCACACAAATATTTTACGTTTTAGCAACAACTTCATGTCGTATCTCTACATCAAGCCGTGGGTTCGATGCATTCCCTTCCTCACTGGAATTCTAACTGGATTTTTCATAGTTCAAGTTCGCAAGCAGACAATCAAACTGAAACAACCGAAAACTGTGAGTGAAGCAGAGTGATTTTCACAAGAAAATGTAATGACAACACCTGGACATATTTCTCTTAGTTCAACAAGATACGATTATTAAATTCAAAAATATTCAGTGGCAAATCGCCGTATGCTGGGTTCTTGCAACAATCAGTGCTCTCACTATCATTTTCTCCGTTTATAACTATATGAGAGGTGAGCGGAGGCAACGAAAATGATTGCCTTTTACAAGCAAACTATTTAAAAATAATTCTGTTTACTAAAAGTGAGTTATAGTCAAAGTAGTTTTAGAGAAATTCATTCTTTCCAACATCTACATTTTCCGGTGCAACTGAGTGGAGTGTGGGTGTTCGATCCCTCTACGGCTCACTGGCTCGGATCGGCTGGTCGTTGGTGGTCGCCTGGGTTGTGCTCGCGTGTACCTTCGACTGGGCAGGCATGTGACAAACATGTTGTCTCTCTTTCTCTCTGCGCACACTACTGAATATCACACGCATACTGAAGTCAACACAGGGCAGTCCGAACTCAGAACTTTCCGTACTGATAAGAGTTTGTTTCGCTGAATGTACAAGGAAGTGAAAAATGTTTTAAAAAGGGTAAATTGGAAACTCGCAGGACCGGTTAAGACACTGCTTGAACATCCCCTCTGGCGTCCTCTCGGCCGCCTCTCATACTGTGCCTTTATCGCTCATTGGTTTGCAATAATCTATTTTCTGGATTCGAACGACCGCCCGGCTCATTTTGTAAACCTGTGGCACGCGGTAAGATTCAGTTCAATATTTTAGTGAAGTGCGATTAACTTCAGTATCTGAGCATCACTCTACCTGTGTGCTTCCTGAGCTATCTGATGGCCTACGTTTGGAGTTGCCTCGTCGAAATTCCATTCGCGAAGATTGAAAGTGAGCAGCACCATTTTTTTTAAATAATAAGTAATTTCAGTAATCGTTGTCGAACTTTTGACGAAGAGAGACGGGCGGCGTGGAAATACTGTGACTGACGGTTAGGAGCTCTCTTTAACTGAAAATGCTGCTACATGATGCTTTTGGATGATCAGATTTCAAATAAAACTAAAAGTGAGTATGTATCTCGAAATATTTGGTTTCAGTGTCGCAGACCCATGGAAAGAAGTTGCGCAGAGCGGCAAACGTTGCGACTCTTGACAATCGTCAAACGCCGGACAAGTAGAACACGAGTGCTTTCAAATATGAAGAATTTGATCACTTCTGCTTCATCCTTTCTTGACATATTCTTTCTTTCGTAGTTTGATAAATGCACTGATTAGAAGAATATCAAGCCGCCGTTCATTGTAAAGACATCGTTTTGCACAGTTGTTCGAATGGATTTTCAATTTCTCACTTATTTTGATAAAAGTGGGACGTGAGATTGTGTGCTGCCGTGGTTTCTGTTCGTATTCACTCTTAAAAACACAGAAAACATCATGACATCGCTCTAGCATTGACACTACTGCCGCATCCGCCTACCTTCTGTAGTCTGTCAACACAGAGAGGGTCCTCAGGACGTATAAAACAACGTGCAAACTCACCGACTCACGTAAAAGACGCAAAAGTTATTATTATTGACCCAATAAACATCCTAACTGTTGCATGATTACAGAATGAAGACCGTTTTATTGTATTTATTGATACCGTTTGCCTCTTCGCAGCTTCCCTTCAATATTCTGGTAAATTCCGCTTCCATTACACTAGTGATTTTTAAAGCGTCAATTATGGATTATTATCACAAGTCAGAAACAAGATGATAATAGCTCTATTCTACAATAAATTTGAGAACATTCCTGCACAAGTGCGGAACCCAATGTTGAAAACGTATGTGGAGATGGTGAAAGTGGACACGCAGTGCTTCCGAGATATCAAACTGTGGATTCGAGATGTTATTCAAGCTTCTTTTGCAGCTCAGGTAAATGATCAAGATGCCGATGCCAAAGCATCTTGGTATGAGGATCCTCTAGGAGCTCATTTTTAATCTGTTTGATTTCCAGAGATGCAGATCGATTGATTGCTTGAAGGATGAGAGAATCACTAATGCAACTTACGCGATGAAGCGTGAGACTAATTCTACATGCAATACTTCTGTATGTAATACCGACTTGTTTTTTTAGAAATTGCTGCCATGGGCCGTCCACATTCATTGGACCTCGAGGAACTCTCACTGATTTGGGGAGGCGACCACCGACTTTGCACGAGCATCGAAGTGAGTTATTTGAGCTTCAAATTGAAATCATGGTCGGCAAGATTGGAATAAAGTAAATCGTTTAGGGGCCGTACAAGACAAAGTACTGCTATGCGCACATTAGTGTGGACCTGTCACTTGTTGACCCCACTACTATAGGACTGAAGGTAAACAATCTAATACGAATTATTCACAGATGGGACGCTGTAATAATAAGACCGAGAACAATATTGCAGCTGCCGGGCGGGAAGTTGCCTGAGATCAAATTTGGTGGTGAAAGTGTGCAGAGATGCCATCCCCTCGCCTTCACTAACTTCAAGATCGCATTGTGCTTACCAGCGAGCTGCGAGAAGGACAGGGTGCGTTGGTGATACACAACAATTTCCTTTCATTTTCCGGTATAATAACGAGTATTTTACTGAATTAAAATTTTCCGCACGAGGAAGAAAATATCGCCAAAATTGAAATTTTTCATAAGACTCACTTTTTCTTCTCACATTGAAAAATTATCTAGAACACTCGATTCAGGATATTGGACGAATTCTCTCTACAGTATCCAATGATAGTATCAATCTTTGCGAGCTTTCCTGCACAGAATCAAGTGAAGAACCGAGTCGTGTATTTTACATAATTAAGTGAGCACAATTAAATAACATAACGTTTTATTTGTTCTAGTTTCAAAGGTCAAAGTAGAACAATTTTTTTGATAAAAGTCAAAATATTACTAATGTTTCAGTGGTATTCTCCTTTTGCTTCTGCTCATTGCCATCCCTGCCACGTTCGTTGACTATCTCGCACAAAAGAAAGGAAATGAAGAGTCCGTCAAGAGTAGCACAGGTTTTTTTTTTATCATTCAAAAAACAAAATGGGTGACGTTAGAAGTACTCGATGGAATGGGAATTCATCGAGTATAAGGGAGACGAATATCGAATATCGTTCACACACATTCCTTTTTAGAAGCTCATACCTGAGAATTGTCACTTAATTCAAATTCATCATATTTTCAGTCTGGAAGTTGACAAGGTCCTTCTCCATTTCCCGCAATGCCGCTGACATCTTCACAATGACGAAATCTGCTGATTCAATTCTCTGTCTGGACGCAATCCGATTCATCACATTCACTTGGGTGGTGAACGGCCATGCCGATATCTTTATGGGAGATGGAGGTTTGTTTGTTTACTTTATTTCTTTGCTACACTTTCGAAAGGTGTAACGGCAATTGAAGAAAAGATGAAGGATAAACGACCTTAACATGGTGGTTATTTGTGCTGGAATGATACCCAAGGTCTGTGCTGTGATGAGAACATCGTGACATGGTTGGGCAATTTTTGAACAAATTAGCATCTCATCATGAACCTTATAATTTAAATTTTTTTCTGGGATTTTATATGATTGTTTACAGATAACAGTATGCGTTTGTGGAAGTCAACGGATCAAATTATCTCTGATGTCTTTCTCAATTCATTTTCGACAGTGGACACATTCTTTCTCATATCGGGGCTTCTTGTTGCCTACACTTTCTTCAAGGCCCGTTTTTTAAAACTTGTTCTACTAATTTAGCAACATAAAAAGAAATTCTCAGAAGCAGCACCAAGACCCGGGTTATATGCGCAACCCTCTCAACTGGGTTATGTACTACGTGCATCGATGGCTCAGGTACACAATAACTAAGAGTATAATATTCAAAAATACGTTAAGTATGCTATTTTCCGTATCAACATTGCCAAAAAAGCTCTATAAAATAGGAGTTTTTTAGGCTGACACCAGCGTACCTTTTCTTCATCGGATTCTACGTTGCATGGACACCACAAATTGACGGCGTATGGGCGTCTGGAAACGCACAAAATCTAACTCGGGGTGTTCTGAATTGTCAAAACAATTGGTGGAAGAATGCGCTTTACATCAATAACTTCTGGAGTATCGTTGATATGGTATGAAACTTATGTTGCTCAAATAAGCTGTAATGCGTTAATCATAATCATAACAAATATTATAATTTATTTTGATAGTGCTACCCCATTTCGTGGTTCCTCTCGGTTGACACTCAACTTTACGTCATAGCTCCCATCTTTCTCATCGCTATCTACAGATCAAGCAAGTTTCATTTATTTCAATCCGTTCTTTCTTCCGCAATTCGAAGTTAAACTAAAAATCTAATACCATACACGACTTTTCAGAAAATAACGGTTTTCTTGCAATATTCGGTACTTCCGTCGTCTCTGTTATCATTACTACAGTTATCACCGCACACTACGATCTCCCCGCACTTCCATTCACAGGAACCTCGGCGAGGTGATAACAATTTTTTTAATACAAAAAAACCTATGATACAATTATCATCATACAAATTTATCAACTCCCAAAGCGCATCAGTATTTTATATTTGATATCAAAAAAGGGAAAGATGATTAAAAACAATTGAATACACACCTTGTCTTGCAGCCCTGACTTCGTGGACTACATTTACACAAAGCCGTGGTCTCACTGCATTCCCTTCTTCATTGGAATTGCCTGTGGTTATCTCATCGTCCAAATTCGCACAAAGACAATCAAAATTAAAGAACGGAATATGGTGGGTGAAGGGAGAAATGACCACCTCTGCTCCTGAACCATACGCCTCCCACACGCCCTTTCGCATTGGTGCCAGGATAAATATGAATTATATTGTGAATGAAGGGCCCCAAGATGTAAGATATTTGGGGAACGCCATTCTGAAATTTTTTGAACAATGACCCTGTCTTCCAATCTCTTTGTTCAACATTTCCATCCCATTGTTCAAAAATTTACAGAATTTCGTTTCCCAAAATTTTACTACATCTTGGGGTGCTACCGAATGAAGAAAAGCATAGGACATACCATCTTTTTTTCTAATATTACCTATTTTAAAGAAAAAAGTAGCTACTGCGGTCAGCAACATTCAGATATCATATATGAGAGTTCCTGAATCAAAACTATTTTTTTAAAATATTGCTTAAATTGTAACAAAGTTCAGTGTGAATTGGCTGCGTGCTGGATTTTTTCCACCGTCACCGCTCTCTTAGTGATCTTCTCCGCCTATAACTATATACGCGGTGGGTAACTACATCATTATGTTTGTTTATTTATTTTAACTTGCTAAAAATTGAAAAAATCAAATGTATTAAGTCGTATATTCATGAAATCTCATTCCAGCTTATATCCGTTAAAATTCATGTTTGCTACCACAGGTGAATCCGACTGGCCTGTGTCTGTTCGATTTCTCTACTTCTGCTTGTCTAAATTTGGATGGTCAACATCAATCGCCTGGGTTATACTCGCTTGCACGTTCAACTGGGCAGGTCAATACCGTATTTGGCCAAGTAGAGATACCATACATGGAAAAAACCGATCAAGAAGCACTGCATTCCATTTTTAAACAGGATATATCTGAAAAATGATGTTTTATTGTCCTGTTATCGTGTCCCATACAATTGAAATAGAAAGTCCCCAAAGACACTTCAGGCCCTGTCAAATCGCTTCTCGAGCATCCAATGTGGTATCCACTCGGTCGTCTCTCGTACTGTGCGTATCTCTGCCACTGGTTCATGCTCATATTCTTCCTGGATTTGAATGATCGTCCGACTCATCTCTCCTCTCTCGGACACACGGTAGGCTGACATTTCATTCCCGACAATTTCAAATCATTTCATTTCATGTTTTTGTTTTTTTCCGACAAATATTTTAGCATTTGCATTTCTTCAAAAAGGGCATTCCAGTGCAATCCCTTTCCAAGCAGAATTTCCAACCCTCACGTACTCGTCTATTTCAGTATCTGAGCGTCAGTGTTCCAGTACTCTTCTTGAGTTACCTCATGGCTTTCATATGGAGTTGTCTCGTCGAAATTCCATTCATTAGGATCGAAAGTAAGAACATTCCACATATTTGCAGCTTTCACTCAAATCGTTTTGCATATTAATATTAATATTAATTATGATATTAATTAATTATGTAATTATGATATTAAGGGAATACGTTTAATGACTGTGCTAATTTCAGTCATCGTTTTCGATATATTGACAAAGATAGGAGGAAAGGAACGTGCTAATAATGCTGCATATGGTATGCAGCACAGACGTTATTAATTGTTCCATTTTTTGTGGAATCCTCATGTTCAGTAGGTTTGGTGCACTTTCTTCTAGGGCCTTCCACAATCGATCGTTTGTTATTAACTTTAATAATTTACAGTAATCCGCCCGGAAGCTCGACAAAAAAATATCGTCACAACTGTTTCCATCGAGAGTCGCCATTAGTCCACTTGTCTTTGTCTCTAATATTTTCTATTAGTACGATAAAGTATACTCTCTTTTACTCGCTCTTTACCTACGTGAGAATCGAATAAACAAAACGTCGTCGCAGACGGCAAAAATATTATGGTTTTGAGATTCTGCACCGTTTCCGTCAAATAGACGCGTGGAAGGACTTTCCGTTTACATTCTTATCATGACGCATTAATCCCCGCGTGTTTGCACTACATCGAGCGGCGGAGGAGAAAACAGTCAAGTATTTTCGGGTATTTTCAATTCAACGAGACTATAAGAAAGACGGACACTCACTTCGCCTCCATTCACCGTACATTCAATTTATATTTTCAGAATGATGAGAAAACTGCTAATTTCTCTGCTTATTCCAATAGTTGCTACCCAATTTCCCCTTGATATTTTGGTGAGTGGGTTCTCGTCCTAGTAGTCATGAGTACACAACAGTATTTCAAATGAAAAAAATGTAAAAATGAAAAAAATGGGCTCTCGGTTCAGGATCCGAATGGGATCACAAGCGTATATTTCTGATATTTAGAATATGCTTTCTGAAATCAACGATCCAATGGTAACGGCGTATTCGGAGATCATCAAGATGGATACACAGTGTTTCCGTGATATCAAAGTGCTGATGACAGATGTTATTAATGCTGCTTTCGCGATACAAGTCAGTTTCGCTTATTTGTAGAGCACTTTCTTAGATCTGCTTACTTTCTTAGATATTGCGTTCGGCCTTGTTTTTTTTAAATGTGAGCATTGTTGTAAGTGTACGGTATTTTATTTTTGTTTGAAGTACGATTGTTCAGAATTGCAAGTCGGTGAGTTGTCTGTACGAGGAGAAGCTCGTCAACGCGAGCTGGGCACTGAAAAGTAAGATATTTCTAGTCTTTTTAGCATTCCGTTATTTTTGTGAACATTAAGAAAACAATGAGAATATTTTATCCAATGCTGTAGCAATATTTTGCTTTAAAATATACTCTTTTAGTTATTGCGGCCACCGGTCGTCCACAATCGTTGAGTCCCGATGATGCATCGCTTATTTGGGCTGGGGATCACAGATTGTGCATGAATATCGAGGTTCTTTTTAACAATTTTTCCTCTTGACTTGAGACATTAGAAACAGACACATGTGCAGTAAGCTTTCAAATCTTCAAATCTCAGGGTCCATACGAGACGAACTATTGTTATGCCCATTTAAATATGAATTGGAAGAAATTTGGAGGAATATTCGAGGCGTGGGGAATCGAGGTTGGTCTATGGCAGGCAGATATTTATCAATATTATTAATTACTTATTTAATTAAAGCTTCCGGGAGGCAAAGTTCCATCGTTCGACGGTGATGATTTGCCCGGCAGCGATCGTTGTTCTGCACTCGCCATTAGCAATTTCAAGTTGGGATTATGTATGCCAGCAAGTTGCGATAGAGATCTAGTAAGAATTAACCATTCAAATTTCATTAAATTCTATAAGTTTACTTGCTCACTTCACGTTTAGTTATCTTGAATTTAAGTTTTCTATAATATCCGAATGTTTTTCTGGAAGTACATTTCTTATGACTAATGATAATGTAGTCATAGATTTTGATCATTCGGTCATTCTGATTAGACAAGGGAAGGAAATAACAATGGTTATCAACCAATACACGTGTGAGCACATGGCCGTCGAAATTCAACAATGAAAACATTAGTACATACGTCCTTTCTATTTCTGAAACATTTTTAAAAAAATTTGTAATGTGAAAAAAGAATCGCAAGTTCACAAGACTAAGTATAAATATAATAGTAAAACTTAAGGATCTCACACGTATCGTCAAAGCTGTAACTAATGACTCAGTTCACCTCTGTGAACTCTCTTGTGTTGGTCCCACGAAGAAACTCGACCGGTTCTTTTACCTCATCAAGTGAGGTCGATAAGATATTTAAAAGAAAGATCTCTCAATCAATCTATGAGCAAAATTAAATTATCGAACAACGGGGTCAAAAATATTCTCGGAACACTTTAATACGCCTATTGTTTTCTATATCAGTTGTATATTGATCTTTCTTCTCGTTACGGCAATCGCTGCATCAATTATCGAATCAACTGTGACCAAATATGAAATGGAGGATGCTTTCAGGAACCAAACAGGTGGGGATTTATATTTCCGGGGATGACTCCGTCCCATCAATCTGCCAATTTTTTTAAATCTAAAAAATCTAGTGAAAAAAATATTTGTTCTCAAAATAATATCAACAATTATAATACAGAATGTGAATTGCAGGCTGGGAGCTGCTTATGTCCTTCTCTCTTCTCCGCAACACTTCCGATATCTTCTCCATTCGTAAAGATAAAGATTCAATTCTCTGCTTGGACGCCATTCGATTCATCACTCTCACATGGATTATCAACGGGCATGCGGTCATATTCATGTCTGATGGAGGTATTGTACTCATAATATAAGTTTTGTTTTCTAGAAGCAGCCACGATCTTGGTATATTATTCGTGATCTAGCAAGTTTCGTTAATGAAAAGATTAGAAAAAATTGAGCTCTTAAATGGGTCAGCACTTCAAATTCAGATAACAATCTTCGTGCCTTGCATGCACTGGATTACTTCTTCTCCGATGTGTTCATCAATGCCTATGCAGCTGTTGACACTTTCTTTCTCGTGTCTGGATTGCTCGTTGGATACATATTTTTCAAGGTGTTATATCCTTTTTATAATCAAAATGAAAACTATGTTCTTCCTGAAACCATTAAAGGGACCTGGTACTGCAAATGAAGTGAATTTCAGATTAAAGTGAATTTTATTCCGATTCGAACGCATAAAACCGCATATTTTTTTCGATTTTTTTGAAATTAGTTATGAATTTTCAAAGATCCCGTTTCAGACCAAATTGACACGACGCTACTGTGTTTAGCGGCTAAACACAGTAGTGCCGGGTCATTTCAGCTAAAAATGAGACCTTTGAAAATTCATAACTAATTTCAAAAAAATCGTAAAAATATGCAGTTTTTTGCATTCTAATCGGAAGAAAATTCTCATTAATCTGAAATTCACTTCATTTGCAGTACCAGGTCCCTTTAAGATGAGCTACGAGATATACATACTATTAGCGAAAGAGGGCATTACGAACGGTTAATTTACTGTGATATTTGCAGCGTGCTCACAGTAACCCTGACTTTATCTACACGCCTCTGAACTGGATAATGTACTACGCCCATCGCTGGCTGAGGTATAATTTCCGAAACAGTACGTCAACTGCGAGCTAAGCTACCGTAGAAACAGAGTTACCCTAGTACGATAGCGTTTGAATTATGTGCCATTGCGAAAAAAAGGGGAAGTGTCATTACTGCGGGTGAGGCATTTTTTACAGATTGACTCCCGCCTATCTTCTCTTCGTTGTTTTCTACGTCGCTTGGACTCCACAATTACACGGTGTCTGGGCCACAGGAATCGTCCAGAACATGACGGTGCTAGTGGAAAACTGCGAGAGAAACTGGTGGATGAATGCACTCTACATCAACAACCTTGGAGACATTGGACAAATTGTATGGATATCGGGTGGGCTATCCGTGCCTACAAACCTCATTACTTCCACACACAGAGAAAACATACTAGGAATACGACATCAAGTTGGCACGCCTACTAATATATAAGTAGGGCCTACTAATCACCTACTTATATATTAGTAGGCCCTACTTATATATTAGTAGGCGTGCCAACTTGATGTCGTATTCCTAGTATGTTTTCTATGTGTGCAGTGCTATCCCATCTCGTGGTTTCTATCGGCCGACACTCAATTGTATTTCGCCGCGCCATTAGTGCTTATCCCAATATTCTTTTCATGTGAGTTGACGCTTTCCATCGAATTATCGTTCTGCACACTTGCATAAGTGCAATCTGTTAGTGAGAAAAAACACAATTTCTAGAAAACCCTAGAATTGATCAAATCAAAATAATTCTGATTAATAATATTAAGGGAAACGGGGAGTTATTGCTGCCCTCAGCGGAATTCTCGTCACAATTGCAGTGACAATAGCAATCACCGTATACTATGACCTGCCCGCACTTGGTTTCACGCTCAAACACCCTGGAAGGTACAGTAATGCATGATTCATAACGGTAAAAGAATTCGATTATTTTGGTGGAAAAATATTTTCAAAATATTTTGTTTCGCAGCAACGACTTCATGTCGCACTACTACATCAAGCCGTGGGTGCGCTGTATTCCCTATCTCATCGGTATTCTATCAGGCTATTTTCTATTTGTTGTGCGCAGTCAACAAGTGAAGATCCGACAGCCAAAGACGGTGAGACGACTTTGAATTGAATAATAATATTTTTTTCGACTCACCTCGAGACGAGGCAAAGAGTGGAATAAAACAGAAAGTGATAGTATTGAGTAGTACGACATACACATTATCACTGCGACAGTTCCCGTTTCAGTGGGAGCTCGCTCTATACTGGCTAATATCCACAGCTCTTGCTCTTACAGTAATCTTCTCCGTCTATGATTATCTACGAGGTAGTACAATATCACCAGCCCATTTGAAAATGCGCTATTCAGGCCACTCCGAATGGAATCTTCCGGTTCGTTCACTCTATAATTCAATTGCACGACTCGCTTGGTCGGTAGCAGTCGCCTGGGTTGTTATCGCGTGCACTCTTGATTGGGCAGGTAACACATTTTCTCGCCTAAACTTTTATTATTATTCCACGGTTTGTTGCCAGTCAGGTCACAAATAACTGAAAAAGGAGTACAATCAAAAATGTACATCCCTACTAGCTGAATTAACTTGGCACTTCTACTAAAATTGGTTAAGGTCCAGTGAAGGCATTGCTCGAGCATCCCCTCTGGTTTCCTCTCGGTCGTCTATCATTCTGTGCGTTTCTCGCGCACTGGTTCATGCTACAGTACTTCCTCGATCTTGGTGACCGACCAAACCACTTCGTCTCGCTCTGGCATACGGTAAGAGCTTATTGATTTTCAGTGCCTACAAATTCACATAGTTAAATAGACAAACACATTCAATTACAGTATCTGATAATCACGCTTCCCGTCTGCTTCTTGAGCTATATTATGGCGTACTTATGGAGCTGTCTAGTCGAAATTCCGCTTATGAAAATTGAAGGTGTGAAATTTATCCTAGTCAAAAACAACAATCAATTACAGTCATTCTCATTGAACTGATGCGACGACACCGAAAGGTTGAAAGTACGACATCAAGTGGTATCTGTTACACTACTTTATTCGCATAATAATAATAATACATGGTTCAGTGACGCGATCGGACAATATTCCACCAGGAAGAAAGCATAGTGACTCATGGGGAATAACGAGGATCCAAATCGACGATGGTCTTCGCTAAATACTTGTTGTTTACAATATTTGAAGATCCGCAGGATAAATGAGGTTCTATGTTGCAACGGGAGTGAGAGGGGCGTTGGTAATCGGGACGGTCGATTGGGAACTGATTGTTTAAGTGGGGAATTCGGACGAATAGAAAAGAAAGTATTACTTTTAAAGCATGCCGTGGACGAGGAGAGAAATCATGTGCGCTAAAATTTGCGAAAACTAAGATATTTTAGAGTGAATGGACGTCCACGAATGCATTATTGTTGCGATTGTTTTGTGTGTGAGCAGGAAGGGAAAATGTCGAAAGCAGTAGGAAGACAACGGAGCAGGAAAGAGGGTCAGTACATAAATGAGAGAATAGAATGTGTGCATAGCAGTATAACAAGTGGCAGCGGTGCATATAAGTAGGGTATGTGTCGTGGAATGGGGAAATACAGGGAAGGCAGGAAATCCGCGCCTAATGAATGCGGGCATAGAAGAAATAGATTAGAAGTTGGGCATTTGGATATCGCGAACCTCTGCATATGGAACGACCCTGAAAAAAGGAAAACTTGAAGAAGTTAACCGTTCGGTGAAAATTCGATGGACAAACTAGAATATTAAACTGCATTCTGCAAATCTATTTTTAACAATGTGGCAAGTGCTGACAACTAATCAATGAAAGTAGCAGAATCGGAAGTACGAATGGAAGCTTACTTTCTATAGAAGAGAGCGATGTATTCGGCGTGGCGCACTGCCAACTCTCCCACCTGTGTTGCCTGCAAGTCATTGGTTCATTTGTTTTTCATGTTCTGTAATAATAGAAAACTTAGGGAGCGTTTGCGGCTACGATCTTCTTCAAGGCATCTCTAATAGATATCTTTCATTTGTGTTTTGTTTCTTTACTACCTCATCGATGAGCTGATCGGCTAGACCGGGCAGCATCTCCTGGAAGCAGGTGGTGTACGCGTGGAAACGCATCCTGTTGATATCCTGCAATTATTATAATCGAAATTTAGTTAGAATAAATTTACAGAAAGTTATAATCAAGAATAGTAACTAACGCCGTAGAAGTGAGGAAGTCTCTCGGGAATCTTCCGAAGGTTCTTGCGGATTCTGACAAAGTCTGCCTCGATGCCGTCCTCGTTGAACCAGCTCGAACCTGCAATCCACTAGTTATTATATAAATATTTTAAAAAACAAGTAAACATGACCAAATGTGTATCGAATGACATTCAATAGTACCGTTTATTCCAGGTTTAACAGCGGGTTCATCTCAAATATCAAGACTCTGAATCACCCGATCCCTAGTTCCATAAACAACGCACGACTTTCCCTTTATACTACTTTGCCAAAGACACTCACGTGCAGAGATGTAGCTGGGGTTCTCGTGGCCGACTGGCAGAGTGAGGTAGAAGTTGTCCACACTGTTTGAATTGTCATAGACTGTGGTCAGCTGAAAAAGATTATATATTATCTCCTGCATATTTTGCTACTAGCAATACGTAGTTGGAGGATTGTAGCCGATACACGGCGTGGTTGTAACACGACTCGTCTAACTTTTTTTTTCACCCAAAAGTGGGCTGATTCTACCTGCTTGAACTGGGGAATGAAACTGGGCATGACGGCCTGGTCGAGGATCGTCGAGATGATCAGAAGATCGTCACCGTCCGAATTCTGATCCACCGTCAGAATCGCGTATTCCCCGTTGTCGAGAAGACACACGGCATTCATCTCCTATGAAGGAAATTTTAAAATTAGCCCTTCTGACTTCTTCTGACTGCGAGCGATCTTCTTACCTGACACTTTCTGACACATAAACCACTGTATTACTAAAAATAGAAACTTATTCATAAACTAATTTATTTTTCTGGATCGATATGATAATTTAGAAAGAATTAGTGGCAATATTCTTTTTGTCACCTCATTCTTCATTCCAGCTGTGATCATCTGCACCAGGTAAGGAGCAGTCAGCTCGCCGGCCTCGTTATTCTGAAATTAAATATTTAACGTAAAATACTTAAATTAAGTTTGTTGTTGTAAATCCTAGAGCCATCCAGGCCCGAAATTAACAGTTCCATAATTTGTCTGACCTGATCTCCTCTCCTCTGAATTCGTCTCACTCTTTTCTTCTTCTTCGAGTCTTTGAACGGAGTTGTCGCCTTCTTTTCCTCTCCTTCTTTCTTCTCACTCTTCTTCTTCACTCTCCTACTCATTCTCTTCGACACTTCACTGTCCGAATCATCATCAGTTGCACTCCATCTCTCGCCCCTTGCTTCCAGAAAAGCAGCCATTACGTCCTGAAAATTGGTTTCTGATATCCGCAAATTTTCAACAATGCCACTAGCGAGTCATTGTATGTGCCCTATGGCTGTAATACGAGTGCAAACCAAAAAGATGTGGCGAAACATAGTCCAACCTTATCGTACTGAGGCGCATTCTCTTCCTCCTTCACCTCCTCTTTCATCTCTTCCTCTCGACCAATCCGATCTTCCCGAGGTCCATTTCTCTGACGTCTGGGTGTCTCCTCATCGATTCCAAATGACTTCTCGACGGAAACTTCTTTCCTCTTCTTCAGCTGCAATTGAGCATTGTTTTCGCTCGATCCTTTCATTATCTTGCCAAAAAAACTTGATCGATTTTGTTAAAAGATGCAATGGCCACTACTACAATGATGGTATGTTTAGTCAGCTTTCAAAATGGACACACATATACTGACCACTCTCCTCTTCACAATCTTGATCGTTTTCTTCTTGGGAGGAGGGGGCGTGGGCGTTTTCTCCTTCTTCTCTTCCTCCATAGGAACGATTGGTTCAAAGGCGGGAGGAGGGACGACGGGTCGGCTCTTGCTCACATATTCCGTCTCCACGCCACTGCCCGACACCACCTTCCACTTGCGCTTGGGTGCTGAGGAGGAGACCTCGGCTTCCGGTTCGGCTGCTGCAGATGCTTCAGCAGTCGGGGGCGGCACGAAGTCGGCCAGCACAGGCTCAGTCTCGGCAGCAGAGAGATTCGATGCCGCGAAGATGCTCGAGATGTCAATCTGCAACGAAAAATAATAATTTATGGGATTATTGGATGACTGCGGCTGATGTGAAAAGAATGTGGCGAGAAATTTGATCAATTTTTGAAAGATTGAAATTGAGAGATTGAAGAGTGTTTTAATGGTTTTGCTATAGGTTAATTAGTGGAACAGAAACTGACCCTCTTGTTATCATTGCTGGTCTTCTTAGGCGTCTCGGATGTTTTTGGCTCTTCCGAATCGACTACGGAGAATGGCATGAAACTTCTCTGCAATTTGCAAATATAATGCGTTTTCTAACCCTTTATTCGAGAATGATACTGCAATTTTTAATAGTTCTCACCTTGGGTGGACTTTGCTCCTCTTCCTCGTCTTCTTCCACTTCCACTTCCACTTCGATTTCCTCATATTCATCCTCATCATCCATATCCTCATCGCTTTCCTCCTCTGTTTCCTCCTCACTCTCATCCTCTTCATCTTCAGAGAGATTGGAGTTAGTGGGAGTGCCGGATAGAGAAGGACTGGGAGCAGTCTCTGCAAAGTTTGATTGAATTTAACGACACGAAAAGGAACATCAAAGTTGAATTCACAATAGTGGATAAAGCCATCTCGAATTATACGCACTTTTTATTTTGTTTTAATGTCGTTCTTTTTCTTCATTCATAATCATTCTCACCCTCTTTGAAGTAGACGGGGTGGCAGAAGTGGCTGCCAGTGGCTTCCATATTCTGCAGAGCGGTCGGGCGAAGGAATCCGATGACATTGATTGTCTCAACTCCCGGTTGATGAAAGGAATGACCAATCTGAAGAAAATATATTTAGACTTGAAACTCGTGGCGACCTTTTTTCGGCGTGGCAATTTAATTTCGCCCCCCCCCTGGCATTTTGATTTTCGCCCGATTTCAATAAATGGATATAAAAAGACATTGCATATTTCATAGGATGATGGAATTATGCGTGCGGATTTGTAACGTATGTGTCGCAGCATGATTTATTGAAACGCATATTTGCTTGGTCTCGTGGAAGCTCCCCATCAAAACTTCTTCCCACACATTTTCAATTTCCGGCGCTGCGTCGACGGCGCCTAACGTTAAGCCTCGCAAATAATCGCTGACACGATGACAGATAGCCTACATCATCACACCGTAGTCACCCATGCTCCCCTACATCACTACCGTAATCGCATTAGCGCGCTATTAGCATGGCGGTGCTGCCACTAGACAATCATTAGCAGTTTCCGCCGCTACTAGTGATTATTATATTTATAATTAGCAGCAACTTAGGATGCGAAAACTTGACAGGTGGAAGGATCATATTTGAATTCCCGTGATAAATATGATTTTGCTTGGGGTGAAGATGATTTACTCCCTAGGAAACGACTTTTCAAGTCGCTAGCTACAGGCAGCCAATTGTGGGTATTCAGATTTGGACGTTTCGCCTGTGATTTGGGGAAAAAAGAACTAGCGTACCTTCATATCCGTCTTGAGATGTCCCATCTGCAGTGTGTACACGCTCATCTCGAACATTTCGGAGAAAACTGATTGACCAATCTCCGAAATCGAGGGGAAATCGGCCAAGAAGAAGTGGTGATAGAGCGACTCGTTTTCCGGAAGTGCCTGAACACATTTGTAATTTTGAAGAAGCTTTTTCCGCCCTTCTAATAGGAAATACAACTCCAACCGGCTAATTCAGCGTGGACCGAGTCATGAAAAATAATGTCACGCTGGCGCCACAATTCTTCACCAACCCTTAAAAAAAGTTCCCAACTTTTTGCACCCATCACGCGGCCAGGCGAAAAGATTAAAAGAGTGCCGTTGTCATGCGAAAAGGCGATGACTTCGTTCATGGAATCAATGCGTCACAGCTATAGCTGAGAAATATGAGATATGCGAGATCGAATTTCAGTGCATTCATAACATATCTCACCTCCTCCATCTAAGACATAGGAGCATGACTATAATCAAAATATCTCGAGTCGCGCGATATATCCGGGACAGGCGGGAAAAGAATCATTTGGGTAATGTATGCGCCATGGGAGGATACTGTAGGCTACCGTACCTCATGTCCGATACTGCTGGCGGCGATTTCGTCCAGTTCCTCCAACTGCATTTCGCTCATGGACGCCTTGTTCGTGTTGACAATGACGAAGCGAGTTTCACAGTTGACGGCGTAGTTGACGTCACCCTACAAAGATAAAAGTTATTACTCCAAAAAAATCATAAATTTTCTTTTCATCAATTTCTGCTATCACTCTTCTCTTGCAAAAGTACATAATGCATGGATATCCCCGTGATAGCTTTTTCGCACACATATTTTTCCGGCACTTTTCTTGGATCCTAATCGCCATGGAAATTGTCATCTCTAAATTTTGGAGAGCCGTTATCGCATTATTGGAATAAATCTCTATTCGGGCAGATAGCGCTCGGTCTGCATTTTCGTACTAATCGTAAACTGATAACAAGCGCAGTCGGATTAATGCGCCTCTCAGCCAGTCCTCGTCTGCACGAGGGACTACGGTAGAACTACAATGCATTTGTTGTTGTTTTAAATTCTAATTTTTGTCGAAAGTAGTTCCAGAAAACACGCTGATACCAAGAAAGGAAACCATGGAGAACCGCTTTCCTAGCAACCTTTCGGAAATTGTGCGTGTTTCGAAGAATGCGTGAATAGAAAAACTCCCAGAATACTCGAAACCTCATTCTCCGGGCTTTTTTTCTGGCAAAATTGTTCTCTATGAAGTTTATGAGCTTTCTCAGTCTCAGACGCAACGAATGTGGTGCAAATCCCTATGAGAAGTAAAAAGACTTACATATCACACAAGACTAAAGTGAACTAATTATTGGATTTGTATTTATCGTTGGCCCATATCAGATGTTTTCTGTACTCACCTCAAATGTGGAGCAGTCCGTGAGAATAATAATCTTGTCCTCCATGGTGGGATGTAGTTGCTCATGAACAAATGCCATGAATCGACTCATGTTAGTGCAGCCAATCAGCTCCACCTTCTTGCTGCAACGATGTATCTAGAGTAATCCCTGCTACTGTAACCCCGTAATTCAAACCAGCGCGGAACGATAAAATGGAACGACACTAACCCGCCGCGCTTGGTGATCATACCGACGACGTCCTCCACCGAGCTCACATCTCCCAGGTTGTTGTACGATTCGCCGATGCGAAACTGCAATGCACAATTGATCAAAATAAATAATACCAATTACTAATCTAAGTGGACTGCAAGTGGGTAGTGGTCAAAACTACTACAGATGTGCTTGGTTCCCCTAACTTCATGTCACCACTCCACTGCTTTCAACGCCGAGCTCCGACCATAAATCGCATATCGCATTGCTCCCAGCCAATCTGGCCACTCTCGATTGAGCAACAGCCCGTTTGTCGGAGACTCTTACTCTCCCCGCTTGATGACCCAATCCACTCTCACACACTCTCTTTTCCCTTCCTGCTTTCTCGTCTACTCGCAAGTGAGCAAACGAGTTTGGACTCTCTCTCTCTCATCATGCTGCCATATGCGCACGCGGATCCTCACCACGGCCGCAATCCATCAGCGATCTCCCGATAATGCATACAGTATCCCCATCCCTACCTACAGTGTTCCTTCCCCCCTGCTAATTCATCTAAATTCATTTTCCAGGCTTCAGGAGAGAAAAGCACCGACAGTAGTTGTAAAATGATTCTACCGTATTCAGAATGAGCCAGATGAAAAACGAAAACTAACCAGATGGACGACGGGTTCGACGTTGAGCTTGCCAGCCAGACTGATGACGGCCTCGACGATATCGGCAGCGACGTCGAATCGCGTCTTCTCCAAGACGTTGTCCACTCGTTTCAACTGCTTTCCATCGACGGAAAGACCCATGGACAACGAAGTGTCCACAGCTATGAGATACCCCATTGGACTGAAAGATTTGCTCATTTAATTTCAATATTTATCAAAGGATCGCGTGCAAGAAATATAACTATGAATAGGGGTAGGGGCAAGAAACGGATGTTCGTTTACGTAGTTAAAGCGGGTTTATACATGCCAGTAAGGGTATAGGGAAGATTATTAGAGGAATGCCAAGACCATGAAATAATACGAAGATGATGCGGAACTGCGTAATGATCACGTGCGATACGAGGAATGGGGGGGGATTTGACTGTTGGTTGCTAGCGTTCTTTGACGCGTATATGTGTAAGTGTGAATAACACACGCGAAGACCAACTGAGACAAACACAATCTGCGAGCGCGTCCCATCGGATTATCTATAATTATATGGTCTGAGGAGACTCTAAACCAACGACGTCTCCAGAGGAACTGGGGGAAACGAAGGGAGAGCGGGCGGACACACCAAGCTCCACCCCTTCTCAATAATCGAAACGGAAACGATTTTTTTTCCGCGGAGAGAGAAATTGACTAAGAAAAATGAGAGGAAAACAAGAGATAGCGCTTCCGATAGGAGAGTCGATATTTGTTGATTGATAAGGTGAAACGGTCTATGTTTCTCTCTCGTTGAGCTCGCTATCGATTGGAGGAGAAGAGGTGATTGTGAGATCGGCGGGTCGAATAGTAGAGGGGGAGGAAAGAGGGGGAAGACGGGGGGTGATAAGAGGGACGACTGGGAGGGGGGCAGAAAAGGCGGCTAATCAAGTGCTGCAAGAGTACAGGAACTGTCGTCGTCGCGACAGGCACCGAAATGGAAAGGGGAACTCTCTCTCTCTCTCGCTCGGTGTGAAAGTGCAGTGTCCTTTAGCAGTGCAGGGAGTTCGCCTCCTCCCTCCCTTCGTGCACTCTTGCACTGGAAGGATGAGGCAATGGGATGGGAGGGGGGGGGGAGAAAGGCTAAGGTAGAGGAGGAGAAAGAGGAGGCAAAGAGGCCATCCATCAGTCGCCTTGCCCACCCCACAGCAAATCCACGATTGGAGAGCAGAGGAGAGGAAGGATGGGAGGAAAGAAGGAGAAGAAGTGTACAGTGTGTGACTCGCGAGCGATCGTAAGCCGCGTACAAGTGAAAGTGCAAGGAGAGAAGAAGAGAAGGAGAGTGTCGAAAACATGGAGAATCGGGGTGACTGACGGGTACTACCCTGAATCAGTACAGCGACTACAGCTAGAATGTTTATGGTTGGGACGGACGGTAGAAGGGAACCGCGTGTCGAGGTCAGTAGTGCTTTCTCATGCGCGGGTCAGTTAGGGTGGAGTCGAGAGAGGGAGGAATGGTAGGGTGAATGAATGGCAGAGTGAACACACCACGCGTCATTCATGATGCTAAATTAAGAGAGAGCTGACAAGTCACAGCACAGACTCGTTTCCCTTCCTTCCTCCTTCCATTGGGCAGAGAGACGCGGCGCGCATCATGTTCCGGTGTGAGAGTGAGAGAGAGAGATGCCAAAACAACAAGCATACGCGATGTGAACCAAAACGCCACGCGAGTCAATTGGAGCACAGGTACATCACGTCAGTGTCCACGCGATCCCACGAGAAATCGTGGGAAAAAACGCGTGGAAAACGCAGAACGGAGTTTTGCGAGAGCGGAACTCGGATCTCGTGCGCGCACTTCTTGCCCTATTTGCAAAAGAGCAGAGGAGTAAAAGCGATATTGGAAAAATGGGCGAAAAAGGATAGTCATGCGGTGGCGCGGCAAGTTGTTTGTTACCCATAGTTTCAGTGTTGAAAAGCGTGGGCGCGCGCACGGCAACTTCGTTTTTGCACGAATCGGAGGTGAAAAGCGGTTCGGCGCGTCATGGATTCGGCCTATGAATGGATATGGAATGTTGTTATGACAGCAGGATACCGAGGGAAGATTGAGCAGAATGAATGAAACAAGTTTTTTTTTGGTTTATTTCACGCACGCAATCCGCGATTTCTACTCCGAAAAGAGGTTATTTGAGTAAATACGTGACGCGCGTTGTGTTATTAAACATGGCGAGGAGACGTGAGAAATATATTTGAAAAATTAGAGAAATTTGAAGGGAATATGAAATTAGTTGCGATGAAACATTGCAGCCAACCGCGTTGCCAACCTTTTGAATGACCCTACCGTACGCTAAAACGCGCGGTGAGAGTGAACACGCACTGAATTGCCCGCCAGCTGAGCCCTTCTAATAGGAGGAGACAGGACTATTTGAGCGTTATTTGAAACGTATGAAGTGCCCCACACTTACAGAAATGGCAATTGTACATCATAACACTAGTAAAAAACGATTTAACAGCTAAAAAACTTGGTAAATTTGGTTTTGTTTGTCTTCCGCAAAAATAAAAGAACTTTGCGTATTTTTCCCTAATTTTTCTCATTGCTAGCTACTAAAGTATTTACTCTTATGCGTATTCGAAGTGTCATAAGTGGATGCGAAAGCAACAACAAGAACGATGCCAATCTGACTTATTTTTCCTGAGTCATACTCACTTCACCCAGTCGTTACTACTCACAAATTTCCCCATTAAATAAAGCAAGAGAGGCGAAGGGTGAAGCAGAGATGCAGTTCAATAGATCAAACGGGAGATGAAAGCGTATGGAATAATAAGAATCGTTCAATCATTGGTGGGAAATGAACTGGAATCCCGTCAACTTTATCACTTTTCAAAGACGATTGAAATATAAGTGAGCGAATTCAGAAGTAAAGTATTATAAATTTATTAATTTAATGTACGCAAGATGCAGCTACATAGAAGATGATGAAAGAGATGAAGCTGATAAATATGAGAGAATCCAAATTGAAGAGGGAATACTTAGTTATCTTCATGAGGAATCAGTTAGAAGAGTGCTGAATTATAGCCATACGAGTACAAGAAGGGTTGGATCAGATTTTATCGGGTCAGACGCGTTTCGGGCACTAGGCCCATCATCAGTGACAAATTTACCTAGAATGGACAATCCATCAGTCAGCATTACAGAATCCGCAAGTCGCCCGGCACTTTGATTTCATCAACGATATCCACGCCGAGTGCGTGCAAATGGAGCTAAAATTACTTAGATATTCTTAAAATTTCATTTTTTTTCTGAGAAAGTACCATGATCAAGGTGATTCTAAATCGCCTTTACGACTTTCAAGTGATATTTGAAAGAAACCCACCGCTTCTTAGGACAGTCTGATCGCCCCGTAACTGGGTTTATGACGTCGGCGCACTTTGCTGCAAAATAATAGTCTTTTTTAAACATTATATGGCTATTGGCAATGTTCACCTGGCGTTGGTGTAGTAGTGGAGTTTCCACAAAGTCCGCAGGTTTTGCGACAATGGGTGGACATTACTGAAATCCAATTTTTGCTGAACGAGAAAGTGAACATCCGCATCAGTGAAATATCATTGGTAATCTCTTGCAATTAAATATGGCAAAAATTATTAAAACGACTGTGCTCACGCGGTCTGTAAGCAGCAACGGTGCACAGCCTCACGTTCCTGGCACAATCCGACTTGCCCGTTTTCTGATTGATTTTGTCGACGCAAGAGCTCTCCGTGCGAGGGGAGGGAGCTGATGAGTTATTAAGTGAAGTTAACAAGTCTCGTTGGTAAGCTTAAATCAAAGTTATTCATCGTATAGGCATGAAAATATTATGAAAAGCATTTAGAAAATAATCGTTCATGCCGCCTAAAGTATGTAGATCTTTCCATTTTGAACTAACTCGTTCTAGTCGTAATCTTTCCACAGCATCCCATCACCATCGTCGACATGTTCCCGCCGACACAACGACCGTCACCGATTGTAGTAGAACAATCGGCGTTCTCGAAGCATCCTGAAACATCGGATTATGAAAACACGGAAATTGCCAGGGATAGTCTTTCACCATATTTGTCAAAAATATTCTTGAAAAAAGTTGTTTTCCGGTTAACTCCCAGCTGGTATACGAGCAAGTTCGAGTAGTACGTTCCTTTCGCAAATACTTACCGAGCTTCACTTCACATGTGGACGAAGCGTGAAGAGTCGGCAGAAGCGCCGAAACAGTGAGGAGAGTGAGAATCATCTATGGGTATTTGATCGCTGCCGTAATCCTTTATGTACGTGTGCCAGGCAGTTTCAGCTGTCATTTTGCTCTTTGTTTAAAGAATGTGTGAAAATATCAGTGACCAGGAAGTCCGTCTATCACACTGTGCAAACAAAAAGGTGTTGTTGAGAAGCGGGCCAAAAATGTGCAAAATGACCATGGTAGGGATCGAACCTACAATCTTCTGCTCCGTAGGCAGACGCGTTATCCATTGCGCCACACGGCCGATGCTGTATAGTCTTTTCAAACGGGGAGAAATGGAGTGCCAGTCGATGTAATGCTGAGCGAAAAAAAGAGGCAGAGAGTCAGATAGAGTGAGGAGAGAGAGAGGACACTCTCAGGGTCGCCAATGCGCGCGTAAATACTACCTCTCTCTCTTCTCCTCTCTTGTTTTGGTCGAGTCCGCGCTGGAACACTTGCTATTCACTATGTTCCTCGTTTTAGTAATGATTAAAGAATACAACTGAATTGCCCCTCTAAGGTCTCTCTGGTTTGCCCTTGCACTTCGGTTCTCGCCCTGTTGTTTCTCCGATCACAATCGATTGACACTCGTGTGCGAAAAGTGTTGTCGATAAGCGACCGATTGAGCGGCCAATCAGATGAGAATAGAATAGAACTGAAAGGTGCAATTGGGTTCTCAGCACGTATAACATTCGTCGTCGAAAAATCGTTTATCTGTGTAACCATTATAGTCTTATGCCGGTTCAAAATCACACGCTAGTTCGATTCGGCCCTTCGGTAGACCATTCCTGTTCGGCACACGCAAATAAACTAGTGTTGAACATTGAAAGTTCATGTCTATATGTGTTCTTCAACTATCCTCCCTCCTCCCTCACATTCCCTGAGTGATATACTTTTTTCCAGGAGAGCGAAAATACGATGTGCCTCTCTCTGTAAACCGAGGGAGATTAGGAAATCAGAAAGGGGGAGACGTGACAGAAATGAACGAAACGAATCTTTCCTAGTCGTGAAATCAGCATATTCCTTATCAACCCTCACACTCTCGCGCGTGGTTCTGTGCGCTTAAGCCGGTTGCGTCTTCATCGATCATGCTTTGCTGCGAATTTTCATAGTTGTTGTCCAAGGGCGAAAACCATGCCCACGGCATCGGATATTACGATCGGCAAGCGATAAATATAGACTTGAATTTTATTTTATTTCACCAAGCACTAGCGGGCAAGGTTCTAAAGAGATTTGTGTGATTTGTCGCTATTTTGCTATGCTCGAATTGAACAATGCCTTCCTTATAACGATTTGTAAGCGATGCATTAATTACTAGCCACTGGCGGACGTACGCTCCACTGTGTTGTCTATTTGCCAATTCCACTCATTCAATTCCAGGAATGTCGTGGATATCGGTAGCATGGAAGGCATTTCTCACCCTTCAAATCCACACTGAACCCATCATTTTGGTTATGTCGGGAGCGAATTCCGCAGTGTAAGTCGTTTTTATTATATTTTTTTATACCTGTAATTAAACAAAACCTTAATATTTGACATTTTAGAGGCACTGTAAATCCGACACTAAAGCAGAACAAGATGAATCGCACGTACGGCCCGGCACCCGAGGGACAAGACGAGAAAAAGTACCTCAACAAGTACATGGTATCTTTTCTCCTGTATGCTATGCAAATATTCTAAAGACAAATGGACACCTTTAACTATTTATGTGCGATAATAGTGAAAATTATCCTCGACTGTCCTCTAAGACGCTGATATTATACTCGGCCTCAGTTCAGGTGTACTGGGACCAGCAATACGACTACATCAACACGCCCGTGTCTGTGGTTATGGGAGTGGTGTACGGTCAGTTGTTTTTAAATCTACGTCCGGTTGTGCAACGCAATACTTGGAAATGAGTGAAGATAGTTAACTGTCCAAATTATTAAATGGGTGATTTTGAGGAAAATCGGCTAAAAGAGAACATCAATCGGCGTGATTCCATTAGCATTTGTGAAAGATCTTTGGACGGAGGGTGGATCAGGGAAGAAGAGCTTGGGACAATTCAGGAAGCTATAGTGACAAACACGGCCGCAAGTTGCCACTGCTCATCGGCCTCGTGTCTGTGATGATCTCAACTACTCTCAAGATGCTCATGTACTCGGAAGTCACGGACTGGCCCTTACAAGTTTGTAATTACCGTATAATCTTGCGCTGACATAACTATAGCAGTACTGGTCGATTCTCCTTGAAGGCTTTGATACTGTAATCAATTTCAATGTGAATTGGACGCCAAACTGTACAGCGAATATTCGTTTTTCCGGAGTAGATATATTTTCATATAACTTGTATTGATTTAGTGGACGTATCCGATGGCGTCCTTTTGTGGTTTGTTCGGCGACTGGTCGCTCACGATGACATGCGTCAATTCATATCTGACCGATATCTTTCCCGACAAGAAGCATGTGAGCCACATTCCTATGGAAATCTGTATTTCCTGTTCGAAAAAATATCAATAATAATAATAATGTTAATAATGATCTATGAATGCAGCTCTCATTCCGAATGGTCGTCGTGTCAATCATCTTTTCACTGGGAAACTTCGGCGGAGCTCAGTTTACAGACCTTCTGCTAAACGTCGTCGATATGATTACGATACTTGGAATTGCTCTCGGTCAGTAATCGAATTCCCTCATACTCATGCTGAAAGGCATATTAATAAAGGCATAATAATGAAAGGCATAATAATAATAATAATAATAATAATGATCTATGAATGCAGCTCTCATGAAAATATGCTATATTAAAAAATTACATGCAATATTATAGCAGAAATTATGGTTGCTAACGGAATAGTCATCAAATTATGGTATCTCAATTCAGGATTAACTGCTCTATCATTTATCTACGGTGTCTTCGTTCTTCGGCCGACCAATCCAACTCACAATGTGCTAAGAGAAATGGAAGAGGAAGGAGACGAAACCTCCTTGCAGTCACAGGAAGAACCACAAAAGTGAGCATGTTTTGTTTAAAGAGTGGGAATACTTATAATAAATTTAATATCTTTTTTTAAAGAAGAGATATGAAGTTCTAATTTTTTACACTCGATAGAGGAATGGATTCTCCACATTTCTAACATTTTGATAGAATTTTTAAATTTTTAATCTTTTTGCTGAATTTCGATATGTGAAAACGGTCATAAATCGTCAAATGGGAAAAACTATTGACTCGCTCCCTGCGCGTTTTGTAGGACCTATTTATGTTCAATTTATGCCCAAGTATTAGCCAGATCGGTCCATGCGAACAAAAAGGGCGTTAGTCTAAGTAGCGACCACTTAAAGTGACACCTTTGATAAGTCTAGTTCTACCTCGTAAACCTAGCTCATTTGTGACCAAAAACTATCTTTGTATATGGAAATAATCAAATAAATTATATGTGTCATCATTTGACACGATTTGAGCACAAAAAATTGATTTTTCAAAAATTTTCGTCTAAAACGCTTTTTCGTCTTCACAAAGTGTTAATATAGTATTTGACATGTAAAATCACTCAGAATAGAGTTTCTGTATGCTAACGAACACCCTTTGCTTGTAAGACAAAAAGGGCGCAAGTAGAACTTCAGATATTTCTCTTCAAATATTCACGAAATTTCGGCATGGAAAGCACAAATTTACACAAGCTCCTTGACCAAGAACGCTCATTGATTCTTCCGCGTTATAGCTCTTTAAGAGCTAAATAAGTTTGTTTTTGAACGTATGTTGATATCTTCTCATTGAATGACACTACAGTCTACAGAAGTTTGAATTATGTGCTTCAGTCACAAGCTCTCTCACTTTCTCTCCTTCTCCACCGATCGAGCTTCAGACACGCTGGTTCGAACCCTGTCTGCGGAACAAATCTTTTGCAGAATTTAATTCCCCTTTGGGCAGTAAGTCAAACAATCATGTATAAGTTCGTATTTCCTCTGCTACAATCCAAGTTTTCCTCCTACGATTTCAGTCCCTTCACGAGGTTTCTTTACACGCACTTTCACTCTCCTTGCACTCTGCCACACTGTAACTCGTCTACTTGTCGGTGCTAAAAGGGCCGTTATCGCGATGAATAGACGAGTGAGAGAAAGAAGAACGGCAAGATGTTGCGCAGAGAAAGAGTGACGAGCAACAAAATGAATAGATTACAAAAATTCATCTCAATATCGCTCAACATTAATGCACTTCTTTCCACCAGCTGGAAAAGCACGTATACACTGGAGAGCACAAGTTCGAATTGGAATGGGAGACAGTGCATGATTACGTTTCCGGGATTGTCTCTCTGTCTCTCGGAAATCGAGGTGCCCCCTATACGAGCCGTCTCGGAGTTGCGATCGCAAACTCAGATCACACTGGAACAACTAGTCTCGAGAAAGGCTGGGCATTCCGTGAATCGAAGAGAAAGAATACAGAATGCTTTTCCAGCTGGTGGAAAGAAGTGCATTAATGTTGAGCGATATTGAGATGAATTTTTGTAATCTATTCATTTTGTTGCTCGTCACTCTTTCTCTGCGCAACATCTTGCCGTTCTTCTTTCTCTCACTCGTCTATTCATCGCGATAACGGCCCTTTTAGCACCGACAAGTAGACGAGTTACAGTGTGGCAGAGTGCAAGGAGAGTGAAAGTGCGTGTAAAGAAACCTCGTGAAGGGACTGAAATCGTAGGAGGAAAACTTGGATTGTAGCAGAGGAAATACGAACTTATACATGATTGTTTGACTTACTGCCCAAAGGGGAATTAAATTCTGCAAAAGATTTGTTCCGCAGACAGGGTTCGAACCAGCGTGTCTGAAGCTCGATCGGTGGAGAAGGAGAGAAAGTGAGAGAGCTTGTGACTGAAGCACATAATTCAAACTTCTGTAGACTGTAGTGTCATTCAATGAGAAGATATCAACATACGTTCAAAAACAAACTTATTTAGCTCTTAAAGAGCTATAACGCGGAAGAATCAATGAGCGTTCTTGGTCAAGGAGCTTGTGTAAATTTGTGCTTTCCATGCCGAAATTTCGTGAATATTTGAAGAGAAATATCTGAAGTTCTACTTGCGCCCTTTTTGTCTTACAAGCAAAGGGTGTTCGTTAGTATACAGAAACTCTATTCTGAGTGATTGTACATGTCAAATACTATATTTACACTTTGTGAAGACGAAAAAGCGTTTTAGACGAAAATTTTCGAAAAATCAATTTTTTGTGCTCAAAAATAATTTATTTGATTATTTCCATATACAAAGATAGTTTTTGGTCACAAATGAGCTAAGTTTACGAGGTAGAACTAGACTTATCAAAGGTGTCACTTTAAGTGGTCGCTACTTAGACTAACGCCCTTTTTGTTCGCATGGACCGATCTGGCTAATACTTGGGCATAAATTGAACATAAATAGGTCCTACAAAACGCGCGGGGAGCGAGTCAATAGTTTTTCCGATTTGACGATTTATGACCGTTTTCACATATCGAAATTCAGCAAAAAGATTAAAAATTTAAAAATTCCATCAAAATGTTAGAAATGTGGAGAATCCATTCCTCTATCGAGTGTAAAAAATTAGAACTTCATATCTCTTCTTTAAAAAAAGATATTAAATTTCTGCTGAGACACACTCGGGTTCGAAATGCCGAGGACCGTCACTTTGAAACGCGCGTACTCGAAAAATAGGGCCTTTAACGAAAATCGGTAAACGCCATCAAATAGAGCATGGTTGAAAGTACCTTCAATTCTCTTTAGAGCAAAATCGGCGACAAAAAAATTCTACTGCCGCATAAGCCCCTCTAATGGTCGATTCTCTCGCGATTCCTCTCATAAAAGGAGTTACTTGCGAAAATATTAATATAAAATATTTATCTTGAAAAATATTTTGATTCAGGGAAACAATTCTTGAAACGACGAAGAACGCCTTCCTATCGCTCTGGCATGCTTTGAGGTAAACCTGATAGTACAAGGTGTAATATTCTCGATGTGCGCATACGTGACGGGCAGTGGTGGAAAAGATATTTTATTTATTTATTTATTTGATACACCCGCGATGGGTGTGACGGCAATTAAAGAAACTATGAAGAAAATAGAAATGTATAAATATGAATGAATAAGGATGAGGAAGGTGAGGGAAGGGATCAGGCTAGACAGGGAGACACAATTGGTCACTTATTGGGATGAGGTGGACGAAGCCTCAGAACGGGGAGGGAGCCGTTCAGATCCATTTATGTCTGATGGATCAAGTGGATCGTTAAGAATCTTCATCGTTCGCCGCAAGGACTACCGCCGTTTCTTCCTCTACATGTGCTTCCTCGCCAATTTTCTCGACCAATTTGTGTTCGGAGAGGAGAAGAGTGAGATCTTATGAGCCACCTTTAAAAAATTACGATTTTCAATCGTCTCCAAAAATGAATCCTAATTTTGGTTGTTGCCTTTGCCCATGGAAATTTGTTGCAGGTCTGCTGGGAACCTACACAAAGCTCGCTCCATTCAATTGGGGCACCCACGAGTGGGCGCAATACAAATCGCTGCGGCCCATCGTTCGTGAGTTTCGCACAATTCTTGTATTATTTAAATTGTACCTTTTCCGTTTCGTGTGCCGAGATCGAGACCATTTAACTGATATGTATCCTCAATGAATATTGAAAATAAAAACAATCTCGTTGCAGAAATCATCGGTATGACGATAGGTCTCACTCTGCTCAAGAAGGTGCTCAAGTTCCGCGACACCCTCTGCATTTGTCTCGCTATCGGTGAGCATTGGACACTATCCTATCCTGAATATATTCTTCAATTCGTTTTCGCTGCTTTCACGGCATTGATTAGGCCCTCACATCACAATAAACTAATATTAATATATAAAAAAATTTATTTAAAAAATGCAGCATCAATGGCGTCATGCGTGCTCATAATCGGCCTCGCTCAATCCTCGTGGATGATCTACTTGTCAATGATTCCCGAGGCTTTCCACGGTCTTCTCAATCCACTCACATTCACTTTCATGTCGTGCATCGTGCGGCCGGACGAGGTGCGCTAGACTTATCACACTATTCCCGCCTATTTCCCTACACTCTAATCATAGTCCTGATAACGGTAGAAACTATGAATTTAGGGATCGAAAGATCATATCTGGCTTTCGATGATAACAACGTGTTTTGTTGGTGCAGCAATTGTAGAAAATAATTTAATTTCATAACCATCATAGACTGTTCCTTCAGATCGGCAAGGCTTATGCGGTCTCCTCGATCGCGCAAGAAATCGCTAAACTTGCACAGACAGCAATTCTGCAAAACATTTACACCGCGACTGTCGACTGGTACCAGGTGAGAATTCAGCATTCGTAAAATGTAGTCTTTAAATAAAAAATAAAAAAATTTAAAAAATATCACGCTGAGAAGCATACGCAGAGTGGTTGTATCCTCCGGAGGTCCGCTATCTGAGTGTGGAAAAAATGAACAATGATCGTTTTGAACTAAAAACATTTTATCATCATCGAACTGATGCATGTATAAAACGAAGACTCGAGATCCTCCTGCTTTTCCCCATTGGTTGATTTGAATCGTTGCAGGGATTCGTCTGGCTGCTCATGTCTGTCATTTCCGGTGTGGCCGTCGGCATTTATCTAATTATTCATTTCATGGCGAAGAGAAGGAATGTCGGATCGTAGATTTAATTCGACTGGTGATAATAAATATTGGTATTTTTTTTTAAAAAAACAAAAAAACAACAATATTGTCAATACTGGGAGTATCTCATATTTCAATATTTATTCATTTATGCATTACGAAATACGACAACGATCTGGCTGAAACGAGTGGGCAAATGCGACATTTGATAATGGAGAGAGTGGTGAGGGAATATTGAGTGTGAGGATATCAGAAATGGAACAATCAGATCAATTTGCCAAAACATATTCAGAAACGGTGTGAACAATTGTTAATGTTGATAACTTAGAGATACGGTTGCCATAAAAACAATTTTAACTCTAAAATTAGCAGAATGAGAAAATACTGAATATTATTGAAAATTTGGAATTGGTAATAAGGCACATTGTTGAGAAATGGGTTTGATAGGCCTACGAACAGATATTACTTGGTCAAATGTGTGGTGCGTAATTCTCAAGCGATGTCGCCTCCCTTGATTCCTCTGCACGCATAGCCGCCGCATCTGGAAACTTGGCTATTTGAATCGCGAAAAAGCTGTTGAATCGAGAAAAGTGAAAATTGAAATTTTGAAAACATTGCACGACATAGAACATACGCGCAGTCGAATCTGAAGTAGTCCTTGGGCTTGTAGTAGTCGAAGGTGATCTCAGAGTAGGCATTGATTGTTCGTCTGGCGAATGCGGAGACTCCGTGAAGGTGTGCACCTGAAGGAATAGGATCAAATTAAAGAGCATGAGACGTTTTAAAAACTATTTCCAGCCGGATATGTCTTCTTTCTGACCGCTCCGGATACATTAGAGATATTAAAATAGTCCATTTAAAGTCCTGCTTAACCGTTAATTGTATACAAACAGGGCTAACGCGGAAGACACATGAAATTGTTGATACCCACATACCGTATTCATGACTGTAAATGGCGCAGATAAGCGAGTTCGGCGTGCACGAGTGATTTATATATTTGAACTCATTTGCCTGAAAAAATATAGCTCAATGATGATCGAATTAAAATTGTGACAAGGATGATGGGAAAATCTGACTACTATAAATTTTAAAACAAATCTTACCCGATCGTCCAATGTGATTGTGAGAACGGACGTGGCTCCCTTCGATCCATGGTCTATTTTTCGGAATTGTCCAGGCCTGCAAATACATTTCAGTTTTAGCTGACACTCAACCACTCTTCGAGAGAAAATATGTGTGGAATGACTAACGGTGACAGGTCGAAGCACATGTCCAAATCCTGGTTGGTCGCCTCCGTTTCTGCTTGAGTCCTGACAGTGCCAGTGAACGAGAGGAGATACTCTCCTCTCACAATCTCCTCGCACGTCCGAATAGACCACCCACGATTCTCCGTCATGAAGATGATACGCATCTTCTGCGATCCACGCTGAAATTTTCAAATCTAAAGCCCACTAAACGGATTCATTGATTTTATAGATTGTACATGATAAAGTTGGCACCTTCTGCTCATAGTGACAACGCATGGAAGATTGCTGGAAATTGTTGATCTAGTGTTTGCTTTTTAAAATTTACCTCTACGAATCGACTGGGGCAGTCGATACCGCATGCGCAGTTCTTGCCGCACACAGCCAGCTTCACATCCCTGATCTCATGTGGGAATCGAACCACGTCCTTTCCATCCTGCAAAACATCAATAAATAGTATCCGAAATAGGGGGACAAAATAACATAATCGGATATAGTATAGTCGAAATTTTTAACAATTATCTATTATATTCGAGAAGGCGTCGTGAAATAGAAGCAACCCTTCGCCCAGCGATTTATCGTTTTTAATGGTAAATATATTTGTTTTAATACGGTATACTACTCACGACTCCGGTGGGCGAGAGTCCGTTCTTTGTTTGCAGCGTCCCGTTCTTGGACAGCTTCCAAGTGGGATCGTACAGTTTGCGACTGCAGCAACGGGAGCCCGACTTGCAGCCATCGGCACAGCTGCAGCTGAAAGAAGCGCAAACTTTAGAGAGACGTTGCATTTCAATCATAGTATTTTCGCAGAGTATTGCGTTCTAATTTTTGTATTTTTCTCGATTGCCAATATGCCGGAAATGGCTGAAAATTGTCAGAACACGGTCAAAAAGCTGACGTCGCGTACCTGATGAAATCGTAGCTCTTTGCGAACTTCTTGAGATGCGCCTTGGTTCCTTCTGAGAGAAGACAGGTTCCGTCGGAGATCCATTGCTGCGGCATGCCCACGTCTCCCTCCGTCTTCCCCGTCCACGGGAAAATGTGAATGGGCGGTTGATTGCTAGCGCGACGCTGAGCATCCAACTCCTTCTGCTTCTTGTACGCGTCCTTGCCGAACTGAATCGTTTTTTTTATATTTACAATATGAGAGGAATCGCGAGAGACTCGAGCTCATCGGCCAAGGCCGGGACACAAAACTTCCCTCTATCGAATAGCGTTTTCAGAATTTTTTTTTTAAAAAAATTCGTTTTCGCGTGAAACACAAATCAACCGGGTGAGTCGGAAACTTTTTCGAGAAATAGTAAAGTTTGAAAAATCGTAAATATCTTCAAAGTAAAGATAGAAATCCGCGGTTTGGTGCGTTAGACAGACAAATGAATCGGCTTGTTTACCAACACCTCGAAGTCATTCCTGGATGATGCGCCGATGTGGGGTGGTCGCTTTTGTAAAAGTTGAGCTAATTTTCGTAAAAGTCCAAAGTTCTGGTTCCCCTATGGGCGCTGTGGTGAGCATAGTTGGTGCTCACTACAACATTAAAATGAGCAAAATCGGCCCATGCATCCAAAAGATGCGCGCGATTTTGTCAGGTCGGTCAAATATAATTAATGGCCGCGAACATCTATTCTTACCAATTTGTAGTGAAAACTATCGCAAACTATTCAAAAACAATATTCATGTTGTTTGCGACATTTTTTATTGATTGATTTTTCGAGTAAAAAAATGAAAAATATTCAAAGTCGATTTTTTTGGATTTGAGGTACTTCGATTATTTTGAAGTCGATATGCTTCTTATAAGGTTTCATATTATTAGTTATGAACGCTGAAACAGGTTCAATTCCTTCCATACTCCATCATGACAATAGGAGAAGACGAATTTCTAATAGGAGAAGACGAATTTCGCACTTTAGGTGAAGATTCAGCGGGCAAAATATATTTGCTGAAAGAATTACACAAACATCTTGCACCAGCGTTCATAACTAATAATATGAAACCTTATAAGAAGCATATCGACTTCAAAATAATCGAAGTACCTCAAATCCAAAAAAATCGACTTTGAATATTTTTCATTTTTTTACTCGAAAAATCAATCAATAAAAAATGTCGCAAACAACATGAATATTGTTTTTGAATAGTTTTGCGATAGTTTTCACTACAAATTGGTAAGAATAGATGTTCGCGGCCATTAATTATATTTGACCGACCTGACAAAATCGCGCGCATCTTTAGAATGCATGGGTCGATTTTGCTCATTTTAATGTTGTAGTGAGCACCAACTATGCTCACCACAGCGCCCATAGGGGAACCAGAACTTTGGACTTTTACGAAAATTAGCTCAACTTTTACAAAAGCGACCACCCCACATCGGCGCATCATCCAGGAATGACTTCGAGGTGTTGGTAAACAAGCCGATTCATTTGTCTGTCTAACGCACCAAACCGCGGATTTCTATCTTTACTTTGAAGATATTTACGATTTTTCAAACTTTACTATTTCTCGAAAAAGTTTCCGACTCACCCGGTTGATTTGTGTTTCACGCGAAAACGAATTTTTTTTAAAAAAATTCTGAAAACGCTATTCGAGAGAGGGAAGTTTGTAGTACCTTGTGCTATGTTTTCAGCCAATTTAAAAATCATAAATTTCTGTGTCCCGGTCGAGCTCGAGTCTCTCGCGATTCCTCTCATATAACATAATTGTAATTGTAGATAGAGAAAGAGAAAAAACGGAAGTTGTACTTGCCTGATCGGTGCGACGATGGAGCGGAATGTTACGGAAAGGGAAACTTTTGTTGCACTTTTCCTCTCCCATCTCGTCGACCAACGACTTGACCAGCCCCTTAGCGTGCCGCTTGCGGATGGCATAAGCCTAGAATTGTGTGAACGCTCACAAGCACGTCGAAAGTTTGTTGTATACTCCCTAGGCGCAGAAGTGAAAGATCTATTACGCATTTTCTCACGTTTTCAGTTCAATTGAAAGCAGAGCAAAACGCCTTGATTGTATTGCATTTTGTAGTATGGAACGGTCAAGCCGACCTTTTTGTTCCATCTCTCGATCTTCTCATCGTCCATTGCTGAGTTCTCCTTGTCTTCGTCCTTTTTCCAGTGGGGCTCGTGTGGTGTCGGGCAGGTGCACACCTGCAAAATTGATATTGGCGTTGTGGGACCAAAACAGTTTTACTTTTTACAGTTCATCAGTAATTTTCGTCGAAATTGCTATCGATATTGTAAACTATGTAAATTGGACTACGTTTAGCGTCCCTGTCTTGTATTTTTTCGGGGGTTTCCCTATTATTTTAGGGTAATCATGATAAAATTAAGCATTGCCATATTTCTTCCATACTGTTTCAAAATATGATATTTTTAGAAGTATTTATTAGAAGTTGTCAAGTCTCAGAATGGATTTTTGGATTTGGATTTTAACACATTAATCAAGAGTACGCTCTGATGTGCATGGCTGGCCAGTCTTGACTCCTTGCTTGTCTCAGAAAAGTCGGCCCGATTATTAGAATGATACAGGTATTATTGATCTGGACTCACCATTTTCTTAATAGTCGGTGTCGGTAGGAGGAACGGATTAATGCACTTCTCGCACAGTGCGCGTGCGAGAATGAAACGGAGTACGATCTTGCACTCACTGTCCGTCCAAGATCGCTTGTTCTTCTTCACCCACAGAGAAGCGTCCTTCCACTGTAACGAGACATTTATCTAGTGAATATCTTTTTTTCTTTTTCTTTTGATTCTGATTTTTGATTCGGAACGCAATTATTTTTTTTTTTTTGGTTTCGGAATCGTATTCTTTCATTTATGTGTGTCCCCTTTCACCCAATTATTCCCTTTTCCTATTGTAAAATCAGATCCATTCGACCAAGCACAAGTTGACGCACCCTCGCGGTGTAAATATGATGCATTAAGAGAGGTATCACGAGAGATTGTAGGTAAACATGACCTTTGAGGAACAATTTTCAAAAAAATATTTCTGATTTCGATCAAACTTTTATGTGAGAGTACCCAGGAGATAAGAATTCGATTTATCCTGGTCCCAGGTCTCGGAGCCGGCTTTTAGGAATTAGCCGGTTCTGTCACCGGAATCGTCATAACTCAGCTTAAAGTTGAGTCGGAAAGCTGGCATAGAGCTCAAAATGTGCGGAAAAGATTGCCGAACAACTTTCATGAAGTCAATGAGTACGTATCTCTTCATCACAAAAAGTTATATGCCAAAAACTAAATTCCAGAATGTTTGAAAAAAATTCTCCCAAGTTAGATGAGCGATAGGTGCTATTTTTATTTCGGATTTTGAAAGAGTACATCATGCAGTATTAAAATAAAAATATAAACTGGGTGATTAGGGTATCACCCGTGGGGTAAAAACTGCGTTGAATCCATTTTTCACCGTATTTTCGGGAAATAAGCTTACTCTAAGTTTGCTCAAACTGTTCAGAAACATCGGAGTTCACATTTATAATTTATATTTGAACATATTGAATTGTAATTAGCCACTTCTTGGTCATTAAATCCATTTTTTCGCTTGCGCATTTGGCGAAGCTCTGAGAAATTTAGCAAAAACATATTTTTTTCGGAAGCACTTTTATTCTCTCGAAATATAGTTGAATTTATTTTTGTCGATAAAATGCATGATGATAAATATTAAGTAGCGATACAAAACATTACAATACAAGATAATTTTTTTTTTGTAAAATTTTTTTTTTGCATGAATTTTCTACATATCATCGGAAAATGCACAAGTGAGAATATGAATTTTATGACCAAGAAGTGGCTAATTACAATTCAATATGTTCAAATATAAATTTTAAATGTGAACTCCGATGTTTCTGAACAGTTTGAGCAAACTTAGAGTAAGCTTATTTCTCGAAAATACGGTGAAAATGGATTCAACGCAGTTTTTACCCCACGGGTGATACCCTAATCACCCAGTTTATATTTTTATTTTAATGCTGCATGATGTACTCTTTCATAATCCGAAATAAAAATAGCACCTATCGCTCATCTAACTTGGGAGAATTTTTTTCAAACATTCTGGAATTTAGTTTTTGGCATATAACTTTTTGTGATGAAGAGATACGTACTCATTGACTTCATAAAAGTTGTTCGGAAATCTTTTCCGCACATTTTGAGCTCTATGCCAGCTTTCCTCTTCAACTTTAAGCTGAGTTATGACGATTCCGGTGACAGAACCGGCTAATTCCTAAAAGCCGGCTCCGAGACCTCGGACCAGGATAAATCGAATTCTTATCTCCTGGGTACTCTCACATAAAAGTTTGATCAAAATCAGAAATATTTTTTTGAAAATTGTTCCGAGCAACCTACAATCTCTGGTGATACCTCTCTTAATTCATTTTTGTCAGAATGGAGAAAAGAGGAGCAAAGAGAAAATAAATTTTAAAAAAGGATAGAAAAAACTCACTGAGGGATGGGCAGGATCCGATCTGTTTTCTCTCGATGTTTCATCCATCCAGAAGAATTTGGAGAGCAACTCTGGATTTGGAAATCTGTGGTGCTCGATACCCTTCTGAAAAGAAACAAACTTTCAAACCATATTATTATGCAAGGCTATTCACTATTTCCAATTCTTCACTAGTTAATATTACCACCTCTTCAAATTTACACAATTTGACAAGATTTATTTTTCAGTAATCATGAAATATTTATGCCATCGAACTGACCATTGCCATAATCCTCGCCACTGTGGCGGCGAATTCCTCCTTGCGGGCGACTGGGTAGTCAGAGAAGAGGTTCGTCTTGTCAATCTCCGATCTCCATGTGTTCAACGTCTCCTCTGATCCATCCCACAGGGGAGACTTCTTGCGACTGAAAGCCGAATCGTCCCCGTCGATCGACCCACTCTGAATTACATGTGTTACCGCCATCTCATCGCGACTACAAAGTAGGGATACAAAAGTGGAATTACGGTAGGAACTGAGAACCCCTCCCTCGTACCATGTGGATCTAAAATTGGGCGGAGCCTAATACATATCAGCATCATAAGCACTTTACAGGTTATGATATCACTTAGCTTACTCCAAATTACAATTATTTAACAGACTACAAAGGCGCATTCTTGTATGCTTACCTTTGAATTCCTCTTCCGTTTTTTCGTGGCTTCTTTCTTCATTTTCTTCATTGTTTTTGACGAATTCGAATTGTGAGTTGTCGTCGAACGAGTGGAACGAGCCTGAAATGAAACGTTGAATTGGAGTACTTGAAACATGCATCTCGAAATCTAGAAAAATACTTGACAGCTGCGTTATTTTCGATTTTTCTCTAACATATAATGCCTATTTCAGATATTGTTTGCATAGTCGTCTCAATTACCGTCATTACTTGTTACATAGTACTGTGTCGTTGCTTTCATTTATACTACTATGTTACAGTATTTGGCCAATTGCCTGTGTAAATAATAATCTACTTGCCTGCTTGGTGCCATCTGCAGCCGCTTTTGCTGCAGCCGCAGCAATTGCTGCAAATTTCTCTTCCTGCAAAGTTAAATAGTTGTTAATTTCATTAAAACGTAATCTGTGAAATTACCTTATTGAAGAGATCACAAACGCTTTCTCGACAGTTATCAAAGGTGAGTAGGAATCTTGCGCGCTCGGTGCACAATTGTTGTACTTACTGCAGATAAAGGGCCGATTTCGCTCTCATCCACTTCTTCTTCTTTCCTCGGCTGCTCCTTCTTCTCTTCTTCCAGAGGCAAGGAGACGTCCTCCGCGGGAACATCCTTAAATTGATCCACATGCTCTTTATGTAATCGTCAAGCAGTTATTCAATTTCTTGCTTCTCTAATGAGTAAGAATGGATTCTTACGAAAACCTAGCACGAACTGGAACCCTCGGCGATATCCAAATTTTTATGGGGAGGCTGATATAAATTCTTTCTTTCTCGTTCTTTTTCCTTACTCCCGTGTGGGCAACACAAGCATTGAATAGTGTACTAACACCAGTTGCAGAAGCCGATTCGGTCTCGTCCATTTTCTCCGGCTTTGAGTTCTCCTTGACCTCCTCCTCCGAGTCTTCTACTGAGGGAACAACCTCCACCTGAATTATTTGAATCACCATTGCATGCATTTCAATTGTTGCTCATTTTTATTAATCTCTCTCCCTACTAAGTCTGCGGGCTCTTTTGTACGCCTATGCCAATGGGTGTTTTCTAGAGAGAGCGTAGAAGGGGAGACTACTAACCATCAAACCAACGCGTTCTCTACCGTAATTTGGAACGCGTGCCCGTACCTGACTACTGTATGTTGTTGCGACTCGCTGTTTCGCCTCAACTGACCTTCTGAACGGCTTTTCCGTTCGCTGCTGCTTTCTGTGCTCGAAAGGCGGTCTTCTGAACCTCGTACGCCCTCGATGCCTTGGAGACGAGAGCTGTCGTGGTGCGTTTGGAGCGACCCTGAGGTGAGAGAGAATAGAGAAAAGGCGAGAAATAATGAAACCCGTTTAAAAAGACTTTCTAGACATTCCACTAAAGCCCCACTGTCCCAGCATACTGAAGTTGGTAGTCTGTTCTATTCCATGATGATACCGTACCCTCTCCGTTCCGGCAGCGACTGCTTGCTGCGCCTCAGCAGAGATGGATGCGAAGCGAGACTCCTGCAATTATCACAATCCAATCCATGAATGCCCAAAATGAGCTAAAATGCTACATTTAAATAAAGTCAATATTGCAGCGTACCACCGTATCTCCGTTTGGCTCGACTGAAGCATCCGCGTAGCCTCGGTACTTTTTCGTCGGAGGCGCAGGAGAGGCGGAAGAGGGACGAGCGGGACGCATCTACATTTTAGTCATACACATTTATAAATAAAAAAATAACCCCTCGAGGAGGAAATAATCAGAGGAGTTTATTAATTGATAAAGAGCATAGATAATCTAAGAAGGAAGACCGATATTTGATGTTATCCTATTATGTAGGCATCGAATGGGTAGCGGACCCGATCGTGCACCCTATTGCTAGTGTGAAATACTTACCCTTCCGTTCCGGAGTGCACCCGCTTTGGAAGGTGCGGCAGAGCGAGAGCGAGTAGACATGGTAGGCAGTGGACTGAGCTGAACTTCCCGAAACAAACTAATTGGGAAAAATAGAAGAATGAAAAAAGAGCTGGTGTATTCTTAGTTGCTTAGCGTCTTCCTCCTTCACCCCGCCCACGCAGGTTACGGTAACACGCGTTCCAGTTGGGGACTTTCGAAAGTCAAGGTGAAGAGAGCTGTTTGATACGAGCGAGGGTTCTGCCGATCCCTGCCAAAGGGTATAATGCGGAAGAATACAAGCCTCTGGGAGGCATAGTTCTCGTATTTGATAGCCTTATGAAAATCTCAAGGTCAAAATATTGTCTAATAAAATTCAAAGAATGCTTATAGGAAGAAGAGCTTTTGAAATATCCGAAAATCAGTTCTTCGTTTCTTATACATCTCCAATTGATTCCAAAACAACAAAGAGTAGCGGGTGATTGAATTTGCAAAAGTGAGTGTCTATTTTACCCACAAATCCCCTTTGTTCAGGGTCGACCGGCCTGTTGCAGAATAAAAATGGAATTATGAAACTGATGTAAGGGAAAGGGTGAAATGGGACAAATAGCGAAACTCCACATTACGACTGCAGACACACTGTATTGAAATAATCTGTACTTCATTGTTGTTTGTGGTTGTTCCGTTTGGATCGATTTTAGCGGAACGCTTTATCTGGTCGATGCAGAACACCGAATATTTGTAATAACTATCTAGAAATGGTCGTGGTGAGGTCCGTGGTGTCCGTGGTGGTGGTTGTGTCCTGAAATGTTTTAAAATAATTTTGAAATTAAATATCATTAATCTCACCATCACCCCTGCAGTGGCGCTCCCTCTCGCTGCCGCCCCACCCTCTGAGCCCTTTCCACCGTTCCTGGCTGATGAAACCCGACATGCTCTATCCCTCCTCAAGTGTGGTCATTCCCCCGGCTCCGATGGTGTCCTCCCTGATATGCTCCATCTATCAAGGGAGTACCTCGCTCAACCGCTAGCCGATCTACTGAACCACCTTGTTGCCGGTGACCCCGTCCCTTGAGCTCTGGTCGAAGCTGTCGTCTCCCTTCTTCACAAGAAGGGCGATCCCTCCAACATTGGCAACTTCCGCCCCATCTCACTACTGACAGTCACCCTGAAGAGCATTACCCGTGTCATCCTAAAGCGAGTCGAGACGTCTCTCGATGAGTCGGAGTCACTCACCCAGACCGGTTTCAGGAAAGGGTTCAGTACTCTCGACAATCTGCACGCCATTAAGCAGCTCGCTGAAAGGACTCACGAATATGGTATGCCTCTCTACCTCGGATGCGTCGACTTCAAGAAGGCCTTCGACTGCGTGGAATGGAATGCAGTGTGGCAAGCACTCTGCACGTTTGGAGTCCATCCCACCCTCGTCGATCTCTTACGTCGCCTCTACGAGTCCTCTTCCACCCTAATCCGAGTGAACGAGGACCTGGTCCCAGTGTGCGTGAAGAGAGGAGTCCGCCAGGGAGACACACTTTCTCCCCGTCTCTTCAACGCGGTACTGAGAAGCGCGATGGACGACATCGATTGGGAGACCTGCGGAATCCGGATCGACGGACGCCATCTTAGTCATCTGGAGTACGCGGACGACGTCGCCCTTGTCGCCAAGTCTCGACCGGAACTGGAGAAGATGCTGCGAAAGCTCATGGAAGCGTGTGCACGAGTCGGTCTTGAAGTCAATGCCTCCAAAACGGTTCTCCTTACATCCTGTAGCACGACTCGCGCACCCATTACCATCGACGGTCAAGTATTCAAGTTCGTTGAGTTTACCACATATCTTGGCGGGAGAATTTCCCTTCCCCTGGACCCCTCCGAAGAAGTGGAATACAGGATTCGTCTGGGTTGGGCTGCCTGGAGCAAACTCCACCACCTGCTGGCGTCACGCATTCTTCCCATGAAGACTAAGAGGAGGCTCTTCGACAGCTGCATCTTGCCTACCGTACTCTATGGTAGCGAGGTGTGGGCTTTGAGATCGAGTGACAAAGAGCGCCTCGATGTCACCCTGAGGAAGATGGAACGTCGGATGATTGGAGTCACCCTTCTGGATCGAATGAGGAATGAACGATTACGAGAAATCACCCAAATTCGAGACTGGAATAAGGAGGCACTTAAACGGAAAGCGAAATGGGCCTTGAAGATAAGGCGAATGGAAATCAACCATTGGACGCGGGCAACTACGATGTGGACCCCCTACAACTGGAAACGCCCCCAAGGCCACCCCAATACCCGATGGAGAGATGACCTGAAACGAGCAATCGGGCCCCAATGGTGGAATGCAACTAACGAAGAATTCCGGCCCATCCTCATCTGAGCACTATTGCCTGACATGATAAATAATTGAATCTCACCATTGCAGGGAAGAGGTCCGTGATGGGGTCCATGTCCTGAAGAAAAGTGTGTGTGAGATAACACTAGACAACGTGTGCATATGAAGAAGTTTGAATAAAGTAATAGCTATTAAAGTGAATTGACGAAGTATTTAATATTTACCGTGTCCATGGTGTCCGTGGTGGGGTCCGTGTCCTGATAATTATTGTATTTAAATCGGTAGAAAGCACCACCAAATATATTAAACATACTATTCTAGGCATTGATAAAATAAATAATCTAAATACCGTGTCCGTGATGGCCGTGGTGGTGTCCGTGTCCTGAATAAAAAATATTTATTGATTTGAAATTATCATAATTAGTTGTTAATTAGTAATTGCTCACTGTGGTGTCCGTGATGGTGATGTCTGTCGTCATTCCACAGCTTCTTGTGCTCACCCTCCCAAGACTTGCGAGTCGTCTGGATCTGTAATAAAGAAATGTAAAAAATAATATAATATTTGAAAGTTAGAAAAGTTCCAAACTTTTAAAACTTACTCTGCATCCGCACTTCTTCAGACGGATGTACTTGATGATATGGTCGCGGGTCTTCTTGATGAACACCTCAATACAATTCATCAATTTAATTTTGTATTGGGTCTAAACTGCACAATTGAATACAGTTATTATTTAGCTTTCCAACCTTCTTGGAGAATCCGTGGGGGATTTTGTCCTCGTGCTTGTAGACCTTGAACTTCTTGCCGTCAATCTCCTCCCACGTCCAGGGGCCGGTCTGTAGATTGAAGAAAATTGAGACATATTATGCTGATAAATAATTAGTTATGGTACATTAGGTTCATTGAGGGAAAAAATATGAAAACAAATCATACGGCGGGAGTGTCGTCGTTTGCTTCAGCCAGTGCATTGGGGAAGTCGTCGGCGTCCTCAACTGCGAGAGACAGAGCGGCAAGTCCGAAGAAGCACAGAACAAAGAGAGAACGCATCCTGATGCAAGATATTTTAAATTCAATTAAATTCATTTATCTCAGCAACACATAATAAGAAAATGGTTATGTACACTTTTTAAATGATCGAAACTATCCTAGAAGTGGAAAAGGAATGGAGAAATGTAAGATCGAACTGGATCGATGTTCTCTTACCCTTTCTGCCCCTCTTTTATACGCTTTTTTCAATGAGGAAAGAATAGTTCATTGTTGTGGCGAGTGCACTTCATTTGCGCCGCTGTCGAAATGCCGCCCAAATCACATTTCAAACACCGCCTATAAAAGGCTCAATGGAAATTGAACTAATTAATTTGAAGTTCGCCCATTCAACTTCCAATTTATTTTACACTCTTTTTCAACGTTTACGTTTCATTTGTTTTTTTTTCAATTCGATTTCATCTTGGCATCATTAAATTAGAACTTATTCCAGATGCGCTGGTGGGCGTTCCTCTCCCTCTCTCTTCTAGCCGGTTACGGACTGGCCCAAACTATAGATGTAAGAATACATTTTATTAAATATTATTTTGAATATTAATTAATGTATTTACCCCTTGCTAACAATTCGAATTCAGAGTGCACCAGCTCCGGAAGGTAGCACAGTCGCCCCGACTACTCGTGAGTTATTTGTAAATGGAAAACGTAGTTGTTCTCTCACGGCTAATGACACATTTCACTCTTTGCAATCTTTATCTCTCAATTTTGTGAACAATCTCTTCTTCAGCTGCTTCTCCCCGCATGAAGCGTGCCACGGTGGAAGAGACGACCGCCCCTGTCGCCGAACCAACTGAAGATGAAAACGACGATGAGGAGGTCGAAGAGCCGGAGGACGACGTGCCCCAGGAAGCCAACACTGAGGAAGCCGATAACCAAGATATTGCTGAGCCCGAAGACGTCGTCGACGATGGAGAGGAACCTTCCGATGACGATTCTGAGACTATTCCGGACGCTGGCGAGCCTGAGGGAAGTGCTGAACCCTTCGAGGATGAGAATGCTGAGGGAGATATCGATGCTGAGGCCGAATCGGCTGTTCCCGAGGGGGAAACGACCGCTCCCGACGCCACGGAAGAAACTGAACCCGTTGATGAGAATGTCGAGGATAACGATGTCGCCGCTGAGCCCGAGACTGAGAACGGAGATGATGAGGAGACGGATGTTGAACCGGAAGTGCAACCGGAAGTCGTAACTGAGCCTGAACCGGAAGAAGACGAAGAGGAGGATTCCGAGGCAGCCACTGGGGAGGAGCAGGTTGTGGACGATGAAGAGGCGACCGAGCAGCCGATTGTTGAGGACACGACAGCTGCAGCACCTGCAGCAGTTGAGACGCAGCCCGTGGAGCAGGAGCACGAAACACCTGCGGCTCCTGAGGATACGCACACCGACGTCGAACCGGAAATGCAGCATGAACCGGAAGTGATTCCTGAAGTTGAACCGGAAGTGCACGAGGAGGTTCAGCCCGAGGCTCAACCCGAGCCCGAGCCAGAGCAGCACGTCGAGGCGCACACAGTCGCTCCGTTGTCTGAGGACGAGATCGACAGAGAGGCTGCACTTGTGGAGGTGAGAAGTTAAACATTTTCATTTATAATTATTGTATTACAAATATTTCAGTAATAATATAAAAAAATGCTCGAAGAAGATATTGAATAATATTTACTCTTGCAGGCCGAGACCGACAATGGAGAAGAGCAGGAGCAACCGATTGAGGGAAAGGAGGAGGAGGTCGGTTCAAAAATAAATAAAAATGAATTTTTATTTGTTTTAGACCGAGTTCGATAAGGACGCCGCCGAGTTTGAGGGAGAGGAAAAGAAGGATAAGACTGTCGAACCTGAAAACATTACGGAGGCCCCTGAGGACTCTGGAGCTGAGGATACGAATACCCCTGCCGAGACTGCTACCGTGAGTCACAATTCCATTCAAACAAATTACATTTATTACATAACTTGAATGCGTATGCATACGGAAGTCAAGCAAATAGTGTATAAGTGATACCATACTAGGTCGAATCCGTAGACGAGACTGAGTCTGGACAAGCGGAGACTCAACCGACCGAGCTGCCGACTGAAACTAGTGACACTACTGGAAAAGTGAGTCGTAAAAAATATATTCTGAGATATTTCGCATATTTTTGTGGTCGCCCTGAAACGCAGGAAAGTCTTTGCCTTATGGCTGCATCGTGTGTGATTTAGATAAGAATTTTGCAGACTGAGTTGCTTCCTCCCAACATTGAGAAGGATGCGCCCAAGGCCGAGAAGGCCGATGATTCTGAGGCGACTGCTCCGTGGAAAGACGCCCTCGGATGGACTCACTATCCGTGGAAGAAATTCCCCATCACCAAGCGCAAATTCTCCGTCAAGAAGGACTGCGGATGCCAGGTTAGAATATATTTTTGTACAGTGGGACATAAACGATACATAACTTCTAAATGGGGATTAGCAAAATGGGGAAAATTGATCTCATGGTGATTTCAGTACTCCATCCCGATGAATTAGTACTCCATCCCGATGAATTAGTGAAATACTAAACATAACTAGGAATGAATCTTTGAGGTGATGTGGATCAAGCGCGTCTACAAGCGTCGACAGCCTAAGCCCAAGCTCATTCTCACCCACAATTCATTCATCGATCTGAGAAAGCGTCGTTGCAGAGGACACAGACACTTGTGAGCGAAATAAACAAAACGATTTTACATTCCACCATTCAATTTAATTCGTTCCGGTTTTTTTCACCTCAATATATTCAAAGCGTCTATCCTTCAGCCCGATCAGACACCACCATCACAGTCTTCCATTCCATCCATCTACGCATTCTCACCATCATCATCATGGAACCCCGGTGAGAACAGAATGTGGACCTCACTATGTACAGAATTCGCTCTGTTATTTGGAATTTTGAAGTGTCTGACATGATTTTCCATTTACCGATTGCAGGTTCACCATCATCACCAGAGACCGACCAAGACTGTCCAACACGTCGTCGTTAACCATCGTGAGGCACACTGAATTTTGATAATTATTAAGATTACTGGGCATTATTCGTGAGCTCTTCAGTTTGAAGAGCACATAATAGACGGGAGTGAAGCGTGCATGCACCAAATGGCTATCACAGAAGTACTTCACCACACGTCTCACGAGGTTTCAGACCACAAGCCCTGCCACAAGAAGCCCGTCGTGAGACACGTTACTCGGGTGCACCATGTGAGACATCATCCTCATCACCACGTTCATCACGTGCACCACCCAATCAGCAGACCGTACATTCCTAAGGTGAGCATCGAAGCGACAGTTCGTGATACTCTATCAGTACTCCACAGTACTCTATGTTTGCCAGGGTAGATACATGCCGTCAATATTTTCAGTTCCGCGCATTAGTAGTTATGAAGACAAGCATGGGTTCGTATTTCAGACGCCTCACTTCCCGTACAACCACCATCATCACCATGCGAGAAGAGGCCACGGCTCGATTAAGACGCCCTATGGAAACCTGTTCTACGGACACCATCATGGCCATTTCCACGGACACGTTCACGGTACGCAAAAAAGCGTTCTTTGGGCGACACTTTCTGAAATGCAGTGATTCGAGAATTAGTTCAGCAAAACACGATAAAACTAGCAGTTGGGTGCTTAGACCGATAGGAGTTTTTAAATCAGGTCGCAAACCGTGCAATAAGAAGATCCAGCATCACACCGGATTCGTACACCACAGTGACCATCCTTATGGCGGATTCCAACCTTACGAACGAGCACCGAGAGGTATTGTGTTTTTTTTTAAAAAATTCAATTGAAATTTTGAAAAGAGAAAACCTTTCATGAATATTGTTGATATAAAAAAAATCATACTATATTTCAGAAGTAATCAACAATAACTTGGCCGCTACTACGACAGCCCCCGTCAACGTGCCGACTACTACCACTGCCACTAATACTACACCACAGTGAAAAGGAGACAATTATTTAATTCTACCTTTGTTTAGCGGACAATAAATATTGAATTGTTCAAGATAGAACGGCAAAATTTATGCTAAAATGAATTAAGTACATTTCCCAATTAACTATTCATCTCTGGCTAAATAACAAACCGGAAACAAATTGCGCTCGGAAAGAATAATGTGTTTATCATGTGAGTAAAAAACACTGGAGAAACCGTGCAATGTGGAAATTGTGATCTGTTCTGATAGGACGATGATAGAAGAGCAGTTAGCACATAGCCGGTACATCGCGTTACTGAAATTATTACATTGTCATTTTGATTTTTAAAATATTCCGTGAAACATTGTTTGACTTTACACGAATCTATAGTACGACACTCACTTTCAAATCAGCGGCAGTAATGTAGCTCACTCCATTCAGCCAATTCAGGACCATTGTTTCTAAAAGTTCAGCTGGGTTTAGATAGAAGTTATAGAGCAACCGCACAATTTACCACAACAATTTACCAAAGGAAAAAAGTTCAAACCTTTCGATTTAGGATAGACTTCGTCGGATTCAGTACTCTCAACCGGCGCATCAGTAGACACGCTTGGGATCGGGACAAAGGGGAGAATAGGTGTTGTCTCCTGTGCTCTCTTCTTCATGTCGAGTCTCGTGATATTGTGCCATACGTAGCAGTTCTTGCACCAGTCTCCGCCCTCTTTGTACGTCCTCTTCGCACAATCGTAATAGCACTCGGGCCGTCCTTCGATTGTGGCGGGAGCAACCTGTCCGTTCTCCTCCTCTCTCTGCTGTCTTTGAATCTTTGCATACGCGCGTGCGAGTGTTTTCTTGTCCAGATACTCACTGCACACCTGAAGATAAAGAAAAATGAATCCCTCATTGTTACGATTCTTAATCTTATGCGATGTTAAAAATCGAGGAAAAGATCAGAGATGTGATCTTTTTTCTGTTAAAAATTCCAACCAAAAGATCGCAAAAGATCGAATATTTGAATTCCCGCACTTTCTGTTTTTATCGATTATCTCGGCTCCCAGAGAAGGTAGCGACTCAATTTTTGGATCATTTTTTTCGAAATAGGAATGTCGATCGTCATCTAACGTTTCAACATTCTAGCACCACTGGGAATCGAGATATACGCAAAAATCGATAAATGCGGGAATTCAAATTTGAGATCTTTTCGATCTTTTGGTCGTGCATTTTTTAACAGGCAGATGTCAACATTTGAGATCTTTTTGAAGTTTTTTAACGCCACATAATATGCACATTTGTGAACATGTTGTCGCACTAGGGTTGCTCGTTCGGCGTCGGTTTCGGTATTACCGACATGGCGTCTCTTTTTCTCTCGATCTCTCCCCTTTATCAGCCGTGTTATCGATCTCTCGCTGAGAGAGTCGTAATACGAATACCGAACTTGCATCCCTATGTCGCACACTTGTGTTTTACAATAATCATAAATAAATAGAACACCTTGCAATCCATTTTATCCATGTACATCTTCTTGATGCAATCATGGTAGCAGGGAGGCTTGTTGTTGCCCGCTGGATTGCTCTCGTCGCTCTTTCTCCGCTCCTCGAGTCTCTCAAGTTTGAATGTGAGAAATTCCTGATTCATCCATGCCAGACACAGCGGACAAGCTCGCACGAGCAATTTGCAAGTGGTGTTGTAGCAAGGAGGAGGAGGGAGTCTGCCAGCCTCGAGTGCTGGCTCAGTCACTGCAGGCGATACCACAGCAGGCACTGATTCTTCCTGTAAAAAATGCACATTATTTTGAATTGATTAGTAGATTCATAGGCGAATTCGAAAATCGTAAATTAGGACTTGTAATCGGTCGATGATGCTATACTTACCTCAATTTGATCAGGGATCTCCACTTTCACACTGGACAAATCTTCTAGATGAGCATCTTCATTTCCACGATTCTGCATAGGCGATTCCTCAAATATATAATGTTGACATTAGGTTAACTTATGTTCTACCTTGGATAGCTGAAACTACCACAAATGCCTATTTTAGTTCAATAAACTTTTCAATATTGCCACATCTCTTGATATTTTGAGAAAAGGGAATGTGTTTACTAAAATATATAAATGAATTGGTTGTGTAATTTTAAGTTCGGAATCGTTTCTTACCTTCTCAGCAGCCATTGTCGAATCGGCTGCAGTAGAAACAACAACGAGATGATGCTGGCGAGGTCGACCGCTGCCTCTTTTCATCGGTTGATCAGAGGGAGTAGTGGGTGTAATTGCAGCAGAGGATGAGGAAGGCTGCAAAGTACAATATTCAATGATGTTGGCTCCGCTCTGGTTATTTAAGATCGTATTTTGAATCTTACCGTAGTGTTCTCATGGTCGACGGATCTGGCGGAATTGGGAGTGCGAGCCATCGAAATCCTGTTGAGAGTCTTCTGAAAATGCTTTCCAATAGGTCTCAGAGAAAAAAAGGAAAGAGAAAAGCGCAAATTAATAATGGGCCAGAACGGAGCCACAATGCAAGAAAGTGAGATTTCAGCTAAGTGATGTTCATACTAAATAGACGCGCTCAAGACCAAGCGGGAACAAAGGTGTACAGTAGAAGGACAATGAATGCGTCGCTTGCTTATAGGTGAAAATCGATAGAACGCTAGCATTGGCTCTATGGCGAAAATGTTCCATCTGAGAAAAGAGTTTCCTATACAAAAAAAAAATTTAAATATAGAAATCAATGTAAAAGGGGAAATATGAATTCCCCCTCCCGATCCCGAAAAAAAATTGTATGAGATGGGCAACGTTCCTTCGACAGATTTGTCACGCCTCCATAGAAATAACCTCAGGTATCTTAAATAAATTCATACAATAAAGAGTGTGCACTCCATATCGACACTCGTATTTGCTTTGTTCGTTATTGCATCCTTTCATTGTCCGTAAACATTGTGATAAAAATTAAAAGACGCAGTATGAAGTAAATGTACATTGATAGAAAATGGTTTGAATCTGCAAAATTTCGTTTTTTTCTTTCTTTAGTAAACTATTTTACATCATTCTTCAGCACTTATTTTATTCCTCACACAATATGATACTTATTGTACAATCTCGCAGGAATGGAGTTAGAACGAGAGTGAAAAGAAAATTGAGAGCGACTCTCTCATTTTGGCACACTCTCTCGCCCCTGACCCCTTTCTGGAGGCCGGAATCATGCATCCGGAAGCTTCCTAATAAATCGCTTCAAAATCGCTCTATCTTCTCGGATCCTTTTGCATACGACAACAGACCAAAATCCCTTTAAAATTTTGCAATATTTAATTGACCAAATCCATAGCCAAGTGGGTTACGCGCTTGACTTACAATCCGAGACCCCAAGGTTCGAACCCCGCCGCGGGCAAAACGTTTGCCGCATTTTTCGCAAGTGTCAAATGCCCTTCTAGCACGTTCTTCAGTAAGGTGAAACACGTTTTCACCTGTTTTGCCGAGTTTTAACATGGAAAATCGAAAATTTCGAAAAGTTCCCAAGTGGATCACAGAGCGTGGGGGATCACAGGAAAAGTGTTTTGCGATGTCGGAAACGTGTCAAACACGTTTTAACGTGAAAAATTTAAAATTTCGTAAAGTTTCCAAATGATCCGGCGAGCGTAGGGAATCATTGGAAAAGTGTTTTGCGATGCCACAAACGTGTTCGAAGACGCCATGGAAATCAACACACGGTATCCTGCGTTTCCGTTGAGAAAGGCTCGTGAGGCTGAGAGCGATCGAAAAAAATTTCCACGGAGCCACGAAGTGGCGTAGTGGCAACTTTTTTCGATCGCACTCAGCCTCACGAGCCTTTTGCAACGGAATAAGCCAGTACCTCTTTCTAGAGATTAACATTCCCCAACATACTAAGCTCCCCCTGGACCGATCGTGGAGCCGGCTACTGAGTTCTCCTCCCTGGACCGAGCCTACAGCAACCTTCCAAACTCCCCCTGGACCGAACCTGAAGAATGCTACTAAGGTTCCCCTGAACCGTACCTGAAGAAGGCTACCGAGGTCCCCCTGGACCGTACCTGAAGAAGGCTACCGAGGCCCCCCCGAACCGTACCTGAAAAAGGCTACCGAGGTCCCCTGGACCGAATCTTAAGTATGTTACTTAGCTCCCCCTGGACCGTACCTGGAGCCAGTTACCGACCTCCCCCTGGACCGAACCTGCACCCGGAACTATGCATAGAGCGTAGTGTACGCATAGAGCGTAGTGTACGCATAGAGCGTAGTGTATTTAACCTCAATACATCCCGGCTAGTTTTGCGTGTATATTAGCATTAATTCTGCGAATTCTTTAGTTGATAAAGCATGTTTGGCACGTGGCATGCAAAATTGCTCTCATTTACCCTTGAACATTCATCTTTCCACGAAGATTGTCGCGTTCTGTGACATTTTCATGATTGCACCAATTATAAGTAATTAAACACATGTAATTCAGACAGACAGAGGGTTCAATGAATACTCCGGACTCGCGGAGGTCGTTTGGGAAAGTGACGCGGTCCTCTCGGCATAACTCCGTCATGACATTTACGCTCTCTTTGCAGCGCTTCTATTAAAAACGTGGAAAAATAGGATAGTAATGACAATTCCAAACGAGAGGAGAGGTACTGCGGAATGTTTACTGTCTGATTCTCACGTTGTGGCGTCATCTCTCTCAGTAGTGTGAATAATGAAGAGGAGGAGAGAGAGGAGGCGAGAAAAGAAGAGTTGCGAAAAGTGGAGTAGGACGTTTCTCTATTAATGCCGCACTCAGACATTTGTCCGAACTACTTTATCGTGAATATAATATACGTATTTGTACAGTGTTGACACTACGACGGATAGAATGCTCTCGTCGACTTATTACACGATGACTGAAAACTACATGGAAAGATTGGTCTCATCACTACACGATGAATAGATTAATCTCGTCGCCTTCTTTCCTCTCCTCCTCATACTCTCTGTACTACCTTCAGCTTGCATCCGAGAGTGGGCTTGCAGATAACTTCGATCGCGAGACCTGCAGAAATTTTTTTTCAATTATAGAATCTTGTTTAATTTGAATTCACTTTATATATTATATATTTGAAAATGAATTAAAGTGATGAATTCTCACCCTGATCGAGCAGGTTTCCATCGGTGTGGAAGGAGAACTTGCGCATTGCCCACGACAGATTGCACTTCATCTCATGCATCGCCAATTTCTGGCCTGCAAACAGATTTTCCTTTAATATTCGTTTCACTTTGGGAATATTTGTATTTTTGTAATTTTTTATTCTTTAAAAAATAAAAATTCTCACCGAGACAGTTACGAGTGCCTGCCGAGAAGGGGACGTAGTCGAACGGATTCCTCTTGGCAATATTCTCAGGAAGGAATCGATCCGGATCGAACTTCGATGGATTGGGATAAATCTGGGTAGTATTTGTTGTTTTCCATAATATCTTTGCACATCCCTGGTTCCAGGTTCACAATAAACTATTTCGGCAAGTTTCGAGCTATCAGACCAATGTTTCGGTTTGTGATCTCGCTGTAGTAGATCTTCCTATCTATCTTATCAATCAGACCACATTGTTGGTATCTTTTCCCGTACACATTCAAAGAAATTGAGAGGGCGGGGTCGTTGACAAGCTAGATTATTGTGCACTGATGAGAGTTGTGAGGGATGTGTGACTTATGAGTCATGGCAGGTTGGGAATCAAATTCTTCCCTACAAAATATGCATTCTCCTCTTTCATAAATCTCAATCTCTAAATTTCTCCGATATGTGAAACTTAGCTAACCTCGGGATTGTGATGGACGATGTAGGGACAGATGAAGACTTCGGATCCCTTGGGCAATAGGTATTTTCCCATTTGAAAGTCGTTCTGAAGTTCCCTTTCAACAGTGGGAACGGGAGGGTACATGCGCATTGTTTCCTTGATGAATCTGAACAAAGGGTAAAATATAATCCCGGTAAACTTGTTAAACGCAAAGCGGCCTCGCCCACCCCTGTAGAGTAGTTACCAAAAAATACTGAATGGCAAAGGCTGGTATGATTATGAAGAATGTACACTCATCCTCATCACCACTATATTCCCATATATCGCTCGCGGTTTCATCATCATTATGATATTATGGTATACCTCTCGGTGAATTCCATTGCCTTCAGGTCTTCATTGTCGCAGTCTCTATCCGAATCTCCAAAGATGTCATGGATTTCCTCGTACATTTGCTGTTGGTAGTGGGGCTGAGTGGCGAGAGCCCAGAAAGCCCACGTAAGCGTAGTCGATGTGGTGTCGTGGCCTGAACAACGAATTATGAGTCACTAGAGTGATCAATATAGTCATGATTAGAAGATCATCTGTCAGAACAAAACTCCTAATTCACAACAACAACTCCAATAAACAGGGTTCCTCTGAACTTACAATTCGTAAAATTAGGCCACACTCACCTCCAAAGATGACTGCATTCAGTTCAGTGCGGACGTCCTCCCTCGTCCATTGTCCATCTTGTTCCAGACAAATGAACTGATCGATAAGTGGCTTCTTCTTCGCGTCCAAATCGATTTCCCCGTTTTTGATCCGACGGAAACGCTCGTTCATGACCTTTAAAAAACGTGATTATGCATCCTCGAGTTGTAAGTGATTCAGACAAATAATTGTCGTACATCTTCTGTGAGTTGATTGATGGTGTCGAGCGCGTCTTTGTAGACGCGGTGGTACATGAGGTACCTATAGATTAAATATGTTTCGTCAGTCAATGAATAAATTTGTATCTGATGTTATATTTCAAGGAACGCTCACCAAATCCAAGTGATCCACATCTGAGGTTCGGTGTTGTATCTCTGCGAGTAGTTCGTGAAGATGTCGACAGCGTTCAAATACGGATGGGAAGGGTCGCGTTGAGTGCCGAACTGGTAGCCCATAGCAGTATCTACAATACAATTGTATAACTTAGTACTTAGAACTATCTTAGAACTTATGACGAACTTAGAACTCAAAAGTTGCTAGCATACTTAGAAATTGTGTAAATTATACGCACCACCGATGCAGTCGAGAGCATACCGCTTTGAGATATCCCCCATTTCGACCTGGAAATTAGAGTTCTGTGAATCATATTTATTAATTTTTAAAACGTACCACTTTGCCCGCATTTTCTTTCAGAACGTCTGCCATAACTCGAGCGTGGACGTTGAAAGTTTCCAGGTATCCTGAAATAGAGTGGGATTTCACAATGTGTTCTTGTGATAACTGTCAAGCCACTAAAATTACCATCAAGCATCGAAAAGTGGAAGAGTTGAGTGTACGCCTTCCTTCTGTCTCTCCATCTCTTTCCGATTCTGCAAAATGGTTAATGCTTTTTTTTAAATTGTAATAATGACAGATAAAAAGTTTAATTGCGGAATATTCCATCTCAAATATATCTTAAATATATCAACTTACGATAGAAGAATGCCGTCTCCGAGCCACACTCTAAGGTATTCGTAGTCTTTTCCCTTAGTCACTTCCTCGTGCGACTCGCAAATGGACTGCAAAAACACAATTTTCAATAAAGTTGATAATGAATTCAATTTACGATTGAGCACAGAATACCGTACCCTGAGATGCTCTCCGTTGATAGGAAATGTGATGGTTCTTCCCAGAACTGTAATCGTGAAGAGTCCCTCGCCAGCCAGGCGCGCTTTCTCTGCCTCGCTTTTCCAGAATTTCAGTGGAACTGAAAAAAAGATCAAACATTATTTTACTTCAGTATTTCTAAGTAATGACATTTAAATTTTCGAAATCTACATGCAAATCCATTCACAGTTAGTTTTATGTGAAAGTAAGAGTATTGTTAGCATATTGATTCGATTAGTTTACCTGTAGTATCTCCAGCCAAATCAGCGATCGATCCGATGAACGGAACGCCTTTGGGTCCTTAATTAATTAGCTAATTAGCAATTACATATTGATTTACATATTTGGAGAAAGTAGCTACAAACCTGGTAGTTTTTGCACGTATGGATACTGGTAGAGGAAGTTTTCGATGACTCTCTTAAGCCATGGAAGGTAATAGAAAGCAGCGAACAGTACCACAAGCACAGTCCCGATCATTTTTGTGTCGAGACGACTTCGCTTGCTCTCTTGATCAGACGACCGTTTTTGTACTACCCTTGAAGCTCCGCCCCTTTGATTATTTCTTTGCAGCTTTTCCATAACCGCTTAACACGAAAGAAAACGTCGGATAAAGTTATACATTTTGTGCTGGAATAATGTCAAGCGCACGTAGGCTTTCAACACTCAGTACACCGTTGAAAGGTGTACTGTCATATTGCACGTACTATTTTTCATCGAGTGAAGCCTTGATTTTCGTCTCACTGAAAATCCGGTTATTTCAAATTAATAAACTGGTCAAATAAAAAAAATAATATGAATAATAGTCACAAAACTTATCAGATCTTAATTGCTTCTTACTATTATCATCCTCCCGCGCATTCCTGGATAGATTTCGAGTGTCAAAACTGTGTCCATAAAAAATTGTTCACGGACATTGTCCGTGTAAAATGTTTGAGCAGCATAGATCGCGTATCCTTGTAGACATATAATTGTCTTTTTCTCCACATTCCTAATTTTATTTGGAATTTCATTAAAATTGGATGAATGATCTAGTAGAAATAAAAGTTATTCGTTTTTTTGTTGTTGTTATGGTATTTAGACGAACCAAATAAACTATCTCTCTTGTACGTGGGACAAATTCATCCACCTCGCCAGATTAATAGTTTGCTGGCACCAGTTATGAATAAGCCTTGTCACGTCGAATGTTGCATTTTGCAATGTAATACTTCACCTTCAACAAATGTTGATGTGTTGTATGCGAGAGATCATAATCACATACATGGTCTTTTGGTATGGATAGGTTCCAAGACTTTCTTTACGATCTGGGCTTTCCCCTTTTCGTTGTGTCTTGATCCACGTTCAGATTTGTGTTGATGAATGTTATCTCGTAAAAACAGCGGAGACTTCTTGCTCAATTGCACTCGCTGAGCACAAGACTAAACGGACTTTTCTAGATCCTTATCAGGATCGGTACGGTCAGTAGTGTGTCTACAAGAGCAACAGTTCTTCCACTCATCACACCAATTCCTCTCTTATTTATTCTCATTTGTATGTTTATACGCCAATAAAATAACATAATTATGGTTGCAGTAAAGCAGTGGTATTACTCGAATGGATGGAAAGAGTTGAAGATAGTTCTTAGGAGATCCAGCTCAAAAATGAAGTTACAGGAATGGATAAAGGCCGGTTCATGGATAATTTCGGTTTGGAAAATATAGTCACGTGAAAGATGAAAAAGACGATTGGTGTAAAGCTAAGTAACAAGTGGAGAAAAAAATCGAATTTCAGTCTGAGGTACGGTATCATTTCTCCTCGTCTTTCTTCTTTGCTTCTTCCTGTTCTCTATTGAGTCGCTCTCTTTCCTCTCTTAGTCTCGCAACCTTCTCTTGATGCGCCTTCTCCGCGTCACGACGCAGTTGGTGCTCGAACTGCAATGAATAAAATTGTAAGTAAATAGATATTGATAAAGGTTTAAATTCGTAACTATTTAGTGTATTTCGACGGTAAGGGTTTTGTGGTGATTTCCGCAGAGTTATTAGTCTTAATTTTGTTTTTTATAACTACTTCTAGATCGCTGTCCCCTAAAGGCTGGGCACCAATTGCGCAATAAAACTAAATCCCCCACAACCACTGTTCTAGTGTCTCTCTAACAGCCTCTAAGCCCCGTGTGACCCGTCAAAGAGTCTTCTCTCTCGTCTCTTCCCTGTTGTTGTTTTTGCTCTCTTTCACTCGTGGAGGAAGAGAAACTTCCGCGAATGTTTCGATAACAGCTGACACTGGAGTTATATACGCAAGCGGCGAATTTCCGAATCGCGAACTGATAAATCCTGATTAACTAATTGTTTTCACTTATCAATTTCGATGGGCCTCACGCGCAATCGTCCCCAATTGTGGAGTGAAACAAACTAAGAACTCCTATGCGCACCAGATGACTATTGCTTGATATGATCAAAAATATATTCAATTTCCCAGCATGTCCCCATTACGAGATATGCAATGATTCTTCAAAATTCAAGGCTGAGTGTCTTTACAGTTTGAAATTATATCCCTTGAGAAGGCAGGAATCATGAATCAAATGTGTTTTTCTTTAAATTGAACGTGGACTACAGCGCGCAATGAGCCCTGTCCCCCTGCAAAGTGTGCCTATTCATACCCCCCAATTTGCACCGTAGGTGCAAATAAATGGCGCTGACTCAGGTGACTAGAAACACGGAGTTCAGGTTAGGGAGGTGGAATAATTATGCGAGAGCTGTTGTAATTTATGCAGAGGTCATCACGTGTACAGATTGCGCACACTCAGCACAAATTTCGCGCACCGGGCGTCCAATTACACGCATGCTGCACAGTCTTTTCAGCCCTTTTTTGCCGCCCCCCCCAGCGTGCTCAGAAACTCTGCAGGAACCTCCGCGTACTTTGTCAATGCGGTTCATGTCCGAATCTTCTTATAGAAATTGGTCTGCCTAAATAGAGAGAACTGTAAAGTGTCAACTCACTCGACTGAAGGACATCTCTTGGAAGGCGTACTTTGACAGTAGCGACATTGTGGCGTCTCCGTTTTCCTGCAAAGTGCAAAAATTGTAAAGATAGCTTTACGAAATATCTAAATTAAAATCATTTCTTTCTCGTTTTTTTCTCTCACATCACAATACGTACGAGGAGAAACTTTACATATCACGCCTGTCACGTAAGGATCGGATAAAATCAGGGGGTACCTGGAACATTTTCTTACCCCCTATTATTTTGGCTGTTTTGGATAGCCCTTAGGGTATCTAGGAAGGACCCGCGAGCGTTTGTCCCAGGAATCGATTTCCACGACGACAGACGACGTCAAAGTTGGAGGGAGGCAAAAGTAGTGCCTCTTTGGAGCACTGTAGCTCCGCCTACAGTAGCAATAGAGAAAAGTCGCCAACAGAACTTCGGTGAGGAATCATCTCAACATCAACCCTGACCGATTGGGCCCAACATATAATGAGAACTAATTAATCACACTAATTAAAACTTCTCATTTGCACCAAAGTTTCGGGCCCAGGATAATCTCGACGCCATTTTTCGCATGCGAAAGAGTCATTTTCCCATGAAATGTGACCGTTTAGCATATCATTCGATTCGTCTCGGTGAGCTGCGTCGAATGGCGTCGAGATTATCGTGGGCCCGAAACTTTGGTTCAAATGAGAAGTTTTAATTAGTGTGATTAATTAGTTCTCATTATATGTTGGGCCCAATCGGTCAGGGTTGATGTTGAGATGATTCCTCACCGAAGTTCTGTTGGCGACTTTTCTCTATTGCTACTGTAGGCGGAGCTACAGTGCTCCAAAGAGGCACTACTTTTGCCTCCCTCCAACTTTGACGTCGTCTATCGTCGTGGAAATCGATTCCTGGGACAAACGCTCGCGGGTCCTTCCTAGATACTCTAAGGGCTATCGAAAACTGTATCTAACTCATGTTCGACTTTTTCGATGTGTGGAACCCTTTATCCGATCCTTACGTGACAGGCGTGATATGTGCGCACCAGTAATATTCCCTAATCGCTTGAGATTTGTTTACTGATGTTTTCACTCCAGAGGGAATGACTAAGTGAGGATACCAGCTAATTGAAATATATTTCAGGATGGATGAAGATGATTTAATTTGGTCCGATTATCAACTTTCTGGCAATGACAGGCAATGTTTATTATGCTCAATCTGATCAGTGATCATTTCCTATTTCGTGGCCATCGTGTGATAAGACGTCTGGGTACTAGAGTGCGAAATGTGAGACCGCGGTCTCTTCATTTCGCACACTCTCTACACCGGTCGGTTGATGAGAGAGTGTGTGAAATGAGGAGACCGTGGTCTCACATTTTGCACTCTACTGGGTACCACGGGAAAACCGAAAAGATGATAAGAACAATAACTGATGTTGGAAAGAACTGTTAGTCGAGTGAGCAACCACTACTATCCAAGTAAATATAGTAATATTTCGATTAAAAAAGAACAACTGAATAAAAAAAATACATAACATGTGTTTCCCTCTTTGATCTTTTGCATTGAAAATCGGCAGTCAATTGATCATTCCAATAAGCCACGCTGTTTCTCTTTCGATAATACTTCAACCCGATCAATCAGACTGAGCAATCTGCTCACCCCCATAATCTGCTCTGCGAGAAGGTCCTCAACGCGTTTCTCTCCACTGAGAAACATCCACGGCTCTCGTTGAACATAGTGATGCTCTCGTTGATCGTCGCCGTTGTTTCCAGCCATTCTCACACTGAAATATTTAAAATTTATTTAAAACTTCGCACTAAGAAAAATAATCACTTTTTTAAAATTGAAATTACGCACTCAGAAAACACGCACTCACTTTTCCTCTCCTCGACTGAATAAAAAAATTACTTTTCTGTATGCACTGATACAAAGAGAAAATATGAACAATTTCACAATGAATGAATAATTGAGCAATTTGAGCGAAACATTATCAAGCACGAAATTGTTTTAGCCAAAGACAAGGTGCTTGCATTCTATCGCGTTTCGAGTACACGAATAAGGAAGTGAGAACTCGGCAGATCGTACCATACCAGGAAAGAAATGATCAGAGAGCAATGGATGTTGACTGACAGGCGGACCCCGAGGGGAAATCAAATAATGAGGCAGGTTGTTGTTGATACGGGTTATCACTCCACAACCTGCGGGCACCAAACGAATGATTGAGCAGAAATATAAAGATAAAAGGTGTTCCATGTCAAGCGATCTTACATTAGCAAACTACCACGCTGGATGGGGCAAGCCGGTAAGCCAGCTGCAACGAGCAGAAATACAGCGATTTTTAATGCGAAAAGCGATAGGCCTAAGCTCTCTTCCGCTTTCCGATTCCTTCATCCTCCTCTCTTATCTCTTCTTATCACACAACGCGTCCATCAATCTTAGCTGTTCTTCCATTCTCTCTCTCATCCGGATACAATCTTCTTCCACCCCACTCTCAGAAAATGGCAATCACATAAATGCTAAAAATGCAAGAATATATGATATGAGAAGTCAGGAATAAATGTTAAAAGTGATAGAATATGTGTTATATAAGGCACAAAGTCACCACTTTTCCTATCACCACTATTCTTCCTTGGTATAAATAAATATTTTATATGAAACGAAGGGTTCCAGATAAGGAAAAGTGTGTCGAAGGAAGATGGGAAAGGAACGGTATTCGGGGCGTGAACCGGAGATGGACTAATGCGTGCGCGCACGGCGCGCGCAATTCCGCCTCCCACCCCACTTGTGCGCCGCCCCGTACTGATTACCATAATCCATGCTGACCAAAGGAGCGCGCGTCACACAGACACCCAAGAACGCCCCTGATAGAGTCTGTAGGGGATTTCGTCTGCATAATGGGAAACGGGAAAGCAGGGACGGGGTGAAGAAAAGCGAGGAGAGACCGGGCAAACTGCCACCGTGGCTGAATGGTGATTCGGCACGTTGCAAAGAGCGCAAAAAAACGAGAGAAGAGATCGAATGCAGATTCGATAGACTGCGCCTCTTTATTCTGTAGGAGGGGGAAGAGATCAGAGAAGCGAATGATATAGAGAAGAGAGTGTTCTCTGATCGAGAGAAAGAGCAATCGACACGTAGCTCTATCTCAAAGCGCTCCATGAAATGCGGCGGCCAACTGTTCTTGAACTGCTCTCAGGCACGAGAGTTGCTCATGTCAACGAGTGATGTGTGGGAACAGAGATAGAGAGGGGAGAGAGAGAGACAGAGAGATAGAGGTGGGAGAGAGAGAAAGGGAAGAGGTGATAGGGTAAATCGAGTCCAGGGGAGAAGTTGGCCAAAAACTCTAATAGTATTTGTGGAACAATCTAGCGAATTGAGAGGAGATGATGACACGCATTGCGTCTCTCTCACGAGAGAGCAGTAATCATGTTTTTGCAGTGAGCCAATTGGTCATCCGACGTGTGATTCATTTCGAAAGTGGTGGAAGAAGGGAAACAAGAAGCGAAAGATGAAGAGAGTGAGAGCCGAGATAATTAGCGTTTGCGCGAGTATGCACTTACTCCCCCACACTGCATCCAAAGGTCGAGATTATCTTGGCACTAACGCCATTATGGATATATAACGCGCGCTGCGACGAGGAAGTGGATAAGATGGGGATAAGATGGGGATAGGATCGAAATATAATTCTGAAAAAAAAAGAAAATTTGAAATAGCGAAAAAGAATCAACGACGGTATTCGTAAACGGTTAAACTTCGCCGACAGAAAAAGAGGGGGAAATGTTGCAGTTCGGGTCAGAATTGTGGCAAAATGAGATGCGCCCGTGACGAATAAATGGAAAGCGAGCAACGAAATGTGTCTATCCATGCGGCGACAACTACCAAACGATAAAATAACTAATGATATTATTTGGCGGTCATAATAGGGGGCATTTTTTCTTAGATTTTTCGATACTCATTATCAGCTTTGTCGCGTGAGAGATCCTTGTGAAATACGAGCAGTGCCAGTAGCATTTTATCGGTTAGCCATCGACAATGAACATATATGGATTCAAAGATGATTTAAAGTGTAAATGAGGCTAAATGGTGGAGTTACGAGACTCGGGGAAAAACAAATTCCGAGTGAGATCTTCGACAAATCTACACGGGTAGGATGGTGTCAAATAAAGGGGCGAGATGGGTGAAAAATTGCAAACACACGCACAATTTGAGAAGCAAAACATTAGGTGATAGTGATTGTCTGGACATTGTCAGCTGACCGCTTGGGAAACGAAGAAAACATGTGTTTAAAAACGAAGAAAACAGTGGGCAAGCCCTAATCTCACACATGAGGTTCGGAAACACAAAACAAATGGGAAATTGCAATTAGTGGGCAAACAACTTAGTTCAGCTGTATCAGCAATTTGTTATAAATTGCTTCTGTGAGTAACTCAAAAACTCAGTACTAGCTAAGATAAGACAATTTTACAAATTACGACAATTGGGAATATTAGTGTAGTAAAACATAGAGTTGAGAAAAACCATGGAAAGCAATGTAATGTTGCATAGAATAAAGCGATCGATGCATACGCTAAAGTAGTATCTATATAACCTGGTTAAACTATGGTCGAAGAATAATGGTTTCATAGTTGAAAATTGGGCTATTAATGAAGGCAGTGGTTAGGGGAGGTAGTTATGACATTCTTTATAAGAATATGCGTATTTAGCAATCGGGGATTACCGTAATCGGGTCAATTCTTAATTCTTATCGATCTCATCTTCTTCTTCGTTATCGAAAATATTCTGGGGTGTCTGGAGATCGGACGACTCGTATCTCAGCATACCGGGGGAGATTTCGAACGGAGTGGATGCGAAGTTACTGGGAGGTCTCTAAATCACTTCTTTTTGATATACGTCTTGTTGGTACCAGCAATGTATGTGAACATGGGTATGCGATGAATAAGTTCTGTGCTAGAGTGATTCTGAAACAGAAAACTTGGTCCAATTTACCTCGTTGAGGAAGGTGGTTGATTCTGCGGCGCCGATTTCTTCCTCGTCATCACTAATGTCGAATACTGCTTGCGAAGTCGACGGTCGGTTTGGATTGAAGCGAGATCTCTTTGTCGATCTCTGCAAATTGCATTATTTTTTCATTAAATATAATCTTATTGTTTCAAGTTTTAGACATTCAGGAGAGAAATACTTAATCAATCGACATTCCTACTGACCTTCTTCTCTCTGACATCGGCCGTCGTCATAGAAGGAAGGAAGCACTCTATAATCCCTCCTTCTTCGATATCATCGTCGTCGTCGTGAGATCTCTTGTGAATCGTAAAACCCTGAAAAAATCAATAAATGATACTGTAAGAACACTCGTTCCAACTGTACACGGATCCCGAACTGTTTTAGGTTTCTAAAGACTCCTTCCATCGTATATTCATGATAAATCACTCTCTACCCTCTGTGAAGTTCACACGGTATCCCAAGATAGTGGTTCTCTGGATGTCGACTTCTAAGAGAGTTCGCGTTCTGTGTTTTGAGCGTGTGACTGAACAGCGATCTCTATAAGATCGCCCGGACACGTCAGAAAGATAAGCGTAGCTATGATGATAAACTGTTGGAAAGAACCGCAATAAACATGGGCACTCCTTCAATCCAGCCAAAACATTGTAAAATGCGTGCAAATTACCTTTGGAAAGCGGCGGCGCTCAAACGGCTCGTAGTCATAGACCATCTGCAATGAATGAATTTTTATTGCATTTGGAATCTTTCCAAAGTATTGCTAAGTCCAATTAGAGTAGTTCAAAATTCTCTACTCAGAGAAACTCAGAGAAACTTTTCAAATCAGAAACGAAAAAAAAGAGATATTTTACCTGTTGCACCGGCGGCTCCTCCTGATTGTGCAGAACTTCTCCAGCTTTTGCAATCAATTCATTGACCAAGCCATACGATTTCCGATGATCGTATCTCACTGTCGGATAGTGTCCGGTTTTCGGGTCGTAGCATGGCAGTCCGGGTATCTTGGTTAGCTCAATTCGTGCCCTATTCAATGCCAGCCGAGCCACTTCCTCTTCGTGATGGGGTCGGGGCAGCTGTGGTCGCCTCTCCTCCGGCTCGGGCGTCGACTCGGCCGACCGAATGAACACCTTTGTCGGCGTGGCCTCTGTTGCTGCAGCCGGTGAAGCTGCAGCCTGCTGAGGCGACGGATTGAGATGGGCCGACTGTTGCTCCAAGGGAGTGAGAGGCGCATGCTGAGCCGCTAGTCCAGATTGCTGAAGGAGATGCTGAGGCTGCGCCGAGTAGAAGTGATTATGGGTCTGCGTGATCGGAATGGCTTGCTGGCTGATGTACTGGTGCAAAGGTATTCCTCGTGTATCCTCATAAGACTGATTGATGGTCGCACCGTTGGGATGGTGAGGCTGCTGAGCTAATTGCTGCTGCAGCACTTGCTGCGGCTGCAGCCCATGCATGCTCGGGTGTCCGGCATACTGGGGACCTCCAGAGTACGACGGCACCCTGGTGTCGACGTAGAAATTTGGGCCATAGTGTGGTCCAGGCTGCGATCTCATGTCGGCATACTCGTTGGACTCTCCTCCAATCATCATGAATGTGCTAGTCGTTCCTCGCCTCTTCGCCATCTGAAATTTCGTAATAATTATGTTGGAAGTAATGTTACAATATTGACCTCACATGATAACCCTCATGCGGAAGAAAAAAATGAATTGAATATAAAAATATATACCTATCGCGTCGGGACTGAGGCAACAAAAATCAATCAAAATACACACGGAAAATGCGCAGGGATTGCTCATCGTGAATCAATGAATCGTGATTACAACGGGGTCTAATCCGTAGAAGTTGTCAAGCGTTCTGGTGCGAGATAAGAAGCTGAGTGATATTTCGCGTTGGTGATAGACAGAAGAGCAAAGGAGAAAAGTCAGAAGCAAACGGATAAAGGTGAAAGGCTAAACTACAGAGTGGTAACGAGTTTCGAATAGTGTAGCATACAAAGAGATAGTAGGGCCACTTCTCAAATCTATATTAGGCTTCAAGCACGCTTTTTTTTAAAATTACACAGACTAATTTATATTCCAAATTCCTAAAGACTATTATTTCAGAACGTCTGTCTGTCTGTCTGTGTGTGTGTGGGTGTGTGTCCGTCCGTCACGCTAAATATCTCGCCAACGGATAGAGCTATCGACTCAGTTCCTTCGCCATCACATGCATCTCCACGACAGTAACTTGCTCAATAAAAAAAATTTAAACAAAATCCATGGCCAAGTGGGTTACGCGCTTGACTAGCAATCCGAGCGACGCAGGTTCGACCCCCGCCGCGGGCAAACCTTTTGCCGCATTTTTCGCAAGTGCCAGAAACTGCTCTAACACGGTTTTGAGTACCGTGAAACACGTTTTCACCTGTTTTGCCGAGTTTTAACGTGAAAAATCGAAATTTTCGATATTTTCCCAAATGATGAAGGGAGTGTCGGGGATCACAGGAAAAGTGTTTTGCGATGTCAGAAACGTGTCTGAACGTGTTCTAACACGTTCTAACGTGAAAAATCGAAAATTTCAAAAAGTTCCAAAATGATTCAGAGAGCGTAGGGGATCACAGGAAAAGTGTTTTGCGATGTCAGAAACGTGTCTGAACGTGTTCTAACACGTTCTAACGTGAAAAATCGAAATTTCAAAAAGTTCCAAAATGATTCAGAGAGCGCAGGGGATCATAGAAAACGTTTCCGAAATTGCTCTAAAAGTTCTGAACGCACTGTATCCTGCGTTTCCGTTGTGAAAGGCTCGTGAGGCTGAGAGCGATCGAAAAAAGTTGCCACGGAGCCACGAAGTGGCGTAGTGGCAACTTTTTTCGATCGCTCTCAGCCTCACGAGCCTTTTGCAACGGAATAAGCCAGTACTCTTTGTAGCGATTAACACTCTCCAACATAAGTCGAGCTTCAATGTCACGTGGGGCCGGCTATCGAGCTCCCGCTGGATCGAACTTGGAGCCGGCTATCGAGCTTCCCCTGGACCGAACTTGGAGCCTGCTACCGAGCTTCCCCTGGACCGAACCTTCGGCCGGCTGCAAAGCTCCCCCTGGACCGATCTTGGAGCCGGCTACCGAGCTCCCCCTGGACCGAATTTGGAGCCGGCTACAGAGCTCCCCCCTGGACCGAGCCTGGAGTCGGCTGCAAAGCTCCCCCTGCACCGAACTGTGCCCTGCAACTGAACGCCCCCCTGAACCATACTTTGAAAACGTAGTGCGCACCCTACCATAACGTAGTTTAACCTCAACACACCCTGCTAGTTAAAAAAAAATGTTTTAAAAAGTATTTCTGACCTCATTTGTCGCTCCTCCAGAGCGAGGGATATAATATCGATCATCGCCTGCTGTAGTTTTCTTCTCTGCCTTCCTCTTTCTCTTCGGAGGCTTCGGAATCTCAACTTGTCTGAGCACCTGAAAATTTGAAACCATTTAAAAATGTAAAGATAATGCGATCGCTCACAGTTGCGAAATCAAATCCTATGGTATTAATGTGTTGGCCTGCTCTTCATTATTCAATCGAATTTTGTCGCTTTTTTGTATTTTATAGTTTTGACAAACGAGCACTGACGATGGCTCACTACGTGCCCTCTCTCCCATTTATTTCCCCCGTCATTCGCTAATCTTTTCTCGATTGTTTCTGATAGCGATAAGAAGAGGAGGAGAAGCACATTATAGGGTCGGCTAAAGAATGAGTGTACCCGATGTCGAGATCAATAAATGGCGAAAATTGTTGCATGTGGTCACATTAACCGTTAGATTTTGGATAATTCCTATATCGTAATCGGAGTATTTCGAAATATCCTACTGTCGATGTGACAGAGTTGGGTAGGGGATATTTATGAATGAAATGTAATTGAGAATTCCATTAGAGGTTTAGTTTTCATTTTCCAATTCCGGAAAAAAGGAAAAATACTGACCGCCATTGGCTGATGACTTTCCGTGTTTCCAATCTGGAAGTAGTTGCTCAACTTCTCGTTGATTCTACGATCGGACGAAAGCGGTTGTTGTTGACATGCCACCGCCTGCAAATATTATCATTGCGTCACCGCAAAATTCTTTCAAAGTAACGTGACTGTAGAAAAAAGATTACTTGCTGATGCGTAGTGAACTCGGGTCTGGCCGCCGGTACCCGAGGCGGCAGCATGCGACCGGATTCTTGAGGTTGCGTCGGCTGCAGCTGCTGCATGTGTTGTGGTGGTGGTGAATCACTCAAGGTGATAGTGAGAGGCGACGAAGTGGCGGCCTGCACCTCTTCCGACTCATTCCTATTCTTTACTGGAGAAGGAGGAGTGTTGATCAGGTCCCAGAGCTGAAAAACCGAAATACATCTCGAATTTACTGTGCTCTAGATATCATGCCTGTCAATCTCTCATCTAGATGGATATTCTGGGAGGTGGGAAGATAGATTACACATATCATCTGAACCTGCATTTCTCTCTCTTTCACATGCATGCAATCCATGTGAAAGTCAGAAGGACTAATGATGCGTACCATACTGCTCCGATCATGCTCCGTCAGACTACTTTTCCTTGTCGCCAAGGGCGATTTCATCGTCTCTCCTTCCCCGTCGTTAGTAGCCTCTTCTTCGGTTCCTAAAAATTTCGAATAAATACGGTTGGGTTTCAGTAAGCTTTCCCGCTCGGGGAAAAATATAGTTACTCGGATTCGTACCTCAAAACCCGTCATGCACACTACCGAAATAGCTATTAAATCACTTGCGGAACGCAAGAATATTGCCAGTATACTGTAATCACAACTCACCATCTCCCTCAGTTTGGCTCTGAGCTACAGATAGTGTTGAATTGAGCGCCTCCTCCGGCTGGTCCACCGAATTCCTTGCCGATGTTGAAATCGCTGCCGAGTCGGGCGTCGATGTGTTATTCGGTGAAATTGAGTCAGATCGACGTTGACTTTCAATCTTAGACGTCGAGGGCCTCTGCAAAGATCAATGTTGTGGGTTATACGTTGCGTGTGTTCTGAAAGGGCGCGAATTATGAGCATGACGCCGTTCATTCTCCGAATTAGACATCAAAGGATGAGGAACGTCATGCTCGAGAGAGAGAGAGAGAGACCCCACCTGGCTCATCGGTGTTTCGGCGGCGACCGGGGCATAGTTCGTAAGTCCCTCTTTCTCGGCTTCCTGTCGCCGGTCCAACTCCGCCAGACATGCGATCGTCCAGTCCTACAAGAAATACTTAGAACTCTCCAACTCACATTTTGTTGATCTCTCAAGCGAATTTACGCTCATCATTGTGTATTTAGTCATTAAAACATGAGATGCGCCCTTTAGTTCCCACTTCTATGTTATCTTTTTAAAGCTTGTATCTTTGCCCTAACAGTTTGGATGGTCCCGCAACAGAGGTCATCCCAGAGCCCGATGGAGAGATGCAATACACCGAATCATGGGAAGCGATTGGTGGTCAATATCGGCAAAGGAATACAACGCCAGAAGAGATCAGCATGCTCCCATCCCCTATGCATGATTCTGATAAAGTAATTGAATTGAATTGATATCTTTGCTATTCCCCAATGTCAATCTCGACAATTGCTCATCATACGCTTCCGGGCTATCACGTGAGTCATTTGTAATTAGCAGAATATCAACTCTACAGATTATCAAAACAATCCGAGGTGGGGCTCATGTTGCATTTAGTATCAAATTGTAGTCTCTGCTCCTTCTTTCAATCTTTCTCCGATTAGTCTGACCATTTCCACACGAAATGGGCACTAGTCTCTCTCCTGACCGCGCACTCTCTCCGCCGCTCTCTTTCTCTAACACCCTCTAGCTTTCGCCCGCTCTCTCATCTAGCATGATCAATCTCGTCTCCTATAATCATCGACGTGTTTATTATCTCTCGTATCAGTTCAGCAGACATGAACACTTTCACTATTCTCTTCCACAAATTCCTTTGCCTATCAACGATGATTTTGCACAAGTGCAAGATACAAGATTGCAAAAGGGGGAAGAAAATGAGAGAGAGCGGAACGGCAAAAGGGCGAGGCGAATTTGCAGTTTTTTCCTTAAGTGCACAAGGAAATAATCGCGTGGGAATGGGAAAGAAAGGGGATTGTAGAAAAGGGACAGGCACACGTGTTTTGCTCGGCAAAGGAGAGCCGTTCGGTCTCCGCTTTTCACGTGATCTCTCATCTCCCCTGCCCGTCTGCACTCTCTTCACTCTCCATGATCTCTCTCATCACCTGATTTTTCTCCATCCGTTCACATTTTGTCCCTGAATTTCTTTCACACTCCCACTGGTTCATTACACATGAGAGCCATTCGATCAAGAAGATATAAGATTTCGTTATGACTAGGCAAGAGGAAGGAACGCAAGTCTATCTCTCTATCTATCTCTCTCGCTCTCTCTCTCTCGCTCTCTCTCTTCCTCTCTCCTTGGTTCTCCCTTATATTGGAAACGGGAACTCGATAGGGAGGTGTGTGCATGTGTGGAACTGTGCGAGTAAGTGATTTTAGAGGAGGATAAGATCTCCTCCGACGCGGTGTGAGAGCCCGCGACTGTCCCCTTCATTTTTTTCCTCGAAATATCTCGGAATCGGAGAAAAAATGTAGATCTTTCTGCGATTTCTACCGATGCTCCAAATAGCAAATATCATGCGACTCCCATAAACTCTGGCTTGAATAGGTAAAAAAAAGAAAAAAGACGATAATTATAATTTTTTGAATGTTAAACTGACAATCTCGCTGCCGCTCTGTTCATCTGGCACGAAGGGAATGTTGAGGGAGTCTGCCCATGCCGGAGGATCCACGCTCAGTAACTCCTCCAGATCCACTTGGTCCATATCCGCGAACGAGGGGCCGCTGCCATCTCCATCGAGATACTCCAGAATGTCTTCGAAACCGACCACGTCCATCTACGATACGGCTCTGGAATGAGTTGTATTCATTTTCAGACGCGAGGCGCGACAGGATTTGAAATAAGAGAGAGGGAAGTCGGGGTAGGGTAGTTGTTGGACAACGCTAAGGACACTTTGTACATATTTGATCAAGTGTAAAATGCGGTCTGCACGAGCTCCCGTGATATTTGAGCCCCGGTGCGGATGTTTATGGAACAGGCGCGCGGGATTCCTCGAGACGTTCCAATAGAGAGCAGAGGAACAAAGAGTGGACAAAGAGACACGACACGATGAGTCAATTAACGAAGAGGGGGAAGGAAGAAGGGGATTGGGAGGAGGATTTGTGTTTCTGTTTCTAGGGTGGAGATGGCAATCCCGTGAGAGGCATAATAATTGGAAGATGGAAGAGGGATGAGAGCTAGAGGTACTCGGCCGTGTCATTATGCTATCTGTTTCCGCCCCTCTCCCTAATCTCTCTCTCTCTCTCTCTCTCTCTCTCTCTCTCTCCTCTGCACCTGTGCTCTCTTCCCGTCATCGGTCCCTCCTCCATGCTTCTCTTCTGCAGATCCAGACTGATCAGAGTAAGCAGGAAGGCAGGGAGCGAGTATCTCTACAGTCTGCCATTTGACAGGGGTAGGAAGAAGAAGTAGAGAGAAGAGAAGGCAACTGGTAAACAAGGGCGATACCATAATACAAGATAGGTATGGGGTGACCTGTCCTCTGAAACCATAAACAAGACCGTTAGTCATACCAAAAAGTAATAGATGCTAAGGGGCATTGATCAGCACCGGGCTACAGTACTACGGCAACTATTGCTCCGCGCCAGACTACGATACTCGGACGACGGTAACCATAGATATGTGCCGGACTACGTTACTCGGATTACGGTAGGTATTGATTGGAGTACTGTACTACGGTACTCGGGCTACGGTAGGTACTGATTGGAGTACTGGACTACGGTACTCGAACTACGGTAGGTATTGATTGGAGTACTGGACTACGATACTCGGACTACGGTAGGTATTGATTGGAGTACTGGACTGCGGTACTCGGACAACGGTAGGTATTGATTGGAGTACTGGACTACGGTACTCGGACTACGGTAGCCCACGTCAAAGACCCGCTCAGTAGATAATCCAAGGGATAATCCGGAGGGAGAGAGCGTCTCCACTATGCCTCAGAGCGAGAATGAAGAGAAGATTCAAATGTCACAAGTTGACTTTGGGAAAGTGAGGAAAAGCGAAGAGAAAGGGGCGGTTGAATAGATGGGAGACAGTAATGAATAGACGACTGTGAAAGGAGAAGAAGACACTCCACACAATGGGAGTAATGCACATCTGGAGAGATGGAGAGAGGGAAGCGACGTTTCGAAATTAGCGCGCGCAAATGTCGAGTCGCATCTAAGAAGGCGCGAGATGATTTTTGAAGAAAAAACAACCGAGCATTGTGTGTTACTGTCCGTGGGATCTCATAAAGATGGAGATAGTTCTCGCACAGATTCGCAGGTTGTAATGAGACAGGGAAAGTCGACGAGGGAAAAGTAACTTGTTGAATAATTGCAAGATATGGGAACGGGAACTGTGCGGACCCTGCGAAAAGAAAGTAAATAGAGCAGATAGATCAAGTTATTGCAAAGGGGAACATCAACATCGCATGTCAGGTAAATTACGAATGGGGCACTGCTCGAAACTTCCACAAAACTTATAAAAACTCGAAATATAATTATGATACGTTTCATGATTGAGATATGATGCAATATTTAGGGAAAAGAAGGAGTGGATGACAAGTGGCGAGAGAGGAGAGATAGAGAAATAGAGAGAGAGAGAGAGAGAGAGAGAGAGAGAGGCAGACAGAGAGAGAAAGTAAAGAATGGTTAGTCTCAGATCGTTCTGCCTCGGTAGTAAGAGTGACAAAGAAGTGAAGGGAACATAGGGAAAAGAGAAAAGGGGATGAATGATAGAGGAAACTTCTTCTTTGCCATCCAATATGTAGCGAACTCTTATTACTGAGAGAGAGAGAGAGAGAGAGAGACGAGGGAACGGGAAATGGCGTAGAGAACAGGGTTATGTGAAGCAATAACACAGCAAGGAGTCAGGCGGCGCTCTTTTTATCATTACTAAACATCACCACAGTTTAAAGGTGAATGACATTTCTAAGGTGAGCAAACACAACGAAAAAATCTCGGAAATGCATGACTGTTATTTTGAGCTTTCGGGGAACAAAACAGGTGTGAATAAGCGCATGCCGCCCAAAGTAGAAAACGATCCTGTGACAGTGAACTTGTAAACAATTTCAATCTTTGAATCAACAGGAGAGTGCCGCTCAACACGCACGTGTAGTCCGTGGCTTGCCACTATAGTCCGCAAGTCGAGTCGAGCGATTCTCTCTCTCTCTCTCTCTCGCTGTTATCAGTGTTCAAGTTGACAGTCGGCCAAGAAGCCCCTGTTATCAGCTCATTTAAACTCGACGATGGCCATACCAATCGGTGGAGTCGGAATTCAGGTAATTCACGCAAAAATCGCGTGAATTTACGAAACAACCCTGCACAGCTTGCAATACAAAGTAAACAATATAATGGGGATCCAAACAATTCTAAGTTCAGATCATATCTAGTAGGAAATACTGGTTGATCGAACCATGAATCATACCTGATTTCTTGCAAGTGTGTGGAGCACCCGCTTATCTCGGATATTTCCAGTTGAAATGCGTATTCTGAAGACCGAAAACGAGGGGAAATGCCATTGATAATCTGCTTGACGTGACATTCACGTGCTGAATGTGTTTTTGACGTCGATAGCACAGATGAAAACTTTGCAACTGCAAATTAGAATCATCTTAGAAAATGAGGCAATAAATCCGTCTTTTTGTGAACGAATTGTAGTCAGTGGGCACGTAAATGATTCATTTCGCTGTTCACTGTTTTGGTTCAAAATATATTTCTTGTGAAACGTGTATTTCAACCACGTGTTGAAGTCAAGATTGGACAGACACAAAGTTTCAAAAACAGTGTGAACTTCGGATAGTTCCCGACACCCAAATTTCTCCTTTTTCCTTGTAAAATTTAAAACCCTGTTGCGCCTCGGGCGCTGGTAATTTACAATATTATTATTAGTTTCAATTACAGTACAATACATACCGTGGAAGAAGGTGGCTTTCCCGCGTCCGCCAGCGGGCCCTTTAGCGCGTATTACGCTGGCGTGGGGAAGGGTGTGGTACGGCGTATGCCCACGCACATTTCTCATCATAAGTGGTCTCGCGCGCTAACACTCTTCTAATGGAAGCCCAAGCCGTTTCAAAAGGCCAGGTATGTTGATGGCAATGCTACTTGTACGAGTGCAATGCTGCGCAAAAATCATGGGTGCAATTGCACCAAGGTGCAAAAATCTCGGGGGGTGCAAGCGAAAAATTTGAATTTCCGCAATTATAGATTTTTGCTTATATCTCGGCTCCCGTTGAAGCTAGGGGTACAAAACTTCGGATGTAAATTACTTTACACATTTCGAACTTGCAAACGAAATTTTGTACAGCTAGGTTCACCGGGAGCCGAGATATAAGCAAAAATCGATAATTGCGGGAATTCAAATTTTTTGTTTGCACCCCTTGATTTTTGCACCCCCAATTTTTTTCTTGCACTTTGCACCCCCTGATTTTTGCGCAGCATAAAACTATATTTTGCAGTTAACCCTTCGTCTGCGTGATGAATATGACGTTAGCTGTACAGTTTGTTTCGAGGTGATTCTTATGAAACTTTTGATATTTTTATTTTATTATTTTTTTATCGACGCCCGATTATGATAATTTGCTACTCTGATGTACACGGCGGAGCTGCAGATTTCGAAACTTCATATTGTTAAAAATTATTGCGAATTACAATATAATTCCAGGCTTTCCACGTGGTTCCGATAACATTCAACTGCGGACACACAATATGCAATGACTGCGGACAAAATAGTGCGGCTGCTGTGAGTTATTATGTACACATGATTCCAAACCAACAGACAGGGTGAGAGAGTGTACTGAAGTGAGCGAGTCCCTCTCGATTTCACACGCTCTCTCACTCTAAAGCCCTTTCTGTAGGGTTGACCCGCCTGTGGAATGATGTGCTATAATTCAGCACTGTAACTAACTGATTTATCGTATGCCACAAGGGTGCGTCAGCATTTGAATAAATATGCGAATAAATGAAAAGCTGTGCATGATTTGTATCGGATTGATTCCTTTTTGAAAGTCATTACAAGGATAGCATACGGAATTTTTTTTTGATAACACTGTTTGACAACTTTTTTCCTGAAAGCAACAAATTGTGACATGCAAAGCAAGCAACTTGATAACTTGATATTGGAAAGCAACATTGAGCGACAGGGGGATTTATTGAATTTAATTCAATCTTTTCTTCTCGTCATTCCTTATATCACAGGAGATTTTACGTGCGTGCCCTGTGTGTCGAGATCCTGTTACGAAGAGAACAAGAAATCGATACTTCAGCGATCTTCTCTCGTACGTTTTCTCTTGACCACATAGAAACAAAAATGTACATAGAAACAAATATTTCATTACAGAAATCCCAAATCTGAAGAAGCAGCAGAATCGCAGCTCCGGGTCACAAAGTAAGTAACATTCTGATTATACCTTTCCTGTATCTGAAATACTGAGACTAATGTTCGATATGATTATGAAAATGCCCAAATGAGGACAGTTCTTGTTTCCCGTAATCTCGACGCATTAAACGCCGCTGCTGAGCAAACACTTGAAGATATCAATGACGACTACCACAACCTCCAGGTAGGACTTGTTTTGAAAAACTAAGATCCAATAGATGACAAAATGTGCGCAGGACGTCTGATTCTTTCGAATTTTTTTGTGAATTAAAAAAAATTGTCGAATGATTCTAGATTGACCTGATGAAGAGCTTCATTGATGACAAGAGTATTCTTCCCCTGTTTCTGCTCCTCGCAGCCAAGTTGGACTGTGTCAATGGATTCGGAGTCGTCCTCAATTTCGTCCGCAGCGATCATTTCGTCGTGCTCGTCTTGTTCTTGCTCGCACTTCCTTTCCTTTACGAGTACGATCGACTCCTTTTCATCGCTTTCCTCACTCCGCTCGCACCAATCATTGTAATCGCTTCAATTGTCTATTACTGCTCGTTTGGAACTCTTTAAATGCAGTTTGGAAATGATCCAGTGTGTCGTATACTCCGTGCAACTTAATCCTTTTTTCAACTTTCACGTAATATTCTTCAAAAAAAATCGAAAATGGCTTTTGATAAACCATCATTTGCACCCCACAATTTCGTTACACGAGCATTCACACTGCGATCGCGTGTTTCAATATATCCTTTCTTCTAGGCCGAAATTCCGATCCCACACGGAATCTCCGCATTCCTTTTCTCAGATCTCCTCACGAATGATTTCATCTCATCGTGTGATGGGGGATTCCAGCCGATTCGTTCGAAGGTATGCGGATTCGGAGTTAATTGGTGCGTGCACATCGGAATGTTCCATCGCCCCCTCTCGCTAGAGCTCCTCTTCAGTCAGTATAAATACTGCGCATATCCCTCTGTATTTTTGGCTCTGAAAATGATAAAAAATCCCATAAAATGCTCTTGAAACGAGGCCGTGTACTTCTCGCCTCCGCACCCCCTCCACATCATTCCGCATGCCGGTCAAACCTACAGAAAGGGGTGGTCAGGGAGAGAGCGGGTAAAACCGGGAGAGAATCTCTCATATTTGCACGCTCTCTAGCCCTGATCCCTGCCTGTAGGTTTGGAATCATGTGCCTCCCCGCACATCGATTGCGACCCATCCACCCCACCATCACTATTGCGTCATGGCACCGAAACAATTCGATTTTTTAACTGACGTCTTCTACCGAATCCCCCAATCCGATGACGCTCAGATCCAATGAAAACAGCTCAAATAAATGAATCCATTTATATTCCTCCCTTATTCCCCACGATTTGTCCTTCCAAACAGGACCCTTCTATTGCCTTTTCGGTTTCTGAGCTTCCATAAAAGGCGTATCTGAAGCCATGCCCAGCATTCCTTACCTCTTCCCTCTCCCAAACAGCCTTACTCTCCTTATCCTGTTCTAGCGTTACAGTAGGACCTTACCTCTGCATACTGTAGCCTACAGTAGGATCTTACCTCTGCATACTGTAGGTCTAATCGACAACGATGGATCGTCTCACTGCCTACCGTATGCTGGCTATTCTGCTGTTCGGAGCTCTCGTCGCCAGAGTTCACTGTGGTCAGTTTTCAAGAAAAAATAGGAAAGCGACCTACCGCATGATTTTTTTATTAAAAAAACTACCTACCGCAGGTGACGAGATCAAGCCTCTGACCCAGGCTCAGTGGGATGAACTGGAGCGCGACGCGTTTGTCGAGTTTTCCTCCTCCAATCTGAGACGCGACGAATTCGGTAGGCGATTACTGTAGAATATCCCAAACGAATACTGATTTTTTTTAAGGATTCGACACCAGCAAGTGGAGAATGAAGCGCTCGGAGGGAGAGACTGCCACCACTAAGAGCAGTGGACCTGCCGCGAGAAACGGCGGTATGGGCTACGTGTGGAAGCGATCAGGCGGAGAGGGACCCGTAGCCCGCACCAAGAACCAGGGCTACCCTTGGGGCAAGTAACCGCCCCCCGGTCATTGGTCCCCCGTTTCCCTGATTATCGATCCTTGCTGCCCCTGTGCGTTGTGTAATGTCTGATCTCCCGAATAAATGCACTTGTTAGCATGAAATGATGTCGTTGTTGGGGAGTGGAATTGGGAGGGAGGGACAACGTATACAAATCAATGGCCACTGTAAGTAACAGGAAGAAACCAGGGAAGGAGTCCATTGATCAAGCATTTCAATAACGGGAAAGAGCGATAATATGTGTGGTCCTCCTTTTCCCTCCAATGAGTATCGCGTCTACGTCATCATGTCCTACGTACGTCAATCGATATCGTCTCAATTACCTCGAGGCCCCTCCATATACGGAATAAAACTGAAAAAAGAGATCTCGACGTCATCCGTCTTCAAGAGACCGAAGAATGCCGCTTAGCGTAAAGACAATCGGCTGAGATCAATCGATACAAACATGGCACGGAGGTACAAAGTGGATTCAGACATACAAGAGATGAGAGAAGTGTGAGGGGCAATTAGAAATGAATCTAGAATTTAAGCATTAAACGATAGGCTGAGTGGAGTCTCGTATGTTCGTTGTATTCACAATTTAAGTAGAATTGACTCCCTCCTCAACCTCCTCGAACACTTTTACAAATCTAGTCTTCTTGCGACAGAAAGAGCATTCGAGACGACCGTCAACGTTGGAAAGTTCTTCGGCACAGGCGAGACACGCCAAATGACCACATCTAGTGAAGACTGCTCGATGAAGAGGATCACCGACCAAACAGATTCTACAACGTCGAGAATAGAGAAGAGGAATGGAATCACTGCAACGATAGATTACTATAACAACAATATCACATTATTTGCGATCGGTATGTTGTGCTAAAAATATTTAATTTAGTACGAGGTTTACTTTACGCAATATTTCCGTGTTACACATGATGTGAAAAGCTCGCCTCCGCACCCCCTCCCAATCGTTCCACAGGCCGGTCAACCCTACAGAAAGGGGTGGTCAGGGAGAGAGCGGGTAAAACCGGGAGAGAATCTCTCATATTTGCACGCTCTCTAGCCCTGACCCCCCTGTTGGTTTGGTCTGTTGGTTTGGAATCATGTGCCTCCCCGCACATCGATTGCGACCCATCCACCCCACCATGACTTGCGTCAGTGAATTGAAATGATTCGATTTTTTAATTGACGTCTTCTACCGAATCCCCCAATCCAATGACGCTCTCATCCAATGAAAATTGCTCAAATAAATGAATCCATTTGTATTCCTCCCTTATTCCCCACGATCTGTCCTTCCAAACCGGACCCTTATAGTGCCCCCTCTTCCAAATAGCCTTACTATTCTTATCCTGTTCTAGCGTTACAATAGGATCTTACCTCTTTATACTGTAGCCTACAGTAGGCCTCTGCAAACTGTATGCTACTGTAGGTTCTTACTACACCATACTGTAGCCAACAGTAAGCCTCTGCATACTGTAGCCTACAGTAGGATCTTACCTCTGCATACTGTAGGTCTAATCGACAACGATGGATCGTCTCACTGCCTACCATATGCTGGCTATTCTGCTGCTCGGAGCTCTCGTCGCCAGAGTTCACTATGGTCAGTTTTCAAGAAAAAATAGGAAAGCAACCTACCGCATGATTTTTGTATTAAAAAAACTACCTACCGCAGGTGACGAGATCAAGCCTCTGACCCAGGCTCAGTGGGATGAACTGGAGCGCGACGCGTTTGTCGAGTTTTCCTCCTCCAATCTGAGACGCGACGAATTCGGTAAGGGATTACTGTAGAATATTCCAAACGAATACTGATTTTTTAAGGATTCGACACCAGCAAGTGGAGAATGAAGCGCTCGGAGGGAGAGACTGCCACCACTAAGAGCAGTGGACCTGCCGCGAGAAACGGCGGTGCGGGCTACGTGTGGAAGCGATCGGGCGGAGAGGGACCCGTCGCCCGCACCAAGAACCAGGGCTACCCCTGGGGCAAGTAACCGCCCCCGGTCGTTTGTCCCCCGTTTCCCTGATTATCGATCTTTGCTGCCCCTCTGCATTGTATACTGACTGATCTCCCTGAATAAATGCACTTGTTAGCATGCCATGATGTCGTTGTTGGGGAGTGGAATTGGGAGGAAGGGACAACGTATACAAATCAATGACTACTGTAAGTAACTGGAAGAAACCAGGGAAGGAGTCTATTAATCAAACATTTCAATAACGGGAAAGAGCGATAATATGTGTGGTCCTCCTTTTCCCTCCAATGAGTATCGCGTCTACGTCATCACGTCCTACGTACGTCAATCGATGTCGTCTCAATTACCTCGAGGCCCCTCTATATACGGAATAAAACTGAAAAAAGAGATCTCGACGTCATCCCTCTTCAAGAGACCGAAGAATGCCGCTTAGTGTAAAGACAATCGGCTGAGATCAATCGATACAAACATGCCACGGAGTCACAAAGTGGATTCAGACATACAAGAGATGAGAGAAGTGTGAGGGGCAATTAGAAATGAATCTAGAATTTAAGCATTAAACGATAGGCTGAGTGGAGTCTCGTATGTTCGTTGTATTCACAATTTGAGTAGAATTGACTCCCTCCTCAACCTCCTCGAACACTTTTACAAATCTAGTCTTCTTGCGACAGAAAGGACATTTGAGACGACCGTCAACGTTGGAAAGTTCTCCCGAATAGATGCACTTGTTAGCACACCATGGTGTCGTTGGGGGGAGTGGAATTGAGAGGAAGGGACGGGTGTGCCAATCAATGACTACTGTAAGTAACAGGAAGAAACCAGGGAAAGAGTATATTGATCAGAAGTTTCAACAACGGGAAAGAACGATAATATGTTTGGTCCTCATTTTCCCTCCAATGAGTATCGCGTCTACGTCAGCACGTCCTACGTACGTTAATCGATATCATCCTCAATTACCTCTTGGCCCCGCAAGTCTTTAGTAGGGTGTATACGGAATAAAAACTGAAAAAAAGATCTCGACGTCATCCCACGAGAGACCAAAGAATGCACCTTGGCGCAAGGACAAAAATTCTTGAATCGGCTGAGATCGATCGATAAAAGACGCAACGAAGTCAGAAAAAGGACATTCGCTTCGAAAGCACATGAAAGCGAAGCGGGGAAGTACCAAAACTCGAATATATGATTAATATTTAACTTTATCGATTTACACAACGACTGATACATATGAGATATGAGATCAGTTAGAACTGAGAGGACGACAAGCATAAAAAGATGCGTAGAAGAGTCTCGTTTACTCCTTGTACTCACATTTTAAGCTCTTTGTACTCACATTTTTTCGAACAATCTCACAAATACAGTCTTCTTGCGACAGAAAGGGCATTTGAGACGGACGTCAACGTAGGTAGTAAGCATCTAGTGAAGACTGCACGATGAGTCGAATTATGGTCCATTCAGATTCCACAACGGCGAGAATAGGGACGAGGAAGGGAATCACTGCAACAATTCCCCCCACATTAGCTCTTCTTCAGTCAGTATATATACACGACGAAAATCCCGTTGTATTGGCTCTGAGAATAATGAAAAATCCCTTAAACTGCTCTGGAAACGATAATGGCGCAAAAGCTCATCTCAGCACCCCTCGCCCACGCCACATCGATTGATTCCCACCCACTCCACAACCACTATTGCGTCAGTGAATCGAAACGATTCGATTCTGCAGCTGACGTTTGACTTACGTTTTCTACCGAATCCCCAATCCAATGACGCTCACATCCAATGAAAACTGCCAAAATAAATGAATCCATTTGTATTCCTCCCTTATTCCCCACAATATGTCCTTCCAAACGGGATCCTTCTATTACCTTTTCGGTTTCTGAGCCCCAATAAAAGGCGCATCGGAAGCCATGCCCAGCATTCCTTACCTCTTCCCTCTCCTTATCCTTTTCTAGCGTTACAGTAGGATCTTACCTCTTTATACTGTAGCCTACAGTAGGCTTCTGCTTACTGTAGGCTACAGTAGGATCTTACTACTCCATACTTCAGGCCCAATCGTCAACGATGGACCGTCTCACTGCTTTCCGCATGCTTGCCATTCTTCTTCTCGGAGCTCTCGCTGCCAGAGTCGACTGTGATCAGTTTTAAAGGAAAATTCAGGGAGGCGACCTACCGCATGAATTTTGCAGGTGACGAGATCAAGCCTCTGACCCAGGCTCAGTGGGATGAACTGGAGCGCGACGCGTTTGTCGAGTTTTCCTCCTCCAATCTGAGACGCGACGAATTCGGTAGGGGATTACTGTAGAATATTCCAACGTAAACTGATTTTTTTGAAGGATTCGACTCCAGCTCGTGGAAAAGTAAGCGATCGGAGGGAGAGGGACCAGTCGCTCGCACCAAGGAGCAGGGCTACCCATGGGGCAAGTAAGAGCCCCCGGTCGTTGGTCCCCGTTTCCCTGATTATCGATCTTTGCTGCCCCTCTGCATTGTGTACTGACTGATCTCCCTGAATAAATGCACTTGTTAGCACACCATGATGTCGTTGGGGAGGGGGGGAGTGGAATTGGAAGGGACGGACAAAGTATACAAATCAATGGCTACTGTAAGTAACAGGAAGAGATCAAGGAAGGAATATATTGATCAAGCATTTCAATAACGGGAAAGAACGATAATACGTCAAATGAGTAGAGCGTCTACGTCATCGTCTACGTACGACGATCGATTTCGTTCTCTATTAGCTCTTGCCCCCACAATTCTTTAGTAGGATAGATAAAAACTGAAAAAGACTCTAGACGTCATCGCTCTTCAATGCACCAAAGAATGCACATTGGCGCAAGGACAAAAATTCTTGAATTGGCTGAGATCGATCGATAAAAGATGCTACGAAGTCACAAATTGGACACTCGCTTCGAAAAAAGTTTTACATAACACACTGCAGCCCTATTGCTCATTATGTTCACTTCAAAAGTTACTGAACTTCCTTCGCACGGGGATAAAAAATGATTATAAGTGGTCCGAGAATAAAAAGCGCATACTACGGTAAAATGCCTTTGACAAATTTAATAGCAATACACTGAAAAACACTGAAAATTTCAGAAGTAATCATCCTCTATTCTTTTGTTCCAATAGGTAATCGGCAATTTTTGAGCCCACGTGTTCCGCCATTAGTGGCAGTATTTCATCGTCCTTTCCCTTTCCCTGAAAGTTTTCGCTTCCCTGAGATAAGATCTTTGCGATCTCGCTTCGCTTATCGAATAAATTAAACGTTCACACAAACATCGATCGCCCGCCGTGGGAGACTTCACAAGGTCACACCACTTGGAGGGCCGTCAAGAGAAGTTTACCTATCTACTTTCACTCTACTCCTCTCAAAATTGAAATTGAGATTCGTATCGCTACTTTTTTTTAAATGTACATTATTTTCCCCAACTTTCCCCTTACATGGAGAGAATGGTTGTTTCCTTGAACAATTCGGTGTTGGAGGTTATTCTTTCGTATAATATTTTCGGTTTGAATAATCCGATTTCCCCATTTGTTTTCTCACTTCATAATGTTCAATTCGCACTCAACAAAATTTCGCAGTGACTAATCCATTGAAAAGTGAAAAAAAGTCAGATTAATGGTCCATTTTAACGGCGTTTTGGCTTGTGTCTGCATCCAAATCACAGCGGTTTTTGCGAATTCTTGATAAGGACGCTTATCAGCTGCAGTGATGTGTCTCTCGCCTTTCCGAAAATGTCTCTTCATTCCTAGCCTTTGTTAGGATGATATATAAGAGGCCTGCCCAGTGTCGATACCGTAACCATGTGCTAAATTATCGATCTACGGTGGTCTGGGACACACGTTCGTCGCTTTACTCGCGCTAATCTATCGAAACGGTCATTGATAAGAGAGAAGAGGAGGGTAGAGAATGCCATCATCAATCTTCATCTCATCACAGCACTTTCGTCGACGTTCCCTCTCTCTCTCTTTGTATTTCGTTCCCTGTGAGAGAGAGAAAGAAAGTCTGTGTCTATCTGAGTAGTGGTTGAGTGCAAAACTGTCAATCCATCAACGCGACAGGTTCAAAGCAATTGCTATCACGAGCACAAATCGGCTTTACGCTCACATCCACAATTTTCAATCGATGAAGCATCCCTCCCTATTTTGACTCGTACGAATTTGCAGTGTTTTTTTGTCAGCCATTGATAACGGCTTATCAGCTATAACCACGTCCAAATAATCGCTCTTTCGTTTTAACTGCACCCTCAACTCCATTTTTGACTAGACCGACCGTTATAAGAAAATTGCTCCCCCTGAACATTCGGATATTACGACACCCTCCTTAAAGACGCCTCTGATCACAGTCGTGCTATTGCAACTGCAAACAGCTTCTTTGTTATACTGCTCATATGATTAGCGCCCGTTCCGACATTTCTCGGAATACCCCCGAATATTCTCCTTTCTCGCTTCTCCTTCCACCAATATTAAATTATCTCGCGCGTCTATTTGGTATAGTTCCTTTTCGTCCTTTTGCAAAGCCCAAAACGCAGATCTCATCGCCGAGAAATTTAATCTCTATTTGGCAGCCGTCTCACAGTTGAGAAGACCGGCGTCACAAAGGGGCGGAGAGTTGAAAATCTCGAAAATATTTTCGCAGAAATGAGAGGCGCTTTTTTGGTGGCTCTCGGTGAGAGATTCAAAGAGGGGCGAGAGAGTGAAAGTCGTTCATTACGGCTCAAATCTCGTTATCGAATTTGAGTCGAAAGGTGTTTTCACCTGTCTCCCATTTTCTACGTTAAAAATTCACTTTCTTTCTTAATTACAATTTTTTCCTGAGTTTTTTCTACGTCATCGCTCATTACGCGATGCGTCTTTCTCCTTTTTGCGAGCGGGGGGGAAATTCTTCTCTCCTCCCATCTCCTTCTTCTCATTGCATGTAAATGAGCGCTGTAGGGCAAGCGCATTGCATTTTTTTTGGCAAGTAGTGGCAAGCGAGGGGAGAAACATAATCCTGAAAGCTGCTGCTGGGAAGAGAGAGAGAAAGAGAGAGAGAGAGAGAGAGAGAGAGAGAGGAGGTCCGTGTGTTCTCTTGCTCTCCCTCTACCCCACATAGCGGCGACCCTCCAATCCGATTTTCCTCACTCTAACTTCCTTCTTCTCCATAGATTTTAACTACTCCTATTCCTCTCGACTAATTGACACTCATCATGGCGAAGCTTTTCGGGCGCTATCTCGAAGCTATTTCGTGCCAACTTTCACCAAGAAAGAGAGAAAAGAGGACCTCATTTTGGCGTCTCTCTCTCTCTCATTTCGTCGATTCAAAGAGGGGCAAACAGAAAGGAGAAAATTTTCTATGAGAGAAGGCGAGAGGAAGTAGCGCAACGTCCCTTATACTCAAATAGCTGAAGGCAACGCAAATGGGCGCCAACCTGATACCTTAGCGTTAGTATTCTTACCGGTGAGCCCCAACAGAGTAGTCGCATAATGTCGTAATTCTCTTGATTCCGCTTCAACTTTACCTTTTTACCAAACCAAATACTTGGATAGCTCCAACTAGGTGTTCAATACGCAGGGTCTAATGAATGCTCCTTTTGCTTGCGCTTGTAAATAACTCTTCTCGTTCGTTTGTTGCTCCCCTCATTTCTCTCTTCCTATCATCTCCTTTCACTGTTATCTCCCTATTCTCAGTTCTCTTCTCTCCATGTTCCCCTTGCTCAAACCACCGAATAATTTGCAAATGACACTTTTTTGAAATTTCATTTTTTTTTATTTTAAACGTATCTCCTAGGCCCATCTGTTATCTGTAAAAGGGCAATTTCTCATCGCCGAGTGATGCATTCGTATAATTCCACCGCCCGCACGTATTATTCATCCACGTTCTCTCTCTCTCTCTCTCCAGGCTCCTCTTCTTCTCTTCTCACCATGAATTCCACCGACGTTGTAAAGTGTCCTTGTGCCTTTGGCTGTCAACTCTGTCAGACTGAAACTGACAATCAGCCGTTAAGTAAAGAGCACCTGCAATGTGAGTTTACTCTAATAACAACTAAAATAATTATAAGTTTTTGAATAACAATGAACTAATAAAATTATGTCTTGGTGGTCTCTCATAGCACCCAGTTGTAGCAGGGAGAGAATAGTGAATGGAGAGGACATTTTGGCCACAAAATCGCTCACCTAGAGCCTCTCACCTACCACAAATTGATTTACCTTGTATATTAAAAAATGGAGAAATACAATTTAAATATTTGAAAAAAATGGATATTTGCAGTGAGCGTCTCTCAAGTGTCCCTCTACCCAACATTCGCTGCCTTTGATGGACTACGAGACACCGAACGCGATTGTAAGTGATTTGTTTTCTACTGCACGCATAATGAAAACACTTACTGTTGAGTGTATTCTACATTGAGATGACACACCAAGTGTATAATACGCTTTAAAATTCTCCCAATTGGCACACTCTCTGAACGGTCGAATACACTCAATATATCGTATTTTAGTGTATTCATTCTCTTTGTGTTGCCCGACAATTTTTTACCAGAAGCATTGCTGCTTATCCACGAAGAAAGGGGTACCGATTGATTAACAAAAAGGCGCTGAAGTTAGGGGTGACAATGCGTCCTACAATTAGTGAAAGCGAGATGGATGAAAAGTCTGTTCCTTGAAGTAACTTCCGTCTCTGCACCATTTTTTGCCATCCTCAATTTTCGCTTAGCGAGTTTCGCTGCTGTCAATGATCTTATGAACGGGCCGCTAACATTGTTTTGTGCGCCCTTTCAGAGAGAACACACGCCGCGAAGAGAGTGGCAGACGGCTAGAAGGAGAAACGGGGAGAGAGAGCGAGAGAGAGAGAGAGAGAGAGAGAGAGAGAGAGCTCGCCGTGTGGTGGGGATAGTTTATGCGAGACTGGTCGTAATCAGTGGTTTATTCAGTGGACGAGAGAGTGAGCGAAGAGTGATGGCAAAGCTGCCGTGACCTGCACTTTTATCATAACTTACCAACCCAATTCTCTCTCCTTTCCCTTGCCGTGTCCGATGATTATTAGGTTCACACTCCTTTCCTCTTCTTTTTCTCTCTCTCCCTATTTGATATCTTGGTCGATTCGAGAGATTATTAGCTCGACTTTCGCGTCTTTCACTCTCATCGATTGCAGTGCCCGATTTGAGCGCCGGCCACTACGTCGACAATCGAATCTCCAAGCGGCAAGCGGATATCATGGGTAAGGCCTAATTATATCGTTAGAATAACACTATTTATGAAATTTATTGCAAATTAACGAGTGATTATATCATATAATTTTCACGGTAAGCGATAATTTACGGTAGTCAGATCATGAAATTTCAGTAGCGGAACGTCTCGCCATCATTCATCGAGGAGCGTACGAGAACTTCCATCCGGCCGACTACGACCTCGAGAATATGATGTCGAGTAAGAGAGTTATCACCTTTTCTTGGGGGATGAGATACCTTTGTGAAAGTGATTTCCTTGGTTTCGAGTTCCTATTTCGGCGTCCTAGCAACGGTTTCATGTATCACACCTTCCCTAGAAAACACAAAGTAGTGGGTAATACACGCGCTCTACACACTCCATAATTTCCTGTCTCTGAACCTGAACCAAAACAAGTGAAACCACAAGTTCAACTGACATTGCGAGAAGGATTAAACGTTTTAGACTTCGGAATGCTTCTAATTCTAGGAGGTAATCGGGGAATTTTCAAAGGTTCTCTATCGACTATTTGCAGGAGATCAGTGTCTGAATCTCTCTCAAATGGTTCGTGAGGGTCGTGAGTTGTATGCTCCCTTCTATCCCGTCTCTTCTTCTCCTCGATCTCGTCCAGTCGAGGCCGGTCCTCCACTTCGTTCCGTCCACTTCAAGAACCCAAAACACGAGTGCGAAATCACTCGTGAGATGGAACTCGAGGTTAGTTCTACTCATATCCAATAGTTTTTCAACTTTTCTTTTCCGTTCATTATATTATCACTAGTCAACATTCGGGGAGCGATTTGTTCCCTTGATAAATGTGTGTAATCACTTGCCATTCAAGCGTTAGCAGACGACTGAATTATGATCATGCACTGATAAAATAGTTCCTGAATGGAGAAAAATAGCAATCGTTGATTTGAGGTGCAGATCGAGGGTGAGAAGAGAGATTTGCGGGCGGCGAAGAGATGTCGAGCAGATGAGGAAGATGGAATGAGTGTGGCGAGCACGGAGAGTGTACTCAATGGAGTCACTGCTGGACGGAGGAGAAAACAACGTAAGCATAGTAAAGGTAACCTTAGATACCCTAAACGAGCACTAAGCATAAGTATGAACTAAGCCGAATTAGGAGCGCACTTAGGAAAGGGCCAAAGAGGAAAGTTAGCAGAGGGTCAAAGGGTAAAATTCAAATAATCTTCGCTTCAGCCGTGCTGAGCAAGTGGCGTCCGGCGCCTGCAGAGCCTGCCTTCACTGAGAAGTCGCAGAAATTCCTTGCAAAGGTGAGCGCTTTTTTGTATTCTTCCTTTTTTTGTTCAGTATAACTATTAGTGAAAATCAATATCGTATCTCTTATTTGTACATCTTTTGATTGCCGGCACTTACTAGACACACCTGTTGAACTTCTATTTGATTTGCACATGACAAGATAAATATATTATTAACAAATATTTTTTGCAGGACCAGTGGGAGGAGAAGAGAGAAGAGAAGAAGGCTTCAAAGACGACCAAAGTGCAGAGAGCCACTCCTCGTCCTCGCTTCGACTTTATCCGTCGAGCCATCAAAGCAATCCGTCATTCGATCCGAAGAAAGATTTAAAGAACAAGTTTCAAAGTCCATGAGACAACAATCCTGATAGACTCACACACGACTAGAAGTGATAGTGTTCACGACTAGATTTCACGAGAAGATTTCACCTTCTCTACACCCTGGTAGTCATTTGTGAGAGGCATAGTATCGCCAATCCATTCCCACATTTCCGCGCCACACACAATTCCATTTTCTCCTTTGTCCAAATCCGATTTCGGTAATTTCGTTCCCGCCATTCCTCCCTAATTGCCTGAAAGGTCGGGGAGTCAAAGCACTTGTCAAAATGGCACACCCACACGCATATTCCTGCAGTAGACAACTTCATCGAAGTTTTACAATATGTTAGAGCGGCAATTGTAGTTTCATTGTTAGATGGAATCTTTCCATGTCTTGCGTCTGATTAGCACCCGATATTAGTTGAAACGCTCTAATTATGTACCGATAACGATAAAGATAATATTCTGCGATGCCAACCTTTTTTCTGTCTGTTCTGATAGGCATGAAAAGAACCCATACGGAGACGAAGACATGAGGATAAGGATTTTTGAACGTCACCGCGTGCATAATGTGCCTGAATTTGTGAACAGAGAGAAACCACGGCAATAACAGGAAAATCAAGTGTGTTCAAAAAGGAAGTAATGGATTAACACAGTGACACCAGTGGAGCCACAGTCCATCAAAAAACTGCTCTCCTTCCCAGTTTGCTCAGTGCTATTCAACGACATTAAGTGACATCATTTACTCTCGCATTAAATGACCTCCTATGATATTAAGTCATTCATCAATCCTCTCGCCCGTGACTCGTCCGCAACATTCTCGTACACTTTGCCTCTCCCTTCCTTAGACTGTCTCTTCATTCCCCACGCTCTATCTTCTCCTCTCATTGTCTGGCGTCTCCCCAATCAGCCTCCTCTCTCGTCTCCCCAATCAGCCTCCTCTCTCGTCTCCTCTCATCGTCTGGCGTCTCCCCAATCAGCCTCCTCTCTCGTCTCCTCTCATCGTCTGGCGTCTCTCCAATCAGCTTCCTCTCTCGTCTCCTCTCATCGTCTGGCGTCTCCCCAATCAGCCTCCTCTCTCGTCCATTACAGCAACCTCCCATTGGCAATCCTCGCCGGGCGAGCTTCAACCTACCTCGCGGGAAGACCATTGCCCCTTTCTTCAAGTAATCGTCTCTCTTCAGCAGTTCAATGTGATGATCGTCGAAGGTGCACAAAAAAGGTAAGAAAAAACCGTCATTCTATTTTTAGACATGCTCTCTCACCGACACTCGCGTGTTCACCCAGGGATGGTTTTATTATTTTGGAAGAATGTTTTGGAATTTGCAATAGTGAAGTTTTTTTTCAGGCTCCGTGATCAGAAGGAGATCGAACAGGAGGAAATGGCCAAGGCCGAGGCTGCGATGCTCGCTGCTAAGAAGAGACACGAAGAAGAACAGGAAGCCAAGCTGAGAGCGTACGAGGCCAAGATAAGGATCGAAAAAGCACAGTTTTCTTTCATTTCTTTCTTTGATATTATTCGAAACACGAATACCGTGTGTTCCAAGGAATTTTAAACACAAAAACTTTTGTTATAAAAATTGCGAAAAAGACATCCGAAAGTTTCGATCTTATTAATTTGATAGACAAATGTTGGGCGAATATTTAACAAATTGGCTAATTAAATATCTGTCAGGAGGAGCTCCGCGTGCTCAAGGAGCGCCAGGAGCGTCGCAAGCAGGAGAGAATGGAGGAAGAGAACGAGTGGCAGGAGAAAAGGAAAGATGAGGAGGAAAGACGCAAGAAGGAAGAGGAGGAGCGCAAGGTACGGTAGTTTCAATGATACAGCCAATCGATAACTGGTGAAATCACAAAAAAATATCAATGCGTGCACTTTAGAAGAGATACAAGCAGCAGGAGCGCCTCAAGTTGCTGAGAAAAGAAGTGATGAGAATGGAAGAAAGGAAACAAGATGAAGTATGCATACTACTATTTTTTTATTTAATACAATTGCAAATTTGGTAAAGTCATAATCTAAATTTGGAAAGATGTGAAATTAGCTGGTCAAGAAATTTGACTTAATAAAACCATTTTCAGAAAACTATCGTTTTCTAAGATCAAATTTTAGTGTTTTTAATGTTGAGATATAGACATCAAAATACAATATACCCTGATGCGAGTCTTCGATTTCAGGAGGAGCTGCGCTTTCTCAAGGAGTGTATGGAGCATCGCAAGCGATTTCGAGAAGAGGATGAACGACAGTTTGAGATGAGAATGAGGCAATACGAGGAAATGAGAAGAAAAACTATGGAAGAAAGAAAGGTATGGAAATGAAATAATGAATATTTACCAGAGGTTCTTGAAAAAAATATAAGATGGCAGCTGTGAAATGTCAAGGTACTTAGTTCCAATCGTATCTAAAGAGGATTTAAAATCTTCCATATTTCAAAAATAAAGCCTATTTTGTTTTGAGAAGCTATGAAGATCATGAAAGTCAATTGAGCTCCTTGCAGGCTAAATTCGAAGAGTAGTCGAAGCTAATAAATGACGAAATTATCTTCCGCGAAGCTCAGTTGTTGATGCCGGAGCTGCGATGTGAGTTTGGACGAAAAGTTGCTCCTGATCTGAACGATCACATGCACATGTTAAAAGTGCACTGTTTTGTCACTGCTCATTACAATATATGGAAAATCGCGTAGATTTTGAATAGTTCCTGAACTCAAACTATTGCGTCGTTCCTCAAATTATTATTCTCTCAGCCGGTGAGCCTCAAGGTGCTCTTCCTCGTCGTTGCCGTTGCAAGTGCACCTGTGGATCGGAACAACTCGTGCAAAACATACCCCAGGTACGATTACATTACGTCATCATTAGGTAATCACTCTAGTTGTTACACCATCCATTGCAGGATCAATCTGAAGCAGAGGAAGATGCGGCCGATCACTGAGTGCCCTCAGCAAATGAAATTATTGTGAGCTATTTTCCATATGTTATAGGAAGCTAATTTTTTAGAATCTGTTGTGAAATACTAATATGGCATTACGTTTATTAGTACGTTTTCAGGCTCTCCAGTCCGATGTTCGACCGGATGATTGAAGCAAAATACCGTAGTCAACTTCACAATATCCCCATTCTAAAACACCTTTCACATTCTAAAAATACTCCCATAATACCCGATCATGTATGATATCAGTGTGCCGTGTAGATAATTAAAATTTTCCATTTGCCCTTAAAGAGAGAGAAAACACGATTTTGCTGGAGGAAATTGCAATAAAAAGACACGTACAGACAGAGACACAACACGTTCTGTCTTCTTATGATACGTCTCCTGTTTCTCTACCGTTTTCTCTGGATTCCAAATATCGGCGAGATATCTTATAATATGTTTTTTTGGTATCAAATTTCATTTTACTTGCCGGCTTTGCACTGCCTGCGGTACACCGATTACTCAGCAGAGCGATTAATTGAGTCAAAGATTTTGCAGCCCTGTATTGATAATAGGGTTGTGCCTTCGGTAGTGTTGACTTATTTCTCAATTTTTCTTCTACAAGTCTGCTTACAGCAGCAACATATTGTATAGTCCAACAGGACGCAAACAATATTGTGCTTGGAGGTCGGAAAGTGTTTTTTAGCTAGTCCCACATGAGAAGAATTGTTCTTTTCCCCTCCTGCTCAAGTGTTTGCTTGTTCGCTAATTACAAAGAGCAACTAAAATGTCTCCATCAGCACGTTTCATGAGCAGCACTTGATATCAATTCTGACATCATATTTGAACCAGGAAGTGGATAGTATTTATGGTAGTATTCACGACAAAAATTGAATAGTGTCGAGACGAGTTGATATTTCGTGACCTGTCGAGTGATGTATTGGGCAGATGCTTTGACGGAGTCACAGCAGATGGTCAACCAGTATCACAGAATGGTTGCCTCTGGTTGGTCAAATTTCTCAGTAGTGCGTTCCACGATCAGCACATGATACCATTTCTTTCCTCCAGGAAAGTTCTCAGTGTTGATGAATTCCTTCGGCTATCATGCTAAGATGCCCTGCACGACAGCACTCATCCTACAAAATGCGGCAAAATTGTTGATGTTCTCGATACACGATAGTGATTTCATTCCGAAGGAAAGATCCTGATCCCGATACACTACTCCGTTACTGATTTGCCCAGTACACAACAAAAGTCTCCGATTCCAAGGTGCGGCGTAATGAGGGTGATTAGTGTGCACCTCACGAGGAGTCTTTCCGCATTTCCTACTTCACCTGTGATATTCCCGTACCGTCAGTCGATAACAGATGACTAAGGACAAATGCGAGGAGTAAGAAGCCAACTGAAGATGATATTACTTGAAGCTCGGAACCCTATTGATACGGAGAATGAATTTCATGAATCAGATGGTCATCTCTGACCAATAATAAAACCTTCACTTCAAAATTAGGATGGAATCAAATTACAAAACAGAGGCGATAATTGTGACCGAAAAGAATACGCATGAGAACGGAAATGGACGTATAGTGAGGGCATGATGCTCGGGTAACTACAGAACACCGATACTGCAAGACTCAGATAGATCATGTCAAGTATTTCTACATAACCATCAGAACGCGCGCTTTCCCTCACCCCCGGATTACTTCCGAAACGGCTTACAGTATTGCTCCACTGAGTCCGTACCAAATAAGTTGAGAAAAAACACCGTCACTACTAAAAATAGGTGCACCTAATGAACTGCGTCACTTCTCTAATCATCCCATTATCCCCATGGACTCTTTCACTTGACTTGATCTACCCTTTCCATGCTTCTTCTTCTCGATCCTTCTCAACTTTCTTCGCTATTGCCAGCCCATCATCAATCTCCCCCACTCCCCTCAACATCTTCCTACACTCCTCTGTTTTCATCCCTCTCTCGTTTCTCTCTCCCCCATTTCCCTCTGACTTCTCTCCCCTCTCCTCGATCAGCACACTCTCTCGTCCTCCTCCCCAGCCCCCGCACCCGATCCTCCCCGCAGTGTGTAAGACTGCGCCTCGACTTCTTTCTCCGATAATCTCGTCTCTCATTTCCGCTCACTCTCTGGTTTCCTCTGCCCGTCTACCGTCTCTCCGATCCGTCCGATCTCTCGTCCGTTACACAATGGGTTTGATGGCAATCCTCCCCCCTCCGCCTCGAGACTCCTCCTTATATCTGCCGAGGCCCCAGGCATCAATCCACCTTCATTCGCTTCTTGCACTTCGCATCGAACCAGCTCACAAACTTATCCCGCTTTACTTTACCCTTACCCCGCACAAATCCCCACCCTTTGCAGGTTTTTATCCCCCACTCCACATCATCATGTCTGACCAAGAGGAGGAATAGTGAGTTGCTCTTCTTTATTTCTCGACGAAGTGGGCAATCTGACCCACCGGACTCTACCGTATCTAACCGTATCATTGCAGCTCTGAGGAGGAGGTGGAAGAGGAAGTCGCAGAGGAGGAAGCCGAGGAGGAATCCAAGTGAGTCACTATTGATTTTCCTGCGACTGCTCGCTCGACGGCTTTCTTTGCCCGAAAGCGAGTCGTCTCTGTACCCGGTTCTCGCGAAAAACCAACCAACTTTTGCTGATACAATTCGAGAACCGGGTGTTTTCCATCGGCTGCATGTGTGTCCATTTCCCTTCTCCTGTCCTTTCCTCCTCTCCTTTCTATCTTGCAGGGCCGAGGAGGCCGCCCCTGAGGAGGTCGCAGCTCCCGAGGAGGTCAAGTAAGTCAATTGCCCCGTTGCGCTCACTAACTTTCCTCTGATCTAACCCGCAGCTCTCGATGGATAGAACCAGCTAACGTGGGCCCAGATTGGTCGGTCTCAGGCCCTCTCGTCCCGTGGTGCAGCAGAAGGAGCCCGAACCGGCCGAGATGACCGAGGCCGAGGCTGCGATGCTCGCTGCTAAGAAGAGACACGAGGAGGAGGAGGCCGCCAAGCTTCTCGACTACGAGGCCAGAAGAAAGCTCGAGAAGGAGAGAGAGGAGGTCAGGCTTTTTGATCTATCCGTTTAATAGTATGGCAGAAATATGGTATACAGGCAACCTATTCTACATATTCTATACCAAATCTAATCCCATCTCTTGCAGGAGGAGCTCCGCGTGCTCAAGGAGCGCCAGGAGCGTCGCAAGCAGGAGCGCATGGAGGAGGAGCGCGAGTGGCAGGAGAAGAGAAAGCAGGAGGAGGAGAGACGCAGACAGGAGGAGGAGGAGCGCAAGGTATACGGTAGTTCACCAACACAACTAATCGATAACTGATGCCCACCGTAACCCTCTCCTTCCTGCAGGCCAGATCCGAGGAGGACAAGCGTCGCAAGAACGACGAGAAGCTCCGCCGCCAGCAGATGATGGCCGGCTCCTTCGCCGGAGCTGCCGCGTAAGCAACCGATCTGACCCAGCACGACAACTACCGTAATCTAGCAAGATCATAACCGTAACATTTGCAGCGGTGCTCCCGGAGGCCGCAACTTCACCGTCGACTCCAAGGGCGACCAGGCCAACAAGTTCGGCAACCTCGCCGGAGCGCAGGAGAAGGGCGCCGGCATGAGCAAGGAACAGCAGGAGGAGGCCAAGAAGGTGCGGGCGGGACTGATTACTAATTAGTGGGCGCTAATTAGAGCAGCAAGTAATGAGGACTGCATTGCAGGCTTTCCTGTCGGCTGTCTGCCGTGGAGTGGACATCTCGGGTCTTCTTCCCAACGATCTCAAGGAGAAGATCAAGCAGCTCCACTCTCGCATCGTCAAGCTCGAGGCTGAGAAGTACGACCTCGAGAAGAGACACGAGCGTCAGGAGTACGATGTGGGTGGTCCTAATTAGTTTAATTAGCTTAATTAGTACAGAAGATGATCGTTTTCTTGCTTGCAGCTGAAGGAGCTCGCCGAGAGACAGCGCCAGGTCGCCCGCAACAAGGCGCTCAAGAAGGGACTCGACCCCGTGGAGGCCGCCAACAGCAAGCACCCGCCCAAGATCACCGTCTCCTCCAAGTTCGATCGTCAAATCGACAGAAGAGGCTACGGCGACCGTCGCACCATCTTCGAGAATGTCAGTCCCCCCTTTTTCTGCTCCACTAAAGGATAGATAACGTTTGCACTGTGATCACAACGCGTAGTAGCCAAACTTCATTTGCGTCCGCACTTTCACTCGCGCTGATTGCCTATTTACCTGGAAAGGCAGCTGCTTGCGTCTAGTTTTCTCATGATATCGTTTGATCTTTGATCTCTTCAGCCCTTCGTCAAGAAGGCGCCTTCTCTTGTGCGCGGCACTGCCCGCCCGCCCGCGGAGTGGGGAAGAAAGGAGAACGAGGAGCTTGAGCAGCTCAGGTATGACGTCATCACTAGGCAATAGCTATCGTTTCCATTGCAGAAAGAACCTGGAGCCGCCCAAGTACGTGGAGCAGGTGAAGGCCGAGGGAGACGCGGCGCGTCCTCCCGTCGAGCCCATCCCGCTCTCCCTGCCCGATAAGGACTTTGAAGACGAACCCGTCGCTGCTGTAAGCATTACCCTATTAGCCGGCTCGACAATTCCCGGTTCCTCAAGAAATAGTACTATTTGCAGGCTCCCGAGGCCCCGGCCGAGGCTGTCGCCGAGGAGATCGCCGCCTAAACACACCGATGAGTCGTCAAAGACATCCCCCGGTCCTTATTCTACCCTCATGCATATACTCTTTTACAAACCGCTGATGCCTGCCATTATTGTGCCGTGTCGGAAATAAAATGCTGTCGTTCTTCCCTGGGAAGAATAAACGCGAAGTCGCTTGTTCCCTTACTTACATACATCACAATGCTTCACGTAGCCAGTACTTCTATTAGAAGGGGGAAATGGGATTCTTCTGACTCTTCTTGGTCTTACTGTAGTCTATTTTCGCATACATCTGGTTTGCATGCATCTTCTCACTCTTAGTCCGACTGCAATCCAATGTTTCTTGACGGGATGAGGGGGAGATTACACTCTCTGTCTTCCTTTGTCTCATCTCTCCATTAGCCTTGCGGCAAGCCACTTTATTCGTTAACAACGGTTATATTGGGGTACATGCGGGGCTACACGGTAGGCGATTGGAATGGGGCTATCCTCGGGAACTCGCAAGAAGTGGGTGGGATGGGGCAACTGATCTTTGAACTCTGGGTTGAATTCTCAGATTTCGTCTGTGACGACGCTGCGGACTCCCTCAATGCAGCAGAGCGACCGGAGGACGGAGAGACGGCAGCGCTTCTCCGAACAGCACTCGCCTGAACAATTATCGATTGATTTTTATATTTTATCCCTCTCTCTGCACACACAGAAGAAAGTCTTGCATACGGCAAACTCGGTTGGTCTCATATAAAAGACATTTTGTCATTTTTTAGACCCCCCCCCGGTATTACGGGCCGTATGTTAGACTTTTTCCTGTCTGTGTGATGACGTCATAAACAATAGCAAACCCCACCTCCGAGGATGGTCGTCGCATCGAAAGTCGCGTACTTTTCAGCGAGTTGCACTGGAAAGGAGAAGTTGTTATTCAATTAGTTGTCCACTCAAGTGTGCGCACTTCTTTCCGCTTTCCGCCGCTAATTGGAACGAAAACTTCTAATTATCAGTCTCAATTAGAAAAAGTCACGTTAACAACACGAATCATCGTTTATGGACCGGGAAGAGTGTGGAATCGTTAGTGTGCACTGTGAAAATACGGGCCTGAACATGGCCCTGATCCGAATTAGTTCACTCTCATTGGATATTCGTGTCTTTTCCACACAACAACTAAGTACGATTTTTGGATCTATATAGTTGGCTTTGTCGTAACAATGTGGATGCTGGGGCGCACTTTCGCTTTGCCTGTCATCTCATTACTAAGTCATTATCATCTGTAGAAAGAGAGAAGCGAATCATCACACGCATAATTCCGTGGCCAAACTTCTGAGACAGACGAACGCAAGAAATATTTCAGTGGACTATCCCCCTTTCTCACAGTCTTTGGTTTCTTGTTTTCCACTGAAGGAGAGAAAATTTATTACAACCATAAATTGGCACGTACTCCGCATGAGCTACGTTCATTATTTGTGGAGCTCTCTCACAGTCGGTTCTGCTGTTTTCCAGCGAAACGTTCTATCATTTGCAATGGGTGCTTATGAATATGTAATGCGCTCTAGCAATCAAGGAGCCAAGAGTGGCCTACTTATTGATAAATGTGTTAAAATGAAAACTACAAAAACGGTGCTTACTGAGGTAGGGAACGCGGGGATTGCAAAAGTCGGGGTTGATTGTGTCACGGCACATGAGAGTGAGCAGACGTTGAACGTTGGCTGGACACTCCTTCTGAGAACAATTATAAAAATTATTTTTTAATCCTTTAAATTGAGATATTAACAATGTTATCCCTCATGTTACTGTTTTCTTGAATTGTAAGTGCGTTTCCTGTATTGTATTTGTACTGTGTGTTTTCTTGTATTTCACATTGTATTACTGTTCGACCTAGATGAATGTTAATGTGAATTAGCCTACAACAAAGATTTTAGACTTTGGGAGAGTGTGTGGACAGCGTAATGCATCATTAAGATTCGATTACTGAATTTTTGACTCACTCAAACATGACTGGAAAAATGGCCGGCATAAATTGTGGCCTTCTTTGTGTGATACTGTTTATTCAATTGCCTTCTACAACCCTTCGAAAGTTAATACAATGAGTCCCAAAAAAATTGAATTTGACTGGAAATTGTTTGCGAGCTGTCTTAAAGGAAAGGTATGGTCAACACACAGCGTGCGATTGAGGTGCATTCCTCTAATTTGAGTAAGGTCTTTGGCTCGAATTATTTTGTCTACAGCTCTATTGCCTCTGACGTTAATACAAGTGGATTCTCTTTTATTTCAACGGAATTTAAGCGCTGTGATTGTTTGAATATTCATCCCCTCCCAATACTTGGAATAACTTGATCTCCGGTTGCTTTTAGATGAGGTTCGTCACACACAAAAACGCAAGTGAGGAGATGCGCAGTGCTCAGCAATGCGGTTTTGGAATACAAATTGTTTACGGTTTCAATGTTTTCAGGAATATACGCTTCCCATGTTAATAATGAAGCGTTCCTATGTAATTTCCGCTCCCTGCTCATGTACAGTACCCAACTTTGTTTATGGACTTATTGTTTTGTTGCAAAATATACTATTTCTATTTTATAATATTTTACCCCAGCCGGTCTTACCTAAGGGCCCTGTCACAGTGGTTGCTTTACAGAAAGCCCCTAAATTCCGGTAGCAACTTTCCTTTTTTTATTGTACAACTGCCGAAATATTGTTAGTGGCGCGGCTCCATCTTATGAATTACTACTTCTCTTTTTATTGTCGTTGTCTGTCTTGACTATATTGTGCTATTGTCTTTTCCTTTGGAGAGGCATTCTTCAATTTGTATCGTCTCAAAGGGAGCGAAGGCTAAATTTGGAGATTTTTGCGGAAAAAAATAAAAATATCTTCACTGCGTTGTTTTCATTTGGATTGCGTCGCTTGCTCCGGTAAATGCATTTGGGCACGCGGTGAGGTGCGTTGGAGATAATCGTGGCACTCCAAACATCAAACAAGATTTCCCCCACCCTGTCTCCCCCACACATACAAACTATACTTCGCGTGCAAGTGACAGATTTTCGGATAAGAGAAGGTGTGCTTGTGACGTGCATTTCCGGGAATACAAATGTACTGGATTTCATTAATAAGTAGGTGTAAAATAGGTTGAAAATTGGGGAGAAGTGACAGCACGGCAACGACATTTCAATATTGTCGTACGATTACAATATGCATCGTAATCGATAATTCGAAGGTTGTTTATGTATTCATTGAGCTAGTGTCACCCCTCCGGAGTACGGTAGAAAAGAGGAAAAATAGTGCTTACGTTGTTGGAGTCCATGGCGAACTTGGCGCCTGCGTGAGGAACGGCGACAACGGCTGAAGCGAAGACGAGAGCGACGAGTAGAGAATGCATCGGGGTTACCTAGTGATGACGAAATATATCGTAACGTCATTCGGAAGAAACAGGAAGGACGCCAACGCGCCGGAAATTCGCATTTGCATAGAATAAAAGCTGTAGTTGGGGGCCTATTGTTGAGAGAGAGAGAGACTGTCGAGCTAAAAAAACAGGACATTGTGACGTCCGAAATATGTGCGCCCGCCTATTTATACTATACATCTCTACTAGAGGTCGTTATGTCTCTAGCAAAATATCCTATTCATTATACAGGGTCCATTACAATAATTTGCGTGCATGCAGTGAGCGTACCAGTAGAAGCGGTAAATTTGCTCAGAGCATGAAAGTCTACTCAGAGACAGTGACGACGTGGAATAAATTCGCAGAATCTTGGAATAAAATCGAGGAATTCAGAGAGAAAAAAATTAAGTGTTAGCTCGAAAAAATGCTGGAATGGAACGAATGAGGGCGATTCTAATGTGTGATCGAATTAGGGGGCAATGAGGAGGCGTCACTTTGTGTGAGGTTGAAGAGTTTGATGTGAGGCCTGAGAGGAATCGACGGCCTTTTATCCTTCTCAGTGGGCGGAGTCAGTGATGTTCCCATGAAAGGAGGGGGCGGAGTTTGACTCTCTCAATCGCACACACTCTCTCGCCGCTGTCGATCGACGATTGCCAATTTCCTACAGCGTCTTTGAAGGATTGGTGGGCTAGCCTTTATCTGCGAGAAGTATATAAATATTGTTTGAATAGTAATGAATAGAGTATCAATAGCGAGCGCAATTTGAAACTACCAAGAAGTCGAGGGAGGGAAGGGGGATCTAATTACGGCGGGGAAGACCGGATGAACAATTAAGGTGGTATTGTGCAGGAAGGGTTCTTCTTGTGATCTACTTAACACAACCGTGAAAGGGCGAGAGAACGGAAGTGGGGAGGAGCGTGTATATTTAGAATCAATTAGAATTCACAGGATCTGAGTGGTCATCAAATATTGGGCTTACAATGTGTGCATGGCATAAAAATTGTAATGAATTCTCATTGAGAACAAAATGGGGCTATTTGTACGACGGATAGTAGTAAAACAGCAATCTAGCGGGTCGGAGGACGTAATGCAATAGATAGGGCATAAATATAGGGCATAAGACTGTTTGTTTTAATAAATCTTCGCAGTTGGTATATAAAGGAATCATTGCAGACTGTCGATTATCTGTGCAGGAAGTAAGCATGAAAGGTGCTGTTATTGTGGAGGCGGAAGGGGGAACTGTGAGAAATGGAGAGTGAAAACACTTTGACATATGACCACAAAGGAGGAATACTCTAAGAAAATGTCACTGGGATCAGGACGCTGAAAAGTTCACTCGGTCTGTAAGATGTAAGAGAAAGTCACTAGAAAGAGAGACATTTCGCATACATGAAAATTAACATGTTCACTTGTCTCCTGATCCTAGAGACTTTTTCTAAGTATGCTGAGAGCCTCAAAGCATGTGCGAGTTTTCGTAGTTGTGGTTGGTGATCGAGATGCGCTTCGGGTCGGGAGACGCGTGCTGAGAAAGCATACGGTAGCCCGTCGCCTGACGAGGATCGTCCACTGGCGTCTGCAATTAACATGCAATCAGTAATTAGCGATTACCAATTACTTCCACAATTTAGTTCGCTAAATCGCTAGGTATGCAAGATGTAGGTCTCAGCAATCTTCCCCGTTCCAGACTTTATCTTCTATCAACTATCGGATTTCCTCTGTAGGGTGGGCTCCAATCAATGTGAACACTGATGAAATAGAAGAACATTGCCCGGATGCACTCTACGAACCCCACGAAACCCGAGTCGAACCTCCGCCAACACCAGTTCCGAATCCTATTTCTGCTTTTTCTGTTTGTTTTGCCATGATTTGTGGTGTGCGATAAATTGCATCTTGTCTCTTGAGATAGGGGGGGGAGGACATGCGTTCTCCCAGACTTTCTATACGTAAGTATTGGTAACATAATTCTTAAGGGTTAAGTAATAAGTAATAAGTATCTCCACTGGCCTTCTTGAGGTATCCCTCGCATAGCTTGCCCACCACTGCTGCCCCGATGGCGTCGCCGTGCACGTTGACTGTCGTGCGGATTCTGAGCAAGGAGAAGAAGTTGGAGATTGCGTCATCCCTATGCAATCATACCTGTCGAGGAAGAAGTCAACGGGGAAGATGAGAATGAAGAGGTTCGAGGGCAGACCGATAGCGATCAGCACCATGATCATTGTGACGATTCCTGTGAATATTTTTATTTATATATGTTTTTATAATATTTATAAACAAGCTCACCAGCTTGAGGAATGCCTGCGGCGCCGATGCTAGCCAGTGTCGCTGTCAGACTGCAATAGAATCATTACCGTATTCCCTTTCAAAGGGATCAATAAAATTCGCGCACCTGACAAGAATGACCTGGCCAATAGACAGATCTCTACCGACGCATTGCGAGATGTAAATGGCGGCTACGGCTTCGTAGAGTGCGGTACCGTCCATGTTGCTAAAATTGTATCTGCATTTTGAGCAATAGAAATGACTTATTTTTCGTCCCTTGCTCAACCAACTGTGCTAACCCGTAGCGTCAAACGTCAAGATTTGGCATTTGCGTGTTCCTAGTGGGGAGTATTTCTGGCTCAAAAAATTGTTGGAATGTTCATACCCACTAATTATGAAGTGCTTTCCGTCATGCGCACTTGGATTCTTTACTCTCATAAGATCCGATTACGCATCTACTCTCATTTACTCAGCAGCAACTCTCTCACATCATCTTGGGTGTTCTTTTTTGCATTTCCTCTCGCTTCCGGGCAAAAATTAGCTGGAGGCAAAAGAAAGTGCCGGATATCCTCTCAGTGAGTGCGAGAAAGCGGAAGCGCCTACTTTTTCTTCTTCTTCTTCTTTTCCGTTTCCCTCGGCATGGGAAAGAGTAGGCTACTACCGGATGCCCTACTCGGCTTACGTTCCCGAATAACAATAATAGATAGAGGCTTTCTCTCTCTCTCTCTCGCAAATCCGTACTCTTCTTGTTGTTAGGGTGCTGGTAAATAAAGGATGTTGTGGGTCTGACGCATCTATAGATGAGCAGTAATGAACTTTTCGGGATTTAACAAAATGATTTTTTGGGCACAATATTCTTATAGTCGTTTTTCAATTTTTGTGTAAACACTTATAATTGTACATGGTAGCTCCGAGGGGGAGGACGAATCGGGTGACACGTGAATCGACTCCGTTATTCTCCTCACAGCATTTGATCGAGAGCGGCAGCGTCGCCGAACTGGAAATTATGACTTTGAAAACTGAAAAATATGACTTAGAATTCACAGAATTCTTCGAAAACGAAGCAGAAATGCGTCTCGAACATCAGAAGGGAAGGAATCGTAACGTAAATTGCGCGCCTTCCTCCATATTCCATCCCCCTTATTTCCACCTTCAGACTAGTTGGTCGACAACACTCATTGTTCTCCAGAAACGGAGTTATGATGTGAACAGTGCTGAACAAGTCTCACCTACTCAGAAAACATTAAGGACCGGGGGCAATTGAGAATGTCCGAGTCCGAGACCTACGTATTTAAATTTTTCTGGGGAAAAATTTGGATTCGAGTAACTGAGCAAACTGTAATGACTAACATTTCTAATTAGATGATGATGTGTTAATACAGATTCTGATTCATCCTGTTCGTTTTCTGTCTAATACGTTCGTCATGGATGAACACGGCGTCAAGAACAGCGTGCGTGGAGACTCTCTCATTTCAGCACACTCTCTTCTCGCTGAGAACTCACTCTTCCACGTGAGGCAGCCAATTCGACGAAAGGTCTCGAGATCTTTACTAATGATCACAACACTCGAAAGCGAGGTAAGACTCACGCACTTTAGTGGACGTCAACGCAATTCGCACGCACAAATCAACATGGTAACTATGAATGAAAGCTTGATCAAAAACCATAGGTTCAGGAAACGTAATTATTTTAATGATCTTAAAAGAGCCACGACATCTTGGATAAATGCTGAAATATCATGCACGGGGTACAATCACATTGAGAGAACAGTCAGCCTTTCGGTTTGACGGTTTTCCCAACTCATTCTACCCCAACTATCCCTCTTTGGTCACTTCAGTGTCCGCAGAGTGGATATTTAAAAATCAATTCACGAAATCATATTTAAAAAAAACTTGAATCTAGACAGCCTTCTAAATTCTAAATTTATCTAAAAAAATAGTAAATTAATTCGAACCTTGAGCTGGTTGCGAGTGCAGTTAGCAGCGCCTGTGCCATTCCAGCCACGTATCTGATCGGATTGCGACGGGCAAGCTGTAATTGAATTTGATATATTTTATTTATTTATTAATTTTTCTTATGAGAGGTATCACGAGAGATCGTATGTAAAATGGGTCGTTGCGGAACAATTTTCAAAAAAATATTTTTGATTCCGACCAAACTTTTATATTAAAGTACCCAGCAGACGAGAATTCGATTTATCCCGGTCCCAGGTCCAGAGCCGGCTTTTAGGAAATCTCCGGCTCCAAAACCGGAATCACTATAACTTTGCTCAAAAGTGAGCTAGCATGCTGTGGTTGGGCTCAAAATGTTCATAAAAATCGTGTGAACAAATTTACTGTTGGAGACGAGTTTTGTAATCGTTAACTGAAAAAGGTCTGACCGAAAGAGTAAATTTCGAGATGTTCAAAAAAATTTAAGATATCGAAAACGCGAGAAGTCGCACTTTTTTATTGCAGAATATGAAAGAGCTCTTCCAATACGTCTAGGAAAAAAATTAAAACAGAACAAAAAGGGGGGGACCTAAACTCGAAAAATGTCTTTGAATGTGAAAAATCGTAAAATGTCGAAAAATCAACTTTTTCAAAACCAAACAAATAATACTTTTTCGTGCACCTTGCAACACTGTAAGCATATTAAAATTAATATTAGAGTCTGTGAAGCTCCAAGCAGATTGATTTGTTTATTTCTAAAATTGGTTTTCTTCGTTTGTAAAACTTTTTCTATTTTGCGATTTATTTTGGTCTAAATAAGTTTCACAGACTCTAATATTATTTTTAGTGTGCTTACAGTGTTGCAAGGTGCACGAAAAAATATTATATGTTTGGTTTTGGAAAAGTTGATTTTTCGACATTTTACAATTTTTCACATTCAAAGGCATTTTCGAGTTTAGGTCCCCCCCTTTTTGATCTGTTTTATTTTTTTTCGTAGACATATTTGAAGAGCTCTTTCATATTCTGCAATAAAAAAAGTGCGACTTCTCGCGTTTTCGATATCTTAATTTTTTTTGAACATCTCGAAATTTATTCTTTCGGTCAGACCTTTTTCAGTTATCGATTACAAAACTCGTCTCCAACAGTAAATTTGTTCACACGATTTTTATAAACATTTTGAGCCCAACCACAGCATGCTAGCTCACTTTTGAGCAAAGTTATAGTGATTCCGGTTTTGAATTCCTAAAAGCCGGTTCTCGACCTGGGACCGGGATAAAATGAATTCTCGTCTGCTGGGTACTCTAATATAAAAGTTTGGTTGAAATCAAAAATATTTTTTTGAAAATTGTTCCGAACCACCTGCAATCTCTGGTGAGACCTCTCTTATTATCTTTACTTTAAAAAAATATTATCGCATATTGAATAAACATTAGGCATCTCTTCGCCCAGTTGGAAATCGTTGATTATGCTGAATAAGGTAAGGTGTAGCCACTTGATTTGCGCTCATTTTCAATGCGCACACAGCCCCGTGGGAGGGGCTTCCGGGCAAAACGCGGCCAGCCATGCAAGAACTCTCGATTTCCGGCGGAAAATCGACTGCTCAGAGCGTTCGAAACGGTGTGTAGCTTGCTAGGGACCTCGTTTCTCGTTCCATCAAAGTTAGGGAGGGATTCTACAACTGGTCTTTATCTAGGAAAAGGTCCCAAGCTTCAATCGATTGATCACAACGGCATCAACAGCTCGATGAAAATGGGAATACTTTCGATCAAATTATTGTAAAGGTGAAACAAGAGAAACGTACCACAACCATCATCATTGGTAGAACAACGAGACCATGGATTGCAAGCCCGAGGAGAACAGTTATCATATAGCCCATGAGACGCTGCAAACTCATAGTATTATTTGTATTATCTGCGAACTCATAGTATAAACTATTAGCTTGAATTGATTATTAAATAATGTAAAGCCTATCATATTCGCACGACAATTCCCGGTCACAACTGCGCAAATAAGCGAACCTGAAGTTCCTTTCCGGGATTCTTCATGGAGACAATCTGAGCGGCGATGAGGAAAGTTATACCAATTGGAGAATACCTGAGATAGATTAATGTCGCACTGAAATGGAAAACTACGACACTTGTGTTGGATTCATCAAAATAAGAGACGCTATTTTATTTCTTATTTCAGTTCTGTCTTTACAATCACTTTTTACATAGTTTTCACGCTACTTTATATCCAAATATTTTTTCACTTCCTACAATTTTTGAGTTTAGATTACGCAAGATCAAGAAAACAGGCACTCGCCCTTCTTTTGAACTCATCAGCTCCAACTCTAATTGCGCATGGAGATTGCTACAAAATGTGTCCAACCAAATGTTTTAGTCTTTGATTTGAAAAAAAAAGAAATAATGTGCAACGCTCATATTGATAAGCGTCCTCGAAGTGACACTAATACATATTGTTTTGTTTTTATTGATCAAATAAGTACAAGTAAGTAACATCGCACAACTGAATTTTTTTAAACAAAAAAGAACACCGGCGCTTACCAGATGACGAGTGAGATAAGCTTCATGCTGGTCGTCTCAAGACTCTTGAAGAAAAGTTTCAGAGGAATTCCCTCATCTCCAATCCACGAAATTGTAATACCGAATGCTACCGAGAACATGACCAATCCGAGAATATTCATGCCGTCCGAGGTGATCTTCTCCGGTACTTCTTCCAGGAATGCCCGCTCATCTTCAAATAATTGATTATTTTATTCATGGCATTCAATATGAATACTTTTTTTATTAACAATTTTGTTTTAAAAATCTTTTTCCGGCAATAAAGGTGGGTTTTGAGACCAAGGAAAACGAAAACGACACGTCTCATCACTAGGGTACTCTAACTTAAAGTTTTACCGAAATCAAAAATATTTGTATTTGAAAAGTGTTGTCCCTTTCTCTTCATTCTGTGGTGAAACGCGTCGAAATAATTTACGAGAATTTCCGTCGCAAATATTCTCAATGTCCTACAAATATTCTCGAATATTATAAAAACATAAATAATACATTTTTTTTAAATGAGTCGCGTTTGCGAACTTCTGCACACCAATGTCTCAACTACAATGACGACCCTCCACCCCCAGTTTCTGCCCTTGTTTCTCTTCCGCGATTTTGATAATTTCTTTTTTTTATTTATGAAAGAATATTTATCTAAAACAAAATGTCATGCTCCTGTGTTTTGTTCTATTGTCGACTATTTATTTTTATTTTTTTTATTTTATTTATTTTTAGTTATTTTTTTTAGTTATTAGTTTTTTTTTTAAATTTCACCTGGAGTCATCTTCATGACCATGTCGGGGTCGACAGCCCTTGTCCCATTCAAGAACTTCATGCACACTTTGGTCTGAAATTTTCATCTTCTCTGTGAATAAGATAAATGTTTGCCTAGATGTGTAGCGAAGAGATCACTTACGCTGCGGAAAGTTGCCTCCATGAGATTCTCTGGAAACATCGACCTAAAAAATATTTTTTTCTTTTTTGTTCTTTGATTTTTGCACGCAAACAAAGTGTAAATTGTCCGTGTATGTAGTTTGACAACGATTTTGTGCAACACGCGCGTCGTTTAAATTTCCCAGGATCTCGAGAATAAAGACCAGCACCGCCAAAAGAACCTCGTCTTGGGAAAAATGCTGCCGTTGTTTGGCCAGTAAATTTTCGCGCTGACTTCGAAATCTATTTTTAATAAAGACAACATTGATAAGGGACCTTTTGGTACCACTTCAAGAGAGTTGCTATTATTATCCGCCCCTCAAATGATTGTCGAGTCTTCCCTCATTACACAACTCAAATTGTGATCAGCGATCAAGTGACGTAGCTAAAGTTTGAGGAAGGGATATCTATAGATTTTTCGTCTGCTGTTTCTAATTTTGCCAGCATTCCTTGGGATCTTCAAATCCTCGCCGCTTCAGCGTTTTTGTTTCGCTGCAAGCGATCTTTGTCTCCAAAGCACTAGAGAAACCTCGTATTTTTGTTTCCCTAAAAACTTGTTGTTCACACATTGCTCTATTTTCGTGGACCCGGTAATATCATTAATCGATTGATTGAGCAAAATTAGTCCCCTATGGATAAATAGAAAACTCTAATTTTGAAAAAAAAGAAAATACTTGGCGAGATCGAGGATGGTGTCGACTGCGTTGGAGATGCAGGGAGCGCTCTTCGCCTGCTCTCCCACAACCTACAAAATAAATTCGTAGAATACTGCAATGTTATAGTAGCGCGAGAAGTGAAGAAGCCACCATTCGCTTTACGATTTTACTCGTTAGGTTAGGTCGCGAACACTGAAAGTGTTTCTCATCCTCGTATTTCCAGGAAAACAGGGCTGTATAAGCAACCACATTTATATACTCCAGCGCGCAGCATAATAAGACCGGCTAATGAAAGCGCATTTGCACTTTTACTCGTTAAAAAACGGCGCGTGTCTGCAGTACGCTTACGATGGCAAGTGGACAGTAAGAACTTTAAAAAAACTACATGAATGATGATGACAAACTAACCTCCTCAATGTTCGTAACCATCCATTTGCCTGGCTGGATTAGCATCACGAGAATTATGCCTGGAAAAATAAATGAAATTTATTAAAAATTTAATTTATTTTAATTTTAATTTATTATGTTTATTTATTTATTATTTAGTTTAATTCATTAAAATTGCACTCTACACTTGATTCAATTCAAGATACTGAACCCTCTACTCTCTTGAAAGCACTCGTCAAGAGACTGAGTATGTCGACTTCCAAGAGAGTTCGCGCTCTGTGCGGAGACATACCAAGGCATACGGCCATCATAGTGGTTGTGAAGTAGTAAGCGAGCGAAATCGCTCCCAGTTTTCCCGCAGTCTTCGAGTCGACAGACGACAAACTCGATCTGAATTGTATTTTATATTTACTTTTTGAAAAATATTTTTATTTTTTAATTTTATTTTTTCATTCCAACAGGCACTTATTGCGCACATTTCATTAACTAGTGCATAACTCGATAAATATGATATATTACTGTTTTAGCTGTTATTTTTCTTCGTCTATTTTAGTTCTTTTGCTATTATTTTATATTCGTCGATTATTTTCGTGGAGTAAAACTCGAGGTCTTTGTTTCCTTCTCCTACTTCTTTGCTCTTCTAATCCCCCTTAGTTGATCACTCGGCGCACTTCCTCTCTCTCTCTCTCTCTCTCTCTCTCTCTCTCTCTTTCTCTCTATTGCTTGTCGTTTTCAGAGATTTCCCCAAAGGCACAAATGACAAAAACTTTTGAGCGAGCGTAAAATAGAGGCGCTTTCACGACAAAGTTATCTACACCGCACATAGGAAATAATACACATTGTACGGCCATAAGAAGAAGAATATCTAGTATATCTAGTACTTTGGTCTCACTACTTTTCGGAAAGATTTTTTTATTATACCGCAATAAGAAGAAGAATTCTGATATTTAAGATTTTTATCTAAATAAATTTTTGCAAGATTTTTCCTGCGTTCAGCACACGCATGTTACACGACAGCACAGAATCAACGCTCATATCATCTTATACGTGCGCAATGTTTACGGGTTCGGAGCGGGCACTTTACTTGGAAGTACTCAGCTAACATCTTTTTGCCGTCGTTTCTCGTAAACCACTGCAACTCACGATGCTTTCACACTTCCAATTCATCTTACACACGCACCTTTCTATTGGAATTGCAATGAATGCCATTCAAAAGATTCGTCGGAGAGAGTTTCTCTGCTTTGTCCGAGTTTTCCCTCAATTTCTTCCAACTTCCGCTAATTGACAACGCAACATCGCCCCAACTCCGCGGTAAGTTACTCTCGGCACTTTATGAGGAATGATTACTATCAAATTGGTTTTCTGAATCACATAACCGAAAAGCTCTTACAACATCTCCGTTATCCTAAAGGCTAGCGATTAATGCGCTGCAAGAATCTTAGAAATTATCACGTGATCTAATCTTCTGAAATCGCTATGCGACCAAATGATTCCTTCTAATTTCGCAGAAAGTACATGCGAAATTAATTATAGTATAATAATTATATCAAGGCCGCCTATTCATTTTTCATGAATTGTATATCCCATAGTCAAATTGAATATTTTTTAAAAGACAAAAACTGACATAATAGATGACATAATGAGAGGGAGAATGAGCATCTTGAGCATTTGTACGAAGAGATCGCCGGGTAATCGGAGATACGAGAGATGACGTTTGCTCCATTTATCGTCCGAATTGCGCAAAGAGACGCCAAGAATGACACCGCTGATCACGCCGAATACTGAGATAATAATAATAATAGTAAAAATAAAACAGAAATAACAACAAGAAAGATAATTATACAATCGGGAATGACTAGTTTTGAATGGCCATTAGTAGTGATAATAGTGTTTTTTTTATTCTGAAAACATAATAATACATTTTGAAAAAATCAATTTACCTGTTAGTAACAACAATATGTTCTCCTTGCCGAGTCTCGCCATGACCACCCTGCAAAATGATTTTTTTTAAATTGCCAATTTTTACAGTAATCAGCTATCGTAATGTGAACACACGTGTAAAAGTGAGCGAAAGACTAGCTGGATGTGTTTGCCGCATTCATTAGGAGAGAGACACTGCTCATTATGCAGAACCAATCACTCTTAATAATTCATCCGCGGGAGGGAGAGAGAGAGAGAGAGAGAGAGAGAGAGAGAGTCAGAGGCCTAAGAATAGTTGGGGGGAAATTGGGTATGGACATATATTGAGGAATAGTGCAGCATACAAGAAATGCGTCACGCGGCCTGTCCGAGTTTTGCTGTAAATACGTCGCGAGAGGTGTCGATGAAAAGAGGAAGATTAGAGAGAGAGAAGTGAGAAGAAGCGCTCTCACGTCCACACAAACCGAGAGAGAGAGAGAGAGAATACGCGGAATCAGCTACGACATCATCGTTCTAGAGGAATTAGACCAAGTTCACTGCTCTCTCTCGGTAGCTCTTGCTACATGCCAGGAGCGGGGCGGGGAAGTGAGAGAGGGGGAAAGGTAGGAGAGAGGCGAGGATTAAATCCGCCGATCAGGTGTCGTGGTCTGAGAGTTGACCGAGTGACGAAGAAAAATTGATAGGCCGGGGCTCGTAAATTGGCCTTAAACAGCGGCAAAAGCCTTAAACACGTCTTAAACAGCGGCAAAAATGAGGCAGAAAGCAGACGATTTGTCTCTAGATGAATGAGAGAGAAAGTGTGAGAGAAAAAGACTGAAACAATGGGGGACGGTGTGTGTTTGTGTGATGGAAGGCGAGAAGAAGAAGAAGCTAAAAGGAGGAGGAAAGAGAGAGGTAGAGAGAGAGAGAAGAAAGTTAGCTCGCAGTGACTCGGGAGAGATTACCAGAACGGGAGGATTATCACCCCCGAGGTTTGCTTTTTTCTCGCCTAGACAGGATAACAAGCGATTCATAGCGGATCCAAGTTCATTAAGAAGAAAATTACTAGCGTTGTCTGATTAGCTGATTAAGTCATATTCGCATTTTCAAAACAGAGCGACTGAGCGGGCAAAGGGCTTCCCCAAGATAGTATCGCTAAATACTGTTCACTAAATTTGAATAAGTTCTCGAATATAGGCCAGCTGGCGTTCATATCTACTTATGAAATAAAGGCGACCAGAAAATGAAACAATAATAGGTTAAAACAACAATGACAACATTGCCGATTATTTTTCGTCGTGAGCACAAAATAGTTGTAAACCCATGTGCGCCATCTTAATGAGCTATGAAGATAAGGACAACTACCACCTTGGTTTACCTTCTCTTCTGCCGTTATGACTTTCTCTCTCTCCCCGTTTATATTTGAGTATGTTTCTCTGCAAGAAAGACGCGAAGGGCGGAAGCTGCGGGCAGAGAACTACGGAAAGGAAAAAGAGGAGAGGAGGCAGTCGAGATTAGACTCAGACTGAAAACTATCCGAGGAGGAGGAGAAATATGGGAAAATGAGTGATAATTGTGTGGGAGTGAGAAGGGAGTGCAAATGGCAGGAGAAATGCAGAAGAAGAGAGAATCTGAGAGTGACAGTGATAGGTTTGAACTAGCAGATATTGCACAGGACAAAGATTTGCCGATTTTAGGATGAGCAAAGACCGAAAAGTTCGGACAATCACAAATCTACCAACATTTCGCACATTTCGCGTCGTTTATCTCACTAGAACAGTTCAAATTGGGAGTGAAAATAGTGAGAAACCGCACATTCAGATTTAATTTCTAAAAAAATAATTACTGAAGACTGTGATATTTCTCAGCAATGGCTGATTCCGAATCCAGGTGGGTGCGGGGGGAGTCGTGAGAGAGAGAAGGCGAATGAAAGGCCAAAGGTGCGAAGAGCAGCGACAAGAGATGGCAATTACCCAAAAAGGAGAGAAGTTAGGAAAAGAAGAAAAAAGACGAAGAAGACGTAGAAAAAAGAAGAAGTCAAGCAGGAAAATGTGTGTGCCTATTATTTGATAGGTTGTGGAGAGGGAAGCAGAAGAAGAAGAAGTAGAAGTGAATATAGAGCGGGATTGAATAGGCGAAGGTTTGTCGTACTCTTAGACGGGGCCTCGAAAGAGATAAAACGCGACGATAACGGCGCCGGAGGCAAGAGGAAAGAAGGAGGAGGAAGGTTAATCTGAAGATGGAAGGCCGTGACCGGCTCAGAGATCGCCCCGCTGTTGGAAAGGAATTAGGAAGTAGAGGGGCGATCTAAAGTGGAATTGCAATTGAACTAGTCGAATAGACGACAAAGCCTGCATCTAGATATTTGGTTTAGTTTTTAAATCGCTTATCATCAAGAGGCAAAAATCATCAAAATGCCATTCGTATTCACAAGGGAGTCGAATAGGCGTATTGACAATATTGAAAGGAATCATTGTCAGTATATTCGTTTGACTTCGTAAAGGCGATTCATCTTGAATTGTTTTCGGTGTGAAGGATTCTTGTTGGTGTACGAGTGGAATATAAAACGACAAGGCAGCGGCGGAGGGTTCATTCGTGAAATTTTCATTCGAAACAGAGATTTTAAAAAGCTAAGCCGTGTCTTCCAATCGCGATTCATGAATTGTAGAGTGAAGAAACGAATTAGATTGACTTAGGAACTTGAACTTGTAGGGCATACCCATCACACGATGCTCACTGTGATGCGTATTGTCTACAAGGCTTGGATGGAGATAAATTGCATCTGTATTATCTCCATAGTAGATGCTAGGGGCACAACAGTGAAATGGATAGGCGACCGTTCGTGTGACTAGTTACAAAAAATGCTTGAACAAAGGTGCAGCATGTGCGATGCCTTCTTTAATAGTTGAAGTTTGCAATTTTCAGCCCCATTTGCGCCCAAAATAACAGAAAAAAGGTGGCAATGCGGGGTCGCGCTCTTTTGTTCTTCGTAGCAACCATCGTGGGTGGAGGAGAAAGAACGTTGCCCCATAAGGCGAACCAAAACGCGAGGATGAAATGCGAGAAGATCTAAGGAGAACCAAAATTGTAGGTTTGTGAATGAACGAATGGCGCCAATATCTCCAAGCCATGTATTCGATATACTGGAACAGACAAAAATAATTCAAACAAAAGTGGATTTAAACTATTATAAACTCACAAACGCTCGTATAAACGTCGGTCTAATTAAACACGGTACGGGGAAGCGAGAGTGAGTGTGAAAAACAAGAGAGACACTGAGGTAAATAAAGAGAGTACGCACACTATTTGTCCATTTCGTGTACGTAACATTTAGAGTTATAATATTGATACTATGATTGTGCTTCGTCAGACGTGGCTTGCGGATTGTGATTTTTTATGTGGAGGAAAAAAAGAAAACATGGACGTCGTTGTCGGTGCCCCGATTTGTTGGAGGAGAGCAAAAGTGGTTCAGTCAACCACGAGAAACGCGGTAGAAGCACCCACACGGTAGATAGAAGGAAGGCGAGAGAGAGAGAGAGAGAGAGAGAAGAGAGAAGAGAGAGAGAGAGTGGAGAGAGAGAGCACTCAGTCTGATGGAGAGAGAGAGACGGTGCTCAAGAGAAAACAAGAGAAACTGTGCACTAGGAACCGCTCGATTGAGTAATGACAAATATTCTTCTTAATATTCCTGAAGCTCAAAGAAACCAATGGAATATGCGGTGTCTCAGTCATATTTTTCATTGGGGAAGGTTCCTGATTTATGCCCGATCACCGTTGTTAAAGCCCGGAAGCAAAATTTAAACATTTTGACTTAACTTTCACCGTTTCCGGTGCGCCTTGTCTCGCGGGTGTTTTCACTCTCTTTTTCTCCACCTCTTCCGCCATCAAATTATTCATCGAAATCGAGGGCGGCTTTGTGTTCGGGCGGATACGAGAAGTGTCAACATCGAAAAGTTCGGAAAAGCCCCAGACGGATTGTTTTGCCGCCCCACTCCCGTCAGGTGCAGGCGACGCAAATTTTCGATAACTTATGGAATATCGAGTAAAACAAATAAAAAATGTGCCACTTTTCTAGTTGTCATGAGAATTTGTGCATTGTCGACTTGCTTTCGTTTTTGGCGTGGAATTGTCGCGACCAATTAGAAGCGAAAAGGCGCACTCAGAAGCAAAAGCGGCCCGCGAAGGTGAAAGGGAAGAAGAGGAAAGAGTCGAAGAAGACGAAGAAGAAGAAAAAGCAGAAGAGAGGAAGGAGGAAAAGAAGGGGAAGTAGACAAGTCGGAAGTGGATCACATTGAGAGTGCAGAGTGCAATAGAAACCAGAAGGAAGTCAATGTCTGCTCTTTGGAATAAGGACGAGGGACACCATATTCAAAAAAGACATTGTTTTCTCATATGTTGAAATCGAGGGGCAAAAACACTAATGCATGAGAGCGTACGAAACAAGAAAGCCGCTGTAACAATACTTTTTTTTATGATTAGGCTATCACTAAGACATTCCATTGAGTTTTACGAAAACAAATAACGTTGGGCGAGAAATCGTAGCGCTGTAACTGCTCTTTACAGGAAGCGAGCACAATAAAGACGCTTGTCAATGATGGCACTTGCGCTTCTCTCAGTGAGCAGAGGCATAGAGTTGGATGGGCATGCAGTGCAATCGATCATCAAACCAGACCCATGTTATTACAAATTGTATTTATGGACACACAATGTCCCCACTTTAAGAAACCCATCCTTTCGATACACTGTGACTGCAAACTGAATACAGACCAAACTATTCATGATCTCCATTTGCATACAATTGCGTGGTATTATCATACCGAAGTAGACCTGTTGCCACCCACCGTATGCCCTCCAATCTCTGTTTTACTGTAACATCCAACCATTCTTCTCACCTTCTGTCACCCTCCAGTGTATCCCCCTTGTCCCGCTCAGTCAGAGCCACTCGATCTTACCCCATACAAGCCACTCCCCTTTCCTTAATCTTCACCCATCATTTAACTGATCTTTCCGCTGGGTTTCCTCTTTTCACTGATGACTACTTTGTCCCTGCATGTCGTAAGTTCCAGATTTCAATGAAAATTTGTGTCCTGTGATTATAACTTCAGCGATATGCGAAAGCGATATGCGTGATATTACCGCACACAGCTTTTAGGCTCATTTCACTGATTTTTCCAAACAAGATCCATTACTATTTTTTGGCTTCTCAATTTCGACACTTTCTCGTACAGCAACCATATCTTTCTCTTAGGTTGTCCCTAATTATTTCCAGTGCACTCGTGCTCCTAAAATTCGGAACGCAAAAAATAGATTGGCCAAATTCTCTCGAATGTACGAGTTCCCTTTATCTAAACAGATTGCACGTACTCATGATAATCAGTGTATTTCTCTTTTGTCTTTGTTTCACTTAAGAGACCATCCACGAGAAGCCGGACTTACCCCACGGATGGCTTTTTTGCAATCAATCAATCAATCAATTTATCATATCAGGCGATAATCGCTCAGATGAGGATGGGTCGGTAGTCTTCATAAGTTGCATTCCACCAGTTCGCGCCGATTGCTCTCCTTAGGTCATCTCTCCATCTTGCTCTTGGCTGGCCTGGGGGACGAGTTCTGCTGTAAGGGGTCCACACGGTAGTCGCTCTGCACCATTTCTCCGTATCCATACTCCTCACTTTCAATGCCCATTGAGCTTTTCGTTTGAGGCTTTCCTGTACCCAGTCTTTCACTTTGGTGATTTCCCGAAGTCTTTCATTTCTCCAGTGATCTCTCAAAGTCACTCCAATCATTCTTCTCTCCATTGCTCGCTGTGTGACGTTCAGCCGATTTCTCTCATTCCCTCTCAAAGCCCACACTTCACTCCCGTAGAGTACTGTAGACGTGATGCAGCTCTCAAACAGTCTTCTTCTGGTCTTCATAGGTAAAAGACGGGACGAAAGAAGGTGAGACAGTTTGCTCCATGCGAACCATCCGAGTCGAATCCTATGTTCCACTTCTTCAGAGATATTTAGGGGAAGACTAATTGTCCCTCCTAGATAGGTGGCAGATGGAATGACGTTGAACTTGTTGTTCTCGATCACAATGGGAGCTCGGGTCGTGGTGCATGAGGTGAGCAGATTAGTCTTCGAAGCATTGACTTCGAGACCAACTCGAGAACATGCATCCATAAGTTTCTTCAGCATTCTTTCCAGCTCTGGACGTGACTTTGCAATGAGTGCCACGTCATCTGCGTATTCCAAATGGGTCAGGTTCCTCCCATCGATCCTAAGTCCATCCTTCTCCCAGTCGATGTCGTCCATGGCGAATCGAAGCACAACATTGAACAGGCGAGGGGATAAAGTGTCCCCTTGGCGGACTCCTCTTCTAACGTCGACTGGAACGAGATCTTCGTTGACTCTGATGAGTGTTGAAGATGACTCGTAGATACGGCGAAGAAGATCAACGAGGGTGGGATGGGCTCCGGAAGTCCATAGTGCTTGCCAAACAGCGCTCCACTCCACGCAATCGAAGGCTTTCTTGAAGTCGACAAATCCGAGGTAGAGGGGGATACCGTACTCGTGGGTTCTTTCTGCTACCTGCTTGATGGCATGCAGGTTGTCGAGGGTGCTGTGCCCTTTCCGGAAACCGGTTTGGGTGTGCGATTCCGCCTCTTCTAGCGAGCCCTCGATTCTTTTCAGAATTACCCTCGTGATGGTCTTGAGAGTAACGGTAAGCAGCGAGATGGGACGGAAGTTGCCGATGTTCGTAGGGTCACCTTTCTTGTGGAGAAGTGACACAACAGCTTCCACCAAATCGCCGGGCACGGGGTCTCCAGCTACCAGGGAGTTGAGAAGGTCGGCGAGAACGAGAGCGAGGTGATCTCTGGAGTGGTAAAGCATCTCGGGGAGGATTCCATCAGAGCCGGGAGAGTGACCACATTTGAGAAGGGACATTGCTTGCTTAGTCTCGTCGGGGAGGAAGGGAGGGAGGGGGTCGGGTGGTCTCGGGGTAACTGCCAGTGGGAGCGCCACCGCAGGAGTGTAGAGGGACTGGTAAAAGCGTTGCACAGCATCCATTGTGGCAGCTTGGGAGAAAACGCCAGTGGCTGGGTCAGGAACAAGTAGACGCTTCCGAGATGTTTGCAGGTTGAGCATCTCCTTGACTATACTCCTTCCCATTGCTGCTGCTTGCCTCGCCTGTGCCTCTTTTCTCCTCCTGATATCCTCCTTCAGATTCGTACGGGCTGCATTGCAGGCGACTGAATAGGCTACGGATCCTTGGGGATTGGCTTGTTTTTTTTTTTTTTGCTTTTTTTTTTTTTTTTTTTTTTTTTGCATTTTTTGCAACCTATGCCAATAACTTGGTGGTGAAGTCAGCATCACGAGTGCTGATATTTTGCCATGTAACTAGTGATATATCATTTGCCTAAATTGCCGTGAACATTTTTGATGCGATTATTTCATCATTAGGTTAAAAAATTTCAACATTGTTTTCGACCATGACCCCGGGTTCATGGATTTTTCGAAAAAAATTTTTTTTCCAAAAGTCGATGAATGTGTTCTAAATTTGTTCAGAAGCTGATGTACAGTAAATTAGCACCACCCTTGACATTAAAAGTGATAGATACTTCCAGTAATAATGTGTTTATATTGAAATTTAAGTTTTGAATTTCTACCGTAGGCTACATCAGGGTGGTCAAATACTGCGATGTTAATGGTCAAATATGGAGCACATTTAGTGTCTTATATCTGCTGAACAAATTTAGAACACATTCATCGACTTTTGGAAAAAAAATTTTTTTCGAAAAATCCATGAACCCGGGGTCATGGTCGAAAACAATGTTGAAATTTTTTAACCTAATGATGAAATAATCGCATCAAAAATGTTCACGGCAATTTAGGCAAATGATATATCACTTGAAACACGTGATATTTATAAATCGGGATCGGAAACAACGCCACGTACTGTCCAGAGTGCGCTAAGAGCTGTCGCTTTACCCACTTACACCGTCCCAGCGCATTCCAACCTGAATAAATGAAGTATGTACCCTAACGTATCTTTTGACGAGGATTCGGAAAATCATAAAAGATTTTTCCTACTTGGCGATTTTTTTTCCAGGACAATCAAAAAACGTCGAAAATTCAGATTTTCCAGTCTTTATCGTTATCCATTCGCTTCGAAAATATTTTCATTGTTAATATTTTCGCAAAATACACCTAGAAAACATATAAAAACTTACTTTTTAAAAATTCGAAAAAATCGATATCGAAAGGTGGGGTTACTGTAACTTTTCCGTGCGGGACCCAGAACCTTAGTTACTTGGCAAAATATCAGCACTCGTGATGCTGACTTCACCACCAAGTTATTGGCATAGGTTGCAAAAAAGCCATCCGTGGATTTCCCCTCTGCGTCCCGGCCTCTCGTGGATGGTCTCTTAAAAGCCCATAGCATCACTTGTCTACAATCAGGTAATTCAAAGTTTCACTTGTGCTCCATACAACATGATTTTGCATTTTTCCACATGACCTCCTTTGCATTTCCCAGACGTCATAAATGTCGCTCGAGTAACTTCCACACAACTTCTACATATTTCCGTTTACCTCTGCACACTAACAAACCATAATTTACCCTTTCCATTCCAGAAACAACATGATTTCGGCAGAAATTCAATTATCTCGAGGCATTGCCACATTCGCTGCAGATTCTACTCGACTGAGACACTGCGGCCAGGCCCCTAATTGATTTGTTCCCACTGCTCCTTATCACCAATGTATTGCATCTCTCATTTGAATGTCGCCTCTCTCGGCCCTAAACAGCTCACTCACCCACCGAGGCAGGGAGAAGAGCGGCTGGCTTCTCTCTCGCCGTCCCGCACTCTCTCACTCTTCTATTGAGGCGAGAGAGTGTGCGAATTGGAGAGACGGTAGTACACACCGTCTCTTCATATGGCAGCACCTTCTCTGTCCTACTGCACCTTCCTCTCCTCTTCCCTCTTCTCCTCTCGAACACTGTGTATTCTTAGGCGAGCCTCTCTGGCTAGAGAGACGGGGCCAACTCAGCTCAACATTGGATCTTGAGTGCGCGGTTTATTAATAGTCTCTCTTATCGGATAACGTTCGTATTTCCTCACGATCAGCTAATTTCAGCTAAGTACTCATCCATTACGCTTCCACAATTCGCGTAATATTGAGCATATGTAATGTTCGCCCTTCTCACAGAATTCACACATCCGTTTTCCTTCATTGTCATCAATGAAATACTTCAAGCGCGATTTGAATTTCTTTTTTTTGTTGAAACAATTAATATTTCTTCTTTATCTTTAGATGCGAACGCACTGGGCTCGCCAGGGTCGACCGGCGACGTTGAATTGCACGTTGAAAGCGCCAAGTGATTCGAATTTCTCGTTGGAATGGAGGAAAGACGGGCAGTTGATTCATTCTGCGTACGGAGATGAACCAGGACACTCTTCACCTGGATTGCAAGGCGAGTTTCAAGTTTGTTTTGGACAACTCATTATAAAAATCTTTAAAAATCTATTTTATAGAACATTTTTCGCTTAGTTTCATTCATACTTTGATTTAGGTGTACCAAAATAGTTTTGAAAATAAATGGAATGACTTTGCAGGTAGAATCGGGCGTTCCGATGCTCTAGGTTTGACTGTTCATTCGGTGCAGCGAGAAGATGAAGCAGTCTACTCCTGTTCCATCGTTCGATTCTATTCGACGGCTCCGGCCGCGCCGGTCGTCGGCCCGCCTGTGAGATTAGTCGTCAATGGTAAGAAATGCAAACCACATTATTTACCCAGCTCGAGCAATACTCCAATAGGGGTCTTATGAGACCATCCACGAGAAGCCGGACTTACCCCACGGATGGCTTTTTTGCAACCTATGCCAATAACTTGGTGGTGAAGTCAGCATCACGAGTGCTGATATTTTGCCAAGTAACTAAGGTTCTGGGTCCCGCACGGAAAAGTTACAGTAACCCCACCTTTCGATATCGATTTTTTCGAATTTTTAAAAAGTAAGTTTTTCTATGTTTTCTAGGTGTATTGTGCGAAAATATTAACAATGAAAATATTTTCGAAGCGAATGGATAACGATAAAGACTGGAAAATCTGAATTTTCGACGTTTTTTGATTGTCCTGGAAAAAAAATCGCCAAGTAGGAAAAATCTTTTATGATTTTCCGAATCCTCGTCAAAAGATACGTTAGGGTACATACTTCATTTATTCAGGTTGGAATGCGCTGGGACGGTGTAAGTGGGTAAAGCGACAGCTCTTAGCGCACTCTGGACAGTACGTGGCGTTGTTTCCGATCCCGATTTATAAATATCACGTGTTTCAAGTGATATATCATTTGCCTAAATTGCCGTGAACATTTTTGATGCGATTATTTCATCATTAGGTTAAAAAATTTCAACATTGTTTTCGACCATGACCCCGGGTTCATGGATTTTTCGAAAAAAATTTTTTTTCCAAAAGTCGATGAATGTGTTCTAAATTTGTTCAGCAGATATAAGACACTAAATGTGCTCCATATTTGACCATTAACATCGCAGTATTTGACCACCCTGATGTAGCCTACGGTAGAAATTCAAAACTTAAATTTCAATATAAACACATTATTACTGGAAGTATCTATCACTTTTAATGTCAAGGGTGGTGCTAATTTACTGTACATCAGCTTCTGAACAAATTTAGAACACATTCATCGACTTTTGGAAAAAAAATTTTTTTCGAAAAATCCATGAACCCGGGGTCATGGTCGAAAACAATGTTGAAATTTTTTAACCTAATGATGAAATAATCGCATCAAAAATGTTCACGGCAATTTAGGCAAATGATATATCACTTGAAACACGTGATATTTATAAATCGGGATCGGAAACAACGCCACGTACTGTCCAGAGTGCGCTAAGAGCTGTCGCTTTACCCACTTACACCGTCCCAGCGCATTCCAACCTGAATAAATGAAGTATGTACCCTAACGTATCTTTTGACGAGGATTCGGAAAATCATAAAAGATTTTTCCTACTTGGCGATTTTTTTTCCAGGACAATCAAAAAACGTCGAAAATTCAGATTTTCCAGTCTTTATCGTTATCCATTCGCTTCGAAAATATTTTCATTGTTAATATTTTCGCAAAATACACCTAGAAAACATATAAAAACTTACTTTTTAAAAATTCGAAAAAATCGATATCGAAAGGTGGGGTTACTGTAACTTTTCCGTGCGGGACCCAGAACCTTAGTTACTTGGCAAAATATCAGCACTCGTGATGCTGACTTCACCACCAAGTTATTGGCATAGGTTGCAAAAAAGCCATCCGTGGATTTCCCCTCTGCGTCCCGGCCTCTCGTGGATGGTCTCTTATAAGAAAATACAATAAAAAGGGAGTTATTTGTGGGTTATAAATTTTCAAAGACTTATGTGTTTAGCCGCTAGACACAGATGCGCCGAGTTGAAAGAGGAGACATAATAAATAGTTGCAGTGCCTCCTATCATCTCCGAGCCTTCTCACGGTGAGATTATCTTCGCCGAGGAGAGCAACCCCGCGGAGATCAAATGTGTATCCAGCGCTGTCCCACCACCAGAAGTCAGCTGGATCAAGGTAACCTTTCCCATTTTTACCATTTCAATTCATAATAAATTGATTAATTTTCGTTGCTTATTGCTTTTTTCGATGATTTTTTTTGTTATTTCATTCTTTACTGAACCTCAACTTTATTTCAGAACGGCAAGATAGTCAGCGCTTCCAATATCCTCAGTATTCCCAACGTGACTGTCGGACATCAGGTACTTGTTTATCTATTCAACATTCTGTGTAACCTTGTTAATCAAAATAAACGTTTCCGGTGTATGATAGGGCCCTGTGAACCGCACTTCACATTTTGACATCAATTATTTCAGGGTTCATACTCCTGCCTCTCAGCGAACAGTGAAGGCCGAGTAGAGGCAGTGATTGAGCTGAGATTTCCAAGTGAGCCATAATTTATCTCAACAAAATTTGCATTCATCTTTAGTTGGCATATTAAAAAGCTAAAGAAAAATGTTGACTGAGTACACTGGTCACTCATATCGGTCATGTCTCACTCTTGGTGTAGTATAACCGGTGATTTTCTAGAAATGTAAAATGAAATTCGTTACAGAGCGTGTCCACTTCGATTATCCGCCTCAGAACAAATCAGTGGTTGCTGGTTCGAGTTCCTTCTGGAACTGTCATGCTACGGGATATCCCGATCGCATCAATTACGAGTGGAAATTCGAGGGAGCGCCAGTGAAATCGACGGCAGTTGGAAAAAGAGTCCACACAGGGGTAAGAAATACACAAACACTTTATAAACACGTATACGAATATTTAGCATTAAAAGATGTCCTCGTCAATAATTGATGTAGCCAAATATAGTCGAAATAGAATCTAATTTTGATGGATTTATGAAGTGTGATTAGGAGACAGATAATAATCCATTTGAGAACGGCGAACTCGCGATTCGTGATGTCAAGAAGGAGGACCGTGGCTGGTACACGTGCCACGCAAGCAATATCTTCGGAGAATCAATGACTGCTGCTTATTTGGACGTGCAATGTATGTTTTTAATGTTTTTTTAAATATATGTAAACACGATCCCTGATAGTTGAAAATGCTTCCTTCGAGTTCACTTGTTCGTGGATAGCATCCAAGGACAGCCATAAACCAATGTCGTTCTCTTCTCTTCTCACTTCGCTGTAGTACAAAGCGAGCTCAACTTTCGCACAAAAGAGAGAAAGAAGTTCTTGATCGACGCGTGTTCTAATGAGAGAACCGGGGCAGTTCGCGTGTTCAAGGTTATTCTGGGATGTAAAGAGAGAGACGGAAAAGAACGATCTTGCCAGAGTCGAACAGCGATCAAATCTCAGAGAGAGCGAACTGCGTTAGGTCGCTTACTCTAAACGAAAAAGTGCAGAGAGATCTCTTTCAATTCAACTTGGCTCATTGACAGATTCGTATCACACAAATTGAATTAGTATACTAATATATATAGCAAATTTCTGTTATACTAATAGTGTACCATGTTAAGAAATGACACAGTAGCTAGATGCGGCAAGCCCGTAAGCCAGCTGCTGCGAGTAATACGGAAACTGCTGTATGACTGATTCGCTCCATATTTTCATTATTTCAGATTTGCCTGAGACACTCTCCAACAATCCAGAAGTGTACACACTCGGGGTCGGGTCAAACGCGACTCTGAAATGCGCAGCCGACGCAAATCCGAAAGTGACCATGGTGAACTGGTCGAGGAACGGACACTTTGTTGCCACCAAGGATAAGGTAAGCGAAAGTACCCAAGGAGGCTTCCGAATGTTCACAAACCCACTTTTATATTGAACTAGTTGATGATTCAAGCAGAGTTTGGTCAAATATAATTATAGCGACTTCTGTATTTTGAAAATACAGGATTTTCTCGAGTTGCACAACGTCTCAATGGACGACGCTGGTCTCTACATCTGTGAGGTCTTCAATTCGCTCGGAAGAGGAACGCCGTTTGAGATGCACGTTATCGTCGCTCGTGAGTATTCATTACCAATATTCGATATATTTTATCAAACGGGGGCGACAGAATAATGTGAGGCGAGGACAGTAAACTATTACTCTCCGCTGAGGAATATCGATTTTGTATTGGAATGTTCATTCAGAACCTCCTGCATTCATCGTCAAGCCGCCTCCTGAGATTCGCGTCAAAGTGGGCGCGAAATTGGATTTGCGATGTGCCGGATTCGCTGATCCATCGCCCATTCAATACTGGATCAGAAATCAAGTGAGACCTCCACCTCCATATTCCTCAACAGAACCAGTTCATTACTGACCGCGTCTCACCACTATTACTCCACTTTGAGCAATTTCTACAGAGTGCAAGAATAGCTATGCTTGTTTTTGTTGTAAATTCATCCAAGTGATATTACATGATGATGAATCAGATGAACTTCTTGTCCAGGAACGCACCGCCTCCGAGGGATTCTCAATCGATAATGTGACATACGAGGACGAGGGAATCTATGAATGCATCGTCAGCAATGCTGTTTCAACGATCAAATCAGAGACAAGAGTGCACGTTGAAGTGAGTTATGATTTATATTGGACAAGAACCCATCATGCATTCTTACTGTTACTGTGGGAATACAGGGCAACTAACAGTATCGTAAATCAATTTGTGTTATTACAATGAGTGTTTATTTTTTTCGATGACATCAAGGGGAAGAAAATACATTTTTTTCTTTAGGACACTCGTCCTCAGCCGCCAGCTATCAAAGAGGTCGAGTGCGACGGTGACAGAGGACTGCGGATTAACTGGCAAGGAGGTTGGATAGTTATATCAGAAATCATATTCGATCATACGATTTCGATATGAGCCCTGATAAGGAGCAAATCACTTAGTGTTTTACATCGATCGTTTCATTCTCAACGAGCTTGGAACATTTTAGAGGCCAAAAATCATTATTTTTTTCAAATCAATAACGGGTTTAGGATTCGACGGTGGCCACCCTCAGCGGTTCATTGCGTATGCAGAAGAACTCGGAGAAGAAGAAGAAAGATCGACGGCGATGGAAAGAAGAGCGGAGACTGATAACACCGAGGTTGGGCATACAGAAAGCGAAATACATGTGTCATGCGAACGTATCACATCACACTATTTCAAAATAGAGTAGAAAAACCGTCGACTATTATGGGAACCGACAAAGTGGAAGGGGTATAATAGGGAAAACCATGAAAATTAATTGCAGGTCACCGTTGAGAATCTCTCTCCCTTCGGAAAGTATCGTATCACTGTCGAGGCCGTCAATCGATTGGGCAGTGCGAACTCGACCTCTGTGGATCGGCATGGTCAGTCTTCTATCAAAGTTGTGGAAAAGTAATTCTATAAAAGACAAAATGCTACTTCTACATTGTGGTAGAGCGAAACAGTCGATGGCTTATATTTTAGATTGGAGTATCAATATAAATAGCGATAAATATTATAAAAGTTAAATTTCTGCCCTTTCAGTCTGCACGAAACTCGCTTCTCCGGAAGATCCTCGATTAGATCGAGATCGACTTGTGTGGCAACCAGTAGAAGGAGCGCATTCATACAGAGTAGAGATGAGAAATGGAGGAGGCCAATATGCACAAGTGGTAACACAATTTAATTATACCCACTTACTATCCCTAAATAGGTTTATTATTTTTCATCGTTTTGAATCTTTTTAGCAATATTGGCTGAAGGGGAAACATCTTTTTAAACTTTTTTCGTTTTTGATAACTCTTTTTCGTCCAGGCCGAGGTTCTGCATCCTCACTACACCATTTCCACTGCCGCTCGTTTGAGTGAGGAAGTGGATCTTCGTATAATCGGTCTCCGTCCGCCCTTCGCTCCCTCAACTCCATCGAGACCAGTGACAATTGCGATGAGAGGTGACCGACCAAAATATGAGACATTTCCTAAAGTAATCAGTCCGGGCACGAATGTAAAATGGCTTCGAATAGCTTCGGGGTCGAGATTTCAAATTCAGTAGAAGAGTGTAACGTCTTTAGTGAAAATGTATCTTCTCGTCTTCTAGAAATGTATACTGTCCGATTCCAAGAAAGCCATGAACCGAGAGATTATAGTGTGAAATCGCCAGTCGTTATCTGCTGCACCCCGAGGCACTCCGCACCCCTAAAATTCCGAGAATAACGCCTATCTCTGACCAATTGATTCGGACACACACTGATATCATCTGTGCACTCACAGACAGATGATTGTCGAGGACAAAACTGGCGAATACCATGGGGTCGATTGGTTGACATCGAACGATATCGAATTGCAATGAGACACGTCGTCGAAATGCTGATAATGGTGCCAATCAGCGGAGATTTGCAGTGACGAAATGGGGAAATATCAGCATTTTACATGGTTCAGCGCAATATTCTTGATATAGAGTTGTGGATTTGGAAACAGATTTGTCAAGAGTCGGTCTTACTTGTGGACCCGACAGAGAAGTCGCTAGTCAACGTAAAGTCCTCTTGATTCCAGTAGACACTTTTTCGAGCTTCTATCAAGAGTAGGCTTAGATGTACATGGGTGGTCATGGTAATTTCAGGCTAATTAAGGAATATTCATTCAGTTTTCTCAGTCATTTACATTGCAGGCACGTCCCAAGACGGCAATCTCTTATTCCGATTGTGTGGCGGTTTCTTCTTCTTCATCTTTCTCGCTCTCATCTTCCTCTTCGCTCGGCGAAATTCCTCCAAACTCCGTCGCAAGGAGAAAAACGCCACCAATTCTCCACCATTCCATTCCTCCGGTGAGTGAAATTATCAGCAAAACGCAAACACAAAAATCACACACCCACGTGGCCCTCTGTTTGAACGGTGAGCCAGTGCGTTCGTACCGTCGTGGCCCTGTGGCCTAATGGATAAGGCGTCGGTCTCCTAAACCGAAGATTGCAGGTTCGAGTCCTGCCAGGGTCGAGAAGTTTTGCAAGTTTTTTCTATTTCAGGTTGCGCCGTGAACACTCCCCAGATCGTGCGACAGCTGTACAATAACTCGAATCCGTTACCTCTCACAAACATGTGGGTTTGTTTACTGCGATCTGAACTCTTCATCTTACATCTCTTCTCTATTTTCGCTCCCCACCCATTATCTTTTTCTCCGCTTCTCTCTACTGTGTCTATCATATTTGAACGGGGCACTGATATGACGTCAGAGGCACGTGGTCCCGTACAGATCAAACATTCACGAGATCAGAATGACTAGAGAGAAGGAGGGAGCGAAATTGGTCCCGACAATTCCAATTCTTTCGCGGACATTATAGACGACAGAAACGCTTCGTACACTGATCTGTGCTGCTTCAATTAATTTTGTTTTTTTCTAATATTCTGTATTTATAATTAATTTTCAGAGTAGATGAGGATATCGGAGAGGCGTGGTCCGATGGTACGAGAGACCATGTTGTCAGGTGAGCTGTGTTTTTGTGGCCTACCGTAGTCCGGCGAGAATTGTGAAATGGCCGTTTTCTCTACCCTGATAGGCTGATCTTTTGACACTGCTTTTCTCTCTCTCTTAGGTTTTTGAGCGCTGGCAGACAGAGAGAAAGAACAAACTGATGATTGAACGGACGGAAAGAGAGAGAGAGCGACATTTCTCTCCAAAAAGTGCACGCACTCTCTCTCATCGTGACTGTTTGGCCTGTCTAATCCCTGTCTCTGATTTGAAAGAGATGTGACAGACAGAAAAGGGCAACCTTAGATTTGGAAAAAAATGGCACAAAATAAGTCTAGGACAATTTCCCGCCAGGAAACTATTTATCCAGATGCCTCGATGGTCCCTCCTCATCCAATCGTGATTCCACTCTTCCCTCTCGTTCTCGATCTCGATCCATCGTCCGATATGACCACGATGCCCTGTCGATTGAAAGGGAAAGCGTTGTTGGAGATATGTTGAGGTAATAATTATTCTAAGAAAAACAACGAATGCGACTAGATGCGAAGAAGTGAATGGGCCCTGCGGATTGAACTGGCCGATTTTGCACTGCTATTAGCAGTGACTTCCTCAAAACTTAAGATAAGGGGATTTTTACCTTTTCATAATTATTCTTCGGTCTGAGCATGCGAAAAACGAGAAACTGGACCATATCTTATCTCAATTTTTTTTAAGTCTCCGACCACATCAGAAAGCCGTTTAACACGCCTCGTAATCTCTGTTTGCAAGCGCCGCTGTTAAAGAAAAGGCGCCACGTTGAAAATGGTCGTTTGATTGATAGTTCGCGATGTTTTGTGGTCCGATTTGCACACGAAATGGCCATGCGGTGTTTGCAGCTTTTGTTCAAAGAGATTAAAGACAACGCGGCTATCGTTAACGACGATGGTGCCCCAATACAAGGCAGAAAACAGAGCATGGGCACTTTATCGAACACATTCCTCAATTTTGCATCAAATAACACACCGGAAACGTTTCTTCCATGGGGACCACCAAGTCCGCCGTAAATTGAAATTACTATAATACTATGGTGTTGTGGAAAATAGCGCATGGGAATTTGATCTAGCGCATTCCGACTTTTTGCTTCTAATAACTCACCAGTATAACATCTGCCAAAGCTCGAAACCCCCAAGTCCACCGTAGTTTCAAATAGGAGGGGGTAAACATGGGGGGGAGAGAAGGGAGGCTAATTCTGACGCAATCTCTTCTTCTCTTTGCAGGTCCAAGTACTTCATATCAGCTGACGACGCTCATTCGGCGCTCATTGACGAATTGAGATTGGCAAGACTGAGAAAGGAATTTCACCAATCACATCTGTGACCTACCGTAATATCTACCGTAATCTTCACTCTTCAATCGATTATCATGACAGATCGTATTTTGATCAGCCGACACATAACACAAATATCACAATCGCAATTCACTATCACCTGAAAACTCAAACAATTAAATTATTGCCTGAACGAACATTTATTACCCATTAATAGGTTGAATCTTATGACTTCCGCCCTGTTATTAGAGGACTCTGATGCAATAGGCCCTCGGTCAGCCGTCAATTGTTATAGCCAAATTACGTTGTGCACATATCGCATAGCACAGCACACATCGTGATCAGCCCATCTTGTTATCTCTCTCTCTCTCACTCAAGTCCCACAATCGCAACACACAGTCGGCTTTAGTCAGGAACACGCCAAGCCCTCGATAACAACCCTTATCTAATCGCTGAATGGTCCGATTTCCGACCACACTTTATCGTATATTATTGTTGTTTGTTGTACAGATGTCCCTACTTCCTTGCCTACTCACCATTGTCATGTACCCTCTACCCTGTCACAGTTTTTGTGTGTCGCCTTCGCTAAATGGGACACACTTACACAGTATCATGACAGACTACACACATGGGTACACGCACTATTTCTCGCTCTCTCTTTCTCCCCCTCCCCTTCCTACCATATGATTAGATAACCTCTTCGACTGATGACGACACGACACCGATAAAGAGACACAACCCACGAGGCGTTTCTTCTCTCTCTCTCTCTCTCCTTCCCCGATCAACTGTCCATGCGGCGACGTGACCCGGGACAGTTGCTGTGTGAAACACGAGAATGACGGCAGACGAGAGATCGTGTAGATCGGGGAGTGCGCAGACGAACAGAGATAGGGAAAAGTAAGAATGACGGTTTGCAAGAAGTAGAAGAAGCAGATGGAGAAGCAGTGTCAGAAATGTTACTGCGAGAGAGAGAGAGAGAAGAAGTCGAAAACCGTAGAAATGTGCGTGTGTCGTTCAAAAGTTCAGTGTCGATTTGATCTCTCTGGACTCTTTCACTGCACAAAAACATGAGGGCATAAGAGTCAGATTCTCTCTCTCTCGCGCTCTCAAAATGCGACAAGGAAACTAGGATATAGTGTAGCACCGAGAGTGCGCGACAACTTTTCGGGCGACGTTTCCGGCGCTTTCTCTCTTTATTTGAGAGGGGAAGTAAGACAGGGAGAGAGAGAGAGTCACAACAAGCCCCCACGTGGCTGCAAAATTGAGTGTTACACATAGAAGCTGCCTCGTGCCTTGTGGCTAGCAAGATAGCGGGCAACTGCAGTTATCTAGTTTTCCTTATGTTTTCAGAGCCTCGCATTACAATCTGTGTCTGTGGATTTCATAACTCTCATTCTGTCGACTATTCATAACCCTCAAGAGAAAATATTACAAAAGGGGTATTATCAAGAGCTAGTGTAGAGCCTTGAGAATAAGTCGGGAGGACTTCAAATAGGGTGCGTGTTGTACCAAAGTGTGCACTCATAGTGATCTCTCTCCCTTCCACGTTCGGTGCACTCAAAAGTGTCTGCCAACAACAACAACAACCCGCAACTTCGATCAATGACTGGACGAGAGGGGCGGGGGAGCGAGAGAGTACCGACGGCTAGAGCGACGAGAGAGTGTGCGCAGAGAGGAGAGGGCAGCCGGCGGGCACGATTGACCTCCCCTCCCTCTCTCTCTCTATCCCTCTCTTCCCTTCCCAGCCACGTTATCTCCCTCTCTCCCTCTCTCTCTCTCTCTCTTAGTTGATCGCACATTGCATCATTCTTGCTCCCCTTCTCTCTCTCCTCTCATTCCTCCCTCTCTTTCTTCCCCTTCCTCCTCTATTTCTCTCCGCCTTTTTCTTCCCCGGCCAATCGTACGTTTTTCGTCATTTATCGCGCCATATTTAGAGTCCCGAAATCTAAGTTTCAGCCTCATATCACCACTACTTTTGAGATATTTAATCCCTTCCGTCTTTCTCCAGTCGAGAAACCTCAGTAGCCTCTTTCCACTCTTCTTTCCCTTCGCTTTTCCCCTTCCTCTTCTCCCCCCCCCCTTCTCTCCAATCTTCAGTGTTTCGCGAACCTTCTTTTTCTTCTTCTCTCTCTCTCTCTCTCTCTCTCTCTCTCTCTCTCTCTTCTCCCGCCGCGCTTTTCCCTCCAATTTCTCTGCCATCCTCACTATTTGTCCTCCTCTTGTGTCTTCTTCGCAGTTTTTACGCGCGCGCAAAGTTCTCATCTGATCTCACTAACCCAATAACCTCCTGCCTACCTCCCTCCCCACTAGCCCATCTGTTGGCGCACTTATCACTATCGCACTAGGAAACACAACAATTAGTAACTGAAAAGCCAGACATAAAAAGGAAAGGTGGTCTTCTACACGCAATCCCGTCTCGACCACTCCTATGCCTGAGTAGCAACGAAATGCCAACTGATAATTCGGCTAATAGGTCCAATAAGAACTATTTCGCAATACCGTACCTGGCGTAACATTTGTATTTCGCCTCTTATAGTTCCCATCGGGTATAGTGACAGAATTCCTCCAAAAGAGTCAATCTCAGTATCGAAAAGTACTCCACTACGTACCCTATCTAGATGAGGCTTCACACACTCACTAATCGTAATTTGGACACAGCAAATCGTTCGTTCCATCTATTTCGGAGCGGCGAGCTACTTCCTCTCTCTCTCTCTCCCTTCTCTCTCTCCCTCCTCTCTCTCTTTTTCTCGATGCAACCACCACGTGGCTGCTTCTCCTCTCTCTCTTTTCTCCACTTTCCTCAGGCGATCTCTCTGCCTCTTGTTGTGCACACGTGTAGCCTCCTCCTCTCTCTTTCTCTCTCTCTCTCTCTCTCTCTCTCTCTCTTCTCATCCCATCCCATTATCTTCTCCCCCTTCTCTTATCTCTGAGACTCCGCCTCCTCCATTCAGCCGACGACCCGGCCACTCACACTCATTGTCACTGACAAGATAGAGCGTCGCCCATCTCTGTTCATCACCAAGCCCCGCCCCTTCCCCTCTCCTCTCTACCTGTATTTAATCCCCCCTTCCCTCGTCCCGCCGTACACCCTCTCCCGGGTTACTGTATACACTTGTGTTATCGTGAACTGACATTGACAGTATCCGTTCCCGACTCTCGGGTTACTGTACACGCGTGTTACCTTGAACTGGATGTGACAGTATTCCTTTTCCTCTGCCGGGTTACGGTAAATGCTATCGTAAAGTGACTATTTTGCAGTGCATGACTTCGATGGCTTCCAAATCGGTGGTGGCTCTGACGCCGCGCAGTTCGGCCATTCTGACGAGATTGCTGAACACGACGAGTGTCGATGCTGCCAAGCCAGTGCAGAAAGAGCAGGAGAAGGACCACGCAAGGACTTTCTACGTTAGTTTTACACTAATTAGTTTAATTGGCTTTCTAATTAGCAACTTGGAAAAGAGCGCGTTTTCCGTAACTAACAAGATAGTCTTTCCGCTGCGGGAATAAACTAATGCGCCTGTAACTAGCTGCTCCTATTCCCACTCTATACGTTAAACGTTTACATCAGCGCCCCGGTTACTGTTGATATACAATACTCTTTTGCAAGATGCGCAGTGTAATAAAACAAGAGCGATAAGGAAGTGATCAGATCTCGCAGTATGACAATACTGCAAAAACCCGAGAGCAGCGCCAATCAACTGGCTTATCACTCTGATCATCGACCGGCGCTCTTATCTCTCTCTCTCTCTCTCTCTCTCTCTCTCTCTCCCCTATCTGTCTATCAACTCCACCCCGATTTCTCGGAAACGCGCCGCCCGCTGACCACTTGTCACCACCCGAGATCACGTATAGGTTTGTGCCCATAACAGCGATGCGAGAGAGAGAGCGTGTGAATCGAGGAGAGCGGGAGAGAAAAAGAGAGAGAAGAATGATGCAATTGGGAGAAGAGTGAGAAGAGAAAGAGAAGACAACAAGGGGACTGCACTTTGCGTGCTCTTCCATTGAATATGTGACGATCCGTGATCATTCTTAGTCTACTAGGCCGAATTCTCTCTCTCTCTCTCTCTCTCTCTCTCTCTCTCTTCTCCTCGCCCCTGATAAGAGGCAAGGTGGTGTTATGCGGCAAGATACGGGGGGTTATGGGGTCGACGTGCAGTGGCGCCCCGGCATCGAAACATGAATGAACATTTTTACGAGCTTGACACTACTAAAATCACGCAATCTTTCGAATTCAAACACAGAAAATGTATGTGATATGTGCTCATAACAATGACAAAGCGATGGGGTCAGACCGATCATTTAAAATGGGATCCGGCGCAGTCGGCCGCAGCGACTAATTGTAAATTTCCTTCAGCGTTCCGAGATGCAGACGACTCCGTGCCTGCCGGAGGAGAAGATGGTCAAGCCGACCGGCGACCTGCAGGTAGATTTTTTTTCAGAACGCTCTCTCGATTCTCCACACTCTCTCGCCAGCTTCCGGTCGGCTTCCGGAAATGAAAAACCTCGTTTTTTTCAGTTCGGCAAGTACTACTCGGACCACATGATCGACGTTGACTGGACGCTCGAGGGTGGATGGGGCAAGGCCAAGCTGCACAAGCTCCAGCCCCTCCAGCTGCACCCCGGATCCAAGGTACGGCGCACCAAGTTCCATGGTACCAGGCTCCGGGTCCGACTATAGTTTCCGCACTCCCGTGCCTGCCATTGGCACGTTTTTTTGGTGCATAGCGATGGCTTTACACTCCAGGGGGGAGTGCAGCGGGGAAAAGATCCAAAGGAGAAGAAGGCAATTGTCTGTTTTTTTTCGAGGAAAAGTGATTTTTCACAGGATAAATGTGTTTTTTTGCAGGTTCTCCACTACGCCATTGAGCTGTTCGAGGGCATGAAGGCGTACAGAGGCATCGACAACAAGATCCGCATGTTCCGCCCCGATATGAACATGGCCCGCATGAACCGCACCGCCGTACGCTCCGCACTTCCGGTCAGTTACCGTATCAATACCGTATCTGTAGTTACCGTATCCCTACCGTTTCAGTAGTGACAATACCAGTAGTTACCGTAACCCAACCGTATCAGTAGTTACCGTAGCCCTACCGTATCAGTAGTTACCATTTCCCTACTAGTGCGCAGTACTACCGCAGTTATCGTATCCCCAGTTCCGGTCGCTGACACCCTCAGTGACGTCACTGGACCAGAACGTTGCGCGGAACAGTGGGGGCAACAGATTGTCTGCACTGCGCACAATTGGAAAATATGTTATTTCGCTCGCGTGACGTGACCCCATCCTTTTGCCACTCACTTCTTATCTCAGTAATTAGTTTCTTCCTCTTTCCGTCTGATTCCCCGAGAGAGTTACAGTAGAACGAATAGAGCAAAAAAGAAGACGCTCAGCTGTTCCTGACTTTTTTGAAAAGAAAACATTTAAAAATAGTAAACTATTTTTGAAAAATTGCAGACATTCGACTCCGAGGAGCTGATCAACATGATCTCGGACCAGATTCGGCTGGACAGCGAGTGGGTTCCCTCATCGGCCACCTCCTCCCTATACATTCGACCCACACTCATCGGCACTGACGTGGGTTTTCAGAATTTTCTTTTCCCTTCTGAGAAAAAATTGAACAAAAACAGTGATATACTCTCGAAGAACATCCTGATGTAAACATTCATCATAGTTGTATCAAATCGCAAACTGATTTGTTCCCATTTGCAGAAGACCCTCGGAGTCGGGAATCCCCACGATGCCAAACTGTTCGTGGTCACTTGCCCCGTTGGTTCGTACTTCACTTCCGGATTCCAACCCGTGTCTCTCCTCGCCGACTCCCAGTTCGTCCGCGCCTTCCCTGGAGGAGTCGGAGCATACAAGATGGGATGGTCAGTTACCGTAATCCATTCTAGCTACAGTAACCGGCTACAGTAATCACGCGGGGCCCTCCCGGTGCTATCGCATATTCGCATAGTCGCATAGTATAGTCGGTTGTTCAGCGGGTATACGGTAGTTGTTATTTCTGTAACCGACCCACGCGGATTAGTGTAAGTGTTCGCTGCTCTCGTGTGATTGCGTACCTTCCTTCTCTCTCTCCAATTTGATGAGCTCTTCCGCTAACGCAATTCCCGAAATGAGAGAGAACTCGATTGCAAAAAGAAGAGAGAGAGAGAGAGAGAGAGAAGAGCGGTCGTTAAGAGAGTGGGGAAGAGAGAGAGAGACCACGTGGATACTCTTATCGTCTGTTTGCACTACTTACACGTTGATCATTTGGCTCTCTCTCTCTCTCCTGCTCTATCAATCTTCAAAAAATGTATCCACTCAAAACAAGAAAGAGGGGGGTTAGGCGGATCGCTCTCCACTACTATTTTAGGCGATGATATGGTCAGAACTTGTCGAGAATAGCGGCGTTTGATTAACGATCTCTGGAGATGAGAATGAGAAGGGGATAGGAGAGAGAGAGAGAGAGAGGAGATAGTGTGACAAACAACTTTCTCTCCTCCTACCTCTGACCTCTGACGTCATGCAACCATGTGCTACCGATGTAGTGAGGCGATGTCTGATGCCAAATAAAAATAGATCAGGGGTTGGTAGTCGGATAGGTTACGGTATGTACGCTTCCCGGTTGAGAAATATCAACACACTATTTGGGAGTTAGCAATTTATTCTGTAATATTTTGGAATTATAATTTAATTATAAAATATTTCAGCAACTACGCGCCCACGATCGGCGTCGCCCAGTCCGCTGCGAAGAAGGGATGCCAGCAGGTATTATTACAGTATACCTATCTGAATTACTGTAGTTTGCCTTTTGGTATACTGTAGCGGTTGATAATTACTGTAGTTTGTTATTTATTGATTATTTCTCAGGTTGTCTGGCTTCACGGCGAGAATGAGGAGATCACCGAGGTCGGCACCATGAACATCTTTGTCCTCTGGAAGAACAAGGAAGGAGGTGGGCAGAATTATTGATTTTTCCCTTTAAAAATCGATAAATCGATCGATAAACAGGGTCGAAAGGCGAATACAGTATCCGGTTTAACCATCAAAAGACGCTGCGCTCTAATATGATAACTACTGTGCTTTTCTGGGATGATCCTTTGATCTCTCTCTTTCAACAAACTCGCGGCAACTGTTTCATCTACTCACCCTCTGATCCCCTCATTCCACTTCTGCCCTTCCCCCAAAGAGCAGTTGGCCGTCTCTGTGAATTGCGAAATGAAAAAAACGATCGAAAAACGTCGACTTCTGCTCGGTGTAAAACGTTTGGCAGTGAGATAGAGAGAGAGAGATGGGTCCGTTGGATATGATTGACCACGTGGCGGACTCTCCACGTGGTCTCTTTTCCATTCAGGTCACTCGTATCTTTTCTCTTTTCTTTCTTTCTTTTATTATCAAATGAGTGGCAGGGGTGAGAGAAACCAGTCGGCTGTGCAGAAATGGAACTGGAATGAGTAGTGAGACGAGCAAATGGGAGAGGAATAAAAGAGAGGTGTTTACTGTAATGAGAAGAGAGAAGAAATAAGAAGGCCGATCAGTGATGTTACAGAGGAAGGAAAGGGCGTTGGGGTACTGTAGACGAGAGGAACTGGGACTATTGCGAAAGAGATTGAAATACAGAGAGCAAAGGAGGACGGGGGGGAGTGACTCAGCTGAAAGTGAAAATTACATTTCCTGTCTGCAGAGAGAGCGGAAATGACTAAGCAAGTGTGGCGCCATAGAAATATCCTTGTATTGTGGGTGAGGAATAACCTGATTCAATCAAGCAAGGATAGTGTCGCATATATAGATAATACTAATCGATAATCAAAGTGATACCAACTAAACCCGAATAGGCACTTAGTAAACGACTTCTATGCTAAACGAAACTATTAAAAATCAAAATAACTAAATCGATAATATTGCAGATCTCGAGTTGGTGACTCCTCCTCTCGATCGCGGTTTGATTCTGCCCGGTGTCACTCGTGATTCTCTTCTCGCTCTCGGTCGCGAATACGGCGAGTTCAAGGTAAACAAAATTGATTATTCGGTTGTATTTTTCTTTAAATTTAATTATATAATTGCAATAATTTAGGTCTCCGAGCGCACCTTCAACATGGAAGACGTCCGATCCGCCCTCAAGGAGAACAGAGTGAGTTTTACTGTAGATTCAGGATACGGTAGTGCAATATAGTTCTGTCTTGCAGTTTTGGCATACAAAAAGTGATAAAAGCACAGCAATTTCAACTTATGCAAGTTTTACATTATTACAAATTATTATAAATAATTATATTAATATTTTGAGCTCTTGCAAATGTTCGGCGCCGGCACCGCCTGCGTCGTCTCGCCCGTCGGCAAGATCGTCTACCACAACAGGTACACATTTTATCTTTCATGAAAAGTCAGTTGTCGATTGGGCTTCGACTATACGGTAACTAATTTTTCGTTTCTTGCAGAAAAGCCGACAAGTACGAGGAGTGGCACATTCCGACGATGGAGGCGAAGCCTAACCTCATGCAGCGCTTCTACGAGCACATCAACGACATCCAGTACGGTAGAATCGATCGCCCCGGATGGACGGTTGAGGTGCCCGTCTAGGTACGGTAGATATCGATCGATGCCGTAGTCCCTTGTCTCCCTTTCCCTCCCCCCTATCCAAGCCAAAGGTCATTCACTATTCAACACACGACGCTTCAATATTCATTATCCATTCACTCACTAGTTGCTTTTCCTGCCTGCTTTTTCTCTCCCTTGACCGGACTGCCTACAGTCTCTTTCCCTGCCAAAAGGTAGATAGATCCCCTGCCCTCCATTCAATTCTTCCCCCAGCGAAGTTCGTGCCATAATTATAATGCGAGCTATCCACAGTCGATCGTCTCATGATCCCTCTTTTTAATAAATCCCAATACAAAAATTAGCTCAACGTCTCTCTCTCTCATGAATAGCACAGGAAGCATTCAATATTCAATTCCCCCTCCCCATCTCTACTCTCCTTGCATAAACGGGGCTTATTACTCCTTCTTCTTCTCTCTGTCCTTTGTTAGACGCTAATCTCCCGGATTTCCCACCCCACGGAGCTTTGGACAAGCATTGTTTCGTCTTTAGACATTCACACAAACTTATTTGTGACCCAGAACTATCCCGATTTACTCTCTCTCTATGCCCAAAACTCCTCCGTATCCCTCCCCCCTAGCAATACGATTGATATTTGTGTTTTCTGTTCAACTTTTTCTTCTTAATATGCGAACCGTTTTCCCCCGGTGTTGAGTTGTTAGTTCTGTCAACTGAATAAAAAAGATGCCGATATGGAAAGTTGTGGATTGATCTCAAAATACTGAATACAGAAGAATACAGAAGAAGAAGTGGTGGTGACCTGAACGACAGAATTGTGCTCTTACAACTGGTCATAGTCGGGATTGGTGACAATACTGCACAACGGAACGTGTGGTAACTAGGGTTGGTCAAATCGGTTCCTGCTCTCTTCATTTCACACACTCTCTCGCCCGCCGCATAGCGCAGAGAGTGTGTGAAATGAAGAGAGCAGCAACCGATTTAACCAACCCTAGTGGAAACGGCGCGAAATTTTGATATTTCAAGGTGGGAAATAGAAATGGAACTGGTGTAAGAATTCCGGGATAGTGGAAAATATCGTTGACGTAAGGGAGACTGGAATGGCGTGAGATCTGTATGTGGAAGGTGAATACCGACGGTGAATTTACGACTAGATAGAAGGACTAGAGGACAATTACCGAAGATAAATTACAACTCTGCGAAAAAATATGAAATAACGCAAATTCACAGTTGGAGAGGAAAAGAAGTTCGTCGAACTCTTCTCAAGAAAGTAGATAGATTGGCATTTGTGACGATAGCGAAACCATTATTGGGGGGACGAAAATAAATGCAATGACTGTTTGCGACAGAAAGGGTAAGATTACGGTAGTTGGTGGGAAATGCGATGATGCATAATAAAAGGTCACGCGAGGAGATCAAAGGTGGTTGTTGAGACGCGGGTTGGACAGCATTTTCTTGGCTGGAGAAGGGGGAGGAGGCGGACGAGATGTGAAAAAGTTCTGCTGATGACTGCAATACAATATCGATTAGTTTCGGAGGAGATTAAACAGCGAGAAAGTGTTCAGGCACAGATCCGATACAATGGGCGCAAATTTGCTAGGAGAACGGTTCTCCAAGGTCCCGATTCTTACGCTGTATTCATTGTCGATGCTCTATCATTTTGAGGGGACAAAACTCTCTTCACTTTATACAATCTCTCGCGAATCGACCGGTCGAGAAGTGCACAAAGTGAGGAGAGTTTTGACCCCTCAAAATGATAGGGCATCGACAATGAATGCAGCATTAGGAAACGGTCCTAATTCCACATGATCTCTCACACGTTGCTCCCCGAACCGAGAGAGTGCATGGAGAAACGAAATCTTGGAGAACCGTTTTCCTAGCGAATTTGAATTCTGCGTATGATTCTTAAACGGAAGTTGTGCCTGCACATCAACTCGCTGTTTCTTCGAGGGAAGCAGTGCGAATGCAAGGAAGACTTGGCTGTCTTCTTGTATTAGGCATTGAAGGACACGAGTGAGACAAAGACAGAAAGAGAAGAAGAGAAGAGAAGGAGAAGAAATGGAATGAGAGGAATACCGCGCTAATTTCACGAGTGGAAAGTTGAAATTTGAATTCCCGCAATTGGGAATCTCGACTCCTAGTGAAACTGAGGCCTGAAATCATTTTCCTGGGGTGTGCAACTGTTTTACACATCCATGTAGTTCCAAGTCACTAGCTCCACAGGGAGCCGAGATTCCCAATTGGAGGAATTAAAATTTTCACTTTCCACCCGTGAAATTTGCGCAGCGTAAGTGAAGTTTAATGATGTTGAACATGTAGTGAGGAAGCGAGCGGAACACAATCGGTCTGTGTGAGTGAGAGACAGTAGAGACCATTTACTGATTGAGTAGTGATGACGAAATGGTGTGAACACACAAACATAGATTTGGGAAAACGGCAGTGTGTGTGTCTCGTGTGTGTTTGTTACCAGGTTATTCGGTTGAGTGACTGAGTGAGCTGAATTATTGATCTTGTTCACTGAAAGAAGTGAATTTCGATGAATTTGTTACAACGCCCGGGGGTTAGCAGGAAGCGGGGGGGGGGGGGGGGTTAGGAAGTGTGTGGAACACTCGGATACCACTAGAACTCGAGTTCGCGCTCGAAGGGAGAATTTAGGTTCACTTGATTTTGGTCACAATACACCACTCTGAAATGAATTGGAGAAGGGGTACTGTAAGTATAAAAAATAAAACTCACTTTCCCGATACTTTCATGAAGTTATCAACGATGATTGTGATGGGCAGTGCGAGAACGAGCACTCCCGAGATGATTGCACCACTCGCGATCAGCTTACCCGCTGAAAATGACTCCCACATCATCACATAATTTTTTTCCAGGTCGAACAGTATCAATGGGCATCTTTTGGTATGATTCCTTGAAAGATCATACTTTAAGAAACCACACTGAGCCAACAGTACTATGGATTTAGCTTTTCCCCATATTCATGCGTTTATTTGCTGCAAGATGTATACGTATGAGTGTCGTATACAGATAATGCTTTGTATTTTCGTGACAAAAACATTTTCTTCCTCGTAGATCTCTATATTTAGATCTCTCCTGCACTTTTCACTCGCAATTGCATCAGTCACTGTTGCATCAGTCTGTTCCCATTGATAACTAAACACCCATCATCTCAATGTCGCTTTCTTTTCAGTTGTTTGCCTCGAATCAGCATGATTCGCTGATCTGGCACAGAGACTACACGCGTCAGTCTACAGTACTCTTCAGTTGCAAGTAAACAGGCACAAATCTCGCTCACGCCCTTCTTGCAAGAGAGATATAGGGGGATGTGTGGTGTTCGGCCTCATTTACGAGATGAACTTCCGTCACTTTCCAATGAGGAACCGCATAAAAATAAAGTGGAGCGGAGTGTTTTCGGCGAATTGAATGGAGGAAAACTCACGAATCGTCACCGGCACGCAGTCTCCGTAGCCTGCAAAGAGCAATCGATAAATATAGAAGAGATAAGCTTTTCAATTTTAAGTTTTCCAGAAATCTACAAATAAATAATTGTTTAAGTGTGAATAAAGTGAACCGAGTAGAGGTTGCAAAATCAGCGTAGTCCTATGCCGACTTCCTCCAATACAAAAGGTCAGCTAACACTGTCAATCCGTCTATATTCATTTCGATAACATTTTAGTTAAGTGAATGAAGAATGAATCAATAAATGTGCTCACCGACAGTGGTCATGGTGACAATAGCCCACCAGAAGGCGGCGGGGATGGAAGTGAAGGGAGTGTCTTTCTCATCCTTCTCCACGAAATAGAGAAGAGTAGAGAAGAAGACCACTCCCGTTGACAATACCTGAATCACATTTTGTTTAAAAATAATGTCAAAAATAAAATCGAAATTTGATTTTTTATTACGGATTCTATCAAATTTGATTTATAGCCCCATAGCAAGAGAATGCGGATAGCTACAGTAATCCAAAATAGGTGGTTGTCACAATTGTAATTATTTGTGTCGTTCCATCCGCATTCCCATGATTGCTTACCATTCCCATCATTCCGAGTTGTCTCGCTGAGCTCTTGAGGGTGAGAGCGAATGTCCGCATTCCACTAGAGTAACGACCGAGTTTGAGGATGCGAACGACACGGAGAACACGGAGAACTCGAACCACGAGGAGGGCACCTAACAAGACAATTTGAATTAAAACAATCAAGTAATTTATCATATAGTAAGCTCAGTTACATCCCACCAGTTCACCACCAGTGATTTACGTGTTCGAAGATGCTTTTTACTGGTTCGTACCCTTAGCGCTAAGATGTTTGCGGATTTTAGCTGCATCACATGCAATCTATTCATTTCAAACTTTGTCCATCTTTAAATTTAGTTTAGAATCGGTTACACATATGATTGGTGTAACACATCTCAGATGGATTTACCCTTGATATCTGATAGAGAAGCAATATCGATTCCAATGAGAGCGAGACCCATCTCGAGATAGAAGGGAACGATTGCAATCTGCATTCAATTTTTAAATTAAAGTTCCTAATTTCCTGATCAGTGTTATTATCTTTAGACAAACGCAGTTCAAACGAATTTAAATTTTTCTCATTTTATTGCTCACCAGATCCACAATATTCATGATGCCACACAAGAAGTGAATGCGACTGGGAGCGACGCAGATACGCAGGATATACCTGACATGCATTTTCTTAATTATCTATTTTGTTTTTAGTGAATTTCGAGGAAAAAAGAATATCATATTGTTCATATACCTGAAATATGTTTTCTTATTTTTTTCTATTTTTAGTGAATTTCGAGGAAAAAGAGTATAATATTGTTCAACCAGACGCAAGGACGAATTGCCAGTTCTATTCAATACTTTTTTTTTCGTTTTTATTGTCGTTGAAAAGTTATAAATTGAATTGGATACTGACTCGATGGTGAACCACAGTATGCAGATGGTCTCGATGTACCCGAAAACAGGGTGCGGCTCCCAAATGACATTGTCATTTTCTGCAAATCACAAGGATAAAACTGAAGTTTCGGAAAAGATGAGAGTGAGCGGAAGGCACGTCTGTGTGAGTGTGAACTGAGAGAATGTGAGTCGCAGCTAGGCGAAAAGGAAGGCTGATAATATCAAAAACACAAAAAGCCGGTCTCTGAGAGAACACAAAAACGGAAACAAAAGAAACGATTTAGTGGTGGTTATTGCCATCGGCCCAACTGAGATCATCACACAGAGGCAGCTGCTCTCGCTTGCATGGAATCCTCCTACTTTTTATCTTTTTTTTAGTTTTTCGCCGTCTGGTGGAGTTCCGCGTGACAAGACATGCATAAATCGATAGATTCCGTGCGGGCGAAATTTTTTGGCACACGTGGGTTTGTTGTGACCTGGTGTACTGTGAGTGGCTTCGACCGATTCCACTGAAAGAGGGGGGATTGCCATTCGGGTTGTTGATTATCGAAGCGGGGAGTGGAGCAGGAGGAAGGAGGTCCATTGTGACACAGAGAGGACCACACCGTTTCAGCCACTTAGAAAAAATACGCAGAACACTCTAGTAATATGATGCGCCGAGAACACAACTGCTTCCGATATTTGGCGAGATAGCATAGTCGAGTTCTCTAGAGAGCCACAAGCTAGAGAGTTCTGCGTGAGTGGAAATTTTACAGCTGAAACAGTACGTCCACTGTGATATGTGGGGTATTATGGGGTCTGCGCCCTTGGGTGTCGGGGGTTCATTCGATGCATGATTTCTACTCATTCCAAAGTGCAGAAGAGAATCCGGAAGCGACAGAAAAAGGAACGCCAAGAGAAGGAGAGGAGAATGCAGGGGGGCACCACCGTGTTATCACCGAGAAGGACAAACTAATTCGGGGAGGTAGCTAAACTCAGGGGAAATAAGTCTACAAGTCCACAACTCTAAGGGGTCTGGGGACGACTTTCAAAGTCTAAACGCCGCGCCTATTAGACATTGAAGTCGTCCCAGACCCCCTTAGACTTATGAATTCGTAGATTTATTTTCCTGTGAGAAGGGGTAAAGGCGGATAGTGCGAAAAGTGTTCGCTAGGGGATCGTGCTCTCAACGTGTCTTTGCTTCTTTTCAAACGTACTCTTCCCATCAGTCTTGTTGTACCGGGCCGCCCACACGACCAAAATGAGTGGAGATCAATTTGAGTTTCGTCGGAATTCAATCGATAACTGAGCTTTTTTTGCGTGCCGACCACACAGAGAGAGTACACACTAAGAGCAGGAGAAGTTGTCTACGGTGTGGTTCGGCTCTATGGGAATCACGACATTCATCTCTGACTTCTTCACTGATTTTTTAAATGTGCTATGTTTTGTGCAACTTACTTGCAGTCTCGTTCACTTTAATGTGCTTAGTGCCGTTCTTCACAATCGGGACCTGAATTGGGTCAAGTATACATCGAGATTTTAATCCAATTTTCTGTTAATCAATCTTCTTCATCACTTTGGTCAAAAGAAGTGTGGTGCTGGCTGTTCTTTACATCAATGAGCGGCAAGGCTATTAGTGAAGTCCATAGAATTGATCAGTTTCTCTGAGTGACTCGTTGTTAGATGCATTGCCTTCCTACCGAATTCGTTTTTAATTTAACTTAATTTGAACCGCGTTTCCTTGTGATCGCATAAATACATATATATAATATCACTCTCAAATCGCTCTCAAACATCTGCTAATACGGCTTCTCTCACTTGTAATTCATGAATTGATCCGAGGACGAGACCAATTACAGAGATGAGCACGAAGGATATCGAGGCGAAGGAAAAGAGTGTCGATCTGCAACCGGAAGTGATCTTTGATCTCTGCCACTCACTAATTAAAGCTAGATGAGGTATTATGATTCTTATTGTACTCACTAGGGATGCCCGTTCGGCGTCGGTTTCGGTAATACGGCGTCTCTTTTTCGCTCGTTCTCTCCTCTTTATCAGCCGTATTACCGATCTCTCGCTGAGAGAGTCGTAATACGAAAAGCGAACTTGCATCCCTAGTACTCACGCAAGTGATCCGTCTCCCTCGCAGAATAGATGGATACGGTGTCGCATGCTCCTGTCTGCGGGCTCCATCGTCTTTGCCTCGCCATTAGCCAAGTCCTCCATTGAGTCGGACCTCAAATTTTTTTTGATTTTAGAAGTAGTATTTAGTCGATATTTAGAACGTTCGAATGAAATGAATGCCTGGTCGGCTAACGCAAAAAAATTATTAATTTTTTTACAATAAAAAAAGAAACTCACATATTTCGCCAGCAGCAGGGGCTCATGTGGTTCTCGGGAATCTTCCAGAATGTCAATTCCTGCAAAGTCAATAATATTTTTTATTCTAGTTTCTCATTTGGAAGTAATACTCGAGTGAGTGCGATTCAATTGTACTTTGGCCCGTCTCGAGTTGGCCCTCCAGACACTCAATTCTTCCTCTTGATGGTCATTGAGATAATTGCAAGAGAGGGCGCGTATCGTCTTTCCCTCTTATACCCGATCATTTATCAAGCGTCACCCGAGTAAATTCGTGCACTTGTGAGACCAAGACCGAAAAGCGAGGGCAAAATGCCAAATTGGATAGGAGCTTAGTAGAGAGCTTGATTATTTGTGTAGTTTGATTACTTATTAATATAAAACGGATTATCTAATTACAAACTCGCCGCCCAAGCTCTTTTTGTGACTTCCCGGCGCCTTTTTGCTAGCTACATTAGCGTGACAGATTTAGGGAAAATAATGTTGTAGAACGATATCTATTAGAAATGATACCTGGCTGTATTCGTGTGTGCACACATCGAGTGGTCGATGTAGTTGTCCGGTGGCGTAATACTTGAAGATGGCGTCAAAAAGCAACGCCGATCGCTCGAAGTAGTACTCGTCCGATTGCTAAATTGGTGATCTATAATAATGATTTATCTCCGCTCGAGGCACAACAGGATTTGAAATTTTACAAGAAATAAGGGGTATGGGGGGTACTCTAAAATCTGCATGAAAATCGAATAAATTGACACACTAATAAGCTTAGCAATAAGTACTCTGCAAACAAAAATTAGCTGCGATAAACCCTACGCTGTTTACTACGTTCAGCTTTTTTTTTAACAAAAATTAACAGATTATCGTAATTAGTATAGGGTTTTCCCATATTCGTGAATATTTTCTCCTCTTGGTGCTTTCGTTCTCCCAATGTCCCCGTCGCATGGAATCATCGAGTGTTATTAGTATGTCCATCAAACTTGGTCCCTCTCTCTCTCTCTTTCGTCAGTCTACAGTTGTTTATCATACGACCGATCTTCTGTTGGAGAGAGAAAGAACAACTAGACTCTAGCCGACTTGAGAGAAACCGGTTGGAGGGCGGGTTGATGCAGGGAAACGTTGGTGCAATTTGGGTGATAAACGTTTCACCTCAAATGCGAGCTGTGTGAATATATTTCTTTTTTTCTTCATCGTTTCTTTAATTGCCGTCACACCCTTCGCGGGTGTATCAAATAAATAAATAGCCCTCGAGAAGGCTCCATACGTAATTCTTCTACTATTATTGCTCAGGCAACAGGAGCAACTTAACTGTGTGTTTTTTATCGAGGACAAAACTTTCTTACCACAATACGCATCTGAGAGATACGATGATTATGACGCTATGATGTCTTTCGCAATGCCAATTCAAATTCATATCATGATTGGACTCTTTCCATGTACGACTCAGTCTGCACATTCAACACTGATACTGCAAAATGCCGCAAAACTAGATTGCCTATTTCTATTTCGGGTGAAAAAAGTTTCGGCGTCGCGACTTTCAATCTCCTCCTCCGATTCTCAATCTTCACACGATCCAATCGCATTTTCGACGCCGTCGCCGTCGGGGAAAGTTTCCTTTTCCCCCCATCATCATTAGCTTTTCTATGGGAAAACGGCGCTGCTCGCGAGTCACGGAAAGAAAGAGGGAGATGATATGAGCAAAATATTTTCCTTCTTGCCGCATTTTACTTTTTTCCCCGGTGACATCCTGAATGGCTTTCATATTCGAGTAACAGCTGGGCATATATTTCCATAATTTACCGGATTCCGCCTCCCAAAAGCACTCCAAGCACTAGGTTAACATTAGTAAACTACATGGAGACTAACGAGTAACGTAAGTATTAGGTATAATAATTAGAGTAAACTAACGACAAAGTATGCGTCCGCCGCAGCGACTCTCTTCTCGTGGTCGAGTTGTGCAAATTTGACGAGACGCCCTGTTTAAAATCCGGAAGTTGCAATTATTTCAATTGAAAATTGCAGCTGCTTATCAACTGTCTATTCAGATGACTTCCATTAACTCCCCTTCTTTTCTCGTTTATCCGTTTCTCTAATGATGCCGAAGCAGTGAAAAGCACGTATCTTTCGAATTATCCACTGAATTAGCTGTTTTCTTTCTAATTATAATTAAATCCGCTTGGCTGACCATCATCTCCTCGCGAGAAAATGCTCGTTATCTTGAGTCGAAATGGCGAGCCGCCAATGTTGAGCTTGAGCACAGAGTCGCCGGCTCCTCAAATTTGCACAGTTAGTATAGGTATCAGAGATATTCTCTATGAAAGTGAAAGAGTCTCCTGAAATTGTCCTCGATTAGCATAATTAGATGAATGTAGAAGCTCAGGAAAAAAATATACTGTGTCAAAAAGATAATTATCATTTGTCACGTCCCTTCGCACATTCCTGCTTAGCCGAAAGGTGCAATTACGTGCATTTACACTTTTCTGAGATGCAACTCGGCACTTTCTCAGCTCACCGAGTCCATTAGCCAGGAGAGAAAAGAAAGTTTTGGCGGTTGAGACAAACAACGACTCTTCTGTCACTCTTACTACTCTCTCTCTGCCCCATCTGACAGGGTTCAGAGACTAACCAATTCAGGACGAGAAACTATCAAGACGCGTTCTCTGGCGCTCTCTGAGACAACACACACGCACGTTTCGATCTCTGACGTACAGTTAACGAGCGAAAGTGAAGTGAGGAAGGGAGCGACAGCCCCTCACCACGAGGAATGACTCACCCGACACCAGATCCGTCCTCGGAATCGGCCGTCCATTCTCGTGAGCGTTATTGTGGCGGTCGAAATCGTTGTGATGATGGTTGTTAGGGAGTTGTGAGTGTCGAAAACTAAAAAAAAAGTATTTAAAATTATCTTTATTATTTAAATTTTATTTATTTAAAATGCATACTTGTTGTGTGTAGCGGGTGCAGCTCCCAGGTGATTCTTGCGCGTGCTCGGAATCACCATGAGTGACGAGTTAGCGGAACTAAAATATAAAAAAAATAAAATAAAAAAATAGAAATACCACTCCGAAACTATAGTGTATTATTACATGCTACCCCTAGAGGCATGGGCGCGCGCGCGAGGTTTCTCTGACTCGAGATGTTATCAAAATTTATGCGGCGCTGGTCAAGACTCAAAACAAACTCGCGAGTGGGGGAGGGAGAGGAGAAAACCCGTCGAGGGCTAATTCGTGTTCCTGAGAATCGTGTGATACTACAAAAAACGCCGAATTCCCGGGGAAAAAAGAGGGCAAGACGTTTTCGGTAGTTGTTTTCCGTCTGCCGCAGAGAACATCTCGTCGCACATTGCGATGAACGAGCGACCGCCGAGAGAGAGAGAGAGAGAGAGAGAGAGAAGCCCTCCCCATCCATGGATTATGAGCACGGCTCATATCGGAATATTAACAGCGCGAGTGCACGTCAATAGACAGCGAGTATACTGTAGCCAGGGCTGGAATTCTCTAATCCCGGGGATATTAGTTTTATCGGCTTGATGACACCAATCTCTCTCTCTCTCCGTTTCTCGGCGCCGTCGCTTTTCCAGGTCTATCGCTGCATTTTGTATCGATAACAAGTCTGAGAAGGGGAGAAGGAGGGATATCACACACACAGGGGCGGCTTGGAAACGAGCAGTGTTCTTTGAACAGAATTTGACACGAAGTTTCGGCATGAACAAGCCTATGGCGTACATAGAGATCAGAGAGGGTAAGGAATAAGAATTGGTATGGCGCTATGGAGACTAGTGAAATATCGAAAGACAGTCAAATTCCGGGATAACAACCATATAGAAACAGCAGAATAAATGTGGTTGTCATCGACTGCTTTGAGATGGGGAAGAAGAAATAAGAATGAATGGCATGGTAATTCGCGATCCGCGCTAAGGGGGCGGAGCCTGCGCTCTCCGCTTTTCCCACGCACTCTCACCCATCCTCTTTGGTGCCGATCTTGGGGGGAAGTTTGAATTTAAAAATGAAAAAAAGGATTTAAAAGTGGATTTCTACTCACTGCATCCGCTAGTGAAGCTGCAAGAGACGCACTAGTGAATCTGTCCTTGGGTTCACTCTGGATCATCTCTCAGAGGGTAGAGATGAGGGGCCGTTCCCTCTCTCAAATGCATATCATCTGCGCGTGTATGTGCACGTTGCAAGAAGCGCAGATGAGAGAGAGAGAGAGGGAGAGAGAGAGAGAGTGGAGTGTGTGCAGAAACACGTCCAAAAGTCTGCATCGTGCACACTTGTTCTCTTGAGGTCACCCGGAAAAGGACAATGCCCAATGATCATCGCAACACAGCGACGATTAGTTCACCATCCCCCTACCATGGGCCTTCCTCTAACTTCTTAAACTCCTTTGAGCCTTTTCGACAATGACTGGGGCGAACAAATGTTGGTGACAATCGTAGAATGCCAAATTGCTATGAGAACCTCCGAACTCTTCGCACTCGATCATTTCCGTCATTGTCAAAAACGTAGGAATGAGGAGGTTAGAAAGTAGTTATCCTCACAAACCCTCTGGTAGCGGGCTAAGAAGATACTGTATAAATACTACTACTATACTACTGTAAGATACTGTGCTACTGTACTGTTCTGTGAGATACTGTAATGTAAGATACTGTACTGTAAGATAGTATACTGTAAACAAAGGGCATCGAGCAAAAGCAGCTTTACAATCCTTGCCCCACAATGAGATTCGGGAGGGGAGAAATGTCACAAGAGAGAGTCCATTACAATTAATGCGCTTTCAATGAGGCCGCTCTCTCAGGACCTTATCCGATTTGGGTGCACTGCCTTTCCCTCTCCTAATCAGAGGTATACGGTATCCTAATTAGTGAGAATGGAGTAATGCATATTCTGCGCCAGCTGTTCAGTTCGTGATCCGTAACAACCCGTCTTAGGCTTGCAACAAGAATGGGGAATTTCCTACTTTCCTTGCTCCGCAAATGTTGTTTCCTGCTGAGAGAGTATATGCAATCGAGAGAGTAGGAAGAGATGTGAAGCCTGACTCTCTCAATATCTCAGCAGGAGACAGCATCTCCTGAGTAAAACGATTGTGAAGAGATGATATACACAAGTATGGATTGGCATTCTGCTGCTTCGGCAAGATATCTCTCCTTCTGATAGACGAGAGAGTGTGCGAAATTAGGAGAGCATTTTGTGGAATCGCGCTTCTCTCTTGTGATTATCCCCACTTGGAAGCAGTCCAACGTGCGTGCTTATTTGTGTTTGCCCTCCAACCTACACTGACGCACGCCCAGAAATAGGAATCTCGGATCGGAAGGAGACAAGAGAGAGAGAGAGAGAGAGAGAGATATGAAAGATGAGACGAACGGAGCGCAGTCCGGCACACAACAACATGAAGGTGAGGACGGGGGGAAAGAAAGGGCGGAGGATGTTCTCTTTCTGCACGAAAAACGATGCAACAACGTACTGCATTTTCCAGTTTTCCAGAAGTTTCCAGTAGGAGAAAGTAGACTAACGAGTGAAAGTCGACGGTTATGAAGGAAAAGTGCGTGGAAAAGGTAGAATCGAATGAACAGGTGCATTTTTGATAATTGAAAATTACTGATTTTTTGCCGGGCAACGCCTGAAAACGGGGTCCACGAGGTGCGAAAGTGGGGGTTGTGGGTACGTGAGAAGGCTTGAAGGGTCCGTTCTTGCGTTTAGCGCAATTTATGGAATGATTGAGAGGTTGCGGGAGGAATAGGTGAGAAAGATGAGATCTTGGGGCGACCTGGGTGGAATTAGTGAATTCGCGTGAGCACAACAATCTGGCAAGATGCCTCAGGGGTCAGATGGCGAGGGAGCGTGCAAAAGTGAGAGAGTGCACCTCTTGATTTCACGCGCTCTCTCAATTTCCAGTAAGGTTAACCGGCCTGTGGAATGAAGTGTGACGCGAATGCACTATCGCGATAAGTGGTAGGTAGGGGGAAAAGGAGCCGAGTAGGTAGGTATATCTATTAGTGGTAGTCTCGTGATATGAGATGGAGACTTCCCCTCGCCTCCATTGATATGGTTCCCACGAACAAATCGAGACGGCGAAGAGAAGATATAGAGAGAGAAGACTGGAAGAAGCCCCGAGACTATCGCCTTTTCTCTCTGAGAGAGAGAGAGAGAGAGAGTCACCATCGTTACTGGACTCAATGATATTAACACCGTGTCAAACACCCACTCAGAAAAATGGAGGTGCTAAACATCACTCGTGGAGCGAAACATCAACAGTTTTTGGTCATAATAACTTATTTGTAAACTATTGAGTAGAAGCACGTGGAACGAAAAGCTGCGAATCGCATAAGTTCGCAAACACACTCTCCCCCTACTTTCACAAATACCCACTGGCTCACTAAAATTCGTGCTGCGATTGAGAGCTGTATTTTCAGCTTGGGTAATTCACTCAAATCGCTTTTGCTCGTCGTTGACGTCGACATCCTCTCTATTTCTGATCTCTCTCCCTCTCTCTCTCTCTCTCTCTCTCTGCTCCCTATCTCACCCACGCCTACAGTGTGAGCGCCGCGCCGCGCCGCACGGGGGTTACAAAGTTAGGGTGAGGATTGAAAAGAGAGGGGCGGAAGTCGGACCTCCTTATCGGATCTTTCGACGAAATGAAGAGGAGGCGAAGAAAGTCAGAGAACAAAGAGAAGAACAAGGAGGCTCGCCGAGTATGGGCGATATGGGAGAGAAAGAGAGAGAGAGAGAGAGAGAGAGAGAGAGGGGCAGTCATTTAGAAGAGAGAAGACCGGAAGTGGGAACGAGTCATCAGAGGAGAGAGATCGTAGGCAATCTAGCACAGATTGAAACACGTGGGGAGCAAATTCTCTCGATTTGGAAGTTAAATTGTTACATAGAAACATTTGCATTATGATTCATTAATGCAGTTGCTAAGTCAATATTGAAGCAGCTCCAAAATAAATAAAAAAAAATGGACCGACAAGTGGCTGGTTGGTCGGACCATAACCCAATCCACCAAGGCATTTTCGGTAGCTGGACTAGAAGTCAGCTACTAGAAGTGAAGTAGAATGATCGTGCGGCCAATACATGCTACTGGTCCGACCACCGGCGAATTTAGAGAGATACCTGAATTTGACGGTCATGCCCATGAGGTAGCTTCAAATGTGGCGACTTCAGGACTATGTGAGAATAAATCTCTAGAGAAGTTGCAATGCTACTTGCTCTATTGCGATCAGTGCCTGATTTCATCTATGTTTTGGTGAGAGAGAGAAGAGTTTGACTCCTCTTAGTCTCAAGGATCAGTTTCAAACGCTCTCTCTCTCACTCTCTCTCTCTCTCTCTCTCTCTCTCTCCCTCTCTCTCTCTCTCCCTCTGATGCGACTACGACGACGCCGGAAATGTGATCTGAGATACCTCAGCGAGAGTTTCTACGAGATGCGCGTGAATCCCCCCGCAGCCGCAGCTCAAAAGTGGCTGTGTGGGAACTGCCGGGTTTTGGTGCAAGATGAGACAAGAATGATGACAATTCCAGACAGGAATCACTTCCGGCTTGTGATTCGCACCATTTCGGGCGACCGACGACCACAGGCTATAAAGTTTCCAAGCGCGGCGCGAATTTGGCGAAATGGAGGAAAGAGTTGGGCTGCAAAGGGTGGAGGGAGAGAGAGAGAAAGAGAGAGAGAGAGAGAGAGAGAGAGAGAGGAGTCGTGAGAATGAAGACATTCCGATCCCCTCGAGGGCAATCACAACGTTGTGCGCGGCCCGAGAAGAAGTCGAGAGGGGGGAAGGAGACAAAGCACTTTGACTGATACATAGGAAAAGTTATAACTTGGACGCCCACGGATTCCCAGAAAGAAGAGTCTTCCCCCTATTCAACTAGCAGGGAATTGTTGAAACACGCGGGGAGCAAACCACGACATATCAAAAACCCTATGAAAGAGTCCTAGAATGTATGTCTGTACCGCGTTTCCCCGAGCTTAAATATTAATTTAATTGCTATTCACGTCTGATCGTTATCGCTTGATGTGATAAACGACCAAGTAAAAATTCAATGGGTTTTCTTGGAATTGGCCTAGTGCACATTAACCTTTCCCATAACGTCGAGTCGTTGATATGGACGAGCTGCAAATCCATCAGTCTCCCGTCATAATTGGCAGTTTGAGGGGGGAGGAATGTGGAAACGGATCTTTGCGGGGGAAGAAATGGTTTCACCGCGAAAATGCCGGCTACGAACGAAGGTTGGAAGACGCTTTGCAATGCAATAAATAATAACATTCACGAAAAAATAAGCAGGATTTGCAATAATAATTAATATACGAACGCGGGACACAACTTTGATGACGACCGCCGCGTTAATTTATTCGTAAATGCTAGTTGGTGTGCCTCACGCAGTTCCGGTATTTATATGACGGCTCATTGGGCGGGAGACGAGAGTTTCATGACTGTCATACTGTACCCGCTCAAGGAGATTTCGTCAACACTGCCGAACCTCAGTTCATGCAACTGGCAAAAGACGATCACAAGCAAGTGAGCAATATCATGACAGCACAGCTAAATTATCGCCTAAAACCAGTTGATAATGTTGATTAAATGTAATGTAATTGATGTATTCATCCATCTTACATACGGTAGCCGGTCCCGAAAACAAGATACAACTTGTGAAATCGCCTTTGAAATCGGAGAAGCGCATACCGAGAGTTCGCTCATTGATATTTGAAAGGAGACGATGGGCACGTTTATTTTCCGAACAACCCCTTCAAGAACCTATCCAATAACAAGCGAATTGACATTGCCACCCCTTGTTTTCGGGTACGAAATTGCTTCGAAAGAGCATGATAGAAATAAGAAGCAGTAGAGCACCCAAGACCAATTTGAAATTGGCACACTGATGGTCCCCCTCACCAATTCTGTAGGCAATGAATGTTCGTTAGAGAAACGAGAAACTGCACGTATGTTTTCAACACTATTCTCCTCGGTTTTAATTAAACAACTACCATGCATAAACAGGACGATCAGACAGAAACGTTTTTTTAAGTAAAAAGATTCAAGTTGCTCCCCGCAGTCCATGTCATCATGGTCATCATAATAAACTGAACCGTGTAAAGCTATTCTTTGATACATGCGTATCTCAGTTTACCGTAATCTAAGCGCATTATCATTTGATCGTTGACATTTGTTCACTAAACTAACTAATACTTCCCCCCAACTTTCGTATTAGTAAATCATTAACAAATCTTGTCAGATCCTCGGGTTCGGCTCACCATGCGGGATTCGAGGTGGTCCTCTCCAAGTGTGTGTTAATTCCTTGTGGTGGTAGAATGAGGGAGGTCGACGAGGATATCTTCCTCCGTTCAATTGCCGGCCCTCCTCGACGAGAGAACATAATGACTCTTCTCCTCTTCTTCTCCCGATGGATAAACGATGACTGAGAAGGAAGACACACGAAGGTCCTCCTCCTCCTCTTCTTCTCTTTATCCTCTCCTCCTCCTCCTCTTTCTGAGACCCGCCCTCTTCTCTATTCTCTGCTACCTCTCCGTGACCGCGCGCTGTCGAAAGACAACGATAATCCAATTCGATCGAGAATCGCGTGCGAGAGAGAGAGAGAGCAGACGCAATTGAGAACAAGAAACGCTGCCGAAGTGAAGAGAGCTAAAAATGGGAGAGAGAAGACCTTTCCTGTTATATTGCAATATGCTGGAATATGCGCCGATATTAACATATAGATAGGAGGAGATGTTAGTGGGAGGTGTAGTGATGCCGCATGATTATCGAATGTGAAACATTCCTAATATAGGCAGCACATTTTCTTATAGACACGTATTTCGCAATCTCTGTATATGCATGTTGCTTTTGGTATTGTTGTTTCCATGATGATGGTATGAGGGAGAAGTTTCCTGAAACGTGTAATCCGTCCCCAATTGTGGAGTGCAACTAGTGAAGAATTCCGTCCCATCCTAATCTGAACACTATTGTGATACATAATTGAATAAGTGTATATTGTTTCGAGTGCATCAAAAAGCGGGTCATGCGTCTGCAGTTTCTCCCACTCAGCGGTGAGCGGAAGTGAAGAGGAAAGAGGATATCTCTATTGCTGCTGCAGTGGGAAGCACTCCAAAGCAACAATGAACCCAGGGTGCGCGTAGAAATTGAATTTGGTTACAATATCGATTGCTATGTCAAGTGTACTACAAGTTAAATACGGTTAAAACGACAGTAGGTATGACTGTTTCGCTCCAATACCGTCGCCAGAAAAACACTGCAGCTGCACAGCACAATATTCATCTCCCGATCTTTCTCTATAATAATATATTTTTCCTTTTATTCGACCATTTATGTAAATGTTGATGCACCCTTGTGGTGCACGATACATTTAAAAAATATTCTTAAATCTACTACGCAATAGACCACAAGATTCACGATAATAATCGTTAACAGTGTACCTTTCCTATTTTACAATTGTAAAAATATACAGAAGTGTTCCGAATATCAATATCATGACCAACGAAACAAGTAATTGGATGAAACTACACTTATCCCAGGAAGCCATGGGAACTCTCTGAGTTCTCTCCTTTGTTTGCTCGTTCTCGCCATTTTCACTGTTGTTTTCGTTGTGTTGTAATCTGCCGTGCGCGACCCCCTCGAAATCTCATCTTGTCTATTTTCTCATTGTAGAGCGCCTTGAATCGGTTTGTCGAGAGAAAGAGAGAGAGAGAGAGAGAGAGAGAGAGAGAGAGAGAGAAGCCCTACAAATCCAATAGGCATTCACCATGTTCGGAATTGAAGTGAACAAGAGAGAAAGCGGAAGAGAAGGCGAAGGTGTGTAAACACACGAATAAAAAGATTTCCGAAATGGAGGAGGAGAGTGCAGAAGAAAGGGCGCAGATCAGCACCGCATATAGAACATCGGAGCAAAATGGAGACCAAACCAAACCATGTTTGAAGTTCAAAATCAGGAGGAAAGTGCATGCACAGTGCACTATAGAGTTTGATCGGAGTGTTCTCTTGAAAAAGGGAGATACTGCAACCATGGTTACCACGATGCTTTTCATTGTACGAAAAATACGGGGGAGTCATAACCCCAAATATACTGACTATAAACTGTTCATACCAATTTTCAAATGAATGACTCTTGCCTGAGGCCTCATCGTCACCTGCGGTTACCGTCCCACGTGATAACAATAATGCGATGCGATTTAACGTGCAAACTATAAATAACTATTCGACGAGGTGTGTAAACTGTTCTTGAACGATCTTTCCCCGCATCTAAGAGAAAAATAGTTTCGCCGGCTCGTCTTTCAGCGCTTCTCTCACGGTTTGTGAGATCAGAAAGAGGAAGAAGAAGAGAGGAAAATAGAGACAGAGAAACGATGCAATAACGCAGTGGTTTATGATATAAATAAGCTTGTTAAGTTGCAAAATGGTAGAACAAATGATTGCATGAAGAGAGTCACAATGTATTCCTAAAATAGCTGAAAAGTTCGTTCCCCTGTAATTTTCAAAATCTCATCGACACCAACAATCGTATATGAAATAATAATGAAGATACTGCGAGGTTTCAGTGTCGGGCAGAATTTGAAATCGTGAAGAGATTTCTCCTACATTCTCTTGCACGCTTCTACACACCTTCTCATACATTATATGTGCGCGCGCGCGACTTTTGATGAGAAGTTTACGAGAGGTTTCACTCGCACTTTGATTTCATAATCGGAATCTGAGATAGATTCAGCGGGACTTCGAATTACATCAGCATCAATTTCAAAATGCGATTAGTATATTTTAATAAACATTAAAATTGTGACGCATTGAGGACCTGTTCAATGTCTAAGAAACTAAAAAAAACTAAAATGAAAAAAAATAAAATGAATGAAAAAATGAAAAACTATGCTTTTGTGCATTTACACGGCACTCGTTTACGATAAATAGATAAATAAAATAAATAAAACAATTCTTTGCCCAACTACTATGGATGCAGGTTCAGTGTGGTTTACACCCACTGGCAGCCTCTTTTCTCTGACTTTGCCTCTATTCAGGAGTACTACAAACTCGAACTGCCGGAATGCGAACACCGAACCTGCATTCCTCCCTACTACTCTTTTCCTCCCCTTGCAATTCACCTGATGAGACTCCTTTCGTGTTCTTCCATCGTCGCCGAAATGTCTCGAGTGCTGCCGCCCATTCCTGAGAGAGAGAGGAGAATCACACACTTTACTCTCTCCATTTCACACTCTCTCTCACGCGCTCTCTCCATTTCACACGCTCTCTCACCATGCCCTCTCTGTTTCACACACTCTCTCACCTCAGAGAACGAGAACGGCAAAATGCGGAGAAATTGGTATGAGAGATTAGGATAATGAGCTTGCGCGCGATCTTGTCAATTATGGAATGAAATGCGTGCCAGAAGATACGGGGAGATTGAGATTAGGGAGAGACCAAAGAAGCAAGATATCTAGAATCGCCGGTGGTTGTGTCCTAGTAATGTGTCCGCCTACAAATCAGCGGGTACGACCAACCGTATAAAAGTTCGGGAATCGGCTATTCCAGAGATGGGATTGAAATCTCTGAATTGGTGCACTGTGAAATTCCGAGAAGCTCAATTGTCTTGAACGAAAAACAGCTCAATGGTTTCTAACGCAGAAATAACAGGAACGAGAGAGCATAAACGCCTTCCGTACACAAAAAGAGGTGCTGTTTTGAGTGCAGCGTAGTCATTTTCTCCAAACGATCTTCGGTGCCCAAAAAATTGTACTTTGAACAATTTCCTCCATTTGCGCTGTGTTTAACTACAAATTGAATGAGGGAGGAAGTGTTTTTCCGAATCCGAAAGCCAATTTCGCGAATTTGTATGGGGCACGTTTCAGAACACTTTGTTTCGAAATGTTCTCAAAAAACGTAACCCTAACATTTGTCTATATATTATTTTTATTTTTTGTTCGTATACTTCAATTTTACAGCGTGTCATCATCGGCCGAGTGGGAGGTATAATTCCCGCTTCAGTGTTTATCAGTGCAAGCCTATGCATTCTTCATTTCTCAAACCCTTTTGTCCGGAAATGGCTTAGTGAAATGAAGATTGCATCAATGAACACTGAATCTTGCATAATGTGGTTAGTGCCCAGAGAAAAAAGTCGCTATGATCAGGACACCAAAAAGTTCACTAACCTGCAAGAGAAAGTCACTAAAAGTAGGAGACATTTCACTGACAAGTAAGTGAGCATTTTCACTTGGTGTCCTGATGCTAGTGGATCTTTTCCGAGTGTGCCTACCTCCAGCGGGCTCGAATAGTGTCGTAATGGAGGATGCTCGTGAATGGCTCGGCCGTCGGAAGGCTGAGGCTGACAGCATCGCCCCACGAGAGAGAACCAATCACAACGACCGACCGCTCTGCAACTATTTCAGAACATTTCTTAATCTCGTTTGCTCACGCTTTCTAATAATATTGTATCTACACTCAACAGTGTTTGAAATTTAGCATGAAATAAGGAAAGTATTATGAAGAGAAATCTCGATAAAATCATCAGGCGATAATGGTCTTGAATGGAAAACAGGGTGGGGTGAATGCGAACTAGACATTTCAGATTAAAAAGGGGAGAAGAGGGGAGGGGGCAGATATGAGATGGGACGAATTGCCTTCTCATCTTCTTCGTCTTCTTCTGCCTCTCAAGAGCTTACTGCCCCCTACTCCTCCCATCTCGGCAGAAGGGATTTAAACGTCTGAGGTGCGAAGGGAGAGAGAGAGAGAGGAGTCGTGAGAATGAAGACATTCCGATCCCCTCGAGGGCAATCACAACGTTGTGCGCGGCCCGAGAAGAAGTCGAGAGGGGGGAAGGAGACAAAGCACTTTGACTGATACATAAGAAAAGTTATAACTTGGACGCCCACGGATTCCCAGAAAGAAGAGTCTTCCCCCTATTCAACTAGCAGGGAATTGTTGTGAGAGAGAGAGAGATGAGGATAGGAAATGATAATAATAGGCAAATTGGGAAAACGTGGATAAGAAGAACCAGGAGGGAAAGGATAAGTCGAATTAGGAGAAAAAAATCCTACGTAGTCCACAAACTACTTCTACGAACACCTGATGTCTAGTTGAATAATAACAATTATGAGTTTTCTGTAGGATGGGTCGGTGATAAGGCGAGAAGGAAAGAGAGGAGATAACTTCTCTCTCGTGCGAGAATTGTGAGAGAGAGAGAAGTCATCACAAGTGAGAGAGAGAAGGAGGAGGAGCATGACGAAACCTCCCCTGCACACCTTGTTAGTTGTGAGACGACCATGTTCGGAGATGAGAAGAGAGAGAGAGAGAGAGAGAGAGAGAGAGAGAGAGAGGATTCTCTTGGCTGACCCTGAGATGGTCGTGGCGGGAAAACAGAGGTGTGTCAGTCTCCGGCGCTCACTTAGCCCGATGGGTCGAGTAGCGAGAGAGATTAGGGAGGGGAAAGTCTCAGGAGCTTTTACTGCCGAGAAGGTCGACTGCATTTTAGAGTTACCGTAACCTCAAAGGCGCTGATAAAAAGCGGCGCGACCGTGGATTAGGAACAGAAGGGGTGGATGGAGGGGGGATACAAGCTGTGTTTGATGATGGGGCGAGGCGAGAGAACAACGATCGCAAAGAACAATTTCAATTTGATGAGAGAGGGAGAGAGAGAGAGAGAGAGAGAGAGAGAGGTGCGCGCGTGATGAAAAGTTGTTCGCGCCCCTGTGAGAACGCAACAGTGGCTTCGCTCACAACACATCTCGCTTTCAATACATCTTGTGTCCGCTTATTCTTTCGAGCGCGATTACTGTAGCATTCCTCTTCCTGAATGTTCGGAACCTAATTTCAAGATCCTAATTTCAGGTACTGTTAGCAGAATTTTAGCACCAAAAAAGATAGAGGGAAAGTATCTCAGGTAGTTGTGGGAGCAGTCGAGAAAGAGAGAGAGAGAGAGAGAGAGAGAGAGAGAGAGAGTTGTTGGGCATGGCATTCGACACACTTCAGACAATGGGAAGCGGACGCGTAATCCGATGAAGCCACAAGAGCAAAGGTGCTCTCTCTCGGTCGGGAGGAAAAGAAAGTAGAATGGTTAGCCGACGAACTCTCCCGCAAACACAGACAACTTGATTTCTGAGGACGATCTGAGGACATTCGAAGATCAATCGCTGTTGTAAAAGTAGAACATTAAGACAAATTTTACAAAATATTTTTCGAAGACCGAATATTACAGTTTAAAAATGATACGTTCATGAAATGGACTACTGGCGTGTGTCTTTCTATACCTCGGCGCGTGTCTCGCTTTGGCATGCTCTCTCGCAGCCGTATCTGTTGTTTAGGATCGGATCGTTTTATTATTTTGACGAATGTTTGTGAATTTGTAATAGCAAACGGGCGAATTCTGACCGGCGTCCACTGCTATAAACATTCCATCGTATACAACACCCGCTGAAAATCTACTTCCGATTTGATTCTCTGGCAATGACATTTTTTAAAATCTCAATTTGATCGTATGTTTATTCGAGAGAATAGTGCGAGAGTCTCAACAATACAAGAGGGAACGGGTGTGAAGGAGCAACAATACAATAGAAAAATCACTAGGACTAGAACACCAAGCATGTTCACATACCTGTAAATGATAAGTCTCTTAATTCTAGTGACTTTCACTCACAGGTAAGCGAAAATCTCGCTTAGTGTTCTGATCTTAGTGAATGTATTCTCAGAGTAGTGGGGAGAAAAGAGAAACATTTGGATTGAGACTCGGATCGAGAGGGGCACACATCTGATTCTCACCGCTCGAACAGATCTTTCTCTCCTCCATAAAACGAGCGTGTATCTGTATCTGTGTGCGAGAGCGGTGTTATCTCAGCTTGACCGCTCTTTCTGTGCTGTCATGGTGAAAGGGGATGGGGGTTGATGCAACCTTTTAAATATAGATTGCGTAAGGATGATGCAATAGGGCGCCAACAAATTGACCCGGCGATGGCATAGGGAGAGGGTAAGTGGACGGAATTATGCGCGAGAAACGTGCCCCGTCCAAGCGGGAGAAAAGAGAAGAGAGGATGAGAGGAGTGTGAAAACGAATTAGAGAGAAGTTTAGACATGCATAGTCAAGAGAAGGGGCACACGAGAAATGAAATGGGCAAATCGAGAAGAGGAGACAGCCAAAATCGTGTGTTCACTGACAGGAAAATGTGCTATGACAGCTTCGAAACAGCAAAAATTGGAAAATATTTCAATTCTTTTCGAGGGCAAGATTGGAAAAGTGCAAAAAATAAACTATGGGAGGCGAACATAACGAGTGTGAGATACCGCGTGAGGAGTGTGGTTAGACACTCCATGGGGGAAAGAGTACGAGAAGGGAGGGCCTGATACACGGGGAGAGGAGGATTATTAGTATGGGGCGGGGCTAGGGAGTTGATCGATAATTGGAAAATGGGGGTCATCGGGAATTTCAATTGGGGTGGGAATTTAGACGACGCTGGTTGCGTAGTCATTGGCCGTTGCTCCACTGCCATTAGAAGAGGCGAGTGAATAGTTGGCACTGTCCTCGTTCGATCGAAGAGTATTGCTGCCCACCACCTGCAATTAGTTTTAATTAATACGAGTTAATTAATAACGAATATTATTAGGAATCAACAGAAGTATATTGATTGGACCCTTATCAGCCGTAATGCCGACCTCTCGTCCGTAGGGCCATAATTCTAACACCGAGCTTGTTTCAATGGACACTACTATTGGTATCAATTTGTAAGTGTTGCACAGATAAGAGATCTGAACAATCTGCCTCTAGCGCACACTCATAAACTATTCTTGGAAGAAAAGGAGCTAAGGTTTCAGCTGAGATTTGTAGGGGGCTGAGAGTGATAGATTATGCACTGGGTCTGCTCCCATGAGGCAAGCGATGTTTGGATAAGCGTGAGAAGTTCCAAACTTTAGTGAACATTTGTTAAGTGTTCATTCTCTAAAGTCACTTGAGAAGTTTCATTTCCGAGTCCGCAGTTTTTAGGTTGCTCCCAGCATCCCCTCTCTTCAAGAAACATGTAATAGTATCTAAGCCATCAACACCTCGAGTTCATGGATCCCCGAAAGATTCCTCCTTCAGCACATTCATCATTCTGTCATTATAAATATAATAAGTATGTATCATCGCCATAGCTCTCCACGCCGGAGGCTCCACCCATGTATAAGCTCCGTGGCCGTGGAAGCCCCGTAGCCCAAAGAGAGCCTCCACGTCCGGAGAGCAATGATCATCACTGCATTCGATGTAAGGCGTAGCAATGTTGTGTACCTTGACAGTGTGTCTCACACTCGTCGATCCAGTGACGATGGCTGGTTTGGGCGGCGCTCTCTGCAGAGTTCCGTCCTCGAATTCCTCAACCTCCGCGTGGTGATCACTACGAGGACCGCCGAACGACGTCGTCTGAAAGCAATCGAGTTCGGAGCGATCACACAATCATCATGAACATAAAAACGAGTAAACGCAAGGTCGTTTTAAACACAAGTCGGTTTCGGCCACCCTAAGCCAAAGTAGCAACGAGCGTTATTCCGATAACTAATCATGATTGAGCAGCACGAGAAAGTGAAATAGCTATATCACACAAACAAAGTTTCCTTCAAAAATGAACTCAAATTTGCGCAGATACGAACCGTTTCAGTGAACTGAACTTGGTGCTGGGGCGATCCTCGAGGTGTTCGCTGTGAGTAATTTGAGCCCTGACTGGTCAGAGTGCTGCAATGATTTATATCATTTTCGAAGTGGAAAGATCAGAAGCGAGGTGTGCTCATGTGGCCAACGTGTGATTCGATACACGTTGTTTTTGATTCACACACTATCTGGAGTGGTCGACGCGTGAGAGAGTGTGTGAAATGAAGAGAGTACAGAGAAGTTGTGTTACCTGTTAGGTGTGAAGCATCCGCCAGTCGCATCTTGCGCAGAGGAGGAATTGGAGAGTGGCGTGGCGCCCATCGAAGGGGGTGGCTGCACAATATATTATACTAATAAATTTTTAAAAAAACTTTTTAAAAACATTTCAAGAATTCTGAACAACGATATCAGGCTGGAATCCATTATACTTGTGCTCAGAAATCTTTCTCACCACTGGTTTGGGTCCGATAGTCGAGCTGCTTCCTCCATTCTGTCCATTGTACAGCAACTGCGACGGCTGTCCGGCGGGCGCCCTTTGGGAGGATCCGAAGCCGCCTCCGACACTTCCATATACTCCCTTGTCTCCACTGAGATTGAACGAGGAGAGTTTGACTCCCGATGGAGCAGCACGACCGTACGATTGGTCTCTGCAATTACGTATAATTTGAACTAATCTGATATTTTCGTAGTCAAACGAGGATACAGAGATAAATTAGCAGTTTCTCGATTGCGCGCGCTAATGGTGTGAATGTTAGCTGCGTTCTAAAATATTCTAATGCGATGAGATGGTGCCATTTCGTTATCTCTGGTGTATGGAAATCTCTTTTTTCGGGGTTACTTCCTGTTTTATTTTACTGCAATTACCTCGGTGTCGGTCCTGCCCTCTCTCCAATCAACGGACTCTGTCTCATCGATGGAATCGTCACAGTTTGGGGTGGTCGGGGCATTCCAATCTGCTGCTGCGATGCGTAAGTCGCATTGTTCATCCGAAGAGTCGACGAGCCGCCGTTCGGAAGTTGAGCCAGACGAGAAGACTGCAATGGACGAGTTGAGCCGGCGAATGAGTGACGGGCTCATAAATTTGAGCTCCTAATTTCAAAATCAGACAGAAACTAAACAAAAAAAGTATCTCCAGGCTTTCGGACCTACTTGGACCACGCGTTTTGAAAATATGTACTAATGATTCATTCCGCCAGGGGATAGAATTTATTTTCGCTATACTGGCGAAGGGTACGACTAACGATAAAGAATTAAAAAAGATGTCTAAATTATCAAAAGACCGTTGATAAATACCTGAGGAGGCAGTCTCGAGTAGGTGGCGTAGTTGCCCACAGTTCCGTATGCAGAAGGAGCAGAGAATCCACTGGCTTCGTCCTGAGATCCTCGTCGTCCGTAGATTCCCGTGGCCGATGACGTCACGTCCTTCGGCTTGTGGATCGAGGCATACGATTCACTCTGAAGGAAAACAACTTTGAAATATTTATTGTAATCTCTCACAGATCCATGAAGTTTTGGAACTAATATTGAGTAGTAAGTCCAGATTAAACGAACCAGATTCTCGTAAAGGGCAAAAGATTGCCTATTCACGCAAATATAACTGGACAGCAACAACAGATTTCAAATACGGTAACTATTGTAACGTCAAGCTCAGCTCACCGGTGCTGCCCATCCAATCTGCTGGTTCGATCCAATGATTGATCTCTGTAAGGTTCCAGTGGGATTCACCCCCGCAGATGCATGACGCTGCAGTGTGTACTGCTGCTGCTGCTGACGCTGCAATATCAATATTTTAACTTTTTAAAATATAATTTGCGGTTTTTCGCAAATTAAAGGTTCACTTTTTCATTTACACTTATCAAAAATAAAATCCATCTTCAGTGGAAGAAATATCCACAGTCAATTTGTAGTCACATTTCCAAGCCGTATTGTTAAAGAACGGAAAAGAACTCTCTCACTCTCTCTCTCTCTCTCTCCGCAATGTGTTCCTTGCCCCTGATTAGTGAGAGCGAAAATAAGGGTGCTAATACTGGCAAAGAGTGGGGGCCGAAAGACTGCAGAAAATGGAGAATATTCCAATAAGATACCGATAGCGTTCCGAATCCATCTCCTCCCTGGGGCGGCGAGCTGCCGCCGCGATAGCCGGGAGTGTGCAGCTGCGACGGGTGCGGCAGTCCCGGTTGCATGCGCTGTATTTTACAATATTTCGTATTTTACATTTCCTGCTTTCAGCTAAGCTTCATCATAGATCATCATGATCCAACTTGATATTTTTGTTGTTGAAAACTTCAGACACATAAGAGGGGAATCACGAGAGACTCGACCATGGCCAGGACGTAGAAATTCATGATTTTTAATTTAGCTGAAAATTTTTTATAAGGTATTTCAACACCTCCTCTATCGATTGGTGTTGACAGAATTTTGAAAAAAAATTTCGCAATCGCGTGAAACATATCCAAACCTGGAGTCTTCGGAGTTTTTCGCCAACAGGACAAAGTTTGATAAATCATAATTCGGTTCAAAATAAAGATACAGAATATTGGTTTTGTTTGCTAGATAGAGAATATAGTTGGCTACAGTAGTACCGTACCATCTCATTTCTGGCTGACTCAGTGGTGCGAAGCGGTCGGTTTCATGAAAAATGTTATAAATCGCTCTAAAGTAAAAAGCAGTGATAGGTTCTTTGTTTGTTCGAACGTGAAGCTAGGTTGCTCACTATAACCCAGAAATCGGCCAAATCTGATCTTTCGTGGCAATTGCGCTAAGCCGAACTTTTTTTTGAAAAAATATTTTTTCAGGCCATTGTCACGAATAGTGTCATTTGCAGTGTAAATATTCATAAACAATCTAAAAACACCATACAAGTTGTTTTAGGGGATTTTTAAAGCGAACTTTTTGAGAGAGAAAAAATCGAAAATTTTTAACACAAAATTTCACTTTTGAAGAAACTGTACTTTCCAAGGTCCTATTGCGTACTAGTGTTGCCATAATCATAAGAGAAGATGCTCGGAAGAATATCTGTGCAGATACATGCAAATACTAAAATGGTTATCGCGTTTCCAACACTCTTCGGGTGATGGTCGGTTTCTTATTTTACACCGCTAGCCCTTTGAATTTCTCCCATCATGCTAAGAGCAGTCGGAAAATTGAAAGTGAGTCTTTATCTCTTCATCGTGGGCAGCTACAACAACTAAGTTTTCCAATATTTGTCTGAAAGCGCATGAATTACCTTCTCAAAGAGCAAATATCGTATTTTTCTAAAATAGATCCACTTTTTCACACAGATCTTTAAATCCGGATCTTTACCGAACCTTGGCGCAGGTCAAATTGTTCGGAGAGTTTCATTGAATCATTTTGTAGTTGACAGTATTCAAATCTAACGATGATTTGACCTCGAAAAAGATAGAAAACTCAAAAGTGCTCAAATTTCTCACATTAAAAAATTAATTCTGAGGATATTCGAAACGCTTCCAGTGAAATATTGCCTACATTCATTTTCATATACCTAAAGAAGACCTACGAAAACAATAACTTAAACTTTTGAAACAAATATTTTTTTGAAAAATATCATGAACCCGGGTTCATGGTGAAAAATTATTTTAGGACCACGACTTCATGGTATTTTTCAAAAAAAAATTTTTTTCATAAGTTTGAGTTATTAGTTCCATAGTTCTTCTTTAGGTATATGAGAATGAATGTGGACAATATTTCGTTCGAACCGTTTCAGACATCCTCACAATTAATTTTTTTTGTTAGGAAATTTGAGCAATTTTGAGTCTTCGATTTTTTATGAGATCAAATCATTCATAGATTCGAATACTATGAACAACAAAATGATGCAATGAAACCATCCGAACAATTTGACCCGCTCAAGGATTCGGTAGAGATCCAAATTTCTGAGATTTGTGTGAAAAGGTGGATTTATTTTTGAAAAATACGATATTTTCTCTTTGAGAAGGCAGAGCACGCGCTTTCAGACAATTATTGGAAACTTCGTTGCAATAGCTGTCCACAATGAATAGATAGAGACTCACTTTCAATTTTCCGACTGCTCTTCGCATGATGTGTGAACTTCTAAGGGTATGGCTAGCGGTGTAAAATATGAAATCGACCATCACACGAAGAGTGTTGGAAATGTAATAACCATTTTAGTATCTGCATGTATCTGCAAAAATCTTCTCCCGAGCATCATCTCTCATGATTATAACTTCAATTTTATACAATCGGACCGTGTAAAGTACAGTTTCTTCAAAAGTGAAATTCAGCCCTGAAATTTTTCGAATTTTTCTCTCTCGAAAAGTTCGCTTTAAAAATCCCCTAAAACAACTTGTATGGTGTTTTTAGATTGTTTATGAATATTTACACTGCAAATGACATTATTCGTGACAATGGCCTAAAAAAATTTTTTTTCAAAAAAGTTCGGCTTAGCGCAATTGCAACGCAAGATCAGATTTGACCGATTTCTAAGTTATAGTGAGCAACCTAGCTTCACGTTCGAACAAACAAAGAACCTATCACTGCTTTTTACTTTAGAGCGATTTATAACATTTTTCATGAAACCGACCGCTTCGCACCACTGAGTCAGCCAGAAATGAGATGGTACGGTACTACTGTAGCCAACTATATTCTCTATCTAGCAAACAAAACCAATATTCTGTATCTTTATTTTGAACCGAATTATGATTTATCAAACTTTGTCCTGTTGGCGAAAAACTCCGAAGACTCCAGGTTTGGATATGTTTCACGCGATTGCGAAATTTTTTCAAAATTCTGTCAACGCCAATCGATAGAGGAGGTGTTGAAATACCTTAGAAAAAATTTTAAGCCAAATTAAAAATCATGAATTTCTACGTCCTGGTCATGGCCGAAGTGGTCGAGTCTCTCCCGATTCCTCTCATAAAAATTAGTTCTCGATTGTTTACCGTCTGGTAGATATCCTCTGCAGCGACAGTCACTGGCGCGTTGTTGTTGCTCTGTCTCCTGAGTGTTCCTCCGCCCGACAGAAGTCGATTCATCTCATCAGTACGAGCGCCGTCGGTGTGCATTCGCCTAAATATATAATTAAAATTATAAAAATATATTTAAACATTTTTTATTAAATTTAAATAATATTCACTTCATCGCAGGAGATCCCTGCAGTGTTCCTCCATTCGTCTTGAGCCAGTAAGTTTCGTCCTTCTGGTCAAAGTTGTTCGTCTGAATCGCCCGAAGGAGAGACTGCTTCGCATTCTGCTCGTCGGTCACGAACATCTACAACATGACGGATTAATCGTTTTTTTGTAGAGTTACTCCTATTTACGAATGTACTGCGATATTTGCAAATATAACTTTGATTTTCTAAAGATTCCTTCTGATTTTCTAAAGATTCCTTCTTACGCGGGTAAATGAAAATAGCTTGGTTCCTCGAGTAAGATTGCACTAGTCAGATCTTGATTTCTTTGAGATGCTCGATAAAACTAGGAGAGTGATGTCCTTACATGGTCTCTGTGCACGACCACGAGGGCGTTCTTCAACTGCGACGGATTTGTGTTGACACGGGCATGTCCGGTAGTGAGTCCCTTCTGAATGGAAGGAGATGAGATAATGTCAACTAGGTAGGACCTAATAAAAAGTTGATGTTCTCTCCCTCTCGTCCCTCTCTTGGCCATACATAGAAGAATCAAGTTACCTATTTTACTGTGCTGTTTACCAACTTAAATCGTATTCCAGTGCAGCTTTACTATTGACAGGTTGCAACCACTTATATTAGCATTTTACACAGTTCACACAACACTGAAAACGCTCAAAATATCAGAGTTGGAATGTATGGACGAGATCCCTCGACATGAATAAATAATGCATCCCTCTTATCTTCCGATTTTCTCACTCCCATTCTCTTTCTCTCTTCCATTTGTCTCTTAGTGGTCAGTTGAGAGGGTGCGCGGCGGCTCTATTCAGTATTCATGACCCCCCAAGACAGATTAATGATCATTTCCCCGCATCTTACGAGTGTGAAACTCCCTACTTCACTTCCAACGACTTTGTGTCACGAGCAATAGTTGACTCGAAAAATAAATTATAACGTCCTACGAAAACTCGGGAAACATAAACTGAAACAGAGCTTAGCAGAGGTTCCGCGTTTTTGGGACAATTTCAGTTTACAGTTTCAACTCTGAGCTAAAAAGGGAGAAATGGGGAGGCGCTAATCCTTGTTTTCTTTTTTGTTTCTCGAATATTTCGGAAAACCGACTGCATACCAGTATTAATCGTAAATACTGATCGTAATGTGAAATTACTTCTACCACTTTTACTGCTGTCACTTTTTACAATGTAAAAATAAAAAAAAATACCTGGAGGGCGTAGAATTCATGAGCGCGATGGATGATATTGAAATTCCACTCCCTCTTGAGCGTCAATCCAATCCACAAAAGAATCCACGAGAAGAGATACGAGATCTCTGTACAGATGCAAACGAGAAGAAGAGTACGATCGTCGTTCTAATAAATTTATGTTTATATTTTGAAAGAGAAATTTCTAAATTCGCATTTTTTACTCATTGAGAAATATGCGAAACTTCACGTTGAAACACATTTGAAACACCTGCCCTATGTTCTGCTGTTTTTTCTCTTTTTATTCTCTGCCAAATATCACACAACCATAAGCATAGACGTTTATGAACGTTCACGGCGTGCTTTACTGTTCGAATCTGTACCTAGTCTCAAAGTTCCAATAATCAAACCTGATAGATGATCATGAGTGCGTAAATTATCGGGGCCTTGAGCAGGCAGATCACAGCCAGAATGGCGATGGCCACGACGTGAGGACCGTATCTGACAAGATATCGATTAGTTCAATTTGTAAAAGATACTTTACAGTAACCCTGAGGCCATGATATTTTTTTGATGTTTTCACTCGGTTTTCGTTAACTGTATTAAAGGGACCAGGCAGTCAAAAACAAGTTATTTTCAAATAAAAGAAAATCCTGTTCCCGGAAGAATGCTGAAAACCGCATATTTTTTCGATTTTTTTGAAATTAGTTATGATTTTTTTAAAGTTTCGGTTTTTTTCAGTACAGCGGGTTACGGTAGCGACTACACCACAATTAATATCTCCAAAAAAAAAGGGAGTGGTCAAAATCTCTTCAATCCTGTTTTTGCAAAAATATGAAATCATCAGAGCAAATTAAACAGCTTTCTGTCTTTTCGGAAATAGGCGACGCACCGTTCCAGAGTATAATTTCAAATTAAAATAACTAATTGTAAAAAAATGCTAAAAATTAAATTTTTTCTGCATTCTCCATTAGATGATAGTGAGAAAAGTTGAATAAAAAATTATGAAAATGAAAAATCTGGTTTTGGAGGCTGCCTGGTCCCTTTAAATGTTTTTTGTTGTAAAAAAAATATGGAAGTATTCTCACCCATCGCAGCATAGTTGTGCGTGGGTGGGCCGGTACGGTATTCTTCCTCTGTTGTAGGTCGAATATTCCGATTGACTGCCACCCGCCTGCGCCCGCATATTGTTCTTCGCCTGGCAGTTGAGCACGTTTATCTGCAAATAACAGATAAATCGATATTCCAAAAATGAAAAAAAATATTTTAAAAAACAATACATTGTCAGATAACTTTTTTTACAACTATTTCTTTGTTTCGTGTTGCCTCTATAAAAAGACAGTCCGAAACTTTATAAAAATTACAAAAAAAAGAGAAGAAAGAAAATAGCTGACCAAATACTTGTTGTACCCGTAGGCGTACAAAGTGATTGGCGCGATCTGAGTCAAAATAGTGGATCCAACAAATGCGACGATAATTCCAATAGGGTGATACAGGTAGTTGAACTGTCGCAGAGAGACGAGATATTGGCCTGCAATCGGTTTAAATAAAACATTTTTATTTATAAAAAAATATTTTAGGTTATGCGTTCATATCTCTCAGCTTTCAGGTGAGCCAATGACAAAATTCGATTATAATTTTTTAATTAATGAATGCATTACTCCAGCAGAAGGCCAACATGCATAATTCCAACATGCAAAGCAATTGAGTTGATTAATTTCGCATACCGTATCCGACTGGCCGTACACTGTCCACATTTGTCTCCTGAATTCGATAGAGAACCGAGAAGGCGAGATAAGAGAAGATGAGACAGATTGAATTTATGAGGAGATGGAAGGAGAAGAGGAGGGAGAAACACTTGGACACCCGCCAGAACACGGAACTGTAATTAAGCAGTAATAAAGAAAATCGGTAATTTAGAAATTAAGAAAATATCTGATAATTAATTGTTCAGAACCTTTTTTTTGTTTTCATGGTAACTTCTAAGCATGCAATCTATAATCAATTATAATCAAAACTTGAGGCTAAGTGTGAGAAAAAAGGTATATTTAAACGTTTCGTGAGCATGAAGCGAAAAAAACATTTTAAAAAAACGAAAAAAAGAAAAGGTAGCTTACGGATAAACAACGGAGAAAGCGATGAGGGCGACGACGAGATTGACAAATTCAAGAGGAATTCCGAAAAGACGAATGTTCATGAGCACTGAAACAAAATTATTCCTCCCAATGATATTTCAAATTTTGATCAATTTTAGTTAAGTTTTTTTCGGAGATGAGAATACAATAAAAGCAGAAAAGTCCACTTACGAGGTAGTAGGGGTGGTCCGAGTGGTGATCCATTCAACTCGTCCTTTGTTATTTGGAATCCCTGCAATCTCGTTTCTCCCGATGGAAGATTCGTTCCCAGTTGACGGGCGCGATGGAAGAGAAAATCCATCTCCGTGTTGAGAAACTCGCCTGGAATCAAGATTTTTTTTGAATGGTTGATAAGGCAATTTTTGACACCCTCAAGGTTCTTTGTTTGCCAATACAGAAAATTGGTTGAATAAACATGAGAAAATGTGAGAACAAGCCTTTTCCCTCGCAAATTTGAATATTTCAACCGTGCGCAACGTCTTTTTACATGATTTTCAATGTTATTTGCAGAATGATGATAAGCAAGTTCAGTTTGATGTGCCCCCAATCCTGAAACAATGAATTTCCCTCAAACCCCGTTCCCCTCTCTCCACTCATCATTTCCCCCTCTTCTTCCCCTTCCTTCTTCCGTTCCTTGCTGTGCACATATGCAGATTGAATTGAGGCGCGGCGTGCCTCCAACAGAGTTTACTCTCCCCGTCATTTCCGGAGAGTCTGCACCAGCACATTCTCGAGACTCGCAGACAATAATTTCAAAAGTGTCGATAATATCATTTATCAAAACCAAATATGGTGATTTCCACATCTAAAAGTCTACGTAATTTTTCGTTTGTTAGTCAATTCAGAGCCATTTTGCCACAAGACCCCCATGAATTGTCACCCGACTCTCCTATCTTCTATTTCTTCTTCTTCTTCTGTTGCTTATCCATCTTCGTTCGCCTCCCTCTCTGCCCCCGTCAACTTATTCCCACTCTCGCTCCCATCCTTCCCCCCCTCCCCAACCGAACTGAGCACATAATCCGTGCTACTCCTCCTCCTCTTCTTCCTTCCCATTCCACTAGTAGTAATCCTCTCGCGGCGCCACGCAGCCAAAATAGAAAGAGTTACGAGAGTAGACGGCACAGAAGCGATGAGAGAATAGCGGTGTGCATCTCCCGTCACCGAGTTGGGCTCCAATAAAAACATCGATAGACCATGGACCATAGACTATGGACAGTTTCAGTCTGGGGTGCCCAGAATAGAGTCTACAGTATATGTGATTTTAAAAAAATAGATCAATCCAATTCCTGAGGGACGTGAAGTTTTGCTCGACCAATTTCAGATCGTCAATTCGTGTTTCTCCCTGGCAACTTGTGCCTAATCACAATTAGAATCCGACGACTCTCGACGCTGCTCAATTATCCGGGGGTGCAGGTTGGTGCCTCACTCCACACGCAATTGTGCTTGAGAGAGAGAGAGAGAGAGAGCGGGAGAGTGGTGTTCACGTGTGGTCAGCGAAGAGAGGCAGTACTTATTACAGATGGGGGATGCGCCCTCCTCCCCCATTTCACCATCTGCCCCATTATATAAGAGACTTCTCCTCATCCCCTCTTCTCTCACTTCTACCCCCGATTCAACATGACTGGACATTACAATCAAGAGATGGCTCAAAAGACTCAATCAATCTGGCGAGTTGGTCTCTCTCTCTCTCTCTCTCTCTCTCCTCTCATTTGTTCGTATATCCGGGTTCTCGCAGCCCCGATTTCGTGCCACATTTATGATCCGCGCGGGACCATCCGAAATCGGAGTCGAATTCACGCCGGTTTCTAACCCCTCTGTCCGCTTTTTCTTCGTTTACTCCAAAAGACAAACATCTTCTCTCTCTCTCTCTCTCTCTCTCTCTCTCTCTCTCCTCTCATCGGTCATTTCAAAGCTCTCCTCAAATCACACACTGTCTCGTTCTCTTCCCTCGCAGTCATGAAGTAGCAGGTTGAACCGGGAGGATCAGAGGATCATCCCCCGACTCTCGAGAGATGACCGGTGACTCTCGGCCATGAAAGGCGGGAACGATGTGGACAGGGTATAGACCATTTATGGAGAGGACCCCCCATAAACACGTGGTCTACAGCAGAGCTCTCACTACTAAAATACTAAACAATATATGAGGAGAAATCATCATATCTAGCTGAGGCAACGAGCATACTCCACAATTTGGGGGAGATTTATTAGCTACACCAATATTTTCATTTGATCGGGACAAAACATTAGAGGCCGGGTTTTCCAAGTTTCCCGATAATTTCGTCCGTCGCTCTCGAAACCACACTATTGCTCGACGTTTGTTAATATTACTACTTTCCTTTCCACTCAGAAAAATGATAGTAGTTTTTAACCACCATGAAAGTTATGGTGAGCACTTTGCTAACAGTATTACTATCATGTGTTCACCATGACCATCATGATAGTTAAAAATTACCATTTTTCTGAATTTCCCACTGTTCACCATCGGTATGATCAATGCGGACTTACTTGAGTTGACAAATCCGTGTTTGTACAGCTGGGCGATCATCAATTGCTGCGCGACGCACTGAAGAAGAGCGATGAAAACGTGGAGCGACTGAGGAAAAGGAGGAGAATGCTGCCAGAGAGACTTGAAGCCATGCAGACAACCTGACAAATCACTTATTTGCTGGCTCATGGCAATTCCCGCTGGATCTCAGAAATTCATGCGCCGCAGGAATTCTTGCCCCCCCTACTCTTTTAATCCGAATAGCTATTGCATTCGAAGTACCTTCCGGATGGCATACTGTAGTACACAACCTGTAGCAACGGTAGCCTAACCATTTGCTAACCTTTTCTAAGGAAATTTTCTCGATTTTCAAACTCCATGGGGTATTGTCGATAGATAGACATATTGCACTTTGGATGACTCATTTTCTTTTTCTGAATCTTGGGAATTCCTTCCCATCAGGTGAGTAGTCCACCTATCCCTCTGAGTAAGACAAATGGCGTCTACTTCAATTGCACTTTCCACTCCCCTCTTGTTCTACTTGCAAATTGCTTTCCTCTCTCTATGTACTGATCTCACGACGAGTTTTAAAGTTTCAAAGAGCCCAAAAGCCGACAAAGACGCTGCCGCCCCGTCAAGTTTTGCATTGCAACTACTCGTGAGCTCATCTCTCAAGGACTCTCTCTCTCTCTCTCTCTGTTCTAATTGGAATCTTTCTCTCTCTCTGCCTTGCAATCTGTATGGTAATGAGAGAGATTTTGCTCGCCCGTTCGTACACCCCCTCATTCCCTCAATCTTCTCCCCTCTCCGAACAAGAACACAAGAATAGAGAAGCATGCCGGAAGGGGCAGGCACCCGAAATAGGGCGGCAGCACCTCCCAATTTCAGCCGAGAAGAGAAAAGCACTAGTGAAAATTGACCGAGGACAACGTCGCTGCAGGCATTAAAGATTCAAAGAACTCTCTCTCTCGCTATCTCTCTCTCTCCCTAGTTTCCTTACTTTCAGTCGCAATTTCCACGCATCCCTCACACTTGCACTATTTCCCCCGCTGAATCGCGAAATGAATATTCAGACGAAGGGAAAATCGCAGAGTTGAACGAATTTAAACAACTTTGCATCGTTAAAGCACTACTATTAAGAAAATCAAAAGACAGAATGATCAAAAACTCATAATTTACAGAATTTCATGTCCTTTGTCAGGGGACTGAGAGTTCAATCACGAATTTGAAAACCTCGACCACCTTTGGTGCTCCACTTTCCTTGTTGTCAGGATGAACATGTTAGGGACCCAGAAAAGAAAAAAAAGAGTTCTGACCTCCCTTGTTTCCGTTTCTGCTTGGTCGGCACTCGATAGTTCGATCTTCTCTCTCCGCGAGTCTCTCATTGTCTCCAGCGATATTTCCCGATTTGAAAACTCCAACGGCGAAGAGAATGACGAGAAGAGGAAGACATGTGACGTACAGACCTATAAATATTTTTTTCCCAATTTAGGTTTTAGTTTCTTCTCGAGGGAAATTCGAGTAAGTCGAGTTACATATAGTTGTGTATTACCATTGTATCAATACGGAATGATAAACAATTAATCTATAGTTTCAGTTTTTTGTTGTTGAATAAATACGAACCTGCATAAACAGACAGAAGACGAGTGGGATACCCGCCCGACGGCCATTTCATATCCGTGTACAGCTTGTACCTGAAAGTTGCGTTAAAAGTGGACGTAAACATAGACAAAAAGTCTTATATGAGGCCCCAAACCCCTTCAAAAGTATTATATATAAGACTTTTGTTCTTATATACAAGACATTGAAAAGGGTTAGGGGACTCATATATTTGTCTCTGTGTGTATTTTTTTATCTTCGATCTGGACTCGCGGCAATGACAATTACTAACTAATGAATCATACAAACAAGTGAATTTCGTATCGGAAATATTTTTTTCTTTTTGTTCTCGTTGATTATATACTAAAATTGGGTACCTCTCCACTCCGAGATAGATGAGATACGCTTGTAGACCGATGATAATGAGTGTGTACCAAATCGAGCTGAGCGCATTGCATCGAGCCTTCAAATTAAGATTACATTTTTTGAAATATAAAATTCACTCAAACAGCTACAACATATTTCAAAAAAACAATAAGTGTCTCCCGATTTTTTAAGGATTATCGAATGTCAGTGAATTTTGAATAATAAAATAAGCGAACCTTGAAGCACGTCATCTCGGTGGTCTTCTTCTTTTCTTGTGTGTTCACTCAGATCGCTCTTTTTCTTCTACTTTTCTCCTCCTCTCCTCACATCTGCGATTTCTCCACGACGGCGAATCTGAGCAAAGCACACATTTACTTACCCAGAAAATATCGGCAAAATCGCGACACAAAAAAGATAAATTTCGAACAATGGAGCGAAAAACAGCCAATTCGTCAGACAATGAAGCGAAGATTGGCGGCGAGGAAGCTGAAGTCATGAAAGAAGAGAGAGAGAAAGAGAGAGAGAGAGAGAGAGAGAGAGAGAGAGAGAGAGAAGAGCCAATTTGAGTGAGGGTACTTTGCAACATTGGAAGCTGGGGCGGAAATAGGGGAGACACAGCTGATATGAGTAGAGGAAGGAACAAGGAAACGAATTGAGTAGAGGGGGGTCACTCCCCTCCTCAGACCCCCACTCGGTCCATTGCGCAATGAGCCTCTCTTGGAACAGAGTAGAGTAGAGAGAGAGAGAGAGAGAGAGAGAGAGAAGCCTTCGTTGTCTGGTCACTCCTCTCTCTCTCTTCCACCCTCTTCATTCTACACTCTCTCTCGCCCGCCCTCTTTGCAGTTGCGCGAATGGCTGACAGCGGGGGGAGGAAAACAGTTGATGACCTAAAGGGGGGAGGGAGGTCCGAGAGAGAGAGAGAGAGAGAGAGAGAGAGGCGGGCTTCCTGATCCGTCTCAAGAGACTTGAGAAAGAGAGACACAACGATGCCTGTGACAGGCGGCACTATTCTCTTATGTCGACTTCTAGAAAATTATAAAATATTTTGTGAAATTGTCATCGAAGTCTACAATTGTTGAAGTCTCTAGATGTTTAAGACAGTTCGCGCCCTGTGTAGGGTGCATTTCCCGAGAAAATCTTCGACTGAACATCGTCCTAACAGCTTTGGCGCAGCAAAAACTGTCCAATGGTCTTAGTCTTAGAGGATGTGAGAGTGGCTCGGAATGGTGAACATCTGTGTTAGGATTGGAGTGCGCGGACCGGGTGATAGATGGGGAAAGGGTTGGGGGAAAGAAAAGAGGAGATGAGCAGGGACAAAAAGAGGACCGGGGCGACGCTCTCACACGTGTGCATAACTCGACTCCATTCAGCCTCCCAGCCGTATTTACACGAGCGTTCTGAGAAGAGAGGCGATGAATGGAAGGAAGAGGACAGAAGGAACGTTTTTTTACTCTAACCCAGTGAAGTGTAGGGGGCTATAACAACACCGCTAACCAACCTGTGACGAATAGTGTTGAGATTGGCGGCGCATAATTCATGTGGGGCCGAGCCACAGCAGCCCCAAAGATGGGGAAGAGAGAGAGAGAGAGAGAGAGAGAGAGATACTGCTTGTTATAAATCTTGCGCGCGTACTAGTAGTCCCGCCATCTCCTACTACTACGAGTAGGAAGTTTGCGAAATCGCATGACCAATCGCGGCTTAGAAAGGGCAAAGTCTAAAGCTGGAAATAACTAAACATAGTTATTAATAGACTTTTCGACCGTTTTTATATGTTTAAGGGCAACGTATACAGCTGGACATTACCAAGCATCGTTATTAACAGATTGTCGGACATATTCGGTCCATATGCGGACAAGATGGGACAAGATGATGATGGAGTGGTGATAATAATGAGCCATCTCAGATGTTCGCACTTGATATAAAGACGTACTGTAGATTACCGTATCAATCACGCGAGATTGGTCGAGTGGGACAGATGAAGTAATTAGAGGAAATAGATACTAATAATAATTAGTCTTACTAATTAAAGTAAAACTGATAACATTTTGTCACCAGATTGCAAAAAGTGAATGAAATTTTCGAAATTGCGCATCTTTGCAGGGGAAAATGTGGAATAGATACAATAGAGAGGTGTTAGATCTCGAGAGTCGATCCGTGGTGACTTAGAGAGAGAGATAGTGAGTATCTTTCATCCGTGGGTCTCGAGGACTCTTTCCCACTAGCACCTGTTGACCCCCGGAATCGGATGCAGAGAGAAGCAGAGATAAGGGGGATATCGTGCGCGTGCGTTCACTGATAGCGAGAGAACGTGCCATATTGAGAGAGCGCAGAGCATCAGAGCGACGAGAGAGTGTGGCATTCGAGGAGAGTGGGGGTCGGTATATCATTGAGTGTGAATGGTCGTGAGAAGGGCGGTCGCCTCTCGAGATGGTGAGCAGCGATAAAAGTGGGGAGAGAGAGAAGTAGGAAGAAGAAGAAGCCTAATTCCACCATGGGAAGCTGCGCGGGTGAGGTCACAAGTAATGGGCTAAAACCGTCCTAAGACGATTAGTCTATGGGGCGGCCAAAGCCGAGACGAAGAAGTCAGTGAAGGGTTTGGTGGAGTAGCAAAAAGTAGGGCGGATGAGTGAGAAAGTGAGCGAGATTATGATAAGAAGAGCAGCAATCAGAAGAGGAGAGAAGAGGGGATGAAAGAGGTGAGAGGAGAGAGAGAGAGAGAGAGAGAGAGAGAGAGAGAGAAGATGTTTGTCTTTTGGAGTAAAAGAAGAAAAAGCGGACAGAGGGGTTAGAAACCGGCGTGAATTCGACTCCGATTTCGGATGGTCCCGCGCGGATCATAAATGTGGCACGAAATCGGGGCTGCGAGAACCCGGATATACGAACAAAGAAGCGGTGGAGAGTCCATTCCAATCTCTCTCTCTCTCTCTCTCTCTCTCTCTCTCTTCCTCTCAAGAATGAACCCTCGAAGTGAATCGTAGATGAATGAATTGGAGAAGGAGGGGGAATGGAGAGGACGGCTGGCCTTTGACGAAGAATTCGTGAGATGAAGTGGGGAGAGAGAGAGAGAGAGAGAGAGAGAACCGAGGGGGGCTGACGATCGCAGTCGCTTTTCTGTCTTCGCCTCTTTAGAGAAATTCGAGAGGCTGATGTCCGGCGACAAGAAAGAGGGACAGATTGCAGTGGAGAAGTTGAGAGGGATGGACACACAGGGAGAAATGAGCGACCTACCGCAATGACATCAATCAAACACTTCTCATGCAAAACAAAAAAAATGTTTCTAACAAAATAATTGAGCTGATATGACTCATACGGTGTAAGACTCGATGAAAAAGGTGGGGCAACTGCGTGTTTTGCATAGTTATTCGCGAAAGTACATATGGGTGTCTATTCACAGCTTGAATATAACTAACTAGATGTCGATATGAAAGTCAGTTCGAGACCTGAGTAGAGAAAGCGCCGCGTCTCCTATCACTCGATGCGCGAGTCACGATAAGATAGCCGATATGAGTGAGGGATCAACAGGGCGACGCGCGATCTCGCGGCTATTTGATCTGGAGATATCACACAAACTGAGGGGAGATGACGAATTGGAAGGAGAGAGGGGAGGTGAGATAATGACCGCACGGAATCTCAATATAGTAAAAAAAAAGGTAAAGTTGCTACCGGAATCAAGAGGACTTTACGTCGACAAGCGACTACTCTGCCGGGGCCGACCGGTAAGGCCGGTTGCTGCACAGATCTACGTATCCCCTGCTGAGCAGGCTTCTGGGGCACGTTACCTTTCGCAATCAAAGTTGCTACCAATTCTCAATATAGTGATACTGTTCAATCAATCACAGTTGCTATTGCTAAGCAGAGCTCACGAAAGCCTCTTTTGCAACAATATCATGAAAAATTGATCAGCCTGCCAGAACTTTGCACGAACATAATTTCCCTGATGTATTGAGAATCGAACAAGAACGTTCCGGAATATTCAGAAATCTAGCGCGCGGCCACTTGTCGCTGAGCGTGAGAGATCAAGAGTACTAGAGAGAAGGAGAGAGAGAGAGAGAGAGAGAGAGACTCTCTTATGCAGATTTCGCGTGCTCAAGTGTGCGGGCTGCCCCCTGCGGAGGTGTGAACAGCGGAGAGGGGATGAATGAGTGAGAGGATCAAGTGATTGAGAGGGGAGGGATGAGAGACACTCACATTTTGCACTGCCTCCACGATTCCCTCGATTTCACACACACTTATGTTCCTAAATCCTTCAGGGAGACAAGTTCGGCCTTTTGAATTGGAAAAAATAGACTTCCACAGAGGGGCAGAGGCAGAGAAAAACAGACTGCCAGAGGGTACCCCTATCACCAAACAGGCATCCCTATACCCATGTCATAAGAAGATAACGGGGAGGCCGAGATTCGAAGCTTAGTCATAGTGCATCCGGAATAGCCAAGCGAGACATGTCTTGGAATTTTTACAAGGGATGTGTTGACGACCTGTGGGTGGACCCTTGACAGGGCTGTGGGTACACCCCTTGACTGGAAACTGTTGATACATCAATCTCGCTTACGATACGCCAAGGACTCTTGAACTTCTCACATCAATGTACTACTCTCGTATACTTCGAGTAGTGTTGCGATTCCCTTGAGAGGAGAATGAAGATGAGAGAAGAGGGGGAGTGGAACACACTTGCATGCAAATGCACTAATGGAATGGAGGGAGAGAGATAAGGGAGTGATGGGAACAGATAATGGACTGAGATAGAGGGGAGATGGGTGGAACCAACTTTTTTTTGGCAAAATGAACCGAAATGAATCGAAATGAACGGGATAGTGCTCTACTTTATCAGGCGAAATTATATCTCGAAATAATTGACAGTTGTTGTATTTGTTTGTGCTAAAACATCAAAAAGTATTTTTATGTCGTAGCACAAAGAAATACAATAATTGATCATTATTTCTAGATATAACTATATAAATTAATGTAAAATATGGAAAATTACTTTAAATCTTCGGAATTTGTACACAAGAGGAAGGCGGCAAAGAGTCGCGAGTCTCTCGATTGACCTCCTCACTCTCTCTCTCTCTCTCCAACGGCTAATCTGCGAGCACACGACAATAGAGGAAGAGAGAGAGAGAGAGAGACTCGGCCAGTCGAGTGTGAACACTAACATGGCGACTTTTGTTCGTCCTGGTCACTGATTGAGAGACTGGACTGTATGGTCTGGTTATGGAACAGACAAAAAGAGACTTTCCTGTGCAGGAAAGGAAGACCAGTGCCTAGCTCCGTTTCCATGGACCGAGAAGGGGATAATATGAGGCACGGCTACCCCTCTGAACCCCTCCCCCTTCTCTCTCTCTCTCTCTCTCTGTCTCTCTCTCTCTCCGCCAGTTTCTGACCAGCCCCTCCCCTCTGCAACTTCTCTTTCTGAATTTACTCGGTCCTTCTATGCGTCTAAGGTTCCCAGGCCTTTCCCTTGCTTGGCACGCGACGAGGACTGCTGTAAGTGGAGTGTTGAAAGAGAGAGAGAGAGAGAGAGAGAGAGAGACAATAGAGAGAGAATGCAGACAAAGTGAACACACGCGAACACACTTGAGATTCATAATGGGAGATAACCAAGAAGAACTAAAGCAGAGGGAAACGCGAACTAAAAAATGAGAATCTTTCCTCCATTTTTCGCTGCTGTATTAGGTAGTGTGCCATTTTGAAACTGGTATTTACGGAACCAATTTCGGATTTCGGTCATTTTTCTGAAGTAGTTTGAACCTACTTTAAAATGATTTTCATCTAAACTAGAAAATATTCATTAGATCTTGACTCTCTTCGTTTACCATTATCTCTCGTCTACTGTGACTCACGCGAATCTGCACGTAGCAAAACAAAAAAATTCAGTTCTGCAGGACTTGCACAAAAACATGTTGTGAATGTGTGAGAATATAGATGTGTGTACTGAAACGAGGTTAGACAACGGGGAAAGGAGGAAAGAGGGAAATAAGTCTACGACTTCATAAGTCTAAGCTGGCCAGCGACGACTTCAAAGTCTAAAAAGGGCAAGGGAACGGGGTGTGTAGACTTTGAAAGTCGTCGCTGGCCAGCCCATAAGTCTAGAATCGTAGACTGATTTCTCTGTGAGGAGGAAAGTGTATTGTACTCGGAAATAACACCGCCTGGCCTAGGTGCCATTTTTGTCACGGGGAATTGGTATCTAGATTACGCAGGTAAGTCTGGCGCAAATTGGACACTCCGGAATGAATCTTTGAAACACTGACCAAGCAGTGTTCTCCCGCGAGCCCAGCTAGAAGTCGGGAACTTCAACTTTTACTCGGAAATAAGAAGAAAGGTGGTAGTGAGTGGTGATACATTGTCGGCAATCGTTTTACGGCGTTTTGGGTGAGAGAACGGTAATTTATCTGATAAGATGAAGAGAGTTAGATAAAATAAAATGTCAGAGGGGTATGCACAACATCGTACCCGCATCACTAGTAGTGTGCCGCTTACAGAAAAGGATCTTCAACAGTTCTTTGAACGATAAAAATGTGGCTGGAAAACTGTGAAGATTCTTATCACCATTTGAAAACCGAACAATAAAATATGATAGGAATTTAGGAATGAGAAGAAAAAAGTGAGATACTCTAGAAAGAGAAGTCATCGTGTCTTCACTTCTCTTACACAAAATGAGTGACCAACCACGAGATCAGGTCGAAATGATGGAGGGAAGAGAGAAAGAGGACATGATAGTAGTGAGAGGAGAGAGAGAGAATTGAGATTGGAAGAGGGGAGGAAGAAGCTTCAAGTGGCCACCATGACCAAATGAGAGATGAGTAGAGGGGAGGCTGAGGGGGAGGAGGTAAGCCCACACTGCTCTCTCTCTCTCTCTCTCTCTCTCTCGCTCTCTCTCTCTCTCGCTCTCTCTCTCTGATCCCACACCAGAAGTGGAGGCGCCAAACGGATTAGTATTCAAGCTTCTCTCTCTCAATCCTTGAGCGTTCAGAGTAGCCGCTGAGTTCGAATTAGCCGTGTTTTGGCACTCGGCCCCGTATCCCTTACTTCCTCCCTCCCCTTTCTCTCTCTCTCTCTCTCTCTCTCCCTCTCTCTCTCTCTCCCTCTCTCTCCCTCCTTCTCTCTTTCCCTACCCTCTCGACGAGTAAATAAGCAGCACTTAGTTGACGCAGCAGCAGCCGCAGCAGCTGACCAGTGGGGTGATTGTGAGGGAGAAAGAGAGAGAGAGAGAGAGAGAGAGAGAGAGTCGTCACACGCGGAACTCTTCACTGAAGTCACCCATACGAACCATCTCATTCCGCCATCGTTTTTATTACACAAAATATGGTAGTTCGATGAGTATATTATTGGAATGGGGGAGGAACGGGGGATCAGAATGGGGATCAGAGAGAGGGAGAGAGATTGGGAGAATGAACAAAGGGAATGGACAAAGTCATCTTCCTCTCTCATCTTCATTGACAAACACACAGAAGCAGACGAAATTGGTGTGAAAAGGGAGGAGTGAAAAAGGCGAAGATGAGGGGAGAAGGAGGGGAATTAAGGCGGCGGTGGTCGCTTTCTCTCTCTCTCTCTATTTCTCTCTCTCTCTCTCTCTCCCTTCCAACTGCATATAAAATGAGACTGCGGCCAATTTCGAAAAGGCAGTCATCAAATTGTGCACACAAAAAACTGCTAAAGTGCAATTGAAAAATGCAAAATTGAAGATAATTATCTGGGCGGGCACCTACTGTAACGGGACCAATTTCGAAAAGGCATTCGAATTATCAAATGGTGTGTAAAAAATGTTAAATTGCAATAGAAAGTGCAAAATTGAGGATAATTGTCTGGGAGCGTTCCTACTGTAGCTGGGCATAATTTCGAAAAGGCAGTCAAATTATCGAATTATGTGCACAAAAAACTGCTAAACTGCGATAAGATAATTCAAAAGTGGGAAAATTATATGGGGGGTTCCTACTGTATCGGGGCCAGTTTCAAAAGGCAGCCAAATTATCAAATTGTGCACAAAAAATGCTAAAGTGCAATGGAAAGAAGCACAATTGAAGATAATGTTCTCGGCGGGAAGGGTAGGTCCTTCAAATGAAGTTTAGTCGTGGCATACAAAATATGAATAATTCAATGAAGCACAAAATAAGGCGTAATATAGATACGACAACGAGTATTTGTACAATAAGGTGGGGTTCACAGGGAATGGATTAGAGATAAACGGCGACATTCTTTTTCATCGATTGAAGAGCGTGAAGTCGACGAATGTACGCACTTTCACGGAAGAAATCCTGCAAAATCGCGGAGAATTACCAAATTTTTTTTTTCAAATTTTGATGCAAAAGTTTGATTTTTTACACATCGTTGTGCAAAACCGGTTATTTAAAATATTCTGTGAAATTTTTCGGAAATTGTGAAACATATTTACATGTAGCGAGTTGTATCGTATCGTGCTCATTCCGTATCTCGTATCATCGATGAATTTAAGTCGATTCAGTAGCTGTCGAGGTTCGTATGGACGATCGCGTAGTTCGTTGGTGAGGAAGTCGACAATATCCGTCCACGTTACCTGTTGTTTACTTATTTATATATGTATTTTCTTTATAATCCCGCGTGTGGCGGCAAGAAACTAAGAATTGCAAAAGATAATCTAAACGTGGGTAGGGAAGTTGGGGGGATGCAAAGGTAATTAGAGTGAGAGTTCTCACGGCCAACGAATTTAACGACGAGACAATTAATCAAGATCTTGAAGAGTTTCCGATAAAAGAGCAGCAGCTACAGCGGCCACACGAGAGAGAGAGATAGATTCACCTTTCCTCCCTTCTTTCTTCTCATTGCTCCCAACAAAGCGACGATTTCCTTCAGTTCTTCGCTCATTCCAAGGAATCTTTTGGCTCTTCCAAAGTAGTGAATTCGAGTGAAATACGCCTTGAGATGAGTCGAAGCGAGATCGACGCACATTGTCATCACGGAAAGCCCTGAAATATACTTTCTAAAAATCGATATTTCCTCAATCAGAGCTCTCAGTTGCTTTTCTCCACTAAGAAGTGCCATAGTAAGCAATTTGTGTGTGTCGAAACTGACAACTGGGAAAAATAAAAATAAAATATAAATATTAAAAAAAAGAAAATGAAGAAGTTGGACGTGCCCACAACGACGAAAGCGACGATGAGCCAGAGGAAAATGTAATCTTTGACGACGATGTCACCCAATCCGACAGTGACGATCAGATTGAATCCAAAGTGGAAAGCATGCAGGAATGACCAGTTACTGCAATACTATTTTTATTAACTAGAAATATTAATTGTCGATTAAAAATTGTATGGCGTGTAGTAGTGGAATTTTCACGATAACGCAGATTCATAAACTGTGTAGTAGTGGAAGGTGCCACTAGCTCGAAAAATATATTTTCACTAAAATACAAACTTCTTTATAATCAAATTGGAATGATTTTTCCAGAAACATTTCTATAAGGCGAGAAGTAATATCGGCAAACAGTACCTCTCCCATCTCATGAACATAAACGAGCCCAGCGCGCAGTAGCCGCTGATGCAACCGACGTAAGCGCCTAAATTTACGTTATCGAAATGTTTTAACTTTACTTAATAGAAATTTTTCCAGAATCAATCAATCAATTTCAATTGTGTTCATATTGTCTAATCTAGATTCTGAAGATATTGTTTCTCATTTGGAGGAAGCAGTGTTCATTTCCGTGTAATGTTCTCGGCTCTCTATCGCGCTCGCCCTATTTCCCCTCCCACTTCCTATCATAATCATCTCTCATTACTCGTGTAGTAGCGGCGCCTCAATTCCCCCGCGGGGAGGGCTTATTCCGACCAGAGAGAGAGAGATAGAGAGAGACCTAATATGCTTCGTCTCGAGAATATGATCTATTTGAGTGGGGTGGGTTTGGACGGGAAGAGTACGATGGAACTTGGTTCGCCCTCTGTGTGTAATAGAGCGCTTGCAGGGAAAAGAGGGGGTTTTGTTTGGAACTTATGGCTACAGTAACCAGAGACCTACAGTACACCTACAGAGGACTATAGAAACCGAAGACGTACACACAGCGCGAACTCTCTAACATGTGCCTCTCTAGAGACCGAACTATCTTAGACAATTGGACGAGATAGTGTATGGATGAAGAGTGCGGAGAGCCAACTCTCTTGAATATAAGAGAATCGAATTCTCTAGAGAGGCACATGTTAGAGAGTTCGCGCTTTGTATACAGTACACCTTCAGTTGGACTACAGTAACCAGAATTTTTAAAATTTTGCTCACAGATGGGAAACCACAATTTCTCCTCTTCTTCGTTGACTCCGAATATGTCGAGCATGTCAGTGTTCCCAGTGGAAGAGGGAATGGATAAACGACGACCACTGATTCCATAGCAGAACACACTCTGCAAAATCGATGCACAATTTCTCATTTGTACAGAAAATCAGGGAAAATACTTTGATTTTCATCACCTAATCTCATTCGCCACCTACCTGTGGTTTGCACATTTTAAATTTGTGCTCTCTGAATTGGCTCTCTGAGAGCAGAGTTCAATCAATGGCGGAAATGTGGGAAACTAGAAAAAAATGATAGAAAAAGAGAAAGGAAACGTACTATGAGTTTTCCTTTCAGATTTTTTACTCCATTCACCAGCCGAATGAGCGTCTCGGAGAGGAATTTGCCGATATCCGCGGCAGTGATGAACATGAGAGGAATGCCGAGAAAGGCGAAGGAGACGGAGAAAATCTTGCCGTATTCCGTGTCCACTGACACCTCGCCGTAGCCTTAAATCGAGGAAAATGTGATATCAGAGCTGATTTTTTTCCGCTGCCATTGCCCCGAGGCAAGTTACTAGTTTAACACTTCATAACTTTACTATTCTCATTTTACCGATTACGACAAGTGAAGGGTATGGTACTATCAAATTCGTGCATGTCGTGACTTCGACCTACCGCAAGTGGTTAGAACGGTCAACACGTAGAGCAGAGAGGTCGGGAACGTCCACTTGTTGTGCAGGTTCTTCGTATCATCAGGAATAAGAAGTTCCTTTCGAATTGGTCGACGATCATCGACTGTCTCGCAGATGCGAACGACGTATTCCCTCAAATTCAGAGCGAACATTTTGTACCAATTCTAAAAATACTATTCAGTCGCATTACACGGTACGATGCTTCGAAAACGGAAATAAACATAATTTAAACACCAAAAAACTCCATTTCAGCATACCTAAACTGCTTTTCCCATTCATCAAATTCGATTTGACTTCTTCCGTGTTGCGCCTCGTTTATCGCCTTCCACGATTCGACTGTGAAGTTGGCGAGTAAATTTGTCACTCTGAAACATTTCACAACATTCCCGAAACAATTTCCAACTATTCAATTCAATTTATCTCATTTACACTTTTAACCATTACATGTGAATCAGATGGACATCGGGTTGTTTCACAGTGTTGTGAGCTAACTATAAGAGAGCTATTACACTTGCTTGCCACAAAAACCTATCGTTGTTTGTGTAGTTGCCGATGATAATAAAATAACAAAATAAAATAAGCAGACTTACTTAACGAGTTTCCTCGATCGCGCCTGAAGTTCGGTATCGATTTCTAGCCAGATTAGAATCCACGCACCTAAACATGTTTCCGGTGTAGCTTTTGAAATGAACTTATGATATTTTTAAATCTTAGTTTTACATGTCTTTTCCACACCCGTTTTGGAATAACCTTTAACAAAAAATAACTGACCGACAGAAAGATAAACAACGAGTACCGCGATCAGAATAATGTGCGGAGTGAGGATCTTGGCGTACTGTAACAACATCGTAATAATGTTCCAATAAACTTACTTAGATTCTTGATTCTTTTTTTTGAATTGTGATTTAGACGGTAACGTCCGTTTCCGATGAATATTCCAAGTAAGTAAGTATAGTTCACCTTGGAGACTTGTTTGGGTATCCACGACTTCTTCTCTTCCATTTGTTCTTCATCATTCTCATCATTGTCCACATCTTCTTTGTCTTCGTCGTCTTTGGGAATCTCCGGAGGAGCACCGTCTCAACGCAATATTTTTCTTTAGTTATTTACAATTATATTTGTAGCTCTTTGTGTGACTGAAGAGGTACTAGGACGTTATGAAGGTCTTTCCTGCCCTTAAAAATATTTTTTTTTCGATTCATATCACATAATGGAGGCTGTACGAGGTCCACTTGATAAAAACACTCCACAATATAGTTCATCCTGCTTCAAATTGACAATGTACAGGTAATATCGAGTTCAAAAGCATTACATAAAAATAGTGTTTTGTCTTACTATCAAAAATAGATCCGTCCAACGAGTTGTTTCCTGATGAGTGAATGATCTCTCCGCAGTGGAAGAAGGACGTTGGTCTCGAAGAAGGCCTCGATGGTGGCATTCGAAGCACGGCACGCTTCTCACTCCCTATCGCCGCTGTAGGCATACTGTATCGAGCATAGTTCAGGTATACGGTAACACGCAAAATACTGCCAGCATTGTTCATCATCCCTAATCTCGGACTTTTCAACGCACGATGTGCGCGGGATGGGTGTATGGTTCGACGCGCGATGCGCCGAACCATACACCCATCCGTCGCGCAGCTTGTGAAATCGGGCGCACATCGTGTGGCGGCGCACATCGTGCGTTGAAAAGTCCGAGATTTTGACGAATCAATTTTCAATTCGGTTTTGGAGTCTGGATAAGGAATAGCGATGGAATACGAGGACATCAATATGGTTTGGCACACTATCATGATATGTGAACATGTTTCGCATAAGAAACAGTCAAAGGAATTCGATTCTTACGTACAACTACGAATTAGTGAATATTTTATAGTGGTAGAATAGGATGTCTTGGTGCAGGGGGGGGGCGAATGAGTGTTTGTTTGACTCCTTCTTCCATTTTGTCCTTCAAGGAGGATGTCAGTACAGGAAGTTGTCAGCTAGCACAGGAAGACGCCATCTTTTCGGGGGCAAATATCAGTTTTCCACCCGCCGTCGAGATTCATGTTTTTATTCCAGTTCATTGTACGAATAATAGTGCAAAACCGTGACACGAACGGCAAAGAAAGATGTTGAATGGCAAACCTAGTGGGGGAAATCAGCCGGTTCGTACAATGACACGGCAAGTGTGGTAACATATTTGGGGAAATCGGTCACTTTCGTTCTCACTAAATCTGTGAACTGAGAGGTACGGATCCTACGGCACTTCAATGGGCAGTGAAAGTTGATGTTGAAAACAGGGCAAATTCGCAGTATTCGAAGTCGAAATAGGGGGTTGAAAGCTTCGAAAAGATACACGACGAGTGGGTGTATTGGATCAATAATCTCGGATATACGGATAAACGAGAAAGAGACGGGGGTCATAATCGGTATCAAATCAAGTCACGAGTGCACGTCATACCCGGATATCGAAACAGAGAAAGGAGAGATTACGTGGGAAGTTTGATTCTTTGGCGGGATTACATGTCGCAAGAAAGTGGTGAAAAACGCAAGGGGAGTGAGAAGTTAGAATTCGTTATGTAGAATAATTGAGATAAGAATAGGATAATTCAATTGGTATTGATTTCGTTCGTTCAGAGGTAGGCGGGTTGCTCCGGTCGCAGAGCGTTCACTCGTCGAATGTACTCCGACTCTCGGTAGAAATCGGACTGCAAAATTATTTATGATATCGTGAAAAAACAAGCCGGGAAAAGCAGTGGAATTGCGATTCATTGATGGCTGAAATCCAATTTTCACCCGTTGTCAATGAATTGCTCGGAATTGTCCGATCGGCAAAATACAAATATATTGATGATTATTGTTTGTGTTTTTGGAAGACCCCTAATGTATGTAGCAGTGTTTGAACATGTGATGTGATGTGGTTAAATTCTGACCTGGAAAGAATTGTGTCGGATCGTGCTCATTCCTGAGGAAGTTTCATCGATGAATCTCAGCTTCATGAGCAACTCATGGGGCTCGAACGGCCGATCACGCAGCTCGTTGTCGAGGAAATCGCGCACGTCGTTCCACGTCACCTGATATTTATTTAATTAAATAACGAATAATACACGTTATTAATTGTGTATTAATTATCAAACAAATAATAGCATAAAGAATTGTATTCAATGAATAGTGATCATTCTAATAAATGTAAATGTTTCGTTTTTTTGCATAAATGAAAATTAATCACCTTTCCTCCCTTCTTTCTTCTCATTGCTCCCAACAAAGCGACGATTTCCTTCAGTTCTTCGCTCATTCCAAGGAATCTTTTGGCTCTTCCAAAGTAGTGAATTCGAGTGAAATACGCCTTGAGATGAGTCGAAGCGAGATCGACGCACATCGTGACCACCGACAGACCTACATTTTATAACATTAAATATTTGATTTTATTTTATTTCTTATAATTTGTTATGAATATTCTTTCTGGAAAAAATCTAATATTGTCGAAAAAAACAGTACGAAATTGAAATCTTGCGAAAGACAATGTTGCGAAAATACTATGCGAAAATACTAAAAAGTGTAAAATTTCTGAATTTAATTAGAATCTTACCGACGATGACGAAAGCGACGATGAGTGAGAGGAAGACGTAATCAACGACGACGATGTCTCCCAATCCAACGGTGACAATCAGATTGAAACCAAAGTGGAAAGCGTGGATGAACGACCATTTCCTGTAAATAGCAAATTAGAATATCCATAATAGGGTTAGTCGTACAGTATATTTTCTTCTCCAGTAAGATTTTTTCTATTTCTTGAAATTCCCAGAGTTCCATTTTCTTTCATTGCAATTACCTTTCCCAGTTGATGAACATCGCCGATCCCATCGAGCAGTAGAGACAGATGCAGCCAACGTAGGCTCCTGCAAAGTTCACATTTGAAAATACTTTTTGAAAGTTTTTACCCAAAGGGTCTTTTTCATGCAATCGCTCGTGATATCTGTCACTTATTATTTTTGTTGTGAAATCCATCTTTCCTATGTGCAATGGACCCTGAGCAGACTGAAAGCGGAAGATGCAAATGGGAAGTGAGGAGATAGACGAAATGGGTCTGAGAATCACTCAGAACTTGAAGAGGACCGATGAGAGGCGTGCAATAGAAGATTGAAATGTGAGAAGAGGCTAGAGGATAATAGAGATTCACACGCAGAATTGGAACGGAAATAGACAGCGATTCGAGATTGCACTATACTATCCTGATCGCTTGAAATCTTGGCCCAAAACAACCAAGTCCACTCCACGAAAATAGTGTATTTTCAATTCGGCCACTTGTTTTGGAGTCAGCTCAAAAACCGAAAGTAAGCGGAATTCTGACCTATCGGGAACCACAATTTGTCCTCGGCTCCGTCGACTCCGAGAATGTCGAGAGTGTCAGTGTTGCCATTGGAAGATTGCATTGACTTGCGACGTCCGTAGCGAGAGCGACAGAAGAACGACTGGAATACATTTCTGTTCTGATAGCAATAATATGTTAATTTTTTTATGTTGTTTATTTATATTTATTAGTTTAATTTATATTTGTGTTAAGCTCTTCCTATTTTCTCGGTTCGCAATTGAAAGAAATGCGCATAGTTGTTTTGATGTTTGCGCAAGCAAATACCGAGCGCGAGCGTATCAAATTCAAGTACGCTTTCTCTCTTTGTCCTTACTCATTACATCCAGAATTTGTTCGAAACATGATATCTTATTGGGAACAACATGCGTATTCGTAGTGATTGAGGACTGAAAAAGAACAAAAATTTGTACCTTGATCTTTCTCGTCATTCGATTCCATTGCGAGACGAATTTGAGCAGCGTTTCGGACAGGAATTTTCCGATATCCGCGGCTGTTATGAACATCAATGGGATACCGACGAGAGCGAACGCAACGGAGAAAATCTTTCCCATGTCCGTGTCCACCGAAACCTCGCCGTAACCTGAAATTTATTCCAGATGAACTCTTCTGGTTTAAAATAAATGTCCGATGTTCACATCACATTGGTATTGGTTAGTTTTTTTTTGATAAACAAGATAACATGAAACAATATTTTCTAATGCTCCTATAATTTTATATTTATAATGCCAGGGATGCTCACCGCAAGTGGTAAGGACGGTGAGGACATAGAGGAGGGAGGTGGGGAAGGTCCACTTGTTGTGCATATTCCGAAGGTCATCGGGTCGAATGAGTTCTCTTCTGATGGGACGACGATCGTCGACGACCTCCGAGACTGATAACATGTATTCCCTGCAATTGATTGGAGAGTATATTGTCAGAAAAAAAAACATTAACAAACAAGATTTTAAAAACCAGAATCAACAAAATTTCTGAATAGAATTATTCCGTGTAGACACGAATTTGTTTCAAGAAATACATATTTTCAGTTGCAACATCTAGGCCTTCCGAAGATAACAGAAATAAATAATTAATGTTGTTACTTGAATCGCTGAGTCCACTCCTCCTCCTCCACTTTGTACAATCCGTGCTGGGCGTCGTTTAGTGTCTGCCAGCTTTCCACAGTAAAGTTCGTCATCATATTCGTCAACCTGAAAAGAAAATTTTCTAATCTGAAGGAACTCTTGAAATAGGAAAACGTATTTAGTCTAAATTGCAGGGAAAACGCAACTGTTGAAACGGTGACATGTTTGCTAGTAAGAAATCGTTCCTAATCGTACTGTTTTTATTTTCCGGATTACATACCGGACGAGTTTCTTAGATCGAGCTTGCAGTTCAGTATCCGTTTCCAGCAACATGAGAATCCAAGCACCTGCAAAATATTTAAATTATTAACTTTTGATAAAAAATGGATTGGTGAGTTGTCAGTGATTCACTGACCCAGACAGAGATATCCTATCAACACCGAAACGAGGATGATATGTGGCGTGAGGATCTTGATATACTGTAAACAACTTAATTAATTAATTAATTAGCCTCTTTCCTCTTCGCTTTCATTTTCGGACTTCTCTTACTAATTCTTTCAATTGGTTGCAATCCACTTGAGAACATCGTGCCTGGTCCGTCCACTACTCATCTTCATTGTTCTATCCAATGCTCTCTCTCTCACCCTCTCTCTCTCCCAATCCACTCATCCATCCTCCCAAACTCATACTACAGTCAGAAAGGGGGCAGAAAACAATTCTGGCGGTGGAATGGCTGTCCATTTTAATTTGCATAACGACCTATGCCACCTATGGAGAAAGCTTCTAGATTTGGGAAGAAGAAGGAGCGAAAGAAATCTGGGAACACTCTTCACTCAGCATCGCAAAAAGTCGAATGATGATCCAGGGAAAATGTGCTTGCCCGTGCACGAAAAAATGCAGAATAGATGACTCTGCGCTTGAGGAGCAAACGGTCTCTGGGGGGAGCGAAAAGAGTAAGGGGCGCACACGAATGTTATCAAGGGGGCTAGATCGGAGAAGGCTGGATATCAGGGAATGCTGTAGGCATTTGTTTCGACATGCAACACATTTCGGAGTCAAAAAAACAATCATTTTGCTAGTAAAATCAGTTTGAAAACTCTTAAGAAACGTACTAATGTTTTTGAAAAAGTGTCTAATGATTACGCGAACCTTGACAGTTTGTTGGGGGCAGCTCTTGGGTTCGTTTCTGTCCTCGTCGTCCTTTATCGTGTCAGTGACTACGGTAGCACCGTCCTCACCGTCCATGTACCCGACACCGCCTGGAAAGGAATGCCGTACTCTCACCCTACCACCGTATTCTACTCTTTTCTATCGAAAACTAATTTTTTTTGAAAGGATTAGTTAAAACTATGGTGCGTACCTCCGCCTCCACCTGGCCCAGTCTGCGACGGACCGCCATCCCACCGAGCCGCTACATGATCTGCAAAAGCTACACTTTATTTCCCATTTCAAGCTAGAGCATTTTACGTAGTTTCCACAACAAATTTTCATTTTTTTTCACATTTTGAAACACCGCAACAACTTTACCTCAAGTTTTCCTAAACATTTTTCATAATATATTTTGTATTTTCCGCTTTTAGTGAACGAACCTTTGGCGATTTCAATGAGCGCCGCCTGCACGTCGCTGTAGAACATGTACGAGGGCATTCTTTATGCAGGAACTATTCAAACCCAAAGTTCGGCTGCTCGAAAACGGAACTTCGACCACTTCCCAGCTGCGGCTGTCACGTATTTGGGCGCGCTGTTTGCCGCATTTTTGGCCCATCGCAATCAGAACCGAATTTAGTGCCGTTTTCCTCTCTTTCTCGAAGATGATTTGATTTTATTGGTGGGTGTAACTCTCTCTCATGATACTGCGGACCGCCGGAAGAAGAATCGTCTGGGGGATCTGCACATATTTAGACAAGGCTAGCTCCAGCTCTCTTGGCGAGTTGACCCAAACACAAGCAATGCGCATCCCATCTTTCAAGCTATCTCTTTCTCTTTCTCTCTCTCTTTTTTTGTGTGTGTGAGTGTCGTCGTTGTCACCAGCCTATTGTTCACAATTGCAGAGGCACGAGAATTGACGCCAAATTTAGCGGAGGCGCCGGAGAGAGAGAGAGAGAGAGAGAGAGAGAGAGAGACTGGATCTCTTTCTCTCTCCGGCCTTTCTCCTCCGCCTCGGGTAAAGGCAACAAATGTGATTGCCGAGGCCACCACCAACACGCAAGTTTTGCCCTAATACGGAAGAGGAGCGGCGAGACAAAACATAGCAGCGGATTACTCGCTAAAGATCCCTGTTGAAAATTCATCGTTTTCCTGTGATAGTTCCAAGTGATCATCAAAGATAATTACGGAACCAAAATGTCACGGGTTACTCTTTACAAAAAGTCGAAGCCTTACCAGGATCAAACTAGACAACGAGTTGCATTATAAAAATCAACTCACCAATAATGACTCGTCCCTCCTCCACCGATATTGTCGGTCGTCTCAACCAAATCTTCGAATGCGTTCCTCGACTACTCGTTCTTCTCGATTCGCCAGTTGAGAATACCGAGATCGCAGGTGACGTCGCCTCTTCTATTGATCTCTTCGGATGGTGCTGCAGCTCATGTTGCTTCTCCGACTGAACCAGCTGCGGGGTCGCAAACAGCTGCTGCAGGGCCTCCTCGAGTCGGAACTCCTCGGGGAAGTACCGAGCGAGGGTGTCCCTGTCGGGACGGGGTGTTGATGAGGACGCATGCTGATGGGCTTCCTCGGGATGTTCAGCTGCGCGATAGAGTTGCTCAGCGATTTGTATGGACAGGCGAGTGTCGATCTGGCCGACAGAAGCCGGAGTGAGGGTCTGACGACGCGTCGACGATTGGGCCGACGGTTTGGCATGGGGAGAGTAGAAGAACATCTCTCACTACCAGACCATCGAGAGAGTGGGGATGCCCCCAAGAAGAGAAGAGGAAGAGAGAGGAGGAGGAGCGAGAGCAGATTGGAGCAATGAGCTGAGAGAAGAAGAGAGAGAGAGAGGGAGAGATAGAGATGACCACTCGGCCGCCCCGGTTCACAACTTATCTTTGGCAGAAAGCGGGGCAAAAGGTCACGAGAATTGAGAGCAGATTCTTCTCCCTCGCCTTCGCAACAATTCATCAGTCTCCTCCTCCTACTCGCGTCCATATTTTTTGCCCTGAGAGATTTGAAGGAGAGGGAGGGGAGGATGTGGCTGAGAAAAGATTGAGGAGAGTTGGTTGAGAGGGTAACACACACATTTCGTCATACGTTATAAAGATAGATGCTAATCACACCTTGATTAGCTAAAATCTGTCGGTAGAGTAGTATAATAATATACTAATTCCGCATTTATATAGCCAAGGTCCATAAAAAACATTGACGTTTGTTTGTCGTCACGAGCGGTCATTTCTCCATTTCCTCCGAAGGAGAGATGGACTTCCTCTTAGTTCAGCCCCTCCTCAATACGACTCAAGAAAACTGGAATTCAAATGCGAGCAGGAGTGCTCGCCGATGATGAGTATGACCTACAAGTTACAATTCCCCGTTGTCAGAATCTTTATACTCGTGTATTCTCTCTATGGTCGAGGACTGTTGTTGAGAGGACTCTGGCTCAAGCACTAACCCAATCCCCAAGTTCGCACGAGATACTCAGTGGTGGATCCCGAGCTTTTACCCTGTTGGCCAATAAACATCGTCTCACATTTCCCTCATTTACAGAAAAGTGACAGATCCTCACTACGAAATGATTCAAGATGACTAGATTTGAATTTGGAAATCAACCGAAGATACGGAGCCTTCACAGTCGCAAGAGAAATGCGACTCCCAATGAATCCCAATAGCCTCTTGATAAAGTACTTAAAATAAAGTAAACTAAACTTGGAGATTACGGAAAAACTTTGGCGAAAATGACCATACCTGTGAAAAATAAGCTTTAGAGATGCAACTTTTATTTTAAAAAAAACATGATGTGATGCAGTTAGCAAACGAGTGACTTACGCTGGTAGTATTTGACGAGTTGAGTGACGTCGATGTTTCGCGGGTTTCCGTGAATGTCGCCGCAGTGAAAACTGGCCGTCATTCGGGACGACGAAACCATCGCTGCGGTCGGTCACTCGACCCCCCGTCACTACACTCAAGAGAGGAAATGACCTAGACACAAAGTTGAAGATATACCAGATATGAATAGTGCGTATAAATTGGGATGTCAGCATAACCTTCGAGCACTGCTCAAGGCATTAGACTGCGCAAGATTTCTTGAATATAAATCGCAAAGATAAAATTATACGGGCTTATGGCAAAACGTGTGTTCCTTTAGGAGAGGAGCGAAAGTAGGAGAGCTTTGTTCTCTAGAGATAATCACGGATGCCCACGTTTTGTTTATTTTCATACGACCGCATAATTTTATAAATGTGATACAGTTCTATCTGAGAGGATGATATCTCCACAGTCAAGAAAGTGTTGAATACGCGATTCGTTGTGTGTTAGTACCGCTACTCACTCACTCTACCGATGCGCGCGCGTGTGAGGCCGAATAAGGTATGAATGGGCAAGGAAAAGAAGGATGGATGAGTGGATACTGAGAGCAGAATGAGCTGAACACACCACAGAGCGACACAATACCTGGTACGACCAGGAGGGAGTACAACTATTTCCCAAAAAAACAATATGGATTTCGGCCAAAAATGGACTTATCGTGCGGCGGTTGGGTGACTACTAGCCCAAGGACCGAAATATCAGCCGCTCAAGCTAGGAAGTTTTCTAGTTTCTAACGTACATCAAATGCGACTCCCCACTTTCATCTATGTCAATTCCAATAGTACGATAATATCTTTTTGAGCGAATCATTTCGAAATTGGGATATCACTAGAACTATTGGAAATATGAACGGAGGAAATGTATAGACAAACGGAAAAGTGAGAAAGGGCAGAGTAACGAAGCGAAAGGAGGATAATTTTGCAAGCTATCTGAAAGCGCGACTGGAAATGTCTCTTGTCTCTTCTTGGATTCGTGGAAATCAGAGACCAGCGTGAGACAATGCGGTGGTTGAACGTGTGAGGACTTCTCTCTCAGGATAAAAGAGAAAGAGTCGGGGTCTCTCTCTCTCTCTCTGCCTCTCATCGAGGCCTATTTAGTCATCGCGCATTCCATAAATAAGAAGGTCCGGTGTGTGTGCTGCCGTTCTCTTGGAAGTTCCTGGGAGAGAAAACGAGATAGAGAAAACGAGAAAAGAAATCGAGAAATGGATAAAATATAGAAGGACTAGAAGGGAAATGGGTGGTGATTGAGAAGAAAAGAAGAGGGAGAGGTACGGTTGAGTGACTACCGAGAGTATGCAAAGACAGCAGGAACTCATTGTGAGCCTGCAACTCTACTTGATTGACCTTCCTAAGACAACCACCACTATCAAATGGCGCACTCTCGAATATTAGTGGGTGAGAGAGAGAGAGCTCGATTTATGGGCGTGGAGCGGCCGAGAAGCGGTATGAATAGGTAAGGAAGGGAGGCACACACGAACTGTCGCTCTCTTCTTTGGTCGACGTCGAGAGAGGAAAAAGGAGGGTTTGACTAGTGGAAGTGGGAGTCAAAATGGGCCGGTTTCAAACTTCGGAACACGAAAACTCTTTGTTCTGAAACGTATCCTTAAAACATTTCTAGTGAACCTGGACGGAAGATCCAAAAGTACCATCATCAGTGGCTACAAAAGTGCAAGCGGAGGGGTTAGTTTGGATTTTTCTCAGTGAATATATTCGCCAATGACGTAGCTCATATATTTCGGTTGCGCTAGTGAAATATGCAAATCGAACTAATTTTTATGTGTTCACACACCATGGTTTTTTAAGAATACAAAGACCGCGATTGGAATTCAAACAACAAGAGTCACAATCACATGAATGCAATCACTTACACTCCCCCCTCAACTAAAAATACCGAATAATTTCTTGGAATATATTTTCTCGATTATCTGAAAAGGTGTGCATTCAACTGACCTTTTTACCTGACGATGACGTTTTTCAGAATATTTTTTTTCGATTTTTGCTTACCCGCTTTTATCCGTGATAATCTCTTTCTCTCCATTTCCTCTTTGAGTCCCGCCGTGCTTCGAATGAGACCGGCGGCGGAGAAAAGCGCGACCGCAGGAGAAAACTGCTCATTTCGAAAAGACTGCGAGAAGATCATACGAGTCCTGAACTGTTTTTGCTTTAGATACTGCATATAAAATTCGGGTGAATGGAAGGCGCCTGCAGCAACAATGCGTAGAACCATTGATTTTGATAGAAAACTCTCGATTTGCACAGAAACAAAAGAATGCAAAGAGGCAGATGGACTTTAACAATCAAAGATACTGCACTAATCTGTATTTCCAGGTTAGAAAAATACAGCAGTGCTGGAAGAATTCTGGTAAAGAATTGTGCAGAAGGAAACCAAAGACGTCTGGGTGCGACGACTAAAATGGAGTAGACGCGCGTCGCGAGGAACAAAGGGTTATTTGAGGCTCGGCTGATTCTTCAAAAAGCGTCGAAATCGAGGTGAAAGGGGAGCAAAAACGGCAGAAAAATCGGGTGTCCGAGGCAGTTTCCGGTCGCGTTTTTCTCTTTGTCTTCGTTGACGCCACAAACGAATTTGCACTGAGGGAGGAGGAGAATGAGACAATGGAAGCGTCGGCGGCAAATTATCGAATTGGAGGGACGGGAGGAGATAAATATAGAACAAATAGAGGCGTGCCTATGATGATTTTGCGAGACTCGACGATATCTTGACAAAACAAGAGAGAGGAAAACAAATTTCGAATTGCTTGAAAATGCTGTACAAGATTATGGTTTTCGCAGCGTCGAATAAAACTCTTCTCTCGAGAAGTGATACTCTCACACACTCATGCTTCTCACAATAAGTGGTAAGAGGAGACTCCGGGAGCTCGTGCGCGCGAATTAGAGAGAGAGACTCAGCGAGAGAGAGAGAGAGAGAGAGAGAGAGATCATTAACTGAAGACCATGAGAGGTTAGGAAGCTGCGGCTCGTTTCCAATGAATTGAGATGTGCGAATGGCGCGAAGTTGGACTAGCCAAGAAGGAATTGAAGTTCGACGGTGATGATACGCTTTGGACGTTTAGAAACCCGAAAATATAAAAGTTAAACTAAATGTTCTGAAACATGTCTCAAACAAATGTCGAAAAAATACGAGGATTTCTAAACGGCAGTTCCCAAACGTCCTGTCACCATGTTCTACAAGAGTAAATTGAAATAGCTTGTACTTATCTATAGCCCGGAAAATCTTATTATTTCAAATCGGTTTTTCGGAGTAAGAAGCGCAGATGAAGATTGAGTATATGAAGAAAAGAGCGCCATAACAAATTCAATAAAATAGTATTGCGAAATAAGACAATTGCTTTGAAATAATAGCTATGACATTACTCTAATTCTCCCTTATTAGATCGAATCGCGGCCGCCCATTTCGCTACAGACATAGACATAATCATCGACCAAACTGATAAACACGCACATTAGCAGAGGATAGCGCGACGAGTGTCCGCTGGCCCACTGGGATCACTAATTCGGCTTCGTTCCGAGTTGTTTTTAGTGCGCAACAAAACAAAACCGGTGGCCGGCGTTCTCAGAATGGCGCCGTCAATTATGCGATTTGTCAGGGGTCGCGTTCGAATTGCTGGAACCCCACGTCTAAACCGCATTTAACCACGAGACCCCGCAAATAGCTGTGTCTGGCGATCACAGTGATACGATTTGGAACTGCCATTTAGGAACCCAAAAGTATAAAAAGTTTCTAAATGTTCTGAAACTTATTCCAAACAAATCCTGGAAAAAATGTTGAGAAAATGTGCTAAACGGCACTTTCAAAAACGCCTATCAAAATGGCGCAAAAGACGCTGAGTAGTACATAGAGAATGAATACACCGAGATAGGGCATCGAGTGTATGATACACTCAATATTGAGTGTATTCGCGCGTCGAGAGAGCGTGCGAAAACGAGAGATTTGTAAGTGTATCATACACTTGATGCCCTATCTCAGTGTGTTACACCCAATAGTAAGTGTATTCATTCTGGGTGTAGTCAACTGGTGAGCGCAAGCCTTTTTCCGGCGCCGCAGAGATAACTGCCAGATAAATGTATTCCTCTCATCTTTCACTTTTCCTTCTCAACTCACTGCAAAAAGTGCTGCGCGGGGATCTGAGAGCGGACTTTTTCTTCCCTCCGCGCGCGCGGACAAACTCATATTTCTAATGCGCGAGCAATTGTAGGGAAAAGATTCCATGAGCCATTTCTCGCAGCTGTCTTTATCCCATTGAGGAAAAGGAATGAGAGGAGGACGGGAAATGGGAGAGAGAGAGAGCGCTCAGTAATCTGAGGTCTCCTATCGGAATGAGAGGCGAAGAAAGGAAGCGAAAGCGAGGATGATGGAGAGGTAAGCTGGTTATAAGAAGCGTTTTCTCCGCGCAATGAAGACACCATGCAAGAAAGAGGAAGACAAGAAAGAGAGAGAGAGAGAGAGCGAGAGAGAGAGAGAGATCTCAGAATACTCGAGTAGGGCAGGAAGTGGAGGAACAGAGGGCCAATGGTCTTCTCAATGACCATGCCAATGAGAAGAAGAAGAGGCAGCAACACTAGGAGATAAGCAATAAAGAAGCCGAAGGGACGAGTTATATCTCACTCCAGAAGGAAGAAAACAGAAGAAATAGACACGCACCAGTGGACAGCAGTGATGAATTGATGGTAGATACAGTCGAAGTGGTGAAAGAGAGGAAACGAATTACGAAAGAATATCCCTTTCATGCTAGCGCTCTGTCCATACGCAACAACGATAATTTTTTAAAAATTGAATGAACGATGCTGATCAGCGAAGAATACAAAAGTTGTGTAATTTGAGATTACAGATATTTTACAAACTCCAATTTTTGCAGAGTGCTGCTGTTGTGCGCAAAAATAATTCGTCTTGCCTAATAGCGCCGAGTTTATAGAATGATTTTCATGCCAAGAAACTCTGAAATTACTGGCAGAGTTTCTAAGAATAGAATTATCGTAATAAATTCTGCACATAATTTGATGTATATAATTTTTGCCAGAAGAATCTGAAAGTCCATATATTTCATTTTCATATTATGGTGAGTCGCATTACATGAAAGTCTGAAACACATTTACGATTTTTGCCCTTGAGGAATCAACGTTTTATCTGAAATAATTTCATAATAATTCGCTCACCATGTCGTCTACGTACAAATTCAAGGACCAAAACATAAAAAAACGCTCAATATAAGAAGTGTCTATAATAGTTTCTTACGGTTATCAACACACACACATTTGCTTGAATATCATGTCCGATAGTTAATTTCTTCGCTCACCATGTCTCCTCCTTTGTGGGGGTGGCGACGGCAGTCCTCTCTCCCTTCTCAATTCTCTCAATTCCTCCTCCTCCCTCAGATGCACTCTCTTCGTCCCCGATGGAAGCACCGTAATCTTCATCTGGCGCGCGTTCTCCTCCAGCGTCCACTGGTTCCAGAACTTGCGCAGAAACATGGCGGCAACGTTGCGCTCGCCCCGCCGCGCCCAACACCACCCCCTGAGAGATTACGGTAGTAGCGATAGAGGAGAAAAGAGTACGGTAGTCCAGCAATCACAATGATGGAGAATACGGAAAGGGGAAAAGGGCACTATGTTCAAAGAGCGGTCGGCAGTTCGTTTGAAACCGTCGCTAAGACGATGGCTCCGATCTCGAATTCTAGTGCTGCCCTACTGCGGAAACGTGCTGTGGGGCCATAAAGCGATCAAAATTCGGCTTGCGCGAGGCAGGAAAGTTGGAATGGCCTAGCCGCGGAGGTCTTTTTCTCCCAGTTAGTTTTCTATTTGTGACGGGGAGAGAGATCGAGGGGGAGGGAGGGAAGGGCATCGGACGCGCCCGTAGGATATAAGGATGAAAGAAGAGGAGAAGAGGAGAGACGAAGAATGGAGTAAATGAAGTGGTGAGGCGTCAGAGAGTAGACAATGGAAGAAGTCGAGAGGAGAGAGAGAGAGAGAGAGAGAGGCGGTGGTGAAAGGTGAGAAGGAGAGTGATTGCATATGCATGACGAGTCTGAGTTCACGCACACTGATTTGGACAGTAGTGAGTAGTATGAGGAAGGAGGAGGTAGTGATGATGCAATGACCCGCAAAGTACGTGCTCTCTTAGATGTAGGCACCTGAGGAAAAGTGTCTACATCTTTGAAAACTAGCGAGATAGGTGGTGTTGAACTGTCTATATGTCTAAAGAGAGTTCACGCCCTGAGATATTTTATCTCCCTTCGAAACAATGCAGATTCAAGCCAAGAAAAAAACGCAGTCGCTGCATTGCCAAGCGCAAAAGGACTAATCAAGTGTGTGAGTGTGTCTGTGTCAGGATCAGATACACTCTCGGCCTCCTCTTTCTCATCAACACAATTCAATCTAAAGCGTGCACACGCATTCGCATTCTTTCTCGATGTTTCTCTCTCTCTCTCTCTCTTTCCTCTCTCATTCCTGGAGTGGAACCAATGAGCGTGAGGATCAACGCGATTAGCGGCTGGCGCCTGCACGAACTCTCTTGGATGATGACATCTACACAGCCAAAACGTAGTCATCAAAGTTCGCTTTCTGCTCTCTTGTATACACCAACTACATTGCAAGAGTTCTCTATAAGAGCCGAGTTATCTAGGCGTTGTGGTCTAAGAGAATGCGCGCCATGATACGAGATCAGAGGATGAGATAAGGATGACGCAATTGAAAAGTCGGATCGTGTCTCACCGCAAGAATTATCCCCTTTCCTACTTTCTCCTTTGAAAAGCAAAAACTCTAATTTTGATGTGCAAGGTGCAAAACAGTTTCATGCACCATTTCATAACCTTTTTCATAGTGAAGCTAAAACTTCCAAACTTAATACAGGGACTGCAAGCCACGTTTGGAACATTTTCTTTTTTGATTGGACCCTGTATCAAGATTGGAAGTTGTAGTTTCACTAGGAAAAAAGTTATGAAAGGATGCATAAAAGTGTTGTGCACCATGCACATCAGGAAATTTGCGGAGAATGAGAGAGCTCTCTTAAATTAGAGTTTCAAAAAGTTTTAAACTCCAAGATTTCTTTTAGATGGGTTCTCTCTCTCTCAAGTGGAATGAACATGCGTATTTCAACCCCGCGGCAGAAAAGAACAAGCGAGCTGAGCAGAAATATGAATAACACGACTGCTCAATTTCCCTCCCAATCCTCGCCCATTTCTGAGTCGTTTCGTGCTCGGGCATCTCTCGCGCCTTGTTTTGTTCTTCTCTCTCTCTCTCTCGCACTCCATTCTTTTCAATATCCGGTTTTTCGGGGGGGGGGCATTTCAGTTCAGTTTGAACACATTTATCAAGAGTTCAATGGGGTTTTATGTTTGGGGTGGGCATTTTTTTCTCTGGCCTATTCCTGACTCAACACCCATTTCTATGCGGGCGAGCCGCTTGAAGGGGTCATGCAAGACAACAAAACAACACCGCGTCCGAATAATCCTCGTTCTTCCTCGTTCGAGAGAGGGAGAGGGAGAGAGAGAAAGGGAGGGAGAGAGAGAGAGAGAGAGAGAGAGAGAGAGCGGGTAAACACTAAGGCGCCCCATATCACTCGACGAACGAAACTAAGACCCCGCGACTCTCCCCCCTTCACACAAGATGGGCTAAATTGGAGTGAAGGCTCGTCAGAAGAAGTAGAAAGGGTAAGAAACAAAAGGAGTAATTGGGAAAAGATTCGAGAATGAGTAAAAAAGTAATAGAGAGAAAGAAAAGAGAGACAAGTTGTGATATAACAGTGGGTCCAAGTTTGTCTGACTGGGTGGAATAAGGGAGGACTCGGCTGACCTTTTGCGAACAAACAACAAAAGTTGAGACGCGAACTGGGAGCTATTTCTCAGCTTTGGAATGAGAGAGACGCGGAACCCGAATTACATGGGCATATGGTAGTGTGCTGTTGGAACGGGGAAGATGTGTGAGTTATGGGATAGCTTCTCTCTCTCAGAGGGAGAGACAACTAGATCATCACACATTATCGCCTTCTGCGGCGGCAACTGCCCACGACCAACAGGACAGACAAAAGACCAGAAAACTGAGTACTACGACAGGAGGGAGAGCTGTCAGCACGCAATACTCACCAATCAATCAGAAACAACGTGTATTACGAGCCCCCACTCTCACATTTCCCTATTCTGACATGCCCTGAATAACCAATGATGTGATCATAATAATTACAAGGATTACACATTCTCCAAAACAATGCTCAATTTTTGCGATTAAAATAACCCGAATTCCATTCTTCAAGCAATGCTCAATTTCGAGCGAAATATTTAATTTTTTTTCTCGAAAACTCGTCAATTTTGCTGAAGCGTTTACTGGCACCTTCGTCGTAACTGTGAAACTGAAAAAAATGAACGATATCACTTGAACTCCACTAGCAGATCATCAACACTGCTCTAGTTCAAGATGGTTTATTTCTATTTTTACTCTATTACACGTCAACTTCATTGCAAAAAAGCGAGAAAAAACAGTTACCTCGACTTCTTCGTCCTCCCTCCTTCCTCAACTTGGCTATAATAATCGTCGGCGGGGGCGCTAATCGCGTTGGTAACGGCGTGAACATGGCCCATCCCAACGGGTTCACTGGAGGTTCTGGTACCGTCGGTTCATTTGGCACCTCGGGCGGTACTGCCGACCGGGCGGCCTCCGACCGTCTCCGTGCTGCAAGGGTCGCAAGGAGTGAGGGAGGGGCTGGCTGCACGAGGAAATCATCAGCGAAGAAAACTGTCGACCGTCTGGCTCTTGAATTTCGTCGGACGCCGTATTCTGGGTGGTCCATGAGGTGCGCACTCATTGACTGCAGCATGGTGGAAAGAAGTCACTGAAGGGGTAGGAATGAGACTGCTTGGTGTGGTCTGGTGGGTAAGACTGGAAGAGGGAGGGTCGAGAGTGAGTTAGTGAGTTGCCTCTCCTCACTCACTCTTTACTTCCTGCCCCGATTGCCGGTACTGATAGGCGGAGGAGACCGATCCTCACTCAGCCAGAGCCGTCTTTTACCCGACGACCATTATGGAGAATGACTGACTCTGCTGCTGAGGCTGCTGCAACGTCCCGAGACACTCATTCCGATCTCTCTCTCTCTCTCTCTCTCTCTCTTCTCAACTGTCCGTCCCCCGAATATGTAATGCCCCATCCTCACATATCTCTATATATCTTCCACTACCCTCACTTGCAATTTTCTACATTCCACTCCGCCAAATAAAATGCAACATTGTCAGTTGGAACACGGGAATAATTGATGACCTGTGACGTTACAAGTTTCGAAACGTTTTGGAATTCTAATGAGGAGAGGTACGGTAGGTGCCGAGTCCACATTTGTTTCGTCCACCGGGTTCTGAGTGTGTACTTACGCATAAATCAAGCGTGTCTCTCCTCTCCTCCTTGCTTTTCTCAGTCTCTCTAGAGAAATGAACGAAGAAAGGAGGGAGAGAGAGAGAGAGAGAAAGATGAAGAGGGCACACTAGTAAACGTCGCTTTTTCCGCTTCTACTTCGTCTTCCCTTTGGAATGTGACTGCGCTGAGTGGACGAGGAAACATGCAGTCATCCAAAGTACCTCCGATAGAGAGAGATGATGGAGAGGAACCCACAAAGGGAGACGATAGAACATGGACGGAAAGGGGAGAGAGATAATGAGACTCCGCGTGTTCCAAACGACGGCGTTTTGCCGATCTTAGTATGTTTTCGAAAGAAATTTGAGATTCGAGATCAAACAAACCTCCCATGCATGAACTTTTTGAGGTCTAGTTGAAGTTATTTATAGACTCCCGACGTTGGCATGCTATATGCGGGCGGACAAATTTTTGATAATGTGACCGATTTATTTTGTTTCATACATTTTTATCACACTCATAGGGAACTTTCAAGAATTTGTAATTTACACTTTACATTATTTTTTCCGCCCTCTTCAATTTTCAAATTCAGGTCCTCCAGGTCAAATATATGTCATTATTTTACAGTATATTCGCTCACTTTCATAGTGCAGGCGGACGCACTGACCCACGCTCTCTCTCTCATTGTCAAAACTATGGTTGATAAAATCAGTTCCTGCTCTCTTCATTTCACACATTCTCTCGTCTGCCAGCTAGCGCAGAGAGTGTGTGTGAATTGAAGAGAGCAGGAACCAACCCTAGTCAAAACCCCCAATATACTTATCGGAACGCTGGATATAACTCATGTTCATCTGTTGATAAGATGGAGAGAAGATCGAAGTGACTCTCTCATTTTCACACACACTCCCGCTACTGGCCCCTTTCTGGAATGAAGTTAGTCTGACCTGGTGGGGGTCCGACGAAGGGTGTGAACTGCAAGAGTAGGGGTGTTCTGGATACGACGGCGGGCAGAGCTCTCTTCGGTTCTCTCTCTTTGTAAGCGAGAGCGGCAGCCAATGGATCGACTTGGATCAGCGACTCCCGAACAGAACGAAGCGCCCAGTTGACAAACATGGCGATCTGGAGGGGTTTGGAGGGTGGGATACTGTAGTCACAAAGTCCAGAACAAAAACATCGAGCGAAACATCGAGAAAAACATCGAGTTTTGAAAGTCAATTGAACACTAGTGAGGATTACAGATTAGAGTAAAGAATAATGATTAGAGAGAAACTGTGCAGAACAAAATATTGGAAAGTTAAAGGATAATTTGAGAAAAGGATAAATCACCATACCTGCTCCAGCTCATCTCTGCGCCTTTCTTTTCTTGATTTGGGCTTGTCGCTCATAGTAATGAGGGCTAAGCGCGGGACTCGGACTATGGACTAATCGTAGGGCGGCTCTCTCCACCTCATTTACCTTCTTCTGCTTCTCGTCCTTCCGATCTCTCTCTCTCTCTCTCCAACTACGCCTGCACGCACTTTGTATTCCGTGTGCGTGTGTTGAGCGGCGGCAGTCAACCGAAATGAGCGAAACGTGCCCGCAATATGTGGCTAATATTGGCGAACTGCGGAAGTTGCGGCGTTGCCCGAGCTCAGATTTAAGGTATGTGCAAAAATATCCAGTGTTGAGCGCGATTAATAGCCAGTACATGAAGCGATCAGCGTAAACCCTTACTATTTATCCCCGAATCGTGATCCTGATGCCTGAGCGATTCTCTAAAGAAAAATGGCTTAAGCTATATCGAGAGAGGGAGCTGGAGCAGCATTGGTTTGTACGACGGCGAGTGTTGATAATAGAGTGTGGAGGTGGACAACTAAGAGAGCTACTTCTTCTACTTCGACTCCCTCCTCTTCACACCTTCGAGAGTCGAGAAGAAGAATGGATTGGTGAGCCCTTTTATTCGTGCCTTTGAAGCGCTGAACGGAAGAGAGAGGGAGAGAGAGAGACTAGGGTGAATTTGAGTAGTATTAGGGAGGTTATGCGAAACTATGTAGGGAGTGCTGGATCGATAAATGACTCACCTTTAGTGTTCAAATTCGGCAGGAAAAAGATCATTTAATGCGTTGCACAGAAGCAGTCCATAGTACTTACAGAATTCTAATCATTCGGAAATGCGATTATTATTTCCATAGTTCGATATTCAGCATAGTCAATACTGATAGACGTTGAGCCCAATCACAGATCTATCCATTGAATAACTTTCAGCGGTTCGATTCCTGCACACAATTTCACGTGCACACAACATACACTTCCGGACCCTTGTCAAAACCATTGGATCTCCATTGGACGTTCCAACTGACCATTCCTGATCGTCGCCGCTTCATTAATCGTCACCATCATGGAGAATTTCCTCCTCGCCGTCATCTTCCTCGACAGTCTCTCTTTCCTTCCATCGTCGATTCCATCGGGAGGGACGAAGACAGACATGGCGCGTCCCTGCGCCGACCACAGCAGTTGATTGTCCAATTCGGAACTGGAAAGCAGCGAGAGGGGTTAGGAGCTGGAGGAATCATACAGTGTCACGACACCACAAAGTGTTAATTTGAGACTGGTATGAAAAAAAGGAAAGGTTACAAGAGAAGTTCTCAATAATGATGCTTGACGAGATAGCGAAGTTAGAAAGAATGCAATGGTGATGTGAGAAAGATTCACAAAGCAATGCGAGAAAAGCATACTAATAAGATATGCGTCAGCAGCACGATTGAATGTGCCGGTTGCAGTCAAGCGACAGTGGGAGGTGAAGTATCAATTATTTCACTGCCGTTAGCGAAGTTAAAGCTACAATTTTTTGTAGTAGGATAATTGTCGAGAGAACTACCTGTCAATATATTGTGCACGACTACTGCAGTAAATGTATCAACAGTATTCAACGTGACTATTGTTCTGAGAAAATTGTAGATTGCCGAAAAGAAAAAAAACTTCCTACTCTGGGGTTGTGCGCACAATCATGTTATGCAAATGGGCCTCAAAAGGGCGTGGAAGGGCGCATTCTACGATCAATTATGGAATAAGAATAGACTAAGCGGGCTAAAATGTCCTCGAGATTTACTCAAGTATGTGAGGAGAGAGAAGAGCAGTGACAATGAGTACAGAACTAAGAGAGAGAGAGAGGGAGTTCAATATCGACAATCTACAACGAACTCACATGAAATCCCTATCCCTGGCGGAATGAATAATTGTAAATAATTGAAATTCTAACTGTAAGACTGATGCCGCGCTAATTTCATGGGGTGCAAGGTGCACATCAGTTTTATGCACCCTTTCATAACTTTTTTCCTAGTGAAGCTACAACTTCCAAACTTGATACAGGGCCCAATTAAAAGGAAAATGTTCCAAACGTGGCTTGCAATCCCTGTATCAAGTTTGGAAGTCGTAGCTTCACTAGGAAAAATGTTATGAAAGGGTGCATAAAACTGATGTGCACCCCATGAAATTAGCGCGGCATGAGAGAGAAGAGCAGTGACAATGACTACAAGAGAAAGAGTGAAAACGAAGAGGAAGGGAAAAGGGCGGAAACGGAGTCATCGAAATATGTAAACTATCCCGGCCGTCGACTTTTTCTTCCATAAACTGAGAAGGGACAAGAAGAGATTCTGTCCAAATGTGGTCACTGAGAAGCAGCTTCGAAGTAAATGTAAACCACCACACATTTAGTCCACCTTATTTTCACATTTAATGGCCGCTCTGAAAATGGTTAAGTTTCACACTGTGCCTGAACGGTATCAAGCGCTGATTTTTTCGAAGCTCAATATGTTAAAGGTTATTTTCAATATTTCACTTGAAGTTTAGATAGCTCACGTGCTTTCTCAAAGCCCATCCACATCTATCGTAATTTCGATCACGGGGCTGAACTAACCCTGCTGGTTAAGGAGAAACATGAGTTCGAGCGCCTCCTCTTGCGAGAGCGGGTAGTACTTGTGCTTCCATGAGAGGTGCTGCGAACAGTGGATTATTGTGGCAGGACGTTTTAGTCGTCTTCAAATTGATTTAAACAAATATACGAAATAAGTTGTATGGTATCGGTTTTCCGTATTATTTAATTTCAATCAACGACTATTGGCATAAAACCTTGGTTGATAGATGGTTTGTATCAGAGATATACTTAAATATCAGAGATATAATTGAATTTTAAATGATTATATTTGCTACCTGGGATCGTCGAGTGAGGGATCGCTGAGGAATGAGAGGCGCCCTTTCTCGATTGCCGGTGAGCTCCTCCGACGACTGCGATGTCTGCAGAATACATTATTTATTACCGTATTATATGTGTTTGTGTAATATATCACACATAAATTAGATTTTTCTAATGTAAAATTAATATATTTTCGAAATATTCGCGAACAAGCGGAGGCGGATTATTTTTTGTTGAGAGATTATGCATCAATGCGATAGTTTGTCCTACTGTGACGTTATGCGAGTTGATCACGTGCTGGAATGGTGAAATCAAAATCAAAATTAAAAATCAAATCAAAAGATCAAAAATCAAAATGAAAAGAGTATAGTCTTACTTGCAGCGGGAGCATCGAGTAGGCGCGCTGTCGTGTCGGCCGTAGGAGACCCTGCGAGGAACGAGAATATACAAACAACTTGTGAGCTTACCTAAACACTCGAGAAAATAAATAACCTTTACTGAACATTATTCATTTTCTTGCAGGATGGGCTTTCGGACTACAGAAATACCTGCCACCCTCGAGGCAAATTTATTAATGAACGCGATAAAACCGGGGAAGAACAAGTCGGAATATCCAAGCAATTTTACAGAGATTTCTCCGTCACAATAGCCAATTACCTGATTGAACATGGCGCTTGTTTTGATTGGTGGTTAGTCGGAGGTGAGAGGTAGGAAAAGTAAGGAATCAACAACCGGGCGGGTAACTGTGCACTGAACTCTCTTTTCTCACTCTTCCGACACCCTCCAGAGTTGTCCACAATTCAATTTCAGGACAAAATTGAAGTGGTCAAAAAGGAAGGAGTACGGGGAGTGAGAGGAAGAAAGCGATATTCTGGCGAGACAGGAAAGAGGATTCGGCTAATGGACCGTCAGTTATTGTTTTGCGCAGACACGGTAAATATAGCCTGGGAAGGCGCCGCACTAAAATCTCGGCGTTTTAGAGAAGAAAGATGGGTTATATCAGTGAAAAATAGAGTGAGGGGCGCTGATTGAATCGCACTTGTGACACACTGGGAGAAATCTCTCTGGGGACAGGCGCAGACAGGTGTTGGGACCCACGAAAATATACTGAGATATGGACACACAATGAAACATTTTTATCCAACCAGAAATAACGGTATGTCTGATCAGTTAGCTGGTCAGGTCAGTAGGAATGTAAGTTCGGTTTTCGTATTACGACTCTCTGAACGAGAGATCGGTAATACGGCTCATAACGGAGAGAGAACTAGAGAAAAAGAGGCGCCAGGGGGTTGGGTAGTACCGAAATAAAGAACAATTTGTACCGAACGTTGGTGGACATTGGTCCGACACGGGGTGATTCTAATGAATTGAAAAGAGAAGAAAAAGGGAAATCTGGTCTTGTCACACCGGAAATTCCGATCTATTAAAATGTATGGAAACAATAATGAGATAGATTGGTAGACGAGTGAGAGATAAAAACAGTAGAGAAAGAGGGGAAATATGTGCGACGAGACATGAGGACTACACTAATAATTGGGTTATCTGAGAGGGCGAAAATATATTCAATGACCGTTGGAAGGAAGCGAAGAGGGGCGCACAACCTCAGAACAGACCGTGCTTTCAATATGGTTCCGGAAATCCGGGTTTGTTTTGGCATATTGGGAAAATGCAGGGCACAAAGACCACATGAACTCTAGAGAAATAATGCAAAAGACTCACTGATTGTTTACGCGAGCTCTTTTTGCTAATTAAGAATCGAGTTTGTGGGGGAGGAATCACCGTTTAGGTCGGTATAGGTACATCGCGATTTCCATAGTATTTTTTGTCAAATGAAGAACCACTCGGTAAATAGAAATTGAAAAAAAGATCCACCAGCAATCTGCTAATAGTAAGAAAGAGCAGCGCATATGCCAGGAGGGATAATTATAATTATAATTTCATGAGATAATTAGTAAGATTAGAATGGAAAATCGTAGTAATTAACAAAAAAAGGTGAAAAACGCACACTGGCGAAGAATCCTCCTCCATTTCGATCCAGTCGAATCTCCGTGTGGTGCTGTTGGGTTACATGCTGCACTATCTACAAAGATCACTCGGAGTTATTGGTAATCATACTCTTCAAAGAAAAATTATCACACTCTTCAATGCAAACTAGGCCATTACTGCTAATCTTTGAAATTACTAGTTATTTCCAACGTGGTCAGAACAAACAACTCATGAGGCCGTCTCTGACGAGCTCAGCCTCACGAGGAATGTGAACATTTGGCGGTAAAGGATTTTTGACTCAATATTAATATTAGAAATAGTCAGTTAGTTAAAAATAAGAAAATTTAAATTAAATTAATTAGTGAACTGACAACTGCCGGTTGCTGCTGCTGCACGTATCTTGCTGTCCGGGCGTGGACCGAGTGTCGGGGCAGCAACTGCGAGTTGGGCGCGCCCACCGGCAGTACCATCCCCTAATTAAAACCGCTAATTAACAACTAATTAGTAAATCACACTCGTCAATCAGTGATTAGTGATAACACACGCTGGAAAGTCGTACTTTGTGTTGTGTTTGGGGGTGAGGGTGGTGGTGTTGTTTGGATCTGGTGAGAAATAGAGGGAAAAGAGGAGGAAGCGGATGGGCTGAGCCAAGGAAGGGTCGAAATCGGAAGCGTCGCAGCAGCTAAGAATCGAGGGCGACGAGTGCAAATGAGCGAGGGTTGATAGTAGAGGAGACGGCGGAAATGGAAGAGGATCACGAGAGGAGAAGAGAAAAGCACGCGAGAAAGGACAAAAGACGGCCGGACACTAGAGAAAGGTGTCCATGGCGGTGTCAATTTAGACATTTCCTGAACACGTATATCGGAAACTTAGCGAAATAGCCTTACCATAATTTTCCACTAACGGTTCGACCACTTTTCTTAGAAATATTCATAAAATTTTAATTTGCACAAGCATATTGCTGCAAAATAAGAAGAAAATTGAGGGACTACGGTAGTTCGGAGCGGGTGAAACTTTTCTAAAAAGGACGGCGAACTCTGTTGAGAAATTGACGCGGCATGAGAAGCTGAGCCCCCACTGATCCCTGTTCCCTCGAAGCAAAAGGAACACGCGCGCAAACTTCACTGATCCGACCGACACGCAAAGTGCACGCAATTTATAAAGAGGGAGATTACGGTAATGATGGATTGGTTCTGGTGCAACCAAATGAAGAAACTGAGGATTCGTGCAAGAATGGAGGAGTTGTTTCGTTTCCGGAGTAGAGGAGGGGGAAGAGGATCGGACGATGGCTAGAGAGGGAGAGAGAGAGAGAAAGAGAGAGAGAGAGAGAGACCAAAAGATAAAGATGGATGAGTGCCCCCAGGAGTTGTCTTCTCCCTCTCGAGGAGAGGAGGAGGAATCTCGAAAAGGCAGATCTGAGATGCCCCCAGACTTGGAGCGATAGAGAGTAAGCGAACAGAAGAGACTATGAATGGGTGCGGCCAGAGGGGGGGGGGAAGAGAGAGAGAGAGATACGCTAGCCTTGCCCCCTTCGAGAGACGAAGAAATGCGCAACTCATGCCTGCCTCACTGCCCATCACAAAACATGGCTCGGCTTTGTGGACCCGGGAGAGATATATTATACCCTATATGCCCCCTCTCGCCCGACCCCTAGGAGAGAAAGATGTTCAAGCAACATATATCATTTCATGGCGCGGCTGCAGCAGCTGCAGCAAGTATATTCTCTGACAAAAGTCGCCATGACCATGACACCAATTGAAAATGTTCACTTACTTGTAACATTTCCACTCGAAATAAGAGGCAAACAGGGAAGTAAACATGTTCACTTGGTGTTCTGGTCCTAGTTATTTTTTTCGAAAGTGGTCGCAAGTAAAATGTAGATGGATGAATTGATAAAAGCGCGTCGACAGGTGTGCATTACTGGGGGCAGAGAGAGTGGGAACACGCTGAAAAACGGAGATGGAAGATGAATGCCCCGAGGATATTTGGAGACGACAAGAGAGTGTGGGGATCGAGGAGGGCGGACAGAGATGGAGAGAGGGGAGTGATGAGTGAAACACACGGACGGACAGCCAACTGTTGAAGGAAGGAGAAGGAGAGAGGGAGATTGGATAGCATCGTAGACACTAATTGGTATCAGATTGATGTGATCATCGAGGGGATCAAAGGACGATGACAGGTGCAATGGGTAATTGGACATTCAATGGGTTCAAATTCTATCCAAGAATTCCCGTGAAAAAAAAACAAAAATTAGAGAATAAAGAGCAAATATCAAAGAATAAAGATCAAAGGTCATGAATCAAAGAGCAAAGATCAGGCTGCCGGAAACTGTATGTATCTGAGCAGCGCAACATACTACTCCCGTGGTTGACCCGGAACTGCTGATGATAAATCGATAATTATCTGGTTATATTTTTCATCTGCGAAAGTTGCAAGGAGCAAAGAAAGTCACTCAGGGCATCTGCTTCATTTTGCGGATAATGAGAATTGCTTTGCCGCTCTCGAAAAAAAGGGTCATAAACGTCCTCATCCAATATCTGACCTATCCCATGACGATTCCCTCGCGTTTCTCATTCTTGCCTGCATCTGCAAAAATACTCCAGCCGCGAAAGATTTATCCTGCTCATCTTTTTTCCTCGCTCTTCGACCCTCGCCTTACTCAGTCTTTCTCTTTATCAAGTGCATTATTCCCAGAGGGGTTGAGGATCGGCCGCCCTCCACTCGACCCCTCACTCACTCATTGAGATTCTCTCTCTCTCTCTCTCTCTCTCTAATAACTCGCAACTCTCGGTCCCTCTCTGACAGTCGTGCTTCACCATGAGAAGTTTCACTCAAGTTCAAATGACTTCCGGACAAAGTCCCAGGGTGACACAAAAAGCTAAACGAATCAGCCATTTTATCAAAGCGACCAAACAAAAAGAAGAACTAGCTGAGATGGGATTTATGGCAGTTCCTTGTAGACATCGACGGCGAACTTCAAAGGCAAAGGATTGCAGTTGTTGAATTAGATTATGCTCCCATGTACCGACAACCAAAAGACACAAGGTGACGGTGTAGTGTCACTGTGGTGAGCCTCGCTAAATTTGGATTGCACAATTCATGTGTCGCACTCCATAGTGAATCAGAATCGTGCGTATCGATGGTCGCTACATCGTGTACATATTGTTCACATATCATTGCTCTTATGACTTTGGCAATGATTGGCTACCACTGTGCTGAAATTCCCATTCAATATTGCTGAGTACTTTCTGAAATAGAGATTAGTCATTGAGTTGGTAGCTTATTGAAGGGAGTGATTGATGAGATCACGAGATGTTCTCAATTGAGAGAATGAGAAAGAAAGCGAGTGAATATTGCTGGTTGCTGGTCCCCGGAGGTGTAATGTTTCTCCCTCTCTCGATGAGAGACTGAGAGCAACATATTTTCGAAACACCCCCATCAGATCTTCATGATTGATAGTGGGGCGAGAATTGGAGGGGTGAAATTCTGCATTTTCGAGGGGAAATGCGCTACCGCATCAAACACCACGTTGGTCACAAGGTTCAGAAGAGCGGGGGGCTACAATACTTCCTCTCTTTTGGTGGAGTCATGACGCGCGCGGATCATGCAAATGCCGCGCATGTTAATAGTCACACTGGGATGTGAAAGGGTGACAGTTGAAGAGCGGGAAGAAGAGCTTGTCAGTAGCAAACGGGAGTGATGAAGATACAGAAAGGTGTGGAGAAGAAGGCCATCGAGGAGTGAGTTTATTTATTTATTTTCGGTAGTCAAGAATAATCATATCTACGCCCCAGGCGCAACATGATTTGAAGGCAACAATGAAGATGTTAAAGGAGTATATGGGGCGAGAGGCAATTACCGAATTTCAGGTCGTCAGGTGTTTGTTATTAGGGATCGTTTAATTTTTTTTCATTTATTCGAATGTAAGATGTCACTTGCTTTTCAGCGATGACCAAACCGACTGGGGCTCGATCTGGATCGGTAGCGTTGTGTGCTTTCTCACAGCGACGCAATTCAGCATTTACTTCTCCTCGCTGTGGCCGTATCTATTGCAGGTTTCTTTTTACAATTTTATTCCATTTTAGAAAGAAATAGACTTTTACGAATTTCGAATATTCATTCTGCGTGAAAGGTACAAGATCCCCTATTCCTGTGAATTCACCTATCATTGAATATCGTTATTGCTAGTTCATTTTTGTTCGTGTTGTCGCACCCTTGAAGTGTACGATAAATAAATAAAATGGGAGCGAAATAGACCAGGATTTAAAAAAATTCAGCTCGACGATACGTCAACGGAGAATTTTTTCGGAGTCATCGCCGCAGTGTACAGTCTCGGCCAGGCAGTCTCATCGCCCATATTCGGATTCTGGAGCAACCGCATCAAGCAGACAAAAATGCCCACGATTGTCGGCATTTCTCTTGCTGTTCGTCTTTTCACTCAATTGAACTTCTTCAAAAAGAACTTCTCTTGTTTTCATAAATAAGTATTTATGAAATAACATTATGAGTTTTATAATTGAGGCATTCGGGAACGTCCTTTACATCATGCTTCCGCTCAACATAATCACTCCCAAGTACATGATGATGGTGTCGAGAGCAGTGATGGGAACTGGCGGAGGTCAATCGCACTTTTCTCACCACGCACTTTATCACTTACCACAACACAGAGGTCGAACTCTCTAACGTGCCTTTCTAGATAATTTCATTATCTTATTTGGAAGATAGTTGTGATAGCTCAATAAATAGTATCTCGCCAATAGAGATGTCAGAGAGTTCGCGCTTTCTGCACTCACATTTACTCCAATAGCTATTGTTATGACTGCTTGCAAGTCCCCAGTGTATTTTCTCCCGTCCACTCTTTTTTATTACGCCACCCACTAACTTGGGCCCTCCGGATTGAATTGGCTTATTGTGCACAAAGCAGTGACTCACTGAGGACTTGATTTGGAAACATTCATGTAGTAAACTTGAAGGAATGCTGAAATTTTATAGCTTCTGCGTTTTCATCGTTTGGATGCATCTATTACGTTATTAATATAATATTAACTTTTACAATTCTAAATTAATTATAATTAATATTTTAATAGGTATAATCGCTCTTCTTCGAACGTCGGCCGTCACAGCGTCGACTGCGAAAGACAGAGCACGGGCTATTTCACTCAACACTGGCGCATTCTCGCTCGGGCTGACGCTGGGACCAGGCGAGAATTATTTATTAGAAATTGACGAATACCGGAAGGCATATAAAACGCACGTCGTCATGCAATTCTATGGTACACGTTTCATTTTTTTATATAAAAAAATAGTGTTTGCCTTATTAGAATAAGTATTGCGGGAAAGATATTGGGCCACGTCTTGAAATTCTTCTTCTTTTAGCACTGCAAATCTTCTTCACTCCACTCAGCTACCCGGGCATTCAACTTTTCGGCAATATCCGACTTAATCTGTACACCGGACCGGCCATCTCGGGGTTGGTGGCGAACGCAATATGTTTGGTAGGTTGATATGCACCTAGTCTTTAAATCCGCAAAAAAAGGTCCCGAAATAACATTTAAGATCCCATTCAGGCTCTTCTTCATTTCAAATATCGCGACTCGACTGTTGGCTTGCACAAAGTGGCAAAGATGGAGAACGGTAATTTATTTTTTCTTCTAAAATATAAAACTGAAAATGGTTTAGAATCGCATGAACGCTTCTTTGCTCTTCCCAAATTCGATTGGATCGCTGCTGCAGTCTGCATTTTCACGCGATTCGCACAGATGTTTGTAGTGACGAATCTTGAAACGTGAGTTGCGATTTACCATGTCGACTCTTAGAAAGATTTTTTTGTAAAGACCGCAAGGCATGGCTATGCAACATCATTTGACATCCCCCTGTCAATAGTTTTAACAAAATTCTATCAAGAATCAATGAACACAAAATTGAGATCTTGCATTCGGAAATGAGAATAATTCCACACACATTGCACATTCACACAACACGAGAATAGCCTCGCAACAGGCCACTGATCATCTCAGGACAGGCTCTTGTTGCCCCTCAGGCATAGGGGTGGTCGAGACCGCCTTGTGTGTAGAAGACCTAACACCCTTACCTTTTACCTTTACAGTATCGGTTCTCCCCTCTCAATGACAATGTTCGCGTGGGATCGAGAGACGTCCGTCTTCTACAATTCCCTCATGCACGGCGCCTTCTCCATTGTCGGATTCATTATCTACTCTGCGAACACGATTTTCAACTTTGGGCCCAAGTAAGTAATTAATCAAGCAAGTAATGAACCATTTTAATTAACTTAATTATTTATTTTAAAGAATGAATCATCGCCTGTCGTGTGTAATCGGCCTTCTGATCATCATCGCTTTCCATCTCCTCACGTATCCCTGGCCTTTCCTCACTTCAAAGATCAAGTACCAAGAAGAATCATGTAAGTTACTCTTTGAAGTGTAATCTTTTTATATTTTTTAGTACTTTTCTAATCGATATTATTTGTAGGGATGAATGGAACCGAACCTGTTGGCTGCCGGCGCACTTTCGAGTGGTGCGAGTACACCCCGCAAATCAACGTATACGTGTCAGTTTTCTTTTAACTCACAATTATTGGCGTCAAAAGAACAAAGCGAATTAGTAAAATTTCTGGAAAAAATATCTAAAATAATTGTAGGTACATGATCTCGTACAGTCTGATGGTGAGCACGGCGTTCGCACTCATCTCAGTGAGCATGAACACTGTCTACTCGGTGATTATCGGACCCAGAAATCAGGTTACTTTTTTTTATTTTCTAAAATGAAAGGCAATATAGAAAATAAGAAATTGAATGCCTTACAGGGCACCATGCAAGGAATCCTCATTTTCATTGGAAGTTGCGCTCGTCTTACAGGGCCCATAGTAGTAGCGTAAGTTACCCTACTTTTTTTGATAAAAAATGTAAAATTTTCCCTAATAAAGTTACCAAGTCCAATAGGCCAATTCAAAGTACAGCTATTGATATCAGGTCTCTCTTCTCTCATTCTGGACCTGGAATCCCATGGATAATCGAGATTGTGATCTCGTTGATTGGTGTCGTATTGTGGTTAGTCTTCTATGGAAGACTCGTGCCACTCAAGATGGGCGAGTCACTCACAGCGGGTGATCGCTACAGAAACAAACACGGAATGGTCTACAAGTTTTAGCATTTTCGCCTGTTTCCATTTGTATTGTTTCGCACAATAATCTCTTGTTGATTAGAATAAATTATGTGTATGATCTTTTAGACCGAGTAGCAATGAATCAGGCAGTAAGAGTAAATCTGTTACAAGGTACTGATACTTTTATAGACATGATTTATTCAAGGCATTTTACAAGGGGCGTATGAGAACAGTAGATCAAAAGAGGGTCTTTCTCTCAATGTGAAGCGGTATGTGAGAAAGAGGAGAAAGAATGCGAAAGTAAATGCTGGCTTTTCTCCAATCATGATATTCTATATTCGATCTCTAAGGGAATTTACTAGAGTCGTTCAAAATCGTTCCCGCCAAAACGCCGTGTTTACCTCCAGCTGCGTGATGATGTATAACAGACGCCAATGAGAGATCAGTGAGAGAGACTGGAGTGGGTTACAAATGAACACTCTTCTTTTATCCCTTCTCAGTTTTCACATTTCTGCATCCTATCTCATCACTACGCGAGGGCGATTTTATTGTGCGCACAACGAAAACTTCCAATTGTCGGTGAGCTCTTACAACAAATGTGGAAGTTTTCACATGGGTCTTACCGGGCACAACTTGCCTTCTAGATGCATTGCTTTAGAAACAGTCAGCTATACCGGAAAACGTGATAACCTATCACAACTATATTGAATGTTCCAGATGCGAGTAGCCGAAGTCGATTCTGGAGGCGTTTTCTTCAAGGACACCTATAAATCCATAGTTGGCTCAATTACAGAGACATACGGAACTCGTGTCAATTATTTACCCTACCTTGGTCAGCTACACACTTTTAATGTTTCTAGAGAAATTAGATAATGAATTTATGAATATTTGCAAGAGAAATTGACAGAGTCAAAGTCACAGATTATGCCTTGATTTATTTATTGATATATTCAAATCTTATCCCATTTCAGATCTGGAAGCCTCAGATTTGTGGGATAACACGGCCGAAATTGAGGTGGGCTTTGTGCACAACTGTAACGGCTTCTGGGAGGTCTTCTACTGGAGAGAGGTATGTTGTTCTCTTTCTCATGTCTTATCATATGCCGCGCTAATTTCATGGGGTGCAAGGTGCACATCAGTTTTATGCACACTTTCATAACTTTTTTCCTAGTGAAGCTACAACTTCCAAACTTGATACAGGGCCCAATTATAAGAAAAATGTTCCAAACGTGGCTTGCAATCCCTGTATCAAGTTTGGAAGTCGTAGCCTCACTAGGAAAAATGTTATGAAAGGGTGCATAAAACTGATGTGCACCCCATGAAATTAGCGCGGCAATAAACTATTGAAAAACGCGTTCATAACCGGATGGTTTTTCCCTATAATTATTTCCTCTCAGACAGTAACGGAAGACACCCATTACGTTTTCCGATTCACCGGTAATTGGGCTGGAACGGATAAGGAAATTCTCAAAAACCGTAATCATGGAGAGGACAAGAGGCCTGATGCAAGTACATAATTTTGAAATTAAAAAAAATACAACTAAATCAACATTGTAGTTAGTTCTGATTGAAGTGGAGGATGCACGTGATGGCAAAAACTACGCGTGTCTCGAAAAGGAAAGAGAAAGTTGTGGGATCGAATTGTTCACTGAATCGAATCATCCGGAAATGAAAGACCATTGGGAAATATCAATTGCTACAAAATCTTCGAAGTCTTAATTGTTGCACTTTTTCTTCTCTCGTGTAGAATCATAAACATCATTTTGTTCACTTTGCACTTAGACAAATCTATTTTATTATTTGTTGAGCCGACTAGTTCATATGCTCAATATGAGCCTACAATATTACAGTATACACAATCGGTCGGGGATCACTTATGCCATCTTGGTCGGCACCCAAACATTGCAGTGTTTCATTGGTGCGTACGTCGATCCGAGGGGGCAGTTGAAATTGGCTTGGAAGGCGGGAATGTTCTGGTAGGTGCCGAGGACTCTGTAGAATCCGAGAGAATGGGGATCCGTCATCAGTTTGTTCGAGATATACGACTCAGTCACGAACGACTTCTGCATGCACCAACCCTGCAATAAAAAAAATTATAATTTTTTTTGGAAAGTTTTATTATTCGGAATATAGATGCTCTGAAATTACTCAAAGCATTATTATTGACATCCAAACAAATATGCAGATTCATCCATCTCCGTATAAATTGGTATATTTCTTTTTGTTCAAAAAGTTACCTGAGCGAAATTGAGGAAGACAAGTTGATTCTCAGTGTACTGAGAGTAAACTCTGTCCATGAACATCGGGTCGGGACCGTTCAGCTCGATATGAGCCTCGTACGCTCGCCACGCCGAATGGATTCCTGTAATGGACTTAATCAATTACTGGATTGTCCTCTTTTACATAGGCAACTATAAATATTTGTAGTGGGTACGGTATTTCACTACCGTACCTCCGTTGTCGGCGATATTCTCTCCTTGGGTGCGCTGTCCATCTGTGCAGTGCGGATTGTCCGTCTCAGGAAGCGGACAGAATTGGCTGTATTCTGGAAGAAGTCCTTTCTAAGGGAGATATCACCGTAGCTGTGTTTGAAATAGTTAAAGATCAATGTTAAAACTCCTTATTGTGATAAATATGCGTGTTATGTCTCACCGTCAATTACGCATTGAGCCATCTTGTTGAATCCGTCCTGAGAAGCTTGGTCCATCCAGCTGTTAAACAATCATTTTATTTTTAATTTCTAATTAACTCAATTTGAATGAATATGCAAAATTCTTGCAGGATAGTGCGAAAAAGCCTATTTTCGTGTTTTTGTGATCTTATAGTGTAATTGATAGGCATTATTCTTAATTAAACGAATAACCTGTTGAGATGACCATCGAAATCCCACTGCACTCCTTCGTCATCAAATCCGTGAGTGAGTTCGTGTCCAGCGACGACTCCAATTCCTCCGTAGTTCAAACCAGCCGGCTGATTAACGTCAAAGTACGGCTGCTGGAGAATTCCCGCAGGGAATGTGATCGAATTGAGCTCAGGCTGCAATTATCGATTGATTGGGAGTGATTACGGTAACGTAACACTAGTAGGAAAACACCAAACTATGAGAGCGAAGGCAATGCAACAATGCAAGAGATGCGCCGAGTTAGTTGGATGATTTCGTGTTATTATTTTACTAAAATTGTGTTAACTTACATCGTACCAGGCGTTGACTACAGCGGTCTGTCCGAGGAAATCTCCTCTGTCTGCCGTCACTGCATCGAGCTGTTTGAACTGCTCGTTGATGCTGTAGACGATGACCTGTAAAGAAAAAAAAGATCGCCGAAGTAAAATAAAGAAGACCGTATCGAATTCTTTTCCAAACTTCTTTTTTCCAAATGCCATCTGTATAAATATCAATCTATCTACCTTGTCCAGCATGGCATAGAATGAATCGGCAGGGTCGAAGTTGAGATCTTTGTATTTCGCATCGAGTTGATCGTCTACGAGAATGAAATCGGGGAAAGCGACGTTGACTTGGATGTTGGATGCCTTTGTAATTGCCTTCGCCTTGGAATCGTCAGTCATCCAATCCAACTGCTCGATCATTCCTCGCATCGCACCCACAATGTTGGTCATTACGCCCAGCGTCGCACTGAAATCGATTTCATTTAGCACTTCTCTACCTTTTTTGGCTTGGATCCTAATCCCATTATATTTTTACACCAATGTCCTTACAAAAATGTATTATATTTAGAAAAGACTCACCTTCTGATCGTATCCTTGTCGTCCTGAGTCGGGAATCGTGCATCGATGTACACTCGCGCTTGAGCATCAGCAATGATGGAGGCCATACCGGCACATCCAACTCCGTAATCGTCGGCCTCGTCGGGGATAGTGAAGGAAGGAAGAGGATGGCGACGACGCGCGGGAAGACGACTCAAATAATTGACTCAATTTAAAATGTCACTCCATCTAACAGAACTGCAGAATTCTTGAGCAAATAAAGGTGTGATTGTTTCGTTCCGTTAGCGTACACCTGCTTCGTTAGCACGTCACAGGGAGGCGTTGGCCGTTGGCCGCGTTGTGATTCGTATTCGGATATTTTTTTCATGCTTTACTTTCCATATAAGTTTTTTTTCAAAATCCAGTTTTATTTTTCAACGTAATATTTGTCAAAATGATAATGTATTATCTCACGTTCGTACCTATCTCATTGGTAAAAGTATCGAGTGATTCCAACCCAGCTGAATTAACACCCTCGCCCAGCTTATAAAGTTGATTAAATGTCCTCTTGCCTCTTTCCGGTGTGCTCGGGGACCTTCTTCATAGTGAGAGATCGCTGCGCTGCGAAGCAGGGAGCTCCGTAGCAAGGAATGAGCCCGGCGTTGTCGAGAATGAGACGGATGAAGAGATAGTTGACGACCGTCGAATCCTTGCCCGGCAGATAGGTCGCGAAGAGATCCGGCGTGTATTTCTTCTGTAATATTTTTGTTTTGAGGTTAATTGGTGTATCTATCTGCGCCCGAGGCAAACTGGAACTTAAATTTGACATTGCTCATGGTAAGTGACGGTGGAGTGTAGACTCTCCGAATTTCACTTGAGAGCAAAAAAATATTTATAATAATTTTATCGCGTTATCTGAATTTATAAAAATGAGACAAAATATTAAAAAAATAAAATATTCCTCGTTGAACCTCGTTGAGAACGATCTGATTTCCAGCCTTGTTGATCCAATCCTGCGCCTGTTGAGGCATCATTCCAAAGTACTTATCCCAATCGACGGCAGTCGGTAGGTCGGCCTTATTCTTCAGATTCCACTGTCTCTCATACTGACGACGCTCCGCATCCGTGCCCGAGTACGTAATAGCCAAGTCCTGAATATTCAAGTGTCTTAATTTAAAAAAATATGTTAATCGCAAATTATGTTTTGTTATGTTTGCCAACTAATTTTATTAAGAATCGAATCTTACCCTCTCAAATTCGAGTGCTTTGTCAATGAGATCTTTGTAGTTAGCCGGCAGCGCCGCCGTCTTGTCCTGCTTTGCATACGCCTCCACGACCGCCACAACCTACGAGAACCGTTTTATATTGTCGGCTACCAGTTCATAGCGACTGGTTTTTATGTTCGCGCAATTTATTTTGTTGCGATAAAGATATACATTGAATGCATTCTAATCAATACGAGGAAGTCGGTCATTAATGAAAAAATAGGCTGAGAGACATACAGGAGCTTTGTAGTGACCCATTGGCCGCATTTTATGAAATGCTCTGATTACCTGATTCTTATATCCGCGCTTCTGATTCGTCCATGCATCTCCATCGTAGAAGGCGCGAACGTGGAATGTCGTCGGTTGATCGATGAAGAGTTGGTAACCCTTTCCAACAGGATCCTTCCAGTAGGTGTCAACTCCCGTAGAGAGAAGGGTGTCGATGCCTCAACATATTTTCATTAAACATGCAGATTTTTGAGAATGACTCGTTTTATAGGAGTGTTACATTTATGGAATGTACAAGTATGGCATTTCATACCAAGTTGGAAGGATAGATATCCTAGTGCTGATCCATAGTCCTGCTTGGTGATTTTGATTGTTCCGGTTCCACCAATTAGCGGGATGTCTTGGTTGATGAACTTGCGGAACTGGAGGACCTTCGGCTCCAAGTAGTTTGTCGCTGCGATTGTGGAGTTCGCTGCTTCGACCTTGCAGGAGTTGTAGAGCGTCTGCAGTTTGCCGAGCGCCTTGCTGGCCTGGAATTATTAATATTATTTTATAATGAAATAAACAGCGCACTACAATCAATCGGCAAATTAGATGAATGATTTATTTCATTAAACGTATTTTTTATTGAATTTATAAACAAAAATTAGTGGAAAAAGGTCAGGAACTGGCCTGGATCGTCGGCTGATAATCAGCAGACTCGAGCTTGTTACTGATCATAACGGAAATGGCATTGTCCATGTCGCTCATAACATTCGTCGCTCCGGGGTAATTGCCACATACGTAGCGGTAGAAATCATTACAAGGATTGACCGTGAAGTCGGCAGCCGCCTGAAAATGGCCAATTAACATCGTCAATAATTTAAACAAAACTGAAATAATATACCAGTGGTCCGCGAGAATGCTACTACTAACCAACATTGAAGATGGGACACAATAATTACTCCGTGATATAAAGAACAGAATCGCTTCTAGAGAATCGATGTTGTTACCTTGAGAGAATTCATTGCTGTCTGGTAGGAGTTGTACTTTGCCATGTCCTGGGGACTGATTCTCTCGACGGGAGCGATGTTGAGATCATTGTCAGGCACAATAGGCTCGCCCTTCTCGTTGAGAGGAGCACCTTCAAAGGAAACAATGATGTAACATATCTGTTCCTCATATCGTTGCAGGTTGTCACATAGACTGTGTAGTTATGTTATAAAGAGCATTAGTTACTTGTTGTAACTCACCACCAGTCGGCTCGGAGGTCCACACATTGCAGTGCTCGATGGGAGCATAAGTGGAGCCGGCAGGACAGTTGAAGGCTTTCTGTATGAGTACTGTAGGTTAACAATGGCCTATCGCAAACTACCCGGAAGGCGGGGATGTTCTGGATGGTGCCGAGCACTCTGTAGAGCGAAGGCGAGTGAGGATCGACGAGAATCTGCGACTCCAGCTGACTTTGAGAGGGCGGGTACTGGCACCACACCTGCAACGGATTATTGTTAACCTGGCCTAGACAGAGCTTTAAAAATCAATAACCTGTGCAAATCCTAGGAAGAACAGCTGATCGGCATCGAAGATTGAAGCGTCGCCGGGAAGCAGTGGATCCGGTCCGTGGAGTGCCTCATACGCCTTGAAAGCCTTGTACGCCGCTTGGATGCCTGAAATCGTATATTTATCATAATGACAGTTGGCAACATTATCGTATTTGAATTGATATTCTTTTTTTTCGTTCTTGAATTTTCCCTCTTATCGTAATTCCTGTCTTTATGAATGGAATCTCTATTACTTATGAACGGTTGCTTAATCTCATACCTCCGTTGTCCGCGATGTTCTCTCCCTGTGTTTGGTCTCCATCGACACAATCCGTTCCCACGGGACAGAACTTGTTGTACTCGTTGACTACACACTGGGCCATATCGGTGAAAGACGCCGTCGAATTGTCGTCCATCCAACTGCAAATATTATGGAACTATAGATACACACAGAAAAAAGGTCTTACATACGGCCCATAAGATATGGGGGTTCTTAACAAAATGTTTTATATATAAGACCTTTTGTTAAGAACCCCCATATCTTATGGGCCGTATGTAAGACCTTTTTTTCTGTGTGTATAATTGTTCACATGAATCAGTTATATGTCATGTTCCGTATCCCTTTTGCTTTCCATTCCTTCATCAGCACAATCGCGGACTGGCGCACCCATGTTACGCTTCAAACCACAGCTCGACCCCACCCCCCTAGTTTACTGGCGCCAAAACGAGCACCCTTTCGAACTTTGAGATAAATAGGGAGATAGCAAAGTACCTGTTGAGAATGCCAGTGCCTTCCCACTGCACTCCCTCATCATCGAATCCGTGAGTGAGTTCGTGTCCTGCGATGACTCCGAGACCTCCGTAGTTCATGGAAGCCGGGTAGTTGAAGTCGTAGAAGGGTGCGTGCAGAATTCCTCCAGGGAAAGTGATAGAGTTCACCTCGGGCTGCAAGCACAACAATTTTAATGCATTTTTAGATTGATTTTTCCAGTTTCCAAACTAGCATGCTAGATTGCTTTTATATTAAAAATGGTTTTTGTGTGAGGTGTGAGGCCTACCTGGTACCACGCGTTGGTGATGGCGGCGGGGCCCGAGAAGTCGGTTCTGTCGACGGGTTTATTTCCGACGAGAGGAGAGAAAGCTTCGTAGAGTTGGAAGGCCTTCAGGGCGTCAAGCTGCGTGTAGTAGTCGTCCGTCGACTTGGTGGTGAGTCTCTGAAGAGGATTAACAATATTTGATGTTTATCATGACATTTTCGAAAACTAATGTAAAATTGACGACTAGAGTACAACCGGCAACCATGCGTGACCTAACAACGTCATTTCACACGCCGCATAGTAGTCGGTCAGCTGCTTGTCGTCGAGAACCCAGTCGGGGAAAGCGATGTTGACTACGAGATTGTCGATCTTCTGGTAAGCTCCCCTCTTCGAGGCGGGACTCATCCAATCCAGAATGTCAATTTGGGCACGGAAGGCAACGAGAATCGAACGGATGATCGAGTTTGTCTGAAACCGTTCATTTTCGTCCATCTCACATCAATCTAGGGATGCCCGTTCGGTATTCGTACTATGGCATTTTGCGCGAGAGGTATGTATTACGGCTGATAAGGCGAAGAGATACCGAGCCATCATCTCTACCTCACTCCACCTGTTCTCTAACTGTCTTTCTCGCCGCCTCATTAGGGTAGTTGGCGTCTATGTAGAGTCTCGAACTGGACCAGGTGAGGTACGATGAGATGGAGTTGACGCAAGATGACTCCTTAGCGGTGAAATCGGACGCCAGTTCGTCGCTCTTCGGCACTCGACGAAGCTTCCTGTTGATCGGACGCTTTTCACGACGGTACTTGTGAAGCACCGAGGACTTCTGCAAGATATCAATCGATAAATCGTTTTGCTGGTCAAATTTGATTGCTTCTTGCAGTATCAACGACGTCACTTCAATAAGAGGGAATTAGATATTCTAGAATAAGAAGAGTGACAGGATCGTACCTTCGTGTCGGCAGGAGGAAGGTAAATGTTGTTTAGGAAGCTGATGTAGATGTAGTTGTTGACGGTACGAGAGCTGATGGCGCCAGAAGCGATATCGGCAGAGAGCAGAGACAGTTTGTCCACTTCCATCGTCAATGCACGGAAGTCCCCAGCGACTTGAAGGTTGATTGGAGCGAGAGCCTACAAAGGACATACGATGATAATTCAAATACTCAAGCGTTACGCCAGAAAGGCATGAAAATTAATGGATACTACGTTATAGTCGAAGGAAACTCACGTTGTTGAGGTATTTTTTCCAGTTGATGAATGGGGCGAGTGTCTGGAGTCCATCGACGGTGAGAGGATTGTACATTCTCGCGTATTGTCTTCTCGTCGTCTCGTCAGTCGAGTACTTCGTTGCCAGAAGGTAGTCCAGATCGGCGACGTCCTGCGCATCTTTGCGAGCCTGAGTCTGATCGGGCATGGGCTGTTCCATTAGAACCGCAGCAGAATTGATCACAGATAGAATACCGTCGGTCAGCCTGAAAAGCAGTCGTGAGAATGGTAGCTGATCATGGCTTGCATTATTTGAAGCCAAAGATAATACTGAACTGGCAATTACACAGAACTATACAGTGATACTAGTTAGAATGCTGAATCATAGCCATACTCGTATGGCTATGATTCAGCATTCTAACTAGTTGATTCCCTCATGAAGATAACAAAGTATTTCCTCTTCAATATACAGTGATACATTATTTAGCCACCACTCCCATTTCTGATTCAGAATTCGCCCCCACTTACTCCTGCTTGTAGTCGTTGTACAACTTGGTGTAGAAGGTGGCAAATTCGAGAGTGGCGGGCTGGTCGATGAGAAGGGCGTATCCTCCCTTGGCATTATGGGGATCTCTCCAGTCAGTATCCACTCCGGCATCAACAAGAGAAGAGTAACCATACTTGCCGATCGTGAAACCTGAAAAAAATGTGGCTTCGTCGATTGGCATTGAGAGAAAATTTTCTATACATGCCCTTTTTAAGCTTCACAAAGTTTATGATGACCTACCCAGAAATGTTCCGAGTGCGTCTGGTGTGGCAACGTCGATCTGTGTAGGATAGAGGGCGGGGAAGCCGACGCCGGGGTTTCTCGTAACAAGATCAGTGAAGATCTTCTTCGAATGGGCTACTTTGTCTTCCTGAAATATCGTAGCTCCACAATGAATTATACATCCTTCGCTGATATTCGACACAGTCATCTTCCTCTCGCGCGAACTAAAAAAGATGTGACGCTCAAGATAACTGGTTGACATGGCATCCAATACATCGTAGAGATTTCATAACTCACTTGCTCGTAAAAGAGAATAGATTTATCTCTAGAGGTACAGGTTACCGAGTTCGCGTTATATGTTCCAACTGGATAACTTACCGTCTTCACTGTGGTCGCACTGGCGACACACACGTCGTAGAACCACTTCGCCTGCTGGACGGGCGTTGGCTGAAATATCAATTTATATAATTTAATTCCTTATTCCGCCCGACGGTCATGATCTTCGTGTGCGATGCATTGTCGATTGTCATTAGTTGGCAGAGGTCCGTGGTATTCAGACGATTCGGGGTATTTATATCGGCTGAGAAATCAGAGACTAAATGACGTGCCTGGTTGGTGAAGTAATTGTTGTTCTTGAGCAGCTTGAGCATTGACTCGGTGATTGCATCATCGGAGACATCAAAGCTCATTCCTTGATTTGCCTTTCCTGCACCGCAAGTGTACTCATAGAAGTCATTACACGGGTCAGCAGTTGTGTTCATCCACGCCCTGTAATATGCAACTATTTTTCAATGCACTTCTGAAACTAAAAAAATGGCCATGTCAGGCCATTCAAAATGTTTTTCTATCCTTTTTATAGTGAATTATAGAAACAACTGACTTGAGAAGGTTAGACATGCCCTTGTAAGAGTCGTATCGGGGATCGGTCGTGGAGATAGGCTCGGGAGTGGGGATGTTAGCTTCGAACGGAACGGGCTCGGTTGCCGGAGGTGCGACAGTGGCAACAGTTGCGTCGGGATTACCTACAATTTCGAATTATGTCTCGTTTCATGAAATAACAGACAGGTGTTTGAGCTACTCACAGTCGGGCGGAATACAGGGTACGGTGGGCACGGTGGGACCTGTGGTACCACCGGCGGGGACGGTCGCTGGAGGGGCATCGGTAGCTCCTGAAATTACAATAAAATGTTACGGTATTTCGTGATCACATACTGATATGGTGTTTGGTCGTATTTTAGAGAATGTTCACGAAATAATCGGATTAATAGCTGTTTCATTGCAAGATGCTGACAGAGATAAGAAGCGAGAGGCAGCGATGATTGGAGAGCCACAATCTATCGTATACGATAGAGATACAAAGCACAAGAATCATTAGATCGAGCAGGTTACGATGTAGCGAGAAAAATGGTCGAGAAAAAAAGTGATCAACTAGAAACTGACTGGGAGCCGCATTCTGAAGGTCCTGGACGTTGAGAATGGTGACGAGAGAGGCTATTCCAACTCCTAGTATTCCCAGTATCGCAAGGACCACCACGGCCTACAAAACATAAGATTAAATGAATTTTCAGAAAAAATTAACAATGAAGCGGAGAGACTTCCGGATTAATGAACTACATCTACATATTTTCCTTGTTTTATATCGAGCATCAGAATTGCTACTGCAAGCTCAAGCAAGTAGCGGTTGGACGCAAGTACGCCAATAGTTTAAACTCTAACCGGGGGCTAAAATGAACTCACCCCGAATACGATCTGTATCACCTTCCCCATGGTGGCGATTCCTGGGAGAATGTTAATCTCTTCGTGTCTCTTATCAGCTTCTTCTCCCCCGCCCCTGGTTCGTTCTTGTATGTTATCACCTCTAGTCACCGTGCAAGGCGCACAGGAGACACATTATAGTCGGGCTACACGAGATCAGAATGACTTCAGAGGATTACAATGCAACCTTACGAAAGATGGTGAGAATGTGGCCAGTGTCACATCAGAATCATTGAGAGATTATTGTAGTGGGCATCAGCCATGTATAAACGTCTTTCAGCAAGATGCTTGATGCAAAATCGAAATTAAAAACAATGTTATTTATTAGATTAATATGGAATATACTTCACAAATAACGGCGACAAGAGTATTTATACAATAAGCAGTCATAGGAAGTCAGGTTGTTTCAATTATTACGTAATCTCAGAGCGCTTCAATGATTGGGATTATTGTACTTTCTAGCCGTTGGAATTATCAGGAGCTATCTTCGACACCGACACGCGCAAATATTGCACGTCACCTGTTTGAATTTAAGTATCGCACGTATTCAGAGATGAAATGTAGAATGAGACAGCGAAAAATCAAAATAGTTCTATTCTTTCACAGACTTCATTGTAGTTCTACTATATTTCAACAAACCCAAGTAATATAATTTTTGTGTTTATTTGTGTCTTGTGTAGACAAAATATTGATTCTTCTTTATTGATTCTTTTCAATAATTACATATACCATAATTATATAATTCGTAAGAATTGTCATAATCTTCTCGTTTTCTTTGCACGATACTATTTCATTTCTCTTCTACTCTTGAAATCTAATCTCTGCAGTAACAACAATAAATGTTTTAACAAATAAAAACAGATCACTTCGGATAAAAGTTCCGCGCCCAGTTTCAATCCTGCTCGCCTAAGATGTCAGTAATATTGAACGATTTTGGCGGGGAAGGAAAGTTCAGTGGCGGGAATCCTAACGCATTTCGGAACTCATTCATGAGGGAGGCTGTTGGTGATTTCATAATGAACCCCTGATCGTCCATTTCTTCCAATGGCGGTGTGGGCAGAGGAGAGGGTGGTAGCGGGAATGATTTAGGTAGTGAAGGGAGGGATGATGAAAAGGGGACCATTGCATTCATAATATTGGTCTTCGCGGTGTTTGGTGTGTGGTGAGGCTGATAAGGGATGGGAGAGTGGGGAGAAAGAAGCGATGACGGGAAGGAAGGGGCGCTCTCCTCCTTCATAACGACTGTTTTGGAGAAGAGATCAGACGGCATCTGAAATATATCGATTTTATTTTGTTTCTAGAAATAAACATGACATTCGGTATTGCAGAATATTGAATGGGACTCACGACGCAGTGAACTTCTATGAAAAGATCGAGGTCTTCCTTTGTCCAGTTTTCGATGTGAATTGAGGGCTGTAAGTTTAGAAACAGAGTCTTAAATTGATCCTATTTTCCGAAATAATTCAAATTGAAACGAAATTACTTACCTCAGTGATGAAAGCAAATCGATTGAGTCGAGGATCGACTGGTATCATAATGCGCTTCTTGTAGCAAGATCGGAGATTGCGACGAACACTGTCCCATTGGATCTGCAGGTAACAAAAGGGTAAAAGGGACAGTAAAGGCACCGTGGAATTCCCACAAATGTCAAAGAAAATTTTCCACAAAACTACGATTTTCGTACCATGGGAAGAAACAAATCAAAAGACATTGAAAGGGTGGGCATTGAACCCACGTGGGAACGAGATTGAGGCAAGCGCTCTACCTCTACACCGTAGACCGCATACTTTCTCTATGAGTACGTGGAACGCGGATAGTGGACCACATGAGCTAGAAATTGTGTGTTTACTGTCCCTTTAACTATGCTTCATATCAAGACTCAGAAAGCTTGGATGAAAAGTTATTCCGGACAAGGCACCAGTAAACTACAGTAGAATGATAAATACGATGATTATTATTTCTTAGCTATTCTTCAGTGAGCAGCGCGTTATGCTCACCTTGTACGTTAACTTTTGCTGGGTGCTCCAGATATCCGTGAGTTCGTCAAGTGAGTGTATTCTGTAATTCATATAATTTTTGTTCGATAAATTCAATTAGTGCTTGAGAGTGCTGTCGAAATTATGTCAAACACAGCAGATTTTTTTTCTAAGTGACTGTTGACTTTAATTAAAAGATTTAATAAGGTTTGGACTCACATGAACTCCTTGCCCCTTCCAGTCCACGCAATTACTTTCTTCTTCGTCGGGTCCATAAGCAGAGATAAGATGAAAAACCAGAAACAAGTTTTTCCCTCTGAAAACGTTTTTCATCATATTTTTTTGACAAAGATAAGAGGAAAACGCAGAAACGAATTAACTAACGATCGTGAGATCTCCTCAGCGCTTCGTTGTACGGTAGTTTCATGTCTGGATCGAAGGGACCATAATCTTCGTAAGGACGGTTCAGCGCCTAGGAGATAAGGTTAGTATACTATGATTAATTATATTTACGTTCGATTTTAAATAAATTTGACACAGTACTGCAATTGAGTTTTACCAAAATCGATGTGATGCCCGATGAATGAATAAATGTTTTACAGTCACCCAACGTTCGCTTTCATTTTTTTCAGAAATGGAGAGTACATTTATTTCGTTAACCCTCCATGAGATATTTAAAAAAAAATTAACTAACCGTTGTTTTCTTCTTCTTTGGAGCCGCTTCGATCCATACTGGATGATCATATTTCCGCTTCAAGTTGCCTCTATTCATGAACTGATTGTGACTAGATCCTGCTGGAGCTCCTACTGATGTGGGAATCTTCTCAACGCAAAGTTTTGGAAGAGCGGCGAACGACGACATTTCAGGTCTGACGCTGCCGGACAGACTGCTGGTGCACCACGAGCAGAATCTTATATAGCTGGGGAGAGGAGCCGAGACTGGAAGGGACTGCCAGAGGGGACGCGTCGTTTACAGTTTGCGATGGAATGGAGTAAACGAAGTTCAGCCAGAGGGCAAACTGGGTAAAAAGAAAGGAGTGAGATTTTTACCATCTTCCAATGTTCTTGGTTATTTAATTCAATACTCCATATATCAAAATTCAAGATACCAATTTTCTATTAAAAAAACAATATTATTTTCAGTGCTGTTGGGATAGCAGGCGGAACTAGATGGGTGAACAAGACTTGAGTTGTCATTAGAAATAAGATGTTACAAAATTAAGATGCGGGGAAACAAGATGTTAAGTGGTATGATAATTATGATACTTGCACAATGCACAGAAGAAAGCATGTGAAATGTGGATGAACCTGACATTATCTAGCTTACAGGTTCGACTTTTCTTGTGCTTGTTACCAATGCGAAATGGCGATTGACGAGTAAAGCAGATTCCACAAATATTCGATTCAACATCTTTATCTCGATAACAAAGGCTTAATTCAAACTTAAAACAGGCACTGAAACTACAAACAAATAGTAGGGCCACATAATCAAGTTAATCTTTAAGTTGGTATTCAATACTACAATCGAGAAAAGGACTATTTTGGCTTGGATACCACCAAAAATTGCCGGGAGGGACAACTAGGTTATCTATTGTTCCTCGCTTAATAGCTTTTTCATGAAATTTATGGATACTTTTATGAAGATTGCATTGATCGATTACTAGTTTGCTCATTGCATACCTTGCTTTTCTTTGCCTTAGTCTTACATTCGCAGCATCTACTGACGATTCAAAATGAATATTGAGAAAGACTGGGAATATCTCAAGTCTATAGAATATCATCCCAGATAGCACTTGTCGTATCTGAGGTGAAAGAAGAAACCCGTCGTCATAAGGACTTCGATGACTGAAAAATATGGCTGCAGCAAAAAACCTTTTAATAATCAGAGTTTCTGCTTCAGTTATATTCTCCGGAGTAATAAGAGCTTCTTGCGGTCCCGACGTATTCGAAAGATAAGCAAGTAGAACTGAGTTGCATCTTCAGTTGAGAAGTCTCTCTCCCGGTTCCTTTCGAGAATTTCAAAAATCTTCTGTCGACACGCGTTGAGTTCTTCCTTGGAACGTTTGGAAGGAGGAGGAAGAGGTGACGAAGAGGCCATGGGAGAGAAGCACTCTGAAATGAAGGGACATCAAGCAAAATGGAATTAATATTTATTTATAAAACAGGACAAAAAAATTTTGCGGCACCAAGAACGCCAAACATGCAATTGTAAAGCGCGCACTAAATTCTCCCTCTCAAACGCAGAATAGAAAAAAATAAATACATAACTGAAGTAAGGGAAAAGAGGAAGGAAGTAAGAAAGAAGTGAACGGCTCGCTGCTCTCCTCACAACGCTCCGTTCATTGTGCAATGAATCCACCATCATTCGAAGAGGTTATCTAATCATTTGGTAGGAAGGAGAGAGAGGGGAAATAGTGCATGTGCGTAGTCTGCGGTGATATTCTATCTGTTTTCCCTTTAAGCAAAGACACTCTCACGAAAACTATTAGAGAGAAGTGTTCACGACAAGTGGGACAAGGGAAGGAAGTAGGGACATCTCTACGACAAAAGAATACACCAGCGAATCAAACCTGAAATTTAAAAAAAACACATCCGGTTCATTGATAAGGAAGTGATTCCTCACTTGCGCCGGTCCATTTAGCGATAAGATAAGGGTTGTTACCATGGGATTTGCGTGTTCCCGACTAAAGAGAAATGAAGGGAGCAGCGGACAGGGAACAGGGGCTGGCATCTTCTCGATCTTTCTCTTTACGAAAGCGAGGATGTTCGGCCTATCTAATTTCTGCACACAGGGGGCCGAGGATTTTCAAATAAGACATAGATTCCATTAATTCGCGCACTATATGCACGTGGTCCTTCAACAAATTTTAAACGGAAAGTTTCGGAGAGCTTCGTGTCGGCATTGTGCCTCTTTGACGTCGGTCCCATTTCTCACAATATCATCCCTGATTGGCTTCATTAGTGAAGACTCTCACTTGATGTTCTCGGTGTCAACGAGAAATGTGATACTTAGTAAGGGCGACTAAAGCGCGTGTTGAATGTCACACTGATTGCATCTAATGCATGAGTCTGGTCTAAAATAGCTCTAAACCTGGACAGAATCTACCGTATGTTTCCCAGAGTATTCTTGCACTCAACGATATTTCTGCCCTACCGTACTTTTGATGTTGCTTTCCACACAATATGAACAACTGTTGCAAAAGAAGGAGCGAAGAGAAGGTGGTTCTGTGCAGTCAATATGCCTGACGTACTCATGATATAGACGGACACTGTGATATTCTCTGGCCTACCGCACAATTTTATAAAAAAATATCGCTTCAAAAAAACTAAGGAGTGTGTTAGTTATTCCCCCCGTATGCCTCAAATACTGTAATATTTCGCTCTCATATATTCCCGGATTCACCCTTGTTGCTCCTCTTTCTCCGTGTGGCATGTTGACCTACATTTGAAATATTCTCTGGACCAACACTGAACGTTATTTATCACGGTGTTAGGGTGACAGGGCAACGTGAAAACCAGAACGGGTCACCAGACGAGGGCAACTGGTCGCATGTGCGACGACGGAAACTGGGGAGAGACAACGACACGAAGATTGCGAGACGGACCGGGGTACTATGGAGAGAGGGAGATTATCGGAGATATTGATTGATGTAATGGGGAAAGATGATGTAGGTAGAGAAGGGCAGCGACAACTCTCAGCAGCAAATCGCATAGATCTGCAATTCGTTATTAAGTGGACTAATTCCATGCGGTGGGGGGTTACCTGCGCCTTCGAGCACTGCTCAGTGCAGCAGAGGGCGGAGATGCCCTTGGACGTGTCTGTCTCATCTTGGAAGCCGGGGAGTCCTGAGAAGAAAACCATAAAAAGCGCTACGACAGGGATATGCCTTTTCTTCTTCAGATAATTGCGTTTGAAAACTGACTCTTTGCGTTTCCGAAGGGGCATTTGTTGCAGAGTTGGCGGACGAACAGGGACAGTCTGGGGCCACAGTGACGGGCGGGATGGGTCCAGTCTACGGGGAGATCCGAACCACCGTCGAGAGAGAAGGAGGAAGAGGAGAATACGGTAGAAGACAAGAGAAGGCAAGCAGCCATGAACACCACCACCACAGAAGCCATCTCGGAATGAGATGGAGGACTGGAGATTTGTCCCGCACTTTATAGGGGCTCGCCCGGTGCGTCAACGAGGAAGATCCAAACCACTAAAGTGCGAAAATAGGACCGAGATGGGCGGAGTCAGGGCGAGAGTGTGTGGAAAAGGAGGAGAGTCGGATAACGAGCAAGGGTTTTTGTTCCCATCTCTAGTCCCTTATCAAGCAGCAAAAAGTTGTTATTCGTCTCTCTGCGCTTCTCGAATAACCTTTGAGATAAGTGTTTGCGACACCCAGGAATAGTTGTTTTTTAATCAGGAAGAACGTGCGGTCCCGTGACTGCCCCGGGTATCAATGGGATGTTGAAGAGATTAGCTGATAAGCTCGTCAAGAGATCACGAACTTTCTACTTTTAGAAGCAATATTAACAAAATGTGAATGCAAGATGAAACTTCGATTCTGGGAACATCGATTAGAAATTAGAGATTCACTTTCATTCTTTTGCGCCGATTTTAGATATCATCCATCGCTGTTTCCTTAGAATTATCACTTTCGAAAGTGTGCGATGAATTTTGGAGGCGATTTTTTTTTTCAAAACGCATAAAATTGCAAGCTATGAATTGTTCAGTATCCCGTTACAAAGGAAGCATTAGAGAGATCAGCAGCTAAGTTTCCAAATATTTTCTGCTATGGTTGGCTGAAAATGGTGTCTTCTTTCCACGTGACGCATGTATTGCTCCCTCCCCTGTGAGTCAAATCAATGATGTGTTTTCAGTTTATAGGCAACAATTTTCTGACACAGAGGAAATAATGTGTTGTCCGTTCAGCTCCGAAATGCCACCTCACATCGCCTTGTCCGCTAGTGCGATAGAGATAATGTTATTTTCTCCCCGAACTTTGTTTGATACTAACTTTCTCATCTTTAGTGTGAAATTGCTAGGCAGCCGAAGAGGCCGCCGGTCGTTTCAAGTTCTCGATCTCCACACAAAGACAAATTCCTCCTCAGCACGGGACGATGACTAGTAGCGAAGCTATGAGAGAGTAACTACTCGACGGCGAAATGGTCGAGTGGTGTAAGCTAGTCATTCGAAGTGTCACGAGTTCGATCCCCGCCCAGGCCAAGCCTTCCATCCACCTCGGGGCGGTATATTTGTACCAACTTTGATTGCGAAAGATGACGTGACTTAGATGATTTGGGAAAGCTTTGGTTACGGAATACCACGTTGCAGCTGGTTTACCGGCTTGCCCCAACTAGTGCGATAGCTTGCTACTATAAAATCGCTTGACATGGTACACCGTTACCTTCTCCCCCCCCTTTACCGTACCCCTTCCGTAACATTGTGTCTTACTAGGCAATCATGGAGCGTGAACGTGAGCGCGCGGCTGAGCTCATTAGCGCGGCTGAGCTAATTAGCTTCGCTTCCACCGCCTCACCAAGGCGCCCACCCATTGGGGACGGGAAATTAATAGTCATGACTAGATCACGCAGGCAAATAGGTTTGGCGCAAGGTGGACACTCCTCACTGAATTTGCCCATTAGTAACACTGGCATAGCAGTGTTCTACCGCGAGACCACGAAGTATATTTACCTTCGATTAGCTTCGCTTCATTTTTACTCTTTCATCTTCTGCGTCAGAAATTCACTAAAAGGACAATGATTTCATTGCTCTCTACTTCTATCTTTTAACCCCCGAGCTCTACGGTGCGGGATGGCGAGAGAGAGAGAGAGAGAGAGAGAGAGAGAGAGCAACCTCTATCAGCATTGAGCGAGGATCATTTCGAGCCCGGGGGATGATAACACACCCGTGTCAACCTTCTTACTTTCTTTCAATTTCTCAGACATGAAATGTCTCTAATACCAAAATTAGTCAGATCCTACCTTAGTCAAATCTTACTATAGCATCTTCATGCAATTTTGTTCGATTCTGCCACCACCCCCGAACTCGAAACGAGCATCACTCAATGTGGATACAAGTAGCTCTCGTATTCACTGTTTCTCTCATTTCCGCGAGCTCTCTCGTCACCTCGAGCTCGGGGTGGAGTGGTAGATCACTGTCTGCCTCTCTCGTTTCCCCGCAGTATTTTTATCTCTCTGCTCCCCTACCTCCGTGGTATTTAATCGGGGGTATTAGGCTGGTGCAGAGAGCATGTCACACTCCCTCTGGTTTCTATTTCCATTTATCTATTTCTCATTTCCTTTCAGTTCTGTCGTAGTCATGGATTCTTCTCCCTTTTCGGAAGAGAAATCGCGGTGAGTGAAATTTGCATTGAGTGATTGCTTTGTTACGCTAAAGAATCACGGGTAAAAGGGAGAACAGGTTTATTGCTTTTGAAATTATTACTACCTTTTCTACAAATGAGCAAAACAATTCAGGCATCCATCTCTGTCAGATAACGAATTCGAATTTTTCGTCAATCTTACACCCATCAAGTAAGCACACCGATCTTCGTGGATCCTTGTTCTGTAGATAACTTGAACTGTGCTGTTTATCTTCAGAAATCAACCATCGAATCAAGAGGGAAGCGAAATCTTAATTGAGAAGATTTTGAAGAAAATTGAAAATGTGAGTGTCGCTGGTTAGCGTGAAAACACTCGGTATTGGTAGGTATCCCAATTTCAAACAGAGTTACGTAGCGGTATTGTTTTGCATGGCATGGTCTTCAACATAAAATTATTTCAGATGTCTGTTTCAAAGAGTGACCACTTGCAGCACCCGGTAGATATGTAAGTTATATTTTTCTCATTATCAAAATCCCACTAATTAAAATCCTTCTTCTAATTCGAGTTACTCAAAATCGAACACTTTTTGTTCAGTACCATCTCATGCAACAGTGAAACGGAAAGTGACGATGAGAACTCCAGGTAAGTAAAAATAGATGACTGGTATAACATTGGCGAGAACAAATACACGATTTTGACGTTTCAGATCGATGGAGAAGAGGACTAAGCGAATGAGTCTCATGAAGAGAGACAAGAGCGTCAAACCGATGATCTCCTCCTCGGGTTCATCTGAATCGGGCACTGATTGTGACAACGCCGACGTCACTCGGTTCTTTTATGTTTCACTCAGATTCAGCTTTAACCAAAATATCACAATGTAAACAATATCATCAATGCTACTTGCTTGCAGAGTAACATTAAAGGAGGAGGAACACGAAAAATAGAATATCGATTTGTTGGCATTATTCGCGTTCTCCTGTGAACGATAATAGAATTCCAAAATTTGAGATCACTATCTTTCATCCGAACCGAGATATGCGCTCGCAAAGGAACTACAATAGCTAAGGGATAATCAGGGTAAAGTGCCGATTACGGTAGAAGGGGAGTTCTCTCACGTGCGCGAGTAAGCAAATCTCTCGGTCAACTTTTACTCTCCTCTCGAGTTTGCATGCACCCTCTTCCCTTCCTCTCCCTCGTCCCCCACGGGGAAGAGGGAAGGGGGAGGGAAGAGAGTACATGCAAACGAGGGATTAGGGAAGGGGAGGAACAGGCGGAATCGCAGAAAATCTTACTGTGTTTAGCAGCGCACTCAGTTTGCGATTATTATCCTCAACCTTTCCTTACAGTATAAACACCTGTTGCTAAGAAAATTCCATGCGGGAACCGGTGGTGTTCATCCTCCTTTAATTAGTAACAATAGTAGTGCTAATTAGTAGTAATTATTAACAGCTCATTACTTGCAGATGTAAATGTGGGTGGTGCTGGGAGTGCTGTGATTCCGACGATGAATTGCATATGACGAGAATGGGAAAGCATTTTGTAGAGGAATATCCCGAATTCTTCCCTAACATCAACCAAGAATAGACTGCACGCTCGATAACGCTATTCCTTTTTTAAAGATAAAATAGCTTTTTCCCACTCGATCGACTAGTTTCTATTACAACTTGAACCTCCTTTGCCAACCTGCTATTTGCACATATTATAGGCGACGACTGATTGAAACGTCCTCAGCTTTCTTACATTTTTTTTGTTGTTGAAATTGTTACGAAGCAAATACAAACACTAATGCAGTCTTTCCGCTTTCAAATTAGCAAAAAAATGTATGCGGTTGGATGATGCAAAAATTTATTTGGAAAAAGGCAAAGAAAAAAAACAGTAAACACGAATAGAAGAAAATATAATTGATTTTAAAAACAGTTATCTGTCATTCAGACGAGAACTTATTGTATTCTTCGTATCACACCTCTGATAATGCACGGATTGTGACTCTAAAAATATTTAATTAGCATCGGAGATATGAATCTTTACCATAATTTGTCTCTCACCTTTGTATTATCCGCTTTGGACGATGATATCGTCCCTATCCTCAAAACCAAACTCGGTTTAGCGATAAACTTGCGCAGTTCGATGTTGAAGAGGAATAGAACTATTCTAAAATAATGATTATTGTCTTCTAAATAAACATTTCATAAGATAAAGTTTTATAAATGAATTTCAAATGATGACGCAACACTCACCCGTCACCCGTGTGAGCCAACTCCCACATGAACGTTGTTGTTGCCGCTACTGGCCAGACGCCTGTTACCATTCTTCAATTACATTTTAAATTTTAATTATAATATCAACACTTCACGTGGAAACGTAGTGAAACGAGAATAGCATCGCTGTGAACAAAACACCATTGAAGCAAGCCTGCAATTGCTTGTGAGCAAAAAATCAGATAAGCAATTTCCGGCTCGTTGAGATGGGAGAGATTTCTCACTTGCGCCATAAATTGAACCTCTCTCCTCTGCCGTCGATTCATCTCTGCGGATAGAATAGAAACAGCGAGAATCTACAAAATGATTTTTTTAAAATTTATTTTTAAAATCATATCACAATCCATCGTAGCATGAATACTGGGTGATCTTCAAGTTTTGAATACGCCAATGTGAGTGCAGAATTTAATTGTAAGGGCAATACATCAATTTTTATAGCACAATTTAAATCTTACTTTATTGTTTCGTTTCATCAAGAGCAAGCAGACGATATCGATGCTAAGCACGATTGAACAGATTGTCTATAATTTTATTAATTAGTCAATTAGGATCGATTTAACGAAATCATTAATTGAGAGTAGATGCTGGTAAACCTGATGGGATACTCTACATCATATTTTTGTTCATATTGTTATGACTAACCAGAAAAACAGTGAGAGTTGTCCAATTTTTCGGCTAATCAATGAGTTGTGGTCGTGATAGCCTCTGAAATATTTTCACGGATTTATTTGCAGTCTGCCGATGAAGACATATGACGCCGTTTGCGTTAGGATCAACAAGGCGCTGAAACAGGTAAAAAATCGAAATTGCTCAAAATTCGCTACTAGGGGTAACTTTCCGCGCTGAAGACGTTGGTGCGGTCGATTTCGCAATAGGACCCTTCCGGGCGCCGGTATGGCGCCGCGCCATTTCTGCGGAAAACGTGTTTTTCGAGTAAAAGTCTTCGGAAACTCGTCTAAATGGCCCGAAACCTAAATTTTTAGATCAGAATTTGACGCTCTATCAAATGACACTAGTGTCACATCCTGTTTGTGTTTCGTTTTCGCCAAAAAAATCGATTTTTGATACAGGCCACATTGCGGAAAAAGCAAGTGACAGATAATAGAGAATTTTTTTCTGATCATTTTGATATATCGGATGATGTATTTGACCTCGTGGAAAGTAGTTTTTCTTTGCTCCGCACGAATTTCACGCGCGCGGAACGCGTGTAAACACGCGGCATCCGCATGGTCGATGTCGTAGTGGCCTAGAACTTCAATCCGAAGGTCATTGGTTCGATTCCCAACGGTTACCAAAGTTTTTTGCCGATTTTTTTATCATCGAAAAAATCACTTTTTCAAGATTTCAGGAAAAGTGCCAACATTGTCAGGGGGTGAAATTTCGAAGAAAAAAATCCGGCAAAAAACTTTGGCAACCGATAGGAATCGAACCAATGACCTTCGGATTGAAATTCGCACGGTGCAAAGAAAAACTACTTTCCACGAGGTCAAATACATCATCCGATATATCAAAATGATCAGAAAAAAATTCTCTATAATCTGTCACTGACTTTTTCCGCAATGTGGCCTGTATCAAAAATCGACTTTTTGGCGAAAACGAAAAACAAACAGGATGTGACACTAGTGTCATTTGATAGAGCGTCAAATTCTGATCTAGAAATTTAGGTTTCGGGCCATTTAGACGAGTTTCCGAAGACTTTTACTCGAAAAACACGTTTTCCGCAGAAATGGCGCGGCGCCATACCGGCGCCCGGAAGGGTCCTATTGCGAAATCGACCGCACCAACGTCTTCAGCGCGGAAAGTTACCCTTTGGAGCGAATTTTGAGCAATTTCGATTTTTTACCTGTTCCAGACCTCTGTTGAGACCTTGTTGATCCTAACGCAAACGGCGTCATATATCCAACGAATCACTGACAGAAACGTTCTTGGAGCACACCAGAACGCGAAAATGCCAAGTAATGCAGCGTCCGAAGAACAGTGAGCTGCCATCAGACGTCCTTATAATATAATATTTTGTAATTTTAGAACAAATCTAAATATGAACATTACCAAATGGTGAGCGCAAAGCGCGCACTCTGAATGATAAGATAACTCCGGCCACGTTAATCAGAAACCCGAGCAAGCCAAGCTGGAAAATATTTTGTTTAAATATAAACGATTATAAAACGAACAGCTAAGATGATGGTCGCTGCCAGATATTGCTGATCTCGTTGCGACATCCACATATTATCGTCCTGTTGCACAACTGAAACACACGCCTTCCAACTAGTTCATTATTTAAAATGATTAACGGAGGAATAACATGATTCAAATAATGTGTTGATTGATTTCAGCGAAAGTAATACAGATTAATCTACGTTGAGCTGAGCGACAAGGTAAAATGCAGTGAGACGATAAGAAAAAACATTGAATATGGTCATGTTCACAGAAATATGAATGATCACGAAAATATGGAAGCATGACGCACTATGTGGCCTATATTCTCATAATGGTAAAACTTGTTATGATGAGCCGCTAATACCAAGGCTAACGGTGCGTGTAGTGCGATGCAGTCCTGACTACGAGATCAGAAATTAAATTTTCATTAAAATCTGATTAGTATGAAATAGATATAACCTTTCATTTCCTATATTATTTGTTGAAGTTGTGATGTGCTGGATGTGCTCTGACTCACTAGACCGTTAAACCATATTAAATAACAAGATATATTTCGAATATCGAATCTATAAATGATGAATTGGCTGACAAAAGAATTCTGCGAAGCGAATAAGACATTTAAAACTAATTAGCAGCTCAGAGGCCTTCCAATTTCGTTCATTTGTGCACAGCGTTTACAGAAGTAAATAGGTTATTTTTAGAAAAAAATAGTTCAGAACTTATTATTAGTTCAATTGGTGTTGGACTTATACAATAGTCTAGGCTCATATATATTTGCATGGCAACTCTTCTTCTTGATATTTGCATCGTGACGGGCGGTCCACAGTCTCCCCGTTCCTCTCCCACCTCAGTTTGGAGAATCCTTGCCAGTCTGCTTGGTCAGCCCGGCATGTATCGCCTACCTGACAACAATTGGAGCAGAAGAGCCTAATTAGTGCGATCGAAAAAAATGCCATTACGCCACTTCGTGGCTCCGTGGCAACTTTTTTTTCGATCGCTCTCAGCCTCACGAGCCTTTTGCAACGGAATAAGCCAGTACTCTTTCTAGAGATGAACATTCCCCCAACATACTAAGCTCCCCCTGGACCGAACTTGGAGCCGGCTACTGAATTCTCCTCCCTGGACCGACCCTCTTCAAGCTACCGAACTCCCCCTGGACCGAAGCTGAAGGAGGCTACCGAGCTCCCCCTGGACCGAACCTGGAGCAGGCTACTGAGGTGTTCAAAATACACGATAGTAGCTCCTCTCAGAAGGATTCTCCGCCGGTCCCATTATATTACTCATATTACATTTTCACTATTCGCACCTTCTACTTCACCTCGCTTCTATTCCATCTTTATGCTCGTATCTTAGATCCATCATCACTGGATCAGTGCCGAGTTTCACACTTTCTATTCAAACGAAATGCTCGTGCCTTCATTACCAATATTCATTCGACGCTCTTTCAATTAAGTTGTCTGTACATTACATTACATTGTCTTCTCTTTATTATTCATTATCTTTACTCATCTATTCTTCGATATTTTCGTCACTACATCGCACCGCAATCATAATATGGGTTAGGCAGAGGGGAGCATTTGAATCTGCCCTCCACCGCCATACGAACCTCAAAGAGGTGGCACATCACGACAGCAGTACCACACGCTACAGTAATTTATCGTAAATCCACAAAACAACAAATTCCGAAATCGGCGATGCCCGGGTGTTTTGTCCTACAATCCCGCCCCAAGGGGGGCGGGGGTCTTCCGACCAATAAAGATGGTGATGGTGTTTCGACCAGTGCAGTATTCGCGTGTTTTTTTTTCTGTTTTGGTGTAACTTTCGAATCATATAGCTTAAATGTTCAGAGAATTTAGGGAATCTTAAAGAAATACGGTGCGTTTACTGAGATGTCGTTATGTCTACGCAAAAAATGCAATGTCGCAACTAAAACGCAATTGAACAACACTCGATTGAAAAAAATGTATATTCCCTGAAAAAAAATGCAACTCAAAAACTTTGCTGCGACTCCGCATTCCCGACTACATATTAGCTGGTGCTCAGAAATCGGTCCCAGATACTTTTTGCAGCAGCATTTTTTTCCTGCATGTTGCGATAGGAACCCTCGCGCGGGGCGAGTGTATGCAAAGAGAGAGAGAGGACATTTCGGAACCCCCCGGGAGCGCCTGGTTTCCGATCGCTGCATGCAGGAAAAGCGTTATAATTATGTAATATTTGCGGCGCAGTCATTACCAAATCTCAGTAAGCGCACCGTATTTCTTTCAGATTCCCTGCATTCACTGTAAATGTCATCGAAATTTCTCTTCTGATTCAAAAGTTACGCCAAATTGAAAAAAACACGCCCATATACTTTCTTCTATCCGTCGCCGCACTCTTCCCTTCACCTGAAATTGCATCCTGATTATTTCATTATGTCCAGTGGAGTCAGAGGCGTTCCCGAGAGGCGCCGGTTATCAAAGACCGACACGGGACCGACCACAGCACACATCTTTTGGTTTTACCTTGGTAGTATTTGTCTATGGACTACCTCAAAAATATTCTCAAAAGTTGCCAAAACAGCCTGGGAAATGAGATAAAACAATTCTCACTCCCTATAAGAACGAAAGATGTGTGATGTGGTCGGTCCCTAGTGAAAATAAGCGTTGGCAAATAGTGCAAAACCAGGGAACCGTCGGGGTGGAGGGTGAAAAGTAACTCACAAAAGGAACGGGCGGTAAGAGTAAGGTGGAGGCGAGGAGAATCGAGTTTCCGCCAGCGGAGATGACACCATCCTGCAACTAAGAACTATCACATAGACAGAGAACCAGATATGAAACAGTTGCGGAAGTTTTGGGTGGGGTGAGTGGATCAAAAGAGAGCACACGAGATTAGAAATTCCAGTGCTCTGCACTTTTCGAGACGATTCCGGCGCAAATCGCGGTGGAATCATACTACACTACACGGTAAAGGAGACGGAAACCTCGGACGACAGAAATATGGAAGAAATAATAATAGAAAGAGTGATAAAAAGTAGAAGTAAACAAGAAAACAAAGAAAGTCATTCAAACGTGAGAAAGAAGGGCGGAGTCGGATAGCCACTAAATGCAGTAAGTATTTGCGCACGCCAATTTTGGACCAGGTGATAGAGTAAATCTTAATTTATTCATATTTATCTTTATTGGCTTTTTCGTATTTATTGTCGGTTATAGAGAAATAAGGAAGTATGCTAGAAAACAAGTATAAATTAAATTATCGGAAGACAGCCTGCGATATGCGGTGTACTGTAGGTGCGGAGCCGGACACAGAGCCAGGGAAAAGCCAGACATAATACAGACGAGCGAATGCGCACCCAGTTTTACACAATTCCTTTCAAATAAGCTTTTTTGTAATTTAGTTAGTTTAATTGTTAATTACGCTGCATTTGTGTTTGTATTCTACTTTAAAAAGCTTGGCACTAGTGACTCCTTTACTCTGAACGCGGCGGGCAAGTTCCGGCGGACTTCCAGAAGGAGTTCCGGGGCTCTTTCGCGAACTCCCTCAATAACTCCTTGGCAAACTCCTTTTCGTAAGCTGACTATCTTTTTGCCTTCTGAACCCTTCTCTACTTCCCCTCTTGGCGTTCAAAACTATTTCTGCTTAGGTAATGCCGTTTCATTCCGTTATTTTCCGCCTTGTCCAGGCTGGAAATTATTTTCTAATAATTATCGCTTGTGATCTCTCCTCTCTATCTCCTCTTTCTCTCTTCTCCTTAACCCCGTTCGGGTCGCCTCTGAGGCGCGTCTTCTTCGCTGCTCCTCAATCGCCGAGTTATATGCTGCAGCTGCAGCGGCTGCAAAAAGGCTGTCGGATTAATCTTATTCGTTTGTTTGGTATCTTCCTTCTGCGCGCATCTCGTCGGGTAGAGGAAGCCCCGCAGAGAGAGAGAGAGGGGAGAGAGAGGGAGGGGAGAGAGAGCGCGGAGGCGAGAATGACAGGGAGACCTGGGTGCGGAGAGCGAGAGAGAGGGGGCAGAGACACAGACCTCTCGGGGGAAGGGGGGGGAGAGAGAGAGAGAGAGAGCGAGAGCGCCAGTGCTGACGCGCCCTTAGCAGAGGGACTCTCTCTCTTTTGCTCACTCTCTCGCTCCAACCCTGACCTGTAGGTTTGGAATCATGTGGCCCGCCCAATCGTTAACTGATCTTACTGTAATTGTGCACGTGTTTTACTTTCTTTTGTCTCTCAATTAGTCGTATAGCCCCTCCGCGCGATTTCATCTCATTTTGAGCGTTTCAAACTGATCTCGAACGGGTTTTCACTCGGTTTGTCGTTCAAAGCCCGTGAATCACCCGATTTCGTCTCTCTTCAGTCGTTCAGTCGATTACACGTAGATATAAAGCGCTTCCCAGTTTCAACTCCAAACTGCTCTAATGCCCCTCTTTGTCTATTTACAGTCGGTTATCCGTCCTCCTCTGTCATTACACTCAATACACTGTGTTTCCCACTCGCGCACTGCCGCGCACAAAATCTGTATCCGCTTTAGTTTGGCGCTCTCTCATTCAACTCTATTTGTGCATAGCTAATGCCATCTCATTCCGTTACTTTCCGCCTTTTCCTCATCCAAATCGACGTCTTACTTGCCTTCTTTCTATTCTCACTTAGTCATGTTGCCCTCCGCGCGATTTTATCTAATTTTGAGCGCACTTTTTTACTCTGATTTTACTTTCTTTTGGACATAAATCAATAATATTATCTCCTCTTTGCATGTGATTAGCATTTTCTCTCCCTCATTCTGAGTCGTTCTCTAGTACATATGACGCTGTCTACGTAAGGATCAACAAGGGCTCAACAGAGGCCTGGAACAGGTCAAAAATCGAAATGGCTCAAAACTTGCTCCTAGGGGTAACTTTCGACGCTGAACACGCTGGTGCTATCGATTTCGCAATAGGACGCCTGTGGGCGCCGATATGGCGCCGCGCCTTTTTGGCGGAAAACGTGTTTTTCGAGTAAAACTCGCTTCGGAGTGCTCGTACAGGGGCAAAACCTAAATCTCTTGCACAGAATTTGACGCTCTCTCTTCTGGTTATAACGACATTACACGATTCTACCTGGTTTTCGAGAAAAAGTGAATTTTTGACCCCGATCATATCTCGAGCGAATCCGTTACCAGATTATAGAGAATTTTTTCTGATCATTTTGATACATTTGTTACCTCATTGTACCCCCGGGAAAGTTATTTTATATTGCTTCAAAGGATTTTCGCGCGCGCGGAACGCGTGTGCTGGCGCGGCATCCGCGTGGCCGAAGTGGTAGTGGCCCAGAACTTCTACACGAAGGTCATTGGTTCGATTCCAGTCGGTTGCGAAAGTTTTTTGCCGAATTTTTTTTCATCGAAAAATTGACTTTTTCAAGATTTCAGAAAAAGTGCCAATATTGTCAGGGGGTGAAAAATCGATGAAAAAAAAGTTGGCAAAAAACTTTGGCATCGACTGGAATCGAACCACTGACTTTCGGATTGAAGTTCTAGACCACTACCACTTCGGCCACGCGGATGCCGCGTCATCACACGCGTTCCGCGCACGCGAAAATCCTTTGAACCAATATAAAATAACTTTCCCGGGGGTACAATGAGGTAACAAATGTATCAAAATGATCAGAAAAAAATTCTCTATAATCTGGTGACGGGTTCGCTCGAGATATGTTCGGGGTCAAAAATTTACTTTTTCTCGAAAACCAGGTAAAATCGTGTAATGTGGTTATAACCAGAAGATAGAGCGTCAAATTATGTGCGAGAGATTTAGGTTTTGCCCCTGTACGAGCACTCCGAAGCGAGTTTTACTCGAAAAACACGTTTTCCGCCAAAAAGGCGCGGCGCCGTATCGGCTCCCACAGGCGTCCTATTGCGAAATCGATGGCACCAGCGTGTTCAGCGTCGAAAGTTATCCCTAGGAGTAAGTTTTGAGCCATTTCGATTTTTGACCTGTTCCAGACCCTTGTTGATCCTAACGCAAACAGCGTCATATTTGACGTGAAATCGTCAATTGACTCTTCTCTTCTTTTCTCCCTCGACCACCATCATTTCAATTGTAAGTGAATGTGTTGATCCATTGAATAAGTGGGGAAGAAATTAAAACCTTACCTATTCAATCACGCCTTGTTGTTACCCTATACAGTAGGTGCGAGGCTTTTGATAGTCTAGAGCGCCTAGCTGAGCAGAACCGGGGCCTGTCTAGAACCTTTTGAGCCTAACTGTATCGTATGCACTGTGGATCCTTCCTTCAAACTTCTTTAAAGTGTCCTCTCTCTCTGCCTCTCTCTCCTCACTTACACTTTGCCATTCATCCTCATTCTCACCATCTATCTGTCACAGTTTTTTTTTCGTATTTATTGTGCATCACTGATTGAATTCCGCCAGTTTCCTCGTCGTCTCATCTATTCCTTATCGTTTCCACAGTGTCGACGACTTGTCGCCATTTCTAGTCAGATACCCGTGCTAAACGTGTCGGTCTATTGGAGAGTGTGCCTCACTTCATTCTCGAATACACCCACAGTCAAGTCGGGTTGTCTGACTAGAAATGACTGCTAGTCGTCCACACTTTTAACACAATTACTCATCCAATGGCCCCTTTTAGCAGGGTAACGAGTCTGGGTCATCCGATCCGACCGCGCGGAGAAGAAGTTTGGGAGATATGACGTCGAGAGCGAAGCGTCGGATTCAAGAGCGTCACGATGCACAAGGTACGGTAGTCACACTATCGATCGATTATCGATCAAACCTATCAATTATCTCGATAACTGTAGTTGAACGTTCGAAACCCGCTCGATAACGGTCTATCATATCCTTCAAATAAATTGCGCGTTATCCCACGGTGTCCGCTGAATCAGACCCTTTTGAATCTCGCGCGCTTTTGAATATTTGATCTTCAGAGTGAGGGAGTGATAGCTGTAAACATACCATCCCACGTCGACGCATGCGATGTGCCTATCAACTTTTTATGGTAGGTTCATAGTCAAAATCGATGTTTTCTATTATCGATTGGTCAATCCAATCTATAATGGGATGGTACCGTATGATCTACAGCAACCCAAAATCGATAGTCCGGGTTACTGTGCCTTTCGCTGTGCGACCACCATTTAATGAAGTTGCGCCAAATGATCCGGGATTACTATTATTTATATTTTGGGATTACTATCGGGATTAGTATTTGGAACGAAATTGCTAGAAAGGCATACGCTACGGTAACTTTCGCTGCGGGATCACCATTTTATAAAGCTGCTCGAATCGGGTCGCAGTTGCTTGCATGAGCTGGCATTCGGTACGACATTGCTCAAAAGGTATACGGCTTCCGTACCTCGGGTTCCTGTAAATAATTTACACAAACAATCGCGACTCAATTCCAACAAATTTGTAAAATGGGCGTCCCGCAGGGAAAGCTACAGTAATCCGTAGTACGGCAGCCGAGGTACCGTATAGCTTTTGAGCAATGTCGTACCGGAAGCCAACTCATACAAGAAATCCCGGCTAGTCGATTTTGGGTTACTGTAAATCATACGGTACGATCCCACTATAGATTGGGTTGATCAATCGATAATTGAAAATATCAAATATGACCATGAACCCCTCTACCAAAAACAGTTGGTAGGCACATGGCAATGTGCCGACCGTGGGAAGGTGTGGCTGTAAACGACTCGATCCGCTGGCCACTTTGACTATTCATTCGATAATTGATTTATTTATTGTAGATTCTGCCTGAAGCCAAGACGTGGCGAATCTGATGGCGCATCGCGACGCGTGTGGATGACTCAGGCGACGGAGCGGCAGTGCTCCCAGCCGTCGTCGACTCGCACTACAGAGAGGACGTCAAGAAGTGAGTTAATCAATCGATATATTGATACAGTAACCAGTGCATACCGTAATCCAAGATTTCTTCGCAGGACGGACGGCATCGACCTGCCGCAGTCCGGCACGTACGTCATCCAGGCGACGTCCAATCAGACCAAGGTACTGCGGGTTACGGTAGAGGGGTATACTGTAACATGGTACTGTCGCTAAAAGGATACGGTAAAATGTGGATACTAGATACCGAAGCTGACGGATATGGTTTGAAGGCAAGGTAGAAGGGGATGTACTGTAACGTATCCATACGATGTGCAACTAATCTAGATGGTGCGGGTATCAGATTACTGTTGGGATCGGAGTACGGTAGGAGTAGCGGAATTCTGCTACGTCAGACATCTGAGAAGGAAATGCTGAGTCTGAGAATCGGGAAATATCGGTGCAATATGTGTATGCGCCATGAGTGCTAGAAACCTCTACATTTGTACACATTATCGCTTCTTGTCCTTGTCTGGAGCGTATATTGGGAAGTATGATACAGTAACCTATCGATCCTTTCAGGAGTGGTTCGGCGACCTCTCGCCAACTTCGAGTGATCACGTGGCGCAAGCTGGCCACCAATCCTGCCTCGGAGAGGAGACACGCAAGACGGAACCACTCATTCGACAGGTGAGTAAAATTTTTGTTTTTAATTGTATTGAAGTGTAATGTACGTGGTCTTGCTTCCTGGCTGGCAGTTGGCGTCGGTATTTGTAGACTATGAGAGGGGATCAAACGTCAAATTTTCATATTATTTATACCCTTTATTAGACGTAAGAGTGTTTAGTTAGTTCTTCACTAGTCTCCACCATAGCATTGCATGAGTCGACTCATGCGACGTGTCTACCACCTTTTTTGTTGGCACGTTGCACCCATGACCCGGGGTTAATGGTCAGAACCGAAATTTTCGATTATCGATTGGTCAACCCAACATTCAGTGGGATGGTACCGTACGATCTACAGTAGCTCGAGAGCCGGACAACCATTTTTCAAAATGGTGGTCCCGCAGCGAAAGGTAGAGTAATCCGGTTTATCGATTTTGGGTTACTTTAGATCCACTATATGTTGGGTTGACCACTCGATAATCGGAAATTTCGATTTAGACCATGAACAGGTCGATTTTTACCGAGCGCGTCTCTCAAATATGAGAATAATCATGCCACTTTCCGTGCAGTGACAGATAACAATGAAAGTGCGAAGGGAGAGAAATGAGATTAGTAGACTTCTTACCCTCAAAACGGAAGAAACTGCACCATACAAATTGAATTGCGGGCGTGGAATTTTTGCTTACAACCCTCAAATTGTTGTCGTTTTCAGCTGTGATAGCTGAACGTCGCAACTACAAGGGGAATTGACGGCCCCCTCCGAATTCTGAGAGAGGAGGGAATCGCCCGATTGTGAGAAGGAGCTGTTATGCGAGGTGAGTATCACAACCATCATGGATTTGATTTGAGACTGAGATCTGAAATTTGTTCATTATTTTTAATCACCCTAATTAGCGATGATCAGGGGATGAACTAATTATGGGGATGAAGAGTTTAAATAGTTGCATTTGGGTGTGATCATTTAAAGGGACCCGCTAAGAGATGGAGAGACGACTTCGTCAACGCTGCCGGTCCTCAGTTCATGCAACTCGCAAGACACGATCACACGCAATGGAGAACTATCATGGCAACCCAGCTGAATTAACACCCTCACCCAGCTGATAAAGTTGATTAAATGTAAATGTAAAAAAATTTAAAGGGAGTTTGCAGCCAAAAAATCATAATTTTTTATTCTATTAATTTTATTTTTATTCAAAAGAGCTGAAAATTCTAAGAACATCTGTAAAAACCACATATTTTTACGATTTTTTTGAAATTTATTATGAATTTTCAAAATATCGTGTTTCAAAGGTACTGTAGCTCCTGCATCCACAAATCTTACGCAGTTTAGCGGCTGCAAAATAAATTTTAAAATTTTAAAAAGGGCCTTAGCAAAGTGAAAATATGTGTTTTTGCAATTGATTCGACTATGATGAGTATCCGTGAGGACGAATACTGAGAAAGAAACGCAAAAATATTACGGCATCATCCCTTTTGAGATTCTACAGCCGCTAAACAGCGTAAGTCCGCGGATGCGAGAGCTACCGTTTACCTAAATTTTGCAATCTTTGAAAATTCATAATTAATTTCAAAAAAATCTTTAAAATATGCGGTTTTCACAGATATTCTTAGAATTTTCCAATCTTTAAAATAAAAATAACTTATTTTTCGATGCCGGATCCCTTGTAGATTCATAATCAATTGATATTCAGGCGTCGTTCGTTCACTTTGATGACGCAACCACTGGATGTTCGCAAGATGAGAATGATGGCCCGGATAGTACAAGGTGAGATAAACGGTTATTGCAATGATAGATTCATATTTATAACACACAGGGCAATGATGGGTCAATGTGGGTGCAAAGTAAGAGGAAATATTGCGGCGCCTTCCTGTCATCGCGTAGGGATGTCTTAAACTGCTATCCTTGGGGTTAGTAAATTGCTGCCAGCTCTTTGATAGTGCACCGTTCTGTGGTCGCTCTTGACTTTCTCTCGGGTTTACTGGCTGGAGGGACGTACGGATGAATTCACCAATGGTGAGTGTATCAGATACTTTATTCCAACGAATTCCCAGCAGTTTCTGCTCGGTTTCGATGAATCAATCAATAATAGGAAGTGACTCATTGTAAGAGCGTGTTCTCTAGGAGTCACTACACAGTGGAATGCTTTGGCTACATCAATAATAAGGAGGAAAAAGTTGCATTTGGGCTCTTAGCAAGACTCCTACAAGATCGGGAATAAGGTTGGATGAGGGATAGTTGAGAGAATATTTTCCCTTTTAGTGAGAACTGTCATTCATTTCCACTCTGATTTCGGTGTGACAATGAGTTTTAGAAAAGATGATGGGGAAGTAAAAATACTGGACTTTCACAGAATTTCTGGTGGTCCAGAATTCCTGAGTTTAGTTGATCTCGCCCTCGGTAATGGTCAGTTGAATCTCAGGGAAACGGGAACGATTGAAGCTGGTGAAAGTGTGCTGGTTTCCGCTGAGCGTGGTAGGGTTCACAATGGCTCTCTGGTGAGGCTAGTGAGGTTGGGATGGGTTGGACGGGTGTTCGAGATGTTCTATTTTCTCTTGAGAAAATGACTATATTGAATGCGGACGGAAAAGCATGATGGGTTTGGTTGGATAGGATGAGAGTGGGTTCTGGTAAATGGTTGGGCAGTGTAGGGGGTCAGTACGAGGGGGGGAGAGATTATCGAATTTCAGTTTTTGGTCAATGGAATAAATGGGTTGGGAGAAATTAGGTCTAGGATTGGCAGGTGAGGAATGGGTATTAGCACTCACGGTATCGTATCACTTCCGCGAGTTTCGAGAATCCCTTGTAGAAGCCCTCGGAAATGTCGTGTTCCAGTCTATTGAAACCGATAGCGATCTGTAAATTGACCACAGAAATCTGTAATTTGTCGTCTTTTGTTGTTTCAGCACGCTAATGTGGGTGGTAGATCTATTGGGCGCTGTTTGTACTGTTCCGGAACCGTTGTTGAAGGTAGTATTCTGAAGGGAGTTTTCTAAAGGAATGGTTGGTTTGGTATGAAGGTTGAGATGGAGGGAGTGGAAATGATTAGTGGAAAATTTAAAATTAATATTTAAATATGTATTATTCAGGCGGGAGGAGAATCGAGAATCAGAAGAATTTCGAGATGCTCTCTTCAATTCTTCTCTTCAATTAATTTCTTTTCCACTCCGCCGACATCACCAATTATTATTATTTGTAGCTGCCCTGCATATTGCGAAAAAGGTCAGTTTGCGATTTAAAAAAAGTTTGAAAAAACGTTTTAAATTTCCGTAATTTTCTTGGAGTCTTTTATTTTGTCTCTATGTCTCTGCTCATATTTTTATCGCGGCATTTGCCTGCGCGAGCAAACCAGTAATCTGCTAGGAAAGAAACAAAGTAAGTATATATTGTGCAGAAGATAATAGAAAGCGGAAAGTTAAGACGGATAAGCGTTATTACTATTATATAGTTAATAGGGGCATGCATTCACATTATAGGGGGCTTTATTTACTCTGCAGTTCAGCATAATATGCTCTAGACAAATGCTTAAAATGAGTATAAATCTTATGCACAAATTGCGCATTCCTCAAACCTTAAGCTTTCCCCTCAAATAATAAAGCTGCTAGTCGGTTCTTTTATTATTTTAACTCTGGTAACCTTGAAATGAATAGAGAACTCATTGCCCTACATCCAATGCCACCCTGTAGGTGAAACATGACTTCTTCCTACGCCTGTCCAAACTCTACGATCTCTACGAACAATTCTACTGCGTCATTGTGGGCATCTGAGCACGTGTGCCGGTCCAGGGAGAAGCTACTTCTTCCGAACAGCTCTATTTAACTCTTGCCTCAACGGAGACCCGACTGACTTAATCAGAGATCCCGTTTCCACCAACCGATCCATCCGCGTCAATTCCCACTTTGAGATGAACGCCGATGACAGATGGGCATGGGGATAGGCAAGAGAAGGCACGGCGAATGCACGACATGAAATCGACAACAGATGGATTGTCAGAGACGTTCCCTTCGTCAAGGGATTCACCTTTCCCACTCACCACTCTAAAGGAAATTGTGGCGATTGTCTCCAAAAAAATCCAAAACAGTGCCTGTTTCGAATAAGTCATTGGGAAATGAGGAAATTGAGAGCAAAGGGCGGTGTGGTAAGGCTCACGTGCACATGAAATTAACAATTAACGATGTGTATTGTCTGTATCGTATTCGATCTGACAATAGAGAGAGTCATGTGAAGATACGTGATTGATGGGAATGCGGATGGTCCATGACAACGTGTCCGAGTGGTCCGTCAACGAGATGAAGGCCACTAGAGTTGAAGAGGAATCCTTGGTGAGAGCATGAACTCTCATTTTGATATTGAACATTATGATCAGATATAGAAGCCAGTCTCGTTGGAAACATAATCTTGCCATAGATGACGAGAGCTTCGATTGATTGGACACCGGAAGTGGTCATGTGATCGCATTTAACATAGAGGAGTGAATTCCCGTGTTGGAACCTCCGATTCCGTGGATATCAGTGATTATATCCTTGATTAGACTGATCTTCAGCTTATTTGCGAGCGATAGGTCGAAAAAGCCTGTCCAAGAGTACGGTATAATCTCGGTCAGTACCATAATCTGGATTCCGAATAACTGCCTTTGGAACAGCAAAGAAGGACTGTAGAGAATAGGCCGATGCATGTGCCCTATCCGAATAGGAGAATGAGATGAATCATGTAATTTGATGATGCCATCGAATTGCTGCATAAGATTGAGAAACTCTACGATAAATGCTCTACCACCATGGAGCCCTATTGGTGTAGCATTGGTGCACCGGCCATATGTGGCTAGTGGCCGCTGGTATGCATTGAAGGGTGAAGGGATATAGAGCCCTCACAGACGGTGGGTTACTCGGCTGACGGAACCATCCCAACTTACATTTAGGCTGCTGGAGCGGTACTCCTGGTTTCAACACCAGCACCAACTTGTACCAGGCTTGTTAAACCTGTTGGGAGTGATCTGATCTGGGGGGGTCTTAAGAGGAGATGCATTTTTGAGGTCAGAGTGTACTTGGATATTGACGGGTATTATCAGTGAGGGGGCGAGAACAATAGAATTGGCAATATAGCGAGGTTTGGGTAAACGAGAACCTTTACGATTGTTTGAGAATTCAAAAGCTGATAATTATAACTGATTCAGTGATTACTGCTATAAAACAATCAAGAGCTAGTTGAAATTTGGGATCGACTGTTCTTATCATAGGATATGCAAAGCTTCACATCATCAGCAAATGGTAAGGGCAGCAGAAAACGGGTAAGGGCAGCAAAAACGGATAAGGGTGGATATTCACGGGTATTATCAGTGAAGGGGGGAACAATAGAATTGATAATATACCGAGGTTTGGGTAAACGAGAACCTATACGATTGTTTGAGCATTTAGAAGCTGATAATAATAACTGATTAAGTGATAACTGATATTTAAATAATAAAGAGCGAGTTGAATTTCTGTGGTGATTTGGGATCGATTGTTCATATCGTAGTATACGTGCACCTTTATTACATCATCAGAATAGGGTAAGGGTAGCAGAAAAAGGGTAATGGCAGCAGAAAACGGGTAAGGGGGGTTATGGGTAATGGGGGGGGGGTAGAGAGGTGAATTGAGAAGAGATTGGGGTCTAAAACACTGCCTTGAGGAACATCAGACATTATAGGGACGACATAGCTACCGAGAGAGGATGAAATCATGACAGAGAAATAGATTGAGAATAGGGCAGCAGAAAACGGGTAATTGGGGGGGGGGTGTTAATGGACAAATGGGGGGGGGGGTTAATGGACAAATGGGGGGGAGGTTAATGGACAAATGGGGGGGGGTGTAGAGAGGTAAATGGAGGTACGGCAAGGCGACTCCATTTCGTCGAAGTTGTTCACTGCCGCGCTCGAAGATTGCACGATGGAACTCAACTGGGAGGACAATGGAGTCCTCATCGACGGGAAACATCTCTCCCATCTCCGCTTCACTGACGATGTTGTTCTCATCGGTACCGAGACGACTTCTCACTAGACGATGTCCACTGAGCTAGCTGATGCCGGAGATCGAATCAGTCTGAGTGTCAACAGGGAGACAGCTCAGCTGATGAGGAACACCTGGTGCACTGGATCTGCAGTTTCACTCAACGGCGTCGAACTCGAGGAGACAGACGCACCCATCTACCTCGGTCGAGAGCTGCGATGCGACGGCAACATCCACTCGGAGCTACTTCGGAGTAAGCGAGCCGTCTGGGGCGTCTTCTCCAACATTTGCGAGGTTACCGCCCAGCTACAAGACTCGAAGCTGCGCGTTTCTCTCTTCGACTCACACGTGCTACTCGCACTCTGCTACGACGCCGAGACATGGCTTCTGACGACCACTACCGCGACCTTCATCCAGAGGACCCACCGAACCCTGGAACACACGCTGATCTAACGACACTTGCCGTGCAGCTTTAGAAGAATCAGTCTTGTGTCGATCTCTGATGTATCTCTCTTCTATCAGACAACATCATCCATTTCGAGAGAGCGAATCATTGATGGATGGGCCGTGTGCTGTGGGGAGTACGGCAGATGGTCGGCTCGTATCACACAGCGTGCCACCCTCTTTCGAGCCTGAATCGCTCATAAGGACTTGGGGTTCGGTCGAGGATGCGACAAGGTATCCTACAGTACAGGTGGGTCTACCCAATGATCGCCATAGCTATGAGCAAATTGTCCGGGAGAAAACTCGCGCTCGAGAACGTACGCAATTGGGGGTGATCCACGGACGGATCTACTATTAACTAAGTTTTTAAGTTTGATCTACAGTAATACCTAGTGCGCAACAACATAACCGCGTTGGGGGCGTTGGCTGCCCCTGCAGGGATAGTGGCAGGCGTTCGCTGCCGCTAGTTGTCTGGTCTACGAATATAGTTTGTGCACGAATAAAGTGTGTTTCTGGTGCTTGTAATGGCGTATCCAAGAAATTGAAAGATTTTGTGTAATGATGACGCAATTTTTAAAAAATCTCAGGACCGTCTTTTCAACGTGTCCAAAGTTTTTGAGTGTTGAGACATTGCCAAGAACTGCTCAGAAAAAGTTTCAAGTTGCCTCCCTGACGCAGCCCTGACGTGACCTGGTTTTTAATCGGAAGAGACTAGGGAAAGGGAAGGGGCGGGGCGAGCGTTTACAAAAATAGGGATGAGACTTCCCTCTCCCTACTCTCTTCCGTTTCCGAAACCAGGGCACGTCAGGGCTGTGTCAGGGAAGCAACTTGAAACTTTTTTCTGGGTAGTTCTTTACAATGTCTCTCAAAAAATGTACTACAACTATAAAAAAAAACTATACTCAAATCTCAAAAAAAAACAAAACTCAAAAATTTTGGCCATTGTGGAAACACGGTCTTGAGAAATATATTTTTCAAAAAAGTTGTGATCAATTGCGTCATCATTATGCAACATCTTTCAATTTTTTTGGATGCGCCATTGCAGATAATTTATTCCCCAGTGGATTTGCTCTCACTATTGATTTTTTCAGGGGGATTGTTCTCCTGGTTCAAAGTTTTACTAGGAAAGAAAAGTGAGCAGTACTTTTCGGCGCTACTGTATGAAATGACCTGGCCAAGGTTCTAAAAATGAGTTTTCTGTTCGTCAATCATTACTTTTAAAAAAGCCAAAATTATTCAAAATTGTTTATGACATCATTTGCCAGGTTTTACCATACAGTAGCGCCGAAAAGTATTTGCACACTTTCTTTCCTGGTCTGAATATTGTACCAGGAGAACAATCCTGCTGAAGAATTCAATAGTGTTAGCAGATCCACTGGGAAATAAGGTAATGGGGTATCCCTGAAATTGAAAGATGTTGCTTAATGATAACGCGACTGATCACAACTTTGTTTGATGAAATAAAATTCTCAGGACGGTGTTAACACTTTGGCAAAAGTTTTTGAGTGTTGAGACATTGCCAAGAACTGCTCAGAAAAAGTTTCAAGTTGCCTCCCTGACGCAGCCCTGACGTGACCTGGTTTTTAATCGGAAGAGACTAGGGAAAGGGAAGGGGCGGGGCGAGCGTTTTCAAAAATAGGGATGAGACTTCCCTCTCCCTACTCTCTTCCGTTTCCGAAACCAGGGCACGTCAGGGCTGTGTCAGGGAAGCAACTTGAAACTTTTTTCTGGGTAGTTCTCTACAATGTCTCTCAAAAAGGCCTCAAAAACTAAACTATACTCAAATCTCAAAAAAACAAAACTCAAAAATTTTTGCCATGGTGGAAACACGGTCTTGAGAAATATATTTTTCAAAAAAGTTGTGATCAATTGCGTCATCATTATGCAACATCTTTCAATTTTTTGGATGCGCCATTGCAGATAAATTATTCCCCAGTGGATTTGCTCTCACTATTGATTTTTTCAGGGGGATTGTTCTCCTGGTTCAAAGTTTTACTAGGAAAGAAAAGTGAGCAGTACTTTTCGGCGCTACTGTATGAAATGACCTGGCCAATGTTCTAAAAATGAGTTTTCTGTTCGTCAATCATTACTTTTAAAAAAGCCAAAATTATTCAAAATTGTTTATGACATCATTTGCCAGGTTTTACCATACAGTAGCGCCGAAAAGTATTTGCACACTTTCTTTCCTGGTCTGAATATTGTACCAGGAGAACAATCCTGCTGAAGAATTCAATAGTGTTAGCAGATCCACTGGGAAATAAGGTAATGGTGTATCCCTGAAATTGAAAGATGTTGCTTAATGATAACGCGACTGATCACAACTTTGTTTGATGAAATAAAATTCTCAGGACGGTGTTAACACTTTGGCAAAAGTTTTTGAGTGTTGAGACATTGCCAAGAACTGCTCAGAAAAAGTTTCAAGTTGCCTCCCTGACGGAGCCCTGACGTGACCTGGTTTTTAATCGGAAGAGACTAGGGAAAGGGAAGGGGCGGGGCGAGCGTTTTCAAAAATAGGGATGAGACTTCCCTCTCCCTACTCTCTTCCGTTTCCGAAACCAGGGCACGTCAGGGCTGTGTCAGGGAAGCAACTTGAAACTTTTTTCTGGGTAGTTCTCTACAATGTCTCTCAAAAAAGGCCTCAAAAACTAAACTATACTCAAATCTCAAAAAAACAAAACTCAAAAATTTTTGCCATGGTGGAAACACGGTCTTGAGAAATATATTTTTCAAAAAAGTTGTGATCAATTGCGTCATCATTATGCAACATCTTTCAATTTTTTGGATGCGCCATTGCAGATAAATTATTCCCCAGTGGATTTGCTCTCACTATTGATTTTTTCAGGGGGATTGTTCTCCTGGTTCAAAGTTTTACTAGGAAAGAAAAGTGAGCAGTACTTTTCGGCGCTACTGTATGAAATGACCTGGCCAATGTTCTAAAAATGAGTTTTCTGTTCGTCAATCATTACTTTTAAAAAAGCCAAAATTATTCAAAATTGTTTATGACATCATTTGCCAGGTTTTACCATACAGTAGCGCCGAAAAGTATTTGCACACTTTCTTTCCTGGTCTGAATATTGTACCAGGAGAACAATCCTGCTGAAGAATTCAATAGTGTTAGCAGATCCACTGGGAAATAAGGTAATGGTGTATCCCTGAAATTGAAAGATGTTGCTTAATGATAACGCGACTGATCACAACTTTGTTTGATGAAATAAAATTCTCAGGACGGTGTTAACACTTTGGCAAAAGTTTTTGAGTGTTGAGACATTGCCAAGAACTGCTCAGAAAAAGTTTCAAGTTGCCTCCCTGACGGAGCCCTGACGTGACCTGGTTTTTAATCGGAAGAGACTAGGGAAAGGGAAGGGGCGGGGCGAGCGTTTTCAAAAATAGGGATGAGACTTCCCTCTCCCTACTCTCTTCCGTTTCCGAAACCAGGGCACGTCAGGGCTGTGTCAGGGAAGCAACTTGAAACTTTTTTCTGGGTAGTTCTCTACAATGTCTCTCAAAAAAGGCCTCAAAAACTAAACTATACTCAAATCTCAAAAAAACAAAACTCAAAAATTTTGGCCACGGTGGAAACACGGTCTTGAGAAATATATTTTTCAAAAAAGTTGTGATCAATTGCGTCATAATTATGCAACATCTTTCAATTTTTTGGATGCGCCATTGCAGATAAATTATTCCCCAGTGGATTTGCTCTCACTATTGATTTTTTCAGGGGGATTGTTCTCCTGGTTCAAAGTTTTACTAGGAAAGAAAAGTGAGCAGTACTTTTCGGCGCTACTGTATGAAATGACCTGGCCAATGTTCTAAAAATGAGTTTTCTGTTCGTCAATCATTACTTTTAAAAAAGCCAAAATTATTCAAAATTGTTTATGACATCATTTGCCAGGTTTTACCATACAGTAGCGCTGAAAAGTATTTGCACACTTTCTTTCCTGGTCTGAATATTGTACCAGGAGAACAATCCTGCTGAAGAATTCAATAGTGTTAGCAGATCCACTGGGAAATAAGGTAATGGTGTATCCCTGAAATTGAAAGATGTTGCTTAATGATAACGCGACTGATCACAACTTTGTTTGATGAAATAAAATTCTCAGGACGGTGTTAACACTTTGGCAAAAGTTTTTGAGTGTTGAGACATTGCCAAGAACTGCTCAGAAAAAGTTTCAAATTGCCTCCCTGACGCAGCCCTGACGTGACCTGGTTTTTAATCGGAAGAGACTAGGGAAAGGGAAGGGGCGGGGCGAGTGTTTTCAAAAATAGGGATGAGACTTCCCTCTCCCTACTCTCTTCCGTTTCCGAAACCAGGGCACGTCAGGGCTGTGTCAGGGAAGCAACTTGAAACTTTTTTCTGGGTAGTTCTCTACAATGTCTCTCAAAAAGGCCTCAAAAACTAAACTATACTCAAATCTCAAAAAAACAAAACTCAAAAATTTTTGCCATGGTGGAAACACGGTCTTGAGAAATATATTTTTCAAAAAAGTTGTGATCAATTGCGTCATAATTATGCAACGTCTTTCAATTTTTTGGATGCGCCATTACAGATAAATTATTGTACCGGAAACACACTTTATTTGTGCACACACTATATTCGTAGACGAGATAACTAGCGGCAGTTGCGGCTGCTACTATCACTGTGGGGCAGTCAGGCCTTAGGTCCTAGGCCTAAGGTCTGACGCTCCCCACTCGGAACTGTTGCACACGAGGGATTTCTGTAGAGCTTACATACTTAGTAACTCAGTGCATTCATCCGCGGCGAGGCCGCAGTGGGTCACAGTTACTCCAATTGCATCTCGAGCGCGCGTTTTCCGGTGGCAATAGCTTGTAGAGATGACGGTCGGGTAGATCTTCCTGTACTGTGGGATGTCTTCGTCGTCTCCAAAATCGAATCCCTCGATCCTTGTGGGCGACCAGGCTGGGAGGAGGGAAGCGCTGTGTGATACATATGGGTCGACCGTCTGTCCTCTGCTCTTCGCAGCACACGGTCTGTCCATCGATGGTTCGTTCTCTTGTTATGGATGATGGGGTCTGGTAGAAGAGAGGAATGTCGGGGGTTGACACACGGCTGATTCTTCTTCAGCTGCACAGGGAGTGTCGTTCGGTCAGCGTGTGTTCCAGGGCTCGGTAGGTCCTCCGGGTGAAGGTCACGGTAGTGGTCGTCAGGAGCCATGTCTCGACGTCGTAGCAGAGTGCGAGTAGCACGTGGTGTCGAAGAGAGAAGCGCGTAGTTTCGAGTCTTGTAGCTGGGGGGTTCGCCTCGCGAATGTTGGAGAAGACGCCACAGGCGTCTCGCTTTCTCCGGAGTAGCTCCGAGTGGATGTTGCCGTCGCATCGCAGCCCTCGACTGAGGTAGATGGGTGCGTCTGTCTCCTCGAGTTCGACGCCGTTGGGTGAGACTGCAGATCCAGTGCACCAGGTGTTCCTCATCAGCTGAGCTGTCTTCCTGTTGGCACTCAGACTGGTTCGATCTCCGGCATCAGCTGGCTCATCGTCTGGTGGGAAGTCGTTTCGGTACCGATGAGAGCAACATCGTCAGTGAAGCGGAGATGGGAGAGATGTTTCCCGTCGATGAGGACTCCATTGTTCTCCCAGTTGAGTTCCATCGTGCAATCTTCGAGCGCGGCAGTGAACAACTTCGACGAAATGGAGTCTCCTTGCCGTACCTCCATTGATCTCTCGAAGGGTTTCATCTCTGTGTAGCAGTTGGTGTTGAGCTTCTCGAGGCAGTAAGGATTCGGATCGGCAAGTGGAATAGCCTCTATAAAATATACCATAATAATAAAAAAAAATAATAATAATAATAATATACTCTCCTCCCGTTTCAGTCAATAATAATAATGATATATAATATATAATAATTAGTTTAGTTTAGTTTTTAAAATATAATAATAATATGTAATATAATAATCTATAATAATACCTGATCCTGATTTCCTCTGAACCGATCTAAACAGAAGAACTGTTGTTGAGATCCTAACAACCTCCCTTCTTGGGAATGATAATGGAATGGAATGCCTTCCATTTTCCCGGGAAGCGCTGATCTATCAGATATTGACTGAAACGGGAGGAGAGGAGAGTGGTTAGAGTATTGCCACTTTGGCGGATCATCTGCCCGCTGATGTTGACCGGCCCAAGGGTGCCGACATTTCATGTCTGTGTTCATCAACTACCTCCAATCTTCTTTGAAAGGATTTACGCTAGAGATTCAGTCTAGCCCCATCACAGATGTTTTCTAATTGATTTGAACTTTACATTCAGTAAGACGTTCGATTCAGCTTACCTGGGTACGGTTTCCTTGGATACTGTACCCGTCTGGTCGACGTCTTACTGTATGGACTGTGGATTACCCTTGAGATAATAAATGGAACCCCAATCGATACGCACAACCTCGAGATACTCAACTACCCCAGCTCTTCTTTGAATGGATAAGCGTTACAGATGGTTCAGTCTAGTCCCATCAGAGATCTTTCTAATTGATTTCAACTGTAAATTCAGTAAGACGTTCGATTCAGCTTACCTGGGTACGGTTTCCTTGGATACTGTACCCGTCTGGTCGACGTCTTACTGTATGGACTGTGGATTACCCTTGAGATAATAAATGGAACCCCAATCGATACGCACAACCTCGAGATACTCAACTACCCCAGCTCTTCTTTGAATGGATAAGCGTTACAGATGGTTCAGTCTAGTCCCATCAGAGATCTTTCTAATTGATTTCAACTGTAAATTCAGTAAGACGTTCGATTCAGCTTACCTGGGTACGGTTTCCTTGGATACTGTACCCGTCTGGTCGACGTCTTACTGTCTTACTGTGGTTTACCCCAGAGATTATAAATGGAACCCTAATCGATACCCACAACCTCGAGATACTCAACTACCCCAGCTCTTCTTTGAATGGATAAGCGTTAGAGATGGTTCAGTCTAGTCCCATCAGAGATCTTTCTAATTGATTTCAACTGTAAATTCAGTAAGACGTTCGATTCAGCTTACCTGGGTACGGTTTCCTTGGATACTGTACCCGTCTGGTCGACGTCTTACTGTATGGACTGTGGATTACCCTTGAGATAATAAATGGAACCCCAATCGATACGCACAACCTCGAGATACTCAACTACCCCAGCTCTTCTTTGAATGGATAAGCGTTACAGATGGTTCAGTCTAGTCCCATCAGAGATCTTTCTAATTGATTTCAACTGTAAATTCAGTAAGACGTTCGATTCAGCTTACCTGGGTACGGTTTCCTTGGATACTGTACCCGTCTGGTCGACGTCTTACTGTCTTACTGTGGTTTACCCCAGAGATTATAAATGGAACCCTAATCGATACCCACAACCTCGAGATACTCAACTACCCCAGCTCTTCTTTGAATGGATAAGCGTTAGAGATGGTTCAGTCTAGTCCCATCAGAGATCTTTCTAATTGATTTCAACTGTAAATTCAGTAAGACGTTCGATTCAGCTTACCTGGGTACGGTTTCCTTGGAAACTGTACCCGTCTGGTCGACGTCTTACTGTATGGACTGTGGATTACCCTTGAGATAATAAATGGAACCCCAATCGATACGCACAACCTCGAGATACTCAACTACCCCAGCTCTTCTTTGAATGGATAAGCGTTAGAGATGGTTCAGTCTCGTCCCATCAGAGATCTTTCTAATTGATTTCAACTGTAAATTCAGTAAGACGTTCGATTCAGCTTACCTGGGTACGGTTTCCTTGGATACTGTACCCGTCTGGTCGACGTCTTACTGTATGGACTGTGGATTACCCCAGAGATTATAAATGGAACCCTAATCGATACGCACAACCTCGAGATACTCAACTACCCCAGCTCTTCTTTGAATGGATAAGCGTTAGAGATGGTTCAGTCTAGTCCCATCAGAGATCTTTCTAATTGATTTCAACTGTAAATTCAGTAAGACGTTCGATTCAGCTTACCTGGGTACGGTTTCTTTGGAAACTGTACCCGTCTGGTCGACGTCTTACTGTATGGACTGTGGATTACCCTTGAGATAATAAATGGAATCCCAATCGATACGCACAACCTCGAGATACTCAACTACCCCAGCTCTTCTTTGAATGGATAAGCGTTACAGATGGTTCAGTCTAGTCCCATCAGAGATCTTTCTAATTGATTTCAACTGTAAATTCAGTAAGACGTTCGATTCAGCTTACCTGGGTACGGTTTCCTTGGATACTGTACCCGTCTGGTCGACGTCTTACTGTATGGACTGTGGATTACCCTTGAGATAATAAATGGAACCCCAATCGATACGCACAACCTCGAGATACTCAACTACCCCAGCTCTTCTTTGAATGGATAAGCGTTAGAGATGGTTCAGTCTAGTCCCATCAGAGATCTTTCTAATTGATTTCAAATGTAAATTCAGTAAGACGTTCGATTCAGCTTACCTGGGTACGGTTTCCTTGGATACTGTACCCGTCTGGTCGACGTCTTACTGTATGGACTGTGGATTACCCTTGAGATAATAAATGGAACCCCAATCGATACGCACAACCTCGAGATACTCAACTACCCCAGCTCTTCTTTGAATGGATAAGCGTTAGAGATGGTTCAGTCTAGTCCCATCAGAGATCTTTCTAATTGATTTCAACTGTAAATTCAGTAAGACGTTCGATTCAGCTTACCTGGGTACGGTTTCCTTGGAAACTGTACCCGTCTGGTCGACGTCTTACTGTATGGACTGTGGATTACCCTTGAGATAATAAATGGAATCCCAATCGATACGCACAACCTCGAGATACTCAACTACCCCAGCTCTTCTTTGAATGGATAAGCGTTACAGATGGTTCAGTCTAGTCCCATCAGAGATCTTTCTAATTGATTTCAACTGTAAATTCAGTAAGACGTTCGATTCAGCTTACCTGGGTACGGTTTCCTTGGATACTGTACCCGTCTGGTCGACGTCTTACTGTATGGACTGTGGATTACCCTTGAGATAATAAATGGAACCCCAATCGATACGCACAACCTCGAGATACTCAACTACCCCAGCTCTTCTTTGAATGGATAAGCGTTAGAGATGGTTCAGTCTAGTCCCATCAGAGATCTTTCTAATTGATTTCAACTGTAAATTCAGTAAGACGTTCGATTCAGCTTACCTGGGTACGGTTTCCTTGGATACTGTACCCGTCTGGTCGACGTCTTACTGTATGGACTGTGGATTACCCTTGAGATAATAAATGGAACCCCAATCGATACGCACAACCTCGAGATACTCAACTACCCCAGCTCTTCTTTGAATGGATAAGCGTTAGAGATGGTTCAGTCTAGTCCCATCAGAGATCTTTCTAATTGATTTCAACTGTAAATTCAGTAAGACGTTCGATTCAGCTTACCTGGGTACGGTTTCCTTGGATACTGTACCCGTCTGGTCGACGTCTTACTGTATGGACTGTGGATTACCCTTGAGATAATAAATGGAACCCCAATCGATACGCACAACCTCGAGATACTCAACTACCCCAGCTCTTCTTTGAATGGATAAGCGTTAGAGATGGTTCAGTCTAGTCCCATCAGAGATCTTTCTAATTGATTTCAACTGTAAATTCAGTAAGACGTTCGATTCAGCTTACCTGGGTACGGTTTCCTTGGAAACTGTACCCGTCTGGTCGACGTCTTACTGTATGGACTGTGGATTACCCTTGAGATAATAAATGGAACCCCAATCGATACGCACAACCTCGAGATACTCAACTTCCCCAGCTCTTCTTTGAATGGATAAGCGTTAGAGATGGTTCAGTCTAGTCCCATCAGAGATCTTTCTAATTGATTTCAACTGTAAATTCAGTAAGACGTTCGATTCAGCTTACCTGGGTACGGTTTCCTTGGATACTGTACCCGTCTGGTCGACGTCTTACTGTATGGACTGTGGATTACCCTTGAGATAATAAATGGAACCCCAATCGATACGCACAACCTCGAGATACTCAACTACCCCAGCTCTTCTTTGAATGGATAAGCGTTAGAGATGGTTCAGTCTAGTCCCATCAGAGATCTTTCTAATTGATTTCAACTGTAAATTCAGTAAGACGTTCGATTCAGCTTACCTGGGTACGGTTTCCTTGGAAACTGTACCCGTCTGGTCGACGTCTTACTGTATGGACTGTGGATTACCCTTGAGATAATAAATGGAATCCCAATCGATACGCACAACCTCGAGATACTCAACTACCCCAGCTCTTCTTTGAATGGATAAGCGTTACAGATGGTTCAGTCTAGTCCCATCAGAGATCTTTCTAATTGATTTCAACTGTAAATTCAGTAAGACGTTCGATTCAGCTTACCTGGGTACGGTTTCCTTGGATACTGTACCCGTCTGGTCGACGTCTTACTGTATGGACTGTGGATTACCCTTGAGATAATAAATGGAACCCCAATCGATACGCACAACCTCGAGATACTCAACTACCCCAGCTCTTCTTTGAATGGATAAGCGTTAGAGATGGTTCAGTCTAGTCCCATCAGAGATCTTTCTAATTGATTTCAACTGTAAATTCAGTAAGACGTTCGATTCAGCTTACCTGGGTACGGTTTCCTTGGATACTGTACCCGTCTGGTCGACGTCTTACTGTATGGACTGTGGATTACCCTTGAGATAATAAATGGAACCCCAATCGATACGCACAACCTCGAGATACTCAACTACCCCAGCTCTTCTTTGAATGGATAAGCGTTAGAGATGGTTCAGTCTAGTCCCATCAGAGATCTTTCTAATTGATTTCAACTGTAAATTCAGTAAGACGTTCGATTCAGCTTACCTGGGTACGGTTTCCTTGGATACTGTACCCGTCTGGTCGACGTCTTACTGTATGGACTGTGGATTACCCTTGAGATAATAAATGGAACCCCAATCGATACGCACAACCTCGAGATACTCAACTACCCCAGCTCTTCTTTGAATGGATAAGCGTTAGAGATGGTTCAGTCTAGTCCCATCAGAGATCTTTCTAATTGATTTCAACTGTAAATTCAGTAAGACGTTCGATTCAGCTTACCTGGGTACGGTTTCCTTGGAAACTGTACCCGTCTGGTCGACGTCTTACTGTATGGACTGTGGATTACCCTTGAGATAATAAATGGAACCCCAATCGATACGCACAACCTCGAGATACTCAACTTCCCCAGCTCTTCTTTGAATGGATAAGCGTTAGAGATGGTTCAGTCTAGTCCCATCAGAGATCTTTCTAATTGATTTCAACTGTAAATTCAGTAAGACGTTCGATTCAGCTTACCTGGGTACGGTTTCCTTGGATACTGTACCCGTCTGGTCGACGTCTTACTGTATGGACTGTGGATTACCCTTGAGATAATAAATGGAACCCCAATCGATACGCACAACCTCGAGATACTCAACTACCCCAGCTCTTCTTTGAATGGATAAGCGTTAGAGATGGTTCAGTCTAGTCCCATCAGAGATCTTTCTAATTGATTTCAACTGTAAATTCAGTAAGACGTTCGATTCAGCTTACCTGGGTACGGTATCCTAAGATACTGTACCCGTCTGGTCGACGTCTTACTGAATGGAGGTTGGATTACCCTCGAGATTAAAACCCAAACCAATCTGACCAAAATGGAGTTTAGATCGCCCGTAATGACGCAGTAGAAGTGGTCGTAGAGGTCGTAGAGTTTGGATAGGTCTTGGAAGAAGTCCTGTCTCGCCTCTAGGGTTGCATTGGATGTAGGGCAATATATTCTCATTTGACTTCAAGTTTACCGCAGGGCATATTTCAAAATATAAGACTAGCAGCTTTTTTGTTTAAGGAAAACGCTCATATTCACCTATGTGCTATTCGAGCATAAGATCTGTACTCATATTAGGCATTCTATAGAGTATATTATGTTGAACTGCAGAAAAAAATAAAGCGCCAAAACTGTTGTAATAATAATAACAATATTTTTATCATCTCATGTAATAATCAATTAGTTGTTAAAATAGTGTCTAGTAAGTGCCCGTAAAGAAGGGATACGATGTCGCATGGAGCGCCAAAGGGGCTACAGTAATTATGCTAGTTAATCAACCGAATGTTGCCGAGACGAAATGAGTCGATGTATTTGATATAGTTAGAGACAACAATGATTTTATTGTTACTTGTAATACAATTATCTGAACGGTTTCAAGAGGGACACATCTATTTGGAAGGAACCGGTTATATCATTCTGATTTAACAGAAAAATTACAAAGCTTGAGTCTGTGAGGTCTAGTTGTTCTCATTTGACTTCAAGTTTACCGCAGGGCATATTTCAAAATATAAGACTAGCAGCTTTTTTTGTTTTTGTTCTATGCGATTTAAGAAATTCAATATTGATCTACGAATGATGTCACAAGAGGCAAACGATACTATTATATGATACAATTAAGTCGAATAAGATTCGAATGCGATATCGTAGAGAGGTGATCGATGGATGAAGCACTGCTCAAAGAGTGAAGTCAATTTCCCCCACTATGGCGTTGTATCCTGCTCAGAGAGTGTGCAAAATCGAGAGATTATCTCTCACTATCTCTCGACCGCTCTCTCGGTTTTGCATGTTTTCTTATGAGGCGACAACATCTCCAGAGTCTCATCTAAATTGGTTTCTACAACCCTCTCGTCTTGTAATAAATTAAGTGTGACTCGTTGTTATTCAACTAAATCGAGATGTGAATTACATTGACTATTGGTAGCGACTTTCGCAACATTTCCTCTCTCTCTCTCTCTCTCTCTCTCTCTCTCTCTCTTTTTTTCCTTCAGCAATCCCATCATTATCCCTTACAAACTGATTGCGTGTGCGGTTTTGGCAATATCATTATTCCCAATAATCTCTATATTATACAATCACAATATCTGTACATTTGCTTATGCTGACTTGTAGCATCATCCCTCTTTCCTCATTGCAAGAGGCTCATTTATATTGTACGTGTATAAAAGGGAGTGACGCGATCTCTCCTTTCGCATTCCTTCGCATTTTATCCAGCGATAAATGGTTAAGGACGAAGAGTAGTACGCAGTGTCTACTACATGGCGACCATTGGGGTTCGTAGTCTACAGTCTACCGGCTACCTCCTCCAACAACTTGCCGTCCTAAACCCCTGCGATTTTCCATCTGTCACTTCTAACCAGTTTCGCTTCACTCGATACAATAACAGCCCCCTCCAACTTCGTCCGTCCAGGGATTTACTCCCTGAACAGTTCCCACTTCCATCCCAACTGTGTCCGAGTGGAACAGTTTGCGACCAACCAGCACTTCCCCGGCCTCCTTTACACAGGTCTAGAGAATTCAACTCTCTTAGAGAATTGGCGAAGTAGTTTGTTATTGAAGAGCATAGATAGCGAACTCTCTTGAATATAAGATACTTGTAGTCTCTAGATGTCGACAAGTTAGAGAGTTCGCGCTCTGTGTGCGGCAACTTGACAGCTCATGGGATCCCTGTAATGCAAGTCATAAATTGCCGTTCAAATCGTTTCTCGCATCTCCACTCGTGTCGATTAAGCATTCAGGTTATTCTAATTTCGCTACTCGATCTTGTAATGCGCCTGGAAAAATATTCACGTTGTGAAGTCGTTTCTTTTTCATATTCATTCAGCGCACAAGCTCCATATCGTTTGTTATAATGTTTCGACTGTGAATTGCCCCGATAACTCCCTTCACGCTCCCCTAATCCACTGAATTTACCTATCATTCAATTTCATTATTACCTGTTAATTTTTACACATGCTGTGGTGTACCTTGAATAAATAGATGAGCATGTTTGAGTGTGCCACCTCTGTTTGTACTGCATGGCTTGTGAATTAAACCAAATCACAAGAAGATTATTTGAGTCATAATATAAAATGTGAACGTTTTGATACCATCTCGATGAAAGGTAACATCATCGGCGACGGTGGCAAAATATGAAAGCTCAAACACCTTGAGATACTGGGATACGTACAGCCTCATTTTTTCGAAGTAATTGACGAAACTCGAATTTCTACTCACTCTTTTTAGTACAACAAATATTAATCTTGTACTTCTTCCTTCCTCACCATCATTTAGGCGCATAAGAGAAGAGAACAGACTATCACTCGCCGATCGCTCTTTACTCAGAGTGGGGTGAGTTCGGACCTTTCGATGGCACCATCACATTCTCTCTCTCTCTCCCACTCATCTTTCCACGCATCCATCACTCAATTTGTCACGCTTTTTCACCCATCCCCTTTCGGGTTAAACAATCGAAAGGAGTTCTGTCGGATTGCATCCACTTTTTCTTTAGAGCCGACAAACGGTGCCGTCCCGACTAAAATGGTCACTTGACTTTGATCGCTGTGTTTCCTTATCACCTCTTATCTGCCCTCTCGCCCGTTCTTTCATACTATGAAAACATTTCGACCAACCAGTGGAATTTGTAAATATCCCCCATAAAATACGCTTCTCTGCTGATCTAGCATTGAATGAGTGGTAATCTCTACTCTAACGTCTCTCTCTCAAACACATATCAGTGTCGGTTTCGTTGCTACCCCTTCTCATCTTATCACTTGTTTGTTTGCTGTTCGCCAGCAGCATAAAACCACTTTTCTCTAGAAAAACTGAGATGTACACCTGTTTTTCGATCGATTGATTCGGTCTTTCCGCCCTATATTACTCGTTTCTCAGGGTACAATGGTGATCCGGGATATCGATCACTCGCCATTCTGGCTCAAAATTGACGGGCGTTGGGTATACGTTGATGAGTCGGTGAGTTTTTTTTCTCGATTACTTTATTCTTACTTGTATTGTATCATTAACACATTTGTGCATTAAAGAGTGTGTCACGGTAGGTGGGTAGGTTGCTGTTTTCGGAGGCAGTTCCATATTACAATATGATTTTCCGAACTACCGTAATAATCCGCGCCTCTGCAGGTAATGAAGGCGCACCCGGGAGGCTCAGCCATCACCACGTACCGTAACAAGGAGGTGCCCTGCTCGGCTTAGTCACCAATCGATAATTGAATGTCAGGCGACGACAGTCTTCCACACCTTCCACGGCAGTTCGATTGTTGCGGGAAAATGGCTTGCGAAGCTGAAAGAGGAAAGCAAAGACGAACAGCCGACCATCAAGGATGTGGTAAGATCATATACTTTTTAAAAATTTATTTGTAGTCTTCTTGAGCAAAAGTCAAACATAAGACTATGCAGCTAATCTGATTTATTCAAGCATTGCATTCTTGAATGACAGGTGTAATGTGAGGCACCAAACTACATTTTCCCGATTGATATTTGATCTTTTCAGGAAGATGAGCTGAAGGGAGACGACAAGATCAACATGGGCACTTTCGACATCACCCAAGAGAAGGCTGACGAAATTGCCAAGGTTTTGTTTAATCTGTTTTTTTTTAAATTTCTTGAGTCATTTATTTCTCCTGAAAATGCAGTAATTCATCATCCGGTTTGTTCGACTCGTGTATTCCATGGATGGAATAGTTATTGCATAAGTGTACCATGGACAGTACTTCATCGCCGCCCTCCTGATGGGACTCTCGTGGCAGCAGTTGGGGTACGGTAGAATCCCCGGATGTGTCTACCGTATATGGCCTGAAATTGACCACGAACTTTTTTTTTAATTAGGATCGCTGACCCCCGATTGTTTCAGGCATTCGACAAACTTCGGATGGATCTGCGTAAGGAGGGATATTATCAATCTGATCTTATGTGGTATTTCCGCAAGGTTTGTAATCCTGCAATTCTATTTTGAAATATAAAATCTGGAATCACAACTAATAACAATTAATCAATATGATGTGTGTTTGTTACCGTAAATCGTAACTATTGGACATTTCAGTGTCTAGAGCCCATTTTCATGATTGCCCTTGCTGTTTACCTGCAAGTGTACCATGGACAGTACTTCATCGCCGCCCTCCTGATGGGACTCTCGTGGCAGCAGTTGGGGTACGGTAGAATCCCCGGATGTGTGTACCGTAGATGGCCTGAAATACAGCTGATCGTTTGAAAGACAAGGTCATTCGATTTTGTCAGTTCAAATTTATTTATAAAATATATTCAATTTGCAGATGGTACATGCACGAGTGCTGCCATCAACAAGTGTTCAAGAATCCCTACTACAACGACCTGCTCAGGTTTGCACAAATATTCGTTGTCTGACAAAGAACGTTTTGATCAATTTCTCGCGTATCGCATGCGCGTGTTGGTTTGTGAGAGATAACTGTCCAAGGGTCAACCTGTGATAAAACGAGAGAGAGGGAGATGGAGAGAGGCTCGCTTATCAATGATCGCAACTTTGCGAGAGCAAGCAAGTGATGAATGAGAGGGGTCAGGGGAAGAAGGAAATACAGAGAAGCCGCCCTGATAACCGAGAAACGAAAACGTGTCAAATGTCTTGTGAAATGAGTGGCTTCAAAATGATCATCACCAGCAATTTTGCAAAATATCAGAAATATTGTATCTAGTGACATCTCACCACTGGCTCATATTTTCATTTTTTTCGGGGGGTTAAAAGAGTAGATCTTTTAGTTACTTCACGGGCGATTTGTTGCAAGGCTTTTCGTCTTCCGGATGGAAGGAACAGCACAATATCCACCATGCGGCCACTAATGTGCTCGGGCGGTGGGTTACTTTTTTCTTTAAAAAAATGTTTTCGAAAGGCTCAAACTTTTGCACGAATAGCAAGAGCTTCCAACGATTTTTGAATGCAATACAATGCTCGTGGAAAGACAACGAAAATATCAGCTCAATTGAGCATAACTTACTAACACTCAAAACCTGCTTATTCATTGAATGAAAAAAAAAGTAAAACGAATTGGAGAAATTTTTTTCAGTGACGGTGACCTCGATCTGCTGCCGTTTTACGCCACCGTCGTGCAGGATCTCAAGGTTATTCTTTAAATTCAACTATCCGTTCATTATTCTTCCAATTCAACTAATTCAATTCAATACAACTATGCTCTTTCATTCCATCTATTTCTAGCGGTATCAATTAGTCGGCTAATTCTGACTAGAATTTGAAACTATTCTTCGTTTCCCACAATAAGTTGATCACATTTCCACTCAATTGCCGCATTCCTTTAGTATGGCAAATAAGAATTGAAATAGTAATCATGAAAGCATCGCAGTGCAAATGCAAGCAACGTGTATTGAGGCGCTTTTTCTCTCTATAAAAATTGAAGAAAAAAATTACTTGCAGCTAGTGGACAACTGGGTGCTAAACATGCTGCCTTACCAGCACATCTACTGGACGTTCCTTCTTCCCCTCCTCAGACTATCTTGGCTCACATCGTGAGTTAAAATTGATTATTGAGTTTACAAACTTAAATTATTAATTCAAAAATAAAAAATAATAGCAAATTTAGGTCGATCACTTTCGTCGTTGGAATGCCCAACAACTTCTACGATGTCTACAAGAAGAAGGCAGCGTATGAGCAGGTGAGACAGGGTTTTTAACTAAAAAAGAGAGAAAAACAATATTAATTTCAATGGCAACAATCGTGTCAAGATACGCAACTATATGATATTTTCAATCAATCTTTCTCCATTTTTCTTGAACTTGATTTCAGCCTCTTCTTGCTCTTCACTGGACCCTCGTTCTCTATCAGTTGTATCTCCTACCCGACTGGTCGACGAGAATGACTTTCTTCCTTGTCTCACAGCTACTTGGAGGTTTGCAAAGAACGATTTAGCGATGAGCAAAGGGCGGAACAAAAGAAGTGTTGAATTTCTAAAAGCTTTCAATCACGAAACATTTCATTTTCTAATTGATTTTTTGAATGAGTGTATATCGTGACAGGTTTCCTTCTCGCCCACGTTGTTACTTACAACCACTACTCGACTGTCAAGTTCCCATGTGAGAACATTTATTTCTATTTCAACTCATTTTCATGAGCGAATTTTATTGGCATTTAGCATACTAGCTCTTACCATAATTTGCCTACAGAGGTTTAAGTGAATTATCTGCAACGAAACGTCAAATTAAGTGATATATCAAAATATTTATACTATTTTCAGACAACGCGAAGATCCTCTCCAACTATCCGTGTCTGCAAATCTACACGACGCGTAACATGCAGCCTTCGCCGTTCATCGATTGGCTCTGGGGCGGTCTCAACTACCAGGTACCAGACAACCAGACTAACAGAGTACACTACCAGTGTAATGTTCCGAATTTGGTTTCCTACTTCTGATCGGGAGAAATATATTTGCTTTTGATTTTTTTCGAATTACATTTTGTATGACTCCTTTGTAGATCGAGCACCATCTCTTCCCCACAATGCCGAGACACAGTTTGCCCAAGGTCTGTGTTAGGATGTGCTAAAAACACTCTGAGAATGAACTTGATGTCCTGATCCTTGACTTTAAAAAATGTATCCAAATAACAAAGTAACAACACTGAAGTATGAAAGTGAATTCTCTCTTCAGGTGATGCCGCGAGTCAAGGAATTCTGCGAGGAGCATGACATTCCTTACCTGGTGAGATCGGTTGTGAACATTGCCAGAGACTTTTGCTGGATCTCTAGTGAAACCACGCAAAGAAAAGTCCCGTCCAAATGAACAAGTCGGAGAGTAATACAATTCTTTCTCGAAATCCATGAAATATTTAAAATTCTATAATTACAGGTTGATGATTACATTACTGGCTGGTTGCTCGGTTTGGAGCAATTCGGAAACGTCGCGAAAGTCGCCAAGAAAAGACTTGCATCAATGTTCTAACTCTTGAACATTTGATTTAATTAATTATCGCTCCACTGTTATCTACCTCATTGTTGTTGTAATTTCAACATGCAATTGAAATATTACAAAAATAATTATGCAGCACTTTTCATAGAGTATGCTGCCATAAAGTTTGAACTCATGGACAAAGTGCATTTATCGATTGTGTCATCTGCAATATCGCCAACACTTGTTTATGACGAAGGATTGCTGTAGAATTCAATGAGAGATTCGTCAAAAGTGCTACTGAATTTTCTCATGTTAATGTTTATGCAATTTAAGAGCGACCCCTTTGTTGTCATGTACTCTTTATCACTATCAGTCTCATTCATGATCTTTATGAATGCATTTTTCAACCAAAACTTTAAATCTTAAAAAAAGCTTAATACATGCTGCACGGTTTGTGACTGCGTTCTTTTTTTAGGACGCTGCGACGATTATCAGCAAGGCAATGAGCTGCCCAGAGAGTTGTATAGTACTTCTGAGTTTTGTAACCCACAAAAACATATTTATCTCACACTCAGTCGTAGGCACTATTATCGATTAGTATGATTGGTTAAATGAGAACTATAAGTCCTTTTTGACAGAAGCCCGCATTCCTGCATGCCTTATTTATGGTGGAAATAGAAAAGTGCGAGAGACGCGAATCGAAAAGCGAGCGGAAAGGTGACCCTCAGTGACCCTCTCTTCCTCTCTTCCATTAGCCAGAGATAGAGAAAGACATGTCTGATTCGAGTGAGGAGTTTTACTTCCACTCCTCACTCGAATCAGAAATGTCTTTCTCTATCTCTCTTTGCTATTTTTCGTGCAATTCGTCGATTCGGACAAGAAAACAGATTTACAAATCTGGGTAATTACTGTTAATGTATGGGAAACTTCCCGTAATACTTGTCCTGAGGGAAAAGTTGATTTGTGTATCTTGCGAGATTGGAACCATGAAGATAGGGAGAATAATTTATGAGAATGAATTACGAAAACATGAGATAAGCTCAATAGACCTCGCAGACTCTGGGAACGTAGATCGTCTCGACGAAAGACTCAGGAAGATCGGCGATATCGAGAACTTCACGACGAGCTTCACGGATCAGACGAGAAGTTTCAGAGTTTGAGCGAGAAAGGCAGGCGAATTTGACCTGGAATTATCGATTGAGAAGGGGGAAATGGATAGGGAGGAAGGATATTAGCTTGATATATCTACAAATATCACAGTTTTTCTTACCTTGATCTCCTTCTTCTCCTTCTCCTCCTTCTCCATAGTCTTCTTAGGGCACTCAAGAACGGGAGCCTTCGAGAAGCAGACACGGTTGGAGTATTCGATCACACGGGTCTTCTCGATGGGCTCTGTGATTATTGATTGATTATTGAATCATCCAATCGATAAATGATATGAATCTTACCGACGGTCTCGTAACCCATCTCCTCAGAGTCATACTCGATACGGTAGTTCTTCTTCTCCTTCAGTTTAGTCTCCTCCATTTCACACTCGCCTCCCTGCACGAGGAAAGAACGGTGGAACTTCTCGAGGTCCTCTGCAAATCAATATTATCATTGTCTGTATGCAATCTTTCGTATTTTCCCTTCAACTCCTATCTACCGTATTTCATATCATCCGTTAAATCAAAAATTTCTCAACTCACCAGTTTCCTCGTTGTCAGCACCTCTGAATTCGTCCATCTTCTCTCCATCGAAATGTCCACAAATTCCGCACTGTTTGTTCTTGAACTTTTCGGTCATGTTGATTTGGATGGAGTATCCGTCAAAGAGGACACTGAGGTCATTCACTCCGAAAGAGAAGGGTTTGATTTGTGTTTCCATCTCTTCTCCGTTTCTGGTAACCATGAGTTTCTTTGATATCTTGTCCATTTCGACCTCAAATACGGAGCCCCAAGTCATAATCTTCATCTTCTTCTCTTCTCCATCCTTAGATACCTTCTTCATAAGAACGGCGAAGTCGGGATCCTCAGAAGAGCAATCCTTGGCGAGAACAGAGTAGCAAGTGGTCAGGGGAGTACGGTAGACGACATCGTCGAAGGTACGGACCTTGTTGGACTCGACAGTGCAAGTTGCCACAAACTCGTATTGGCGGGAGCCTCTCAATTTGGAAACGAGGGGAGCCGTGGAACGACGGATGTTAGCAAGGGGAAGGGCGTAGGGCAGACGGATCTCCTTCAGGGCGAGTTTCTCAGAAGGAGTGTGGACGGAGATATTGGCATAGAGACCAGTGGAAGGCTCGACGGTCAACTGAGCGCGTACAATGTTCTTCTGATAGCGACCACACTCGGTAGAAGACTTGAAGAATGGAGTGGACATCTACAAATAAAAACATAAAAATCAATAGGTGTAAATGTCGTATTCATCACCATTGTCGAAAAGGTTTGAATTTGATTATAAGTATCGTAACGATAATTTGACCTACAAATTTATTCCTCCTATATATTCTCTCCTCTAAGCACTGTTACTCCTTTTATTCTCATCGAACTGTCCCTTCTCTCTTATTGCAAGACTTTTTGAATACTAGGGATCCTCGGTGTAGATAAAACAATATTATATTTCGGTCACAAACCTTGAGATAAGAGTAGATTCTGTCGATGAAAGCACGAGAAACGGGAGACTCGATGTCATACTTGGCCACAATCTTGTACTGGTTGAGCATCGAAGCCTCGACAAGACGAGAATGGTCCTCAAAGGACATTTCCTCGTACTTGAGGTCAGTTTCGGTGTTCATCCACTTCTTCATCTCCTGAAATTGAATCAGCGGTTGATTGCATGGAAAAATTCCAAAATATATGAGATTCCGTTACCAAACTATTGTCTCGATACCGTATCATTCCCCTCATTTCCGTACCTTGTTCTGCTCGCCCTGGATCTTGATGTTAAGTTCGTTCTTTTCCTCCGATCCCCAACGAGAATCCACAATGATGGAGAGTTCGCGATGTTTCTGAGAGAGAAGATCCTTGAAGGATAGGGGAATTTCAGGGTAGAGAATTTCCAAGGCTGACGTCATTTCCCAATTCTGGCGTTCCTCCTCAGTGACGGGAGTTCTGAGTGCTTTGAGATGATATTTGCAGTGTCTCATGTGGTAGTAGCAGATGAACTTGTCCTCGACCTCAAACTTGTGGGTCATTCTGCCTCCAACAGACTTGAGTTCGAAATGGGTACGCTCGGAGTAGGCATCGTGGGTCTTGTAGGACTTCACATACTTCTCAAACTCACCACGACGAGTCTTCTCATTCTCGGGGAATTCCTCATTATCCTCAGTATCGAAATGCTCCTCATTATCCTTATCGTAGAATCTTTCCATATCGGGCATGTCGGTTCTATCCTTCACCCTCTCGTGGGTAGTCTTGAAGACGTATTCCTTGGGAGTTTCGTCAGTCTTCTCGAAAGTGACTTCGACGTAGTTGTCTCCGATGAGAAGCGCCGAGGGAATTCTCTCGATTTCTCCATCCAGAATATGTCCGTGGAAGTGTCCGTGAACATTCATCTTCATTCCAGTCGCTTTCTCGAGATAAGAAGAATCAATCTTCTGAAGGCGGTTCTCGAATTCCTCAACGTAGACGGTCTTCTCCTTGCACTCAACATAGACACGAGAATCCTTGGGCCAAACGCGAACGAAAGAAACGGGACGGGTCTGGAGCTGGATAAGACGACGAGATTCCTTGGGAAGGGTGACGGTAGTCTTGAACTCGATCTTATTCTCCCATCTCATTTCGGCGGTAATTTCAACAGGGAAGTTCATCTGAGCGGAATGGAGAAGCTTCATTCCAAGGTTGACAAGAGGATTGATCATCTCAACCTGAGTGACATGAGTAGAGGCGAGAGTGGGAAGGGCCTTGAAGTGGAATCTGCCTTCGCTGGCCGGCTTTCCAGATGTCGGGAGTTCCAACTTAATCTCGCCCTCAACCTTGACGATAGTGGGGAGTTTGGAAGAGAAGATAAGAGGGGATCCCATCGAGTGAACGATGGAAAGAGATCTCTCATAGACGAAAGAAGAGAGAATAGTGTTGAAACGGAGTCCCATGGCAAGGAAAGACTTGATCTCCTCAAGTTTGACTTGTCCGTCTTTGAGGACAGTCTTGAACATGTCGATGAAAACTTGATCATCGAGAGGCAGAAGAGCGTAGTCCATATCACGATATCTGATGTAGACGAAAGCATGGGGATCTTGCTCCTTCTCATTACGAATAACGATGGAAAGCTTGGAGAAGAGAGCACGGAGCATCTCAGTAGGGTGGACGGCAGAAGATCTCTTTCCACGGACCATAATCTCCTCTAGATCCTCCTGAGCGATATTCATCATCAGGTCGTTCATGACCTGGTCAATGTTATTCTGGGAGAATCCAATCTGGACGAGGTACTTGGTCCACTGTCCGGCGAAAATAGACTCGAGGCTGATCGTAGCTTCCTTGGGGAGGACAGAGTCTGTGGAGAAAAGAGCAGCCCAGTTGAGGGAGAGACCAGAATTGGACTCCTCGTTGAAGTAGTTGAAGTGTTTGTAGGTAGACGTCATCATCTTGTAAGACTTGGGTTTGAGTATCTTGAGAGAAGCCTTGATGTTCTCAGCAACAATCTTGTGAATGTCAGAACGAGAGAGTTGGTCGAGAACCTCGTAGACCAGAGAGTAAACTTGGGTGGAGGGTTCCTTCTCAAGGTGAGCGATGATCTGATCGATGACAACCTTCTCGGGACGAGTTTGCATCACCATATGGAAAGAGGCAAGTCTGATCTCGGGGTATTCACGAGTGTTCTTGTAGAGGGGAAAGAGAAGGGAGACAATCTTGCGGGGAAGGGAAAGACGAAGTTTACGAAGAGCGACGATAGCCTGGACACGGACGACCTTCTCTTGTCTCTCGTCCTTGATAATCTTCTCAAGAGGGAAGACAATCAGATCCATTCCTGAGTTGGCCAGAGTCTTCAGAGCAAGAATCTGAAATAATCGACAATTAGCAATCATTCGAGACAAATTTTATTAATTAGAAGTGTAGTAATTAATGGTTTAACTAATTACCTTCTCGTAACGAGTCTCGGCCTCTTCGAATTCTCTGTTGAGCATACGGACGAACTTCTCCTTCAGTTCACGGGGACACTTGTTCTCCTTTCCATTCTCGAGGGCGAACTTGTCAGAGTGTTCTCCACAAACTCCGTTGACGAGAGCACCGACGGTGAGCCAGCAAGACTGACGCACCATGGGATCACTTCTCTTTTCTCTGCACATGAAGACAAGAGAGTCGATCATCTTCTCAGAAGGAACACGAATGTTGGTGAACTGCTTGAGAAGAGAAGCGGCCTTGAGAGGAGAGACTTCGGACTTGCTGATTCTCTCGATCAGATGCTCGACAGTGTTGAAAGATCCAGCGATGGCGAGAGCGTCGTAGAAGAGATCCTTCATCTTAGACTCGGAACGAGACTCGCAGATTTCCTGAATATAAAAAAAATATTGTATTTGTTTAAAATGAGAAGTTTCATTTGTTTATTGGTATTAAAAAACTAAGATTGCACGTTTTGCAGCTCAGAAGAATTATAATTTAGGAAAAAAGAAAATTTTAGAATAAATATTTACGAACCTCGTGCATTCTCTTGATTTCTCCCTTGGTGGCAAGTCTGAGAATAGTGACGAGTCTTCCCATTTCGTGAGTAGCCGATAGTTCGATTCCCTTGACTTCATCCTCCATCTTGGCGACAAGAGACTTGAGCATACGGACAACAATCTCGTTCTTGTTCTTGATCTCGGGATAAGGAGAGTTTCTGAGGAGGGTTTCGTCTCCGGTAGCAAGGAATTTCTCCTCGTTCTTCTCCCATTCCATTGAGTACAGAAGAGTTTCCTTCTTCTCACTCTTGGGGGCAGAGATTCTGTTGTATTCCTTAGTGATCTCGACAAGTCTCAGATTTCCAGATACAAAAGTAGTGAAGAGAGTATCTTCCTTGGAGAGGGGAGTGTACGAGTAGACGGATCTCAGTTCGACCTCCTTGATGAGGAAACGAGAGGCGGTTCCGAGGATACGGTAGTTGAAGAGGGTCGAAGATTCGATCTCACGCTCCTCTCCATCGAATTTCTTCTCGGAAGTTTCGTATTTGTCTCCGAATCGAAGGTTGTATCTATGTCCAACACGACGGGAACACTTCTCGAAGTTGATCGACTTGGTCACACGAAGTTCGGACTCCTCACGAGATTCGGGGACGACAGTGTAAGTGACTTCGCACTCTCCCTCGAGGGTGGTCTGAAATGGAATTATTGATTGAATTAATTCAAATAAATGAGAGAGGTACCGTAGAATCGAATGTGGTTAGGTTACGGTTATGATGAATAAATCACCTCAGGGGCGGTGTAGACGTTCTGCTTGTCAGAATCGGACAGAAGACGGGACTCCTGGGCGTTCTTCTTCTCGAGGTTAACCTGGAAAATAGAGTGTAATTTCTATAGTCAACTGGCCCACTCCTAAATCAGCACCGAAAAAAAACTTTTAAAAATAATAAAGAGAAGGGAAATGTACTATAATTTAATAAGACATTTACTGAAAATGAAAATATTAATTTTAAATTGTAATATTCAATCACCTGGAGCATATTGAGATAGGTTCTCTTAATGTTCTTGGACCACTCAGCGTCCTTACGGTCGAATTCGATGTCAGAGACAATTCCGCTCTCGTAGCGGAAACGAACGGGGAGACGGAGGAGATCGGTGTGTTCCTTGAAAGGAGAGATGGGTTACGGTAGTTTCGAGGATTGGGTTACGGTAGGTTTACTATCTTACATTCCACATTAATGCATACCTCGTTGAGAAGAATTTCCTCGAAGAGCTCGAAAGGCTGAATCTTCTTAGGCTCCATTTCTTTGTGGAGAGAAGCAACGCGAATCTTCTCGATTCTCAGATGGGCGATAGTCTCGGAATCGGGGAAAGTGAGAGAGACGTGAGACTGAGTTCTCATGGCGGATTGTTGAGAGCCGGGAATGGGAAGTCCATTTGAGACCTGGAATAGGAAGATTTGATAGAGTAAAAAGTTGGTGTGACAGGATGGGGGCTAACGTTTTAAAACTTCGAAAGAGTCACTGCTAACATTAAAGCGAACGTAGAATATTTCATTTAATTTCAGATCTATCTTCTTCGGATCTAGTTATCTTAGTGATTACACCACCACCAAAAGATATCCCTTCGGGCGCATTATCCCTTCGGGCCCGATACGCACAGCCAGGAATCGAACTCATTTCTCGGCTTGAGGAATCGGTTCGTTAACAAGATACAGGAATGGAGGGAATAGATGGCGCTACACCGGATGAGATCTTCAGGAGGCGAGAGACAACTGTTATGTCAGAGACGGTATTGCGAAATAGTTCTCATCCGACCTAGTGCCGAATAGATCTAACCTGAGAGTCTTCCCGGCTTATGAAAACGTTTCGGGAACCGGAAACTAAGATGGGGGAATAAATCTAACCTGAGAGTCCAGGTGGAAACGGTACTCGAATCCTGGCTTGAAGGCATTGGTCTTATCGAGAGTCTCGTGACGGACTTCGGAGTTCCATCTGAGGAGAGCATGATTTCGTAAGTATTATTGAAAATTGAAAAATCACTGATCAAACAGTCAGATCAAACAAGGCCAAACATTAATATTAATTTAAAGTTAATGCAAAAGGGAATTTTGGATAACGAGATGGTAGATCAAGTTCGACAAAACCAAACTGAAATGGTGAAGGGAAAGGGAGGAGTACGGAAAACTGCGATGGTAGATCAAGTTCGACAAACCTGGAATCTCTGGCCGCGAAGGCCGCAGCCACCAAAGTTGCGATGAGCAGAAGACGCATCCTGGTGAATGGTGAGGAATGAGGAGAGAATAGCGGTTATAAACTGCGCTCAGTGTCAGTCAGCATAGATAACTGTAAAAGTGCCAATCATTGTCGCCCAAGTGTGCTTCACGCTCTAGCGGTAAACGAGTAACGACTGATAAAGAGAACGTGACTTACAAAAAAATGAAATTGTTGTCATCCATGTAATAAAAGTTCATGTATAACAGAATACACATTAGAAGACGGCTTAGTATTTTTCTTGCTGTGTCAATGTGTCCAGTTTTAATGTTTGCTCAACATTTAAACTGTGCGTTATGGTGGTGACTAGTGCGGAAAAGTAGCACCGGCGAACATTTCCCCAGTTTCAGTTGCGCTCTAACTTACCTGAGTTCTCTTATTTTTTCATGGATGATTGAAGTCGATGTTGATCTCATGTTTTCTACCACTCTAATGAGTCAGCATCACATCTAATTTTAGGGATGGCAAAAAGTAAGTAGGAAACGCACGCGTCCAGGTGACAGTCGTATTCCTTATCACTACCGTCAATATCGCTCACTCGTGCGCTCTAACTTCTCTGCGCTCTCTCATTTCCCCCTTATCTATGGTTACTTTGGTCGTACCAGAGTACAGCGATCGAGACTGATTGACGGCTCGCCCGTTGACTGACACTTCGAGCAGTTTATAACCGCTCTTCTCTCCACATTCTTCATCATTCACCAGGATGCGTCTTCTGCTCATCGCAACTCTGGTGGCTGCGGCCTTCGCGGCCAGAGATTCCAGGTTTGTCTTATTTGATTATTTGATTTATTTATAATGATAATAATTATTATCATTATTTGATTGTCTTATTTGACCATCTCATTATCCACAATTCCCTCTTTTCCCCTTCACTTATAATTCAAGCGTCTTTTTGGGTGTGTTGTATTTGATATGACCATTCTTTATCGATCCTTCTCTCTCCACTCACTTTTCGCCGATATGAGGGTAGTATTATTATTATTATCCTCAGATGGAACTCCGAAGTCCGTCACGAGACTCTCGACAAGAACAATGCCTTCAAGCCCGGATTCGAGTACCGTTTCCACCTGGACTCTCAGGTTAGATATATTATTGATTTTCCCTCCATCCACGTATCCTGTTAACGAACCGTTTCCGCAAGCCGCGAAATGAGTTCGATTCCTGGCTGTGCGTACCGGCATCGCCTCACAAAGGCGCCCGAAAGGAGAACTTTTGGTGGTGGTATAATCACTAAGATAACTAGATCCGATGACGAGAGATCTGAAATTAAATTACCTATTCTGCGTTCGTTTTTGCAGTTACTCTTTCCATTTTTTAAAAACCTTCGCCCCATCCTGTCACACCAACTTTGTACTCTATCAAATCTTCCTATTCCAGGTCTCAAATGGACTTCCCATTCCCGGCTCTCAACAATCCGCCATGAGAACTCAGTCTCACGTCTCTCTCACTTTCCCCAATTCCGAGACTATCGCCCATCTGAGAATCGAGAAGATTCGCGTTGCTTCTCTCCACAAAGAAATGGAGCCTAAGAAGATTCAGCCTTTCGAGCTCTTCGAGGAAATTCTTCTCAACGAGGTATGCATTAATGTGGAATGTAAGATAGTAAACCTACCGTAACCCAATCCTCGAAACTACCGTAACCCATCTCTCCTTTCAAGGAACACACCGATCTCCTCCGTCTCCCCGTTCGTTTCCGCTACGAGAGCGGAATTGTCTCTGACATCGAATTCGACCGTAAGGACGCTGAGTGGTCCAAGAACATTAAGAGAACCTATCTCAATATGCTCCAGGTGATTGAATATTACAATTTAAAATTAATATTTTCATTTTCAGTAAATGTCTTATTAAATTATAGTACATTTCCCTTCTCTTTATTATTTTTAAAAGTTTTTTTTCGGTGCTGATTTAGGAGTGGGCCAGTTGACTATAGAAATTACACTCTATTTTCCAGGTTAACCTCGAGAAGAAGAACGCCCAGGAGTCCCGTCTTCTGTCCGATTCTGACAAGCAGAACGTCTACACCGCCCCTGAGGTGATTTATTCATCATAACCGTAACCTAACCACATTCGATTCTACGGTACCTCTCTCATTTATTTGAATTAATTCAATCAATAATTCCATTTCAGACCACCCTCGAGGGAGAGTGCGAAGTCACTTACACTGTCGTCCCCGAATCTCGTGAGGAGTCCGAACTTCGTGTGACCAAGTCGATCAACTTCGAGAAGTGTTCCCGTCGTGTTGGACATAGATACAACCTTCGATTCGGAGACAAATACGAAACTTCCGAGAAGAAATTCGATGGAGAGGAGCGTGAGATCGAATCTTCGACCCTCTTCAACTACCGTATCCTCGGAACCGCCTCTCGTTTCCTCATCAAGGAGGTCGAACTGAGATCCGTCTACTCGTACACTCCCCTCTCCAAGGAAGATACTCTCTTCACTACTTTTGTATCTGGAAATCTGAGACTTGTCGAGATCACTAAGGAATACAACAGAATCTCTGCCCCCAAGAGTGAGAAGAAGGAAACTCTTCTGTACTCAATGGAATGGGAGAAGAACGAGGAGAAATTCCTTGCTACCGGAGACGAAACCCTCCTCAGAAACTCTCCTTATCCCGAGATCAAGAACAAGAACGAGATTGTTGTCCGTATGCTCAAGTCTCTTGTCGCCAAGATGGAGGATGAAGTCAAGGGAATCGAACTATCGGCTACTCACGAAATGGGAAGACTCGTCACTATTCTCAGACTTGCCACCAAGGGAGAAATCAAGAGAATGCACGAGGTTCGTAAATATTGATTCTAAAATTGTCTTTTTTTATAATAAATTATAATTTTTTTCTGAGTTTTAAAACTAAAATTGTGAATCAATTTGCGTGCAATGATAGTTTTTAAGACCAAAAAGAAATGAAATTTCACATTTTTGGCAAATATAAATATTTGCTTTATTCAGGAAATCTGCGAGTCCCGTTCGGATTCCAAGATGAAGGATCTCTTCTACGACGCTCTTGCCATGGCTGGATCTTTCAACACCGTTGAGCATCTGATCGAGAGAATCAGCAAGTCCGAAGTCTCTCCTCTCAAGGCCGCTTCTCTTCTCAAGCAGTTCACCAACATTCGTGTTCCTTCTGAGAAGATGATCGACTCTCTTGTCTCCATGTGCAGAGAAAAGAGAAGTGATCCCATGGTGCGTCAGTCTTGCTGGCTCACCGTCGGTGCTCTCGTCAACGGAGTTTGTGGAGAACACTCTGACAAGTTCGCCCTCGAGAATGGAAAGGAGAACAAGTGTCCCCGTGATCTGAAGGAGAAGTTCCTACGCATGCTCACCAGAGAATTCGAAGAGGCCGAGACTCGTTACGAGAAGGTAATTAGTTAATCCATTAATTACTACACTTCTAATAAATAAAATTTTTCTCGAATGATTATTAATTATCGATTATTTCAGATTCTTGCTCTGAAGACTCTGGCCAACTCTGGAATGGATCTGATTGTCTTCCCTCTTGAGAAGATTATCAAGGACGAGAGACAAGAGAAGATCGTCCGTGTCCAGGCTATCGTCGCTCTTCGTAAACTTCGTCTTTCTCTTCCCCGCAAGATTGTCTCCCTTCTCCTTCCTCTCTACAAGAACACTCGTGAACATCCCGAGATCAGACTTGCCTCTTTCCATATGATCATGCAAACTCGCCCCGAGAAGGTCGTCATCGACCAAATCATCGCTCACCTCGAGAAGGAACCTTCCACCCAAGTTTACTCTCTTGTCTACGAGGCACTCGACCAACTCTCTCGTTCTGACATGCACAAGACTGTTTCTGAGAACATCAAGACTTCTCTCAAGATGCTCAGACCCAAGTCTAACAAGATGATGACTTCTACCTTCAAGTACTCCAACTACTTCAACGAGGAGTCCAAGACTGGTCTTTCCCTCAACTGGGTTTCTCTCTTCTCCAAGGATTCTCTCATTCCCAAGGAGCTTTCGGCCAATCTCGAGTCTGTTTTCGCCGGACAGTGGAACAAGCACCTTGCCCAGATTGGATTCTCCCAGCACAACTTCAAGCGAGTCCTCCGCAACCTGTTCGAAAAGCTCGACAAAGAAGATCTGGAGGAAATTATGGTCCGAGGAAAGAGATCTTCTGCCGTCCACCCTACTAAGATGCTCCGTGATCTCTTCTCCAAGCTTTCCATCGTTACTCGCAACGAGAAGGAGCAGGATCCCCATGCTTTCGTCTACATCAGATATCGTGATATGGACTACGCTCTTCTGCCTCTCGATGATCAAGTTTTCATCGACATGTTCAAGACTGTCCTCAAGGACGGAGAAGTCAATCTTGAAGAGATCAAGTCGTTCTTTGCTATGGGACTCCGTTTCAACACTGCCCTCTCTTCTTTCGTCTATGAGAGATCTCTTTCCATCGTTCACTCGATGGGATCCCCTCTTATCTTCTCTTCCAAGCTCCCCACCATTGTCAAGTTTGAGAGTGAGATCAAGATGGAAGTCCCCAAATCGCATATGCTGAATGAGGGAGCCAAATTCCACTTCAAGGCCCTTCCCACCCTGGCCTCTACTCATGTCACTCAGGTTGAGATGATCAATCCTCTTGTCAACCTTGGAATGAAGCTTCTCCATTCCGCTCAGATGAACTTCCCTGTTGAAATTACCGCCGAAATGAGATGGGAGAATAAGATCGAGTTCAAGACTACCGTCACCCTTCCCAAGGAATCTCGTCGTCTTATCCAGCTCCAGACCCGTCCCGTTTCTTTCGTTCGCGTTTGGCCCAAGGATTCTCGTGTCTATGTTGAGTGCAAGGAGAAGACCGTCTACGTTGAGGAATTCGAGAACCGCCTTCAGAAGATTGATTCTTCTTATCTCGAGAAAGCGACTGGAATGAAGATGAATGTTCACGGACACTTCCACGGACATATTCTGGATGGAGAAATCGAGAGAATTCCCTCGGCGCTTCTCATCGGAGACAACTACGTCGAAGTCACTTTCGAGAAGACTGACGAAACTCCCAAGGAATACGTCTTCAAGACTACCTTCGAAGAGGTCGACGAGAGAAAGGAGACACCCAACATGGAAGGATTCTACGCATTGGACGATAAGTATTTTGACACTGAGGAGAATGAAGAATTCCCCGACAAGGAAAAGACTCGTCGTGGAGAGTTTGAGAAGTACGTCAAGTCCTACAAGACCGAGAAGGCTCTATCCCACCGTATCCACTCTGAAGTCACGTCTGTTGGAGGCAGAAAGACCCACAAGGCCGAGGTCGAATACATGGTTTTCTGTGACATCATGATGAGACACTGCAAACTTCATCTCAACTCGCTCCGAACTCCCGTCACTGAGGAGGAACGCCAGAATTGGGAAATGAAGTCGACCATGGAGATTCTCTACCCTGAAATGCCCAAATCCTACAAGGACCTTCTCTCTCAGAAACATCGCGAACTCTCCATCATTGTGGGTTCTCGTTGGGGATCGGAGGAAAAGAACGAACTTAACATCAAGATCCAGGGCGAGCAGAACAAGGTACGGTAACAAATCGAATAACGCGGTATCCTGAAACGGGCGACGGTAGTCATATCGAAATTTGGGTAATTGTAGACGGTGAATGCTTTATCAATCATAGCCACCTCTGAGGTTACAATGGTATATCGTTAATAGGCATTGATAGTAGCCAGTGGCCAGGGGAGTACGTTAGAGGACGTCCAATCGACAATTAATTGTATTTCAGGAGATGAAGAAGTGGATGAACACCGCGACTGACCTCAAGAACGAGGAAATGTTCACTGATGAGGAATATTCTCGCCTTGTCCAGGCTTCCATGCTCAACCAGTACAAGATGGTAGCCCACTATGACATCAAGTCGCCCGTTTCTCGTGCTTTCTTCGAAAAACTCTACTCTGATCTCAAGGTACGCGAGATATTTCATAATTATCGATTGGAAAGTGGACTTATGATTTGGTGTACAGGGCGGTGAAAGTGTAAAAAACAAAGAGGAAAACATCTCACAATCAGAATCTCATTTGAGAGAATCTTCATAATGTTCTTTGCAGATGTCCGCTCCCTTCTTCAAGTCTTCTACCGAGTACGGTCGCTATCAGAAGAACATTGTCCGCGCTCAGTTGACCGTAGAGCCTTCCACTGGTCACTACGCCAATATCTCCGTCCAAACTCCTTCTGAGAAACTCGTCCTCAAGGAGATCCGTCTTCCCTACGCCCTTCCCCATGCTAACATTCGTCGTCCCACGACTCCCCTCCCAACCGAAGTCAGATCTACCCTCAAAGCCAAGGGCACCTCCATGTGCACTGTCGAGTCCAACAAGGTCCGTACCTTCGACGACGTCCTCTACCGTACTCCCCTGACCACTTGCTACTCTGTTCTCGCCAAGGACTGCTCTTCAGAGGATCCCGATTTCGCCGTTCTCATGAAGAAGGTCTCCAAGAATGGAGAAGAGAAGAAGATTAAGGTTCTTACTTCCATCTTTGTTTATGAGATGGAAATGGACAAGAAAACGAAGGAAGTTGTCATGACTCGGGATGGAGAAGAGGTCGAGAGATACACTGACGCCGACGACGTTGTTCTCGCCATCGGCAACGTCTACATTCGCTTTGACGGATACACCGCCAAGGTCGAAATGAATGAGCACTACAAGAACAAACAGTGCGGAATCTGCGGACATTTCGATGGAGAGAAGATGGACGAATTCAGAGGCGCTGATAACAAGGAAACTGGTGAGTTGAGAAATTATTGATTTTGGGGAAGAGATGAGATACGGTAGAGGAGTCTTGAATGGTAGTACGATAGATACTGGTAAATTAAAAGGTTTGATTTGCAGAGGACCTCGAGGAGTTCCACCGTTCTTTCCTCGTGAAGGGAGATGAGTGTGAAATGGAGGAGACTAAACTGAAGGAGAAGAAGAACTACCGTATCGAGTCTGACTCTGAGGAGATGGAATACGAGACCGTCGGTGAGATTCAAATCATTTATCGAGAGGAGGATACAATAATCAATCAATAATCACAGAGCCCATCGAGAAGACCCGTGTGATCGAATACTCCAACCGTGTCTGCTTCTCGAAGACTCCCGTTCTCGAGTGCCCTAAGAAGACTATGGAGAAGGAGGAGAAGGAGAAGAAGGAGATCAAGGTAAGAAAAAATGTGATATTTGTGGATATATCAAGCTAATATCCTTCCTCCCTATCCATTTCCCCCTTCTCAATCGATACTTCAGGTCAAATTCGCCTGCCTTTCTCGTTCAAACTCTGAAACTTCCCGTCTGATCCGTGAAGCTCGTCGTGAAGTTCTCGATATCGCCGATCTTCCTGAGTCTTTCGTCGAGACGATCTACGTTCCCAGAGTCTGCGAAGCCTATTGAGCTTATGTCATCTCTTTCTCTCGCAATCATATCGCATAAAGTATTCTTACTAACTTTATGGTTTCTATCTGGTCTGCAAGATGCACAAATAAATTTGCAATGCTAGAAGAAGTATACAAGTCAGTTCGCGTGGTACAACATAGAAAATGGCATCAAGTCATTGGTAAAGCATACAATCGAAGCATCGGTTTTCTAATTTTTATTGAGTGAGATTGATAGAAACACGACCAGCATCAACTCTTGTTGAATCTTGGATTGGAATGACCACCAATTTCGCAGTTTCATCAGTCCGCGTATTGTAAATATTATATTTATTAGGGCGAGAGTGGATATAAAAGGAAAAGGAAAACATGTTCTACAATGATATGTAATGTCAAATATTTGTGCTTTTCGATAGAAACAAACTTCATACGACAGAATTAAAAACAAACAAAAATCAATTGAACGAGTGATTGTAATTGTACGACATGAGGAAGTTGTTAAGCTCAGTCTTGATGACTCCATCATGGACGGTTAGCAGTCCATGCCCTTGAGCGCTGGCTCGACACCCTCCTTGTTCAAACCGTCCCCTCCCGGCAGTCAGATAGCCTAAACATGGGGAAAACTGGTTAAACGCTTATTAGAGTCTACTATTCAGCAAATTGTTTCTCAGGAAGTGCGTTTTCCTGTTGTTCCTGGGCACGTTCCTCCTGTTGCAGGGAACGCTCTGCGAATAGTGTACTCAAATAGTGGTAGTGTATCGGGCATCTAAATTAGGCCTTTCCTGATCGACGGGGAAAATATATTTGCGCTACACGATCCGTGTTTGAGCACCATGGCACGAATTTAGATGCTCTCGTGGTACGAATATATTGGGCAAAATAGAAAGTCCTTGTTCGAATGTAAGGATACAGTCAAGTCTTACCGACCCGGTATCTTAAAATAATAATTTAATTTGAATGGCACTGGATTATCAAAATATTTTTTTGAATTATTCATTATGTATACAGGGCATTCAAAAAGTTCTTTGTGATAGTATTATTTTGCGATTCAATCCAATGATCGACGAGATCGTTCATCTTGATCTCTCGATCTCTCTCGGTAAACACAAGCAGTTGTGACTTTTGATCTCTGATCTTCGAAAATCCCTCTGGAATTTGCCTGAATCCGCCCGTTCTTGTATATCATATGAGAGGTTTCACCAGAGATTGCAGGTGGCTCGGAACAATTTTCAAAAAAATAATTTTGATTTCGACCAAACTTTTATATTAGAGTACCCGGCAGACGAGAATTCGATTTATCCTGGTCCCAGGTCCAGAACCGGCTTTTAGGAAATTCCCGGCTCCAAAACCGGAATCATCATAACTCAGCTCAAAAGCGAGTTACAATGCTGCGGTTGGGCTCAAAATGTTCATAAAAATAAGTTACATAAAATTACTGATGGATAGAAGTTTCGTACTCGTTAACCTCAAAAGTTGTGACCGATAACGTGAATTCCATGGGTTTCAAAAAAATCTCAGATATCGAAAATGCGAGATGCCACGCTTTTTTATTGCGGAATATGAAAGAGCTCTTGAAGTACTACTAGGAAAAAATTAAAACCAGACAAAAAGGGGGACTTAAACTCGAAAAATATCGTTGAAAATGAAAAATCGTAAAAAGTCGAAAAATATTTTTTTCGCAAACCAAAAAAATAGTAGTTTTTCATAGACCTGGCAACACTGTAAGCTCAAGAAAAACCATTTCCGTGTATGTAAAGACTATTCGGACCGATAAAAATCGAAAAATTTACAAAAATTGCTTAAAAATGACGAAAACCTGTTTCAGAAATAAAATATCGACAAGCTCGGTTCTTGACTAAGATAAAAATATGAATTTTAATTATATATAACCATTAATACACAATTTTTGACAATCGCTAACCACGCATAGTCTCGATTTTTTACATAATTTTCAGTTTTTTAGACATTTTTACCAGTTTGCTGAATGGATGATCCGAAAAGTAACCTTAATGAGCATGACAAGCACGGATATATTTTTTGCCGATCTTACAGTGTTGCAAGGTTCATGAAAAAGTAGTATTTGCTTGGTTTTCAAAAAAATTATTTTTGCACTTTTTACGATTTTTCACCTTCAACAATATTTTTCGAGTTTAAGTCCCCCCCTTTTTGTCTGGTTTTAATTTTTTTCCTAGTAGTACTTCAAGAGCTCTTTCATATTCCGCAATAAAAAAGCGTGGCATCTCGCATTTTCGATATCTGAGATTTTTTTGAAATCCATGGAATTCACGTTATCGGTCACAACTTTTGAGGTTAACGAGTACGAAACTTCTATCCAACAGTAATGTTGTGTAACTTATTTTTATGAACATTTTGAGCCCAACCGCAGCATTGTAGCTCGCTTTTGAGCTGAGTTATGATGATTCCGGTTTTGGAGCCGGGAAATTCCTAAAAGCCGGCTCTGGACCTGGGACCAGGATAAATCGAATTCTCGTCTGCCGGGTACTCTAATATAAAAGTTTGGTCGAAATCAAAATTTTTTTTTGAAAATTGTTCCGCCATAGCCCTTTTTCTCTCGTGATACCTCTCATATGACATATTCTCATTCAATCAGCAGAGTCTCTGCTAGGAATCGCCGCTCCTCACTTTTCTTTCTCCCTCCGAAATTTGCTTTTTCTAATCTCAATTTCTCCTCAATTCCTGTATGATTGTGTCTCATAATAAGCCCATTCATCTTATAAGATCACTGTTTCAGCGCTAGTAGGGTGTGCTTAACCATAATTGATTTCGCCGGCTCACTTCTGCCCTTCCGAAAATATCAGTTGTCGCTTCATTTTGCCATAGCGCACTTCGTACACTGAGCGTAAATTGCGGGGAACGGTTCTTTGAGGTTTCGTTTCTTAGAGAACTATTTTCCAACATCTCCTTTCCGTACGCACATTTTTCTTGTTTGCTTATAGTTACGAGAGAGTGTGTGAAACGAGGAGGTTTGCAAACAGTTTTCCTGGAAAATTAGCGCTCAGCTTCCCATCTAGCATCTGCAATTCCACGCCTTTTTATAATTTCTTTCACATTCCATCCGACTCCCTTTTGTTACCTCTTGATTCCGGTAGCAACTTTACCTTTACCTATTTTACACTTTTGATACCCCCTCCATATTAGACAATCAGACGGCGCTCCCTACGGTATAGACGAAATCAGTAATACTGTACCAGGCTCTTTCTCTCATTTCTCTCCCTCCCCTCCCCCTCCTCTCCCCCTTTCCCTCTCGATGTTTGGTGGTTTGATTTCGATAGAGCCAGCGGGTGTGAGCACTGTAGTGCTTCTGTGTTTAGCACTTGCATCTGTCGCGCACTGCCGCGCGGTTTCTTTTCCCGCTTTATTCTCGCGCTCTCTCAATCAATTCTATTTGTCATCGTTTTTCGAGCTTAAATTAACGTCTTCTTTGCCATTTTTTTTAAAATTTCAATTAGCCATTTCATCCCTCCCCGCGCTTTGATCCACTTTTGAGCGTTTCGAACCGAGTTTGATTGGTGTTTCACTCGGTTTGTAGTTCAAAACCCAAAAATCACCCGATTTCGTCACCCGTTCAGTAGATTCGCATAATCCTAAAAAAACTTCCTGAAAAACACTTTGTTTGACGCGTACTCATCGATAGATTCTGAAATATGTGTAAACGGCTGGTTCCCTACGTTTTCTCGCCCCTGTTCCATCCGTTTTCGCTCCGTTTCCATTGCAAAAGCAGCATTTGCATCACTAATTGATTCATTTCTCTCTCTCTCTCTCTCTCTCTTTCTCTCCAAACCCCTCTCTGTGTAGGGTTGATCGGTCTGTGGAATGATGTGATCTCTCCCACATTCCATCCGACTATCTCATTGCAATTGTTCCTATCCCTTTTGATATCGTCCTTCCTTACTAGGACTTCCTTACTAATCCGAAAAACTTACAAAAGGCCGGTTCCCTACGTTTTCTCGGCCCTTTTCCATCCGTTTTCGCTCCGTTTCCATTGCCTTACTAGGCAATCAGACGGCGCTCCCGATGGTACCAACGAAATCAGCGGGCTTCCCCCACTCTAAACTTTGAGACGATCGATAATTCAATCAATAAGGTGCCTCCCTCTCCGAGGAGAGAAGCGAGGGAATGAGAGCCAGACCAAAGAGACGAGGAGAAGAGAGGATAGACGACGAGAAAATGAGAAAGGGCGCGCTCAAGAGAGAGATCGTGAGTTAGAGAAAGTGAGAGAGTGGGTTGATAGGAGAGGGTGTCTAGCCGCAGCGCCCGCCTTTCATGCGTCGCGGCTCTCCAGCACTCTCTCCATTCGCGCGCTATAGGGCCTTCCTTCTCTCTCTCTCTCCCTCACTCTGCCGTTCATCCTCGTTTCCCCCCTCTTTCTGTCGCGCTTTTTGCCTTTTCTTGATCGTTCCCCTCTATATATCGTTAATTGACGCTAATTAGTGCCCACATGAGTTGCCACCTCCCGCTGTAACTAAACCAAGCGCGATTTTCGCCGTTTATCCTTGAGTTTAGCGCGAACTCAAGTTTAGCCCCTCCTCAACCCTCTTTCACTCCCTCCCCTCCTCCCTGTCCTTTGGTCAGAGCGCGCTCTCTCTCTAGTTTGTGGTTTGAGCATCGTGCGTCATCATTTACCCTCTGGCGGCATCCGATTAGACCGAGCGCGCGCTCTCTCCCCCTCTCCCTCCCCACTCACACTCTGTCCCTTTTTGCTCCCTATTTCTATCATCTTTCTGTAGCGCTTTTTGCCATATTTTGACCGTCCCCTACTTCTATCTTTACTTGACGTTAATTAGTGCCCCCCTTAGTTGCCACCGCCCGCTTTTCCCAAATCAAGCGCGAATTTCGCTGTTTCCCCGTGAGTTTTTTTGCGGATTTTAGCGAAACTTTAAAAATAGAGCGCTCTGCGCCCAACTTCCGTGTGTATTCTACATTATTCACGATCGCGCATAAGATCAGAGTTCTTCTCTTCCTTCACCACGTGCTTTCTTCTGCTGCGTAGTGTCGTTTGACCGCAGTCCTTTCCTGTTGCGCCCGCTTTCACCAACGAGCGACGACAAAACTTGCTCGTTTTCACTACCTTTTCTCCTACTTTTGAGAGTAATTATGCTGCGCCAGTGCTGCTTGCCCTTTTATCACTTCTTCGAGAGTCTGTGAGTGTTGTAAGAAAGCCTGTGTGTGAACGAAAAAAGAGCTTACGAGCGCACATTCACCTCTCCTTTTGTTATTGAGATGTCAATTTCAACTCTTACGCACACTTGGACTAGTGGGGATGCTACGGTTGTTTACCAGTGACCTTTAAGTTTCATGGGTTGCTCAGTTAGCGGTAAGGCGTCAAAAGGAAGTGAACCTTTTATGTTCGGGCAAGGTTCATTCCTGTTTATTTGAATCTCCCTCCCCAGTCCGTGAATCTGCCTTCCGAGTCGCAATTTGTTTCCTTGCTTTCCTCATTTTCCCCTAGCATTCTGCTTCAGCGCTGTGAAATCATCTCTCACTATTGCCTTGCGGCACCCCTCGCACCACAGCCCTATTTATTTCTCCTTTCCAACAATTCTCCCCATTTTCCAGCAGCGCTTGTAAAATCAATGTTCAACTAGTCCTCTAATCAATATTCTAATAGTGTGCGTCGATCTCACTTGATGAACACGTTCCTTACTCCTTTTTGTGTGCTCCTCAACAATCGATTGTCCCCATTATCGATCTTTCGCGTCCGAGTATCGATTAATATCTTGGTTATTGATTTATTTCTCCGTTTGCAGGATGATGTCGGCTCCGCTGGCGTCTTCTCGAGCTTGGGATGCTCCGGAAGGATTTTGTGAGTTGTTTTTCTCAATTTGGTGTAACTTTGGAATCAGAAAGGAATCTAGATAAACTTCCAGTGACTGTAGGGGATCTGTCTAGAAATACAGTGTGCTTTAGTGAGTCCAAATATTTCGGAAATTTTTGGTAAAGATCGATCATCATTTAGGAATTCTCGTAGGGTGAATTAGCTAAAAGTGCAGGAACGACCCAAAATTGTCCAGTAATCGATGCCTAACTTTTGTAGCAACATCATTATTTTCCTACATGCTGCGATCGGAACCCCCGCGCGGCCTGAGGGTTTCGAAACATCTCCATTCCTTAAAAACGCTCGCCCCGCCCCTTTGTCTCTCCCCCCTCTGAAAACAGACCGCGCGGGGGTTCCGATCGCAGCATGCAGAAAAACATTGCTGTTGCTACAACAATTTGGCACCGTTTCCTGGACGATTTCGGGTCGTTCCTACAGTTTTTGACTAATTCACCCTTAGAGAATTCCTAAATGATTATCGTTCTTTACCAAACTTTCCGGAATGTCTGGACTCATTAAAACACACTGTATTTCTTTATAGATCCCCTATATGCACTGGACAGTTCAGCTAGATTCCTGTTCTGATTCGAAAGTTTCATCAAATTGTTAAAAATAACGAACAAATAATTTCCGACGCTACGTTTATTGGGACTAAGACACTGGTCCCGGATAAACGTAACTTTGTTCGGACTAAAACACTGGTCCGAATTAGCCAAAACACTGGTCTGAATAAACGCAAAAGGTCGAAAAATGACCCACGCCCCTTTTGGGGCGGAACTTTTGGGGCAAAAATGCCCGGGCTTCGCCCATATTGGATAACAAGCATCCCTCTATGTGAAAAGTTCCCAAGTTAAGCCATTCATTTGGCCTCCTGGTTTCGGGGTTCCAGGATCGGTGGAAACACTGAACGTCCCCCTTCCACAATTTTTTGTATAGAAGCATGCTTGAAACCAAAACTTTCTCTCATAAAACAAACAATTAACAATGAATATGTAATTCAGAATACAACTTAGACTACAATTATAACTACAGTTCAGACTATAAATCACATTACAATTCAGACAACAATTCAAATTACAGGTTTCCGAAATGGATGAGGAGGCCGTCGTTGAACTGTGAAAATGGAAACGTACTATGAGATAATGAACACGAGACACATTGACAAATTAAATTATTGGGAGAAATTGAAAATTGAAAAAAATAGACTAATTGAAAATTGACAAATAAGAGATAAGAGACAAATAATGAAGACGAGAGAAATTGACAAATTGAATTATTGAGACAAATTGAAAAGTGAAATAAAGACTAATTGAAAAATGACAGTTACGAGACAAGAGACAAATGATGAAGAAATTATAAAGAGACACGAGTCTTGGAAATGAAAGGCAATCTGGGAAACGTAGTGGTAGATGCACCATATACCAACTCTCTCTCTCTCTCTCTCTCTCTCTCTTGGGAAGGAGATAGTTAGAGTGTGGGTTGGAACAGTAGATTACGGTAGACAAAGAGAACAAGACTCATCCGACATTATTAGTCACAAGGAGTGATATGGAAGGGTAACGTGGGGTGTCGAGGGATATCGAAGATCAAGCCACGACGAATGATGTGAAGTTCCCGCCGAGTGTACCGTGGAAGTGGAGAATCAGGTGGAGAAACGGAGAATTGTGGTCTGTGCCCACTAGTAGGTCACACCCAATGGATATGGACGTGGCGTACCCGCCAATTGGGAAGAAATCACAAACGTCGAGAGGGAGGAATTCTCTCCTTTTATACGAGGAGAATGGGCTAATCAGCATGAGATTAGACTCGCAGCCTAAGATGTTTTCAGTCACATTCAATTGCAATGGTGATTAACAGGGAAATTAGATATTGGAGAGTCTGACAAGACACATGCTCACATGGAAATTTATATGCAATGGATAGACAATTGGAATTTGGGTATCGATTTTAATGGAAAGTCGGTACAGTATCACGGACCTAAAAAATTATTAATTCAAACATTCATTCATTGTTTATTCCGTCAGAGTCATGTAAAAAGGTAAAAAAAAAGTAAAAGTTGTTCCATGTCAAGCGATTTTACAGTAGCAAGCTACCACGCTAGATGGGGCAAGCCGGTAAGCCAGCTGCAACGTGGGATTACGTAACCCAAGCTTTCCCAAGGCATCTAGGGCACGTTTACCTTTCGCAATCAAAGTTGCTACCAATTTACCGCCCCGGGGTGGATGGAAGGCTTGGTTGGCCTGGGCGGGGATCGAACTCGTGACCCTTCGAATGACTAGCAGTTGCTTACACCACTCGGCCATTCCGCCCTTCAGAGTCATGTACAAGAAATAAAATTGTGAATGGGTGTCAAAAGACGGATGGAGGGGGCCTAGGCAAGAACCTTGCGGCATTCCGGATCTGACTACAGTGGAGGATGAAAAGGAATTATCGATAAACAGAGATTGCCTACGATTAGATAGATAAGATTCAAACCAAGATACTAAATGCGAGGAAATGTTTAATTGCGATAATTTATGAAGCAAAAGACAGTGGTCGATGCTATCGAAGGCTTTTCTAAAGTCAATGTATACGGTGTCAAAATGGGATGCAAGATTCTTTAAAGAATCTTAAAAGTAGATAGCATGGGTTTCCGCGAGATTAGTAGAAGTGGATCTAGATGGCCTAAACCTGCATGATGAGGCATGAAAAGGATTTTTCGGACAAGGAATGTCGTGATTTCACTAATATTTTCCCGAATACTTTACAAACGTGAGAGGTTAAAAAATGGCACAGAAGTTTGAAATGGAGTTAGTATTTACGTCGAAAAGCGACTATTCTGTGGGGCTTACCGGAAAGGCCGGTTTGCTGATATAAATTAAATAAGCACCAAGAATTTTGCTATTCAGTAAAGAGACAAGAAATTTAACTGACTGCATTATTATGGCCTTCAAGAGTGAACTTGGGCGATTCGCTTCCGATTGTCCACATCTGAGAAGGAATTTCCTTGTTTGTAAAAAAAACAAAATTTTATCAAGGAAAACGATTATTAATTCAATTCGCTCATTAATTCAATTTTCAGTTGGTCATGAATATGCAAAAGTGATACCGCTTTCCTCAACTCACCTTGATTGTTTTATCGAGTGAGGCAGATGCAAATTTGGTATTATCTTTTGGGTTGATGGCGATATTCATCACATAGTGCGTGTGGCCTTCGAATGTTTGCGTCAATTTCCAATCATTGTCCCAATCCCACAGTTTGATCTGAATAATAGATACCGGTAACACTTTACAAGGATTATTAGTCGCAAGAATATTCAAAAAAGGAAAGTAATTTTTGAAAAAAATCACATTTTACTAAGTAAAATATAAAATAAACGCACCACTTTGTCGTCCGCTGATGCGAGAATGAAAGACTGCTCGGGATGTATGGCAATGCATCTGAAGATATTGTAATGATTGTTATTAGATTTTAATGTCTTTTTTTTAAAAGTATTCACAACGAAGTGGTAACAGCATGAATCTGCGAACCTGATAAAGTCAGCGTGCGCTTCGAATTCGTGGATGAGATCGAGCGTCTTGTAGTTGTAAATTCGAATGAATTTGTCGTCAGAACCGGTGATGATCCAATTCTTGCGTGCCACAAACGTGGCGATGCGCACTGGTAGATCGCATACCTGAATTTTAAAATTTTGAACATTCAAAGATTTGGAGTACAGAAGTTAAGTTAAATTAATAATTACCTTGAAACTATTGACGAGTTTCTGCGTCTCATAGTTCCAGATGTCGACACTTCCGTTGTAGAGAGCGGTTAGCAGCAGGGGTTCATGCGGATGGAAATCGACGGTTTTCACTCTCTAGGAGCGAGCAATAAGCTGTTGCTGTACGTTAAGAGCCATTGATGAGTGGAATCGGATGTGATTATCACCGACATCGACTCGCTTTTATTCAAGGTCACAAACAAACGTGGTGTTAGGGACAACGGGAAAGCGAAGAGGTGGAATGAAATACGTGGAGACTAAAAAAATCTCACACACTCGATAAGTCTACGCGCAATACAGACACACGCAAGACACACATCAGACACCCTTAATTTTACCACGCTACTTTTGTTTGAAGTTTAGTCCTTTTCTTGTATATCATTGCTTATTGATAATAATGTACGATGATGTTCTAAATTATCTTGTAAGTATTTCCAAATAGTTCGTAGTTATAGGCGTTTCTCTTGATAGGGTATTGATAGGGTATCTTTCTGAGTCATTTTGACGATAATGACCCTCGATCACTCTCTTTCTCTTTGAGAGATACGCACCCAAGAGGCGAAAGACGCCAACGATTTTCGGGTGCACTAATACGATGAAACATAATGTCAATGCTCCGAAACTCACAGATCCAAAAGTTCTCACAAATAATAATAAAGTATATCCAGATCCAATAGTTCTCACAAATATTATTATGTTTCATCGTATTAGTAAGTCAAAGGACGTATGAAGTCGGATATGCCGTAAGAGATTGATCCGAAACGCCACGCACTTACCTCTTTTATTTTATCATAGATAGGAGAACCAAATGTACCCATTTTTTTCATTAGTTTTCGATATCATATCTCTCCTTTCTGTTTTCATTTCTTTCATCGATCCCTGATATTTTTCACGTATACTTTTTCCAATGATCATGCCGCGACACTCCTCAGATGTATTATGTTTTTTGACGAGAAGAGAGCTATAATCAAATTTGCATAAAGATCAAAGACGGTGAAATCAAGCAAATTAGCTAGTGCGGAAAGAGTGCCAAGTTCAAAAATAGATGATTTGCTCAATACATTTTCATTGTTTTTGCACAAACAAAACATGACTTTATCAATCCAAACAATTTTTTTAAACATTTTTTTGGGTATTTAGTACCACGGCAGGCCTAGTCGAGTTGTATTCCATAAAATTTCGTGTTCAGAATGTGCAGCCAGTCGATACATGTTTGAATGAGCAACTAGATATACCAAATTTGGACGTAGTTGGGCAATTTATAATGAACGTACCCTCTCCGGTGGAAAAGGATATCAATGAGAGGCGATGCAAATGCTAATGTTTGGCCAAGTACACCACGTTTTCCATTTTTGTATGGATATGAGATAATGATTTAAGAATCCAGAATGCGAGAAGTAAACCATGATTCAGTTGTGCGCAAAAGATCAAAGATGATCACGAACGAACTGCGTACTGTAATCGAAAGAACCCGAGGTTCCCGAAAGCACCCATCGTTCTTTATAACTCACCCGCATTTGACTGCCCCTTGACACCATCTTTGACTACCCACTGTTCCACAAATTTCAGACATCCTTTGTTCCACAAATTTCAGACACAATAAAGGCATCGACACTGCTCATTCATTTCAGTATCGTCTTGTCTTCGAAAGTGGTGGGTTCGCTTTTTTTCTCTCTCGCTTTAGTCAAAACTCCACTATTCTTTGATATACTGATTTAATTTCGCCAACCTTTTTCATAGCAGTGGCTCAACGCGTTTGACCAGCTTTCTAACATGATGCACACTTGTTCTGACTACTTATCATACTACTTATCTTACTACTACTACTACTACTACTACTACTACTACTTATCTACTTATCTCAATAAAGCGCATTTTGAATATATACTTCCCCCTTTTGACGGGGATAATGTACTGGAAAAGTGAGAGCGAGGACGCCAGATTTTGAGCCGGCTGTGATGAAATGATGGCTCGTGTTCCCTCGTTTTACGAGTAGACGGTGCCCGAAATGTGAGAGCTACCGCTATTCCTTATGGGATTCGTATAAATATTGTTTTCGCGACTTCATATCTAATATCTCCTTTCAAAATGCACTGATCAACTCACTCCAGAGAACAAAAACGCACGTCATACTGTGATCTTAAATCGCGAACACATTGTGACGCCCACTCTACCTGTATGTCTATATTGTGATTTTCCAGAATCGAGCATGTTCATTGACACCGACACAATCTCTGGAACTGCGACAGTCCGCGATTCTTCTATCCAAATGTGAGCATATTAATTAAGAATCGTGTATAGACTCGCCTATAAATTTTTCTATTAAGCAATTTCGCTCATTGCTCTTCTAGTGGTTATCACAAACACTCGGGAGACTGGGGGAAACGTTCAATAAAACGTGCACTTTGATTTCGCTAATCAGTATTGGCTAATATCGGAATTGAACAAATTTGCTATTTCGCAGGTTGCGCTCATTCGCTGGTGTCGATGGAGTGAGAGTGGGACTCTGGGTCTTCGCGGGAATCACCACGACTGAAATGTTCGCGCAGGCCGACCTCATCCGTGCGCAGCTTCAAGCACCTGAAGTAATTATTATACTAGCATTAACAACTCTCCTTGATTCCCACACTGTCTCGATCTGATCGGCTAGAGAACTTACGAAATGAAGAGTGTCACATTTCGAACGGTCTATGTTTTTACTCTTTTCTGTTTGATAGATTGTCTACCGTAATAAATGGCCATTGCCTGGAAAATAAAAGTCTGATTTTAGTCGCGTCCGGTCGAGCCTGTGCAGGAGGTTCAGGGAGAGGAGCCGATTCTGATGTGAGTTTCATATCATAAATATAGGTGTTATTTAGTTTTCTTTCTATGCATATATCTTTGTAACAATCACCTTGGTATTATCATGATCACTCGGGAGATGTTTTGGGGAAACGGTTAGTAATACGTGCACTTTGCTTTCGCTAATCAGTATTGGTAATTACCGGGATTAAACCATAGAAACTTCCCTTAATATTTATTTATTATTTTCAGTGAGCATCAGCTTGAGCATGATGCGGGCTACACCATCTTCGTTATGGCGCCCGCGGGCACTCCATTCCCCGAATTGTGCCGCCTCGCCCACCGTGCAACTATCGGAATGATCGATTTATTCTTCTATTGAACCTCACAGCTCGCCCCGAATTGAAAGAGCTGAATGATAAATAATATCAATATTCTAACGAATTGTTCAGCACCCTTTATTTTTGACTGGGAAAGGGAATTCTTCTGAATTCGTTCTTCTTGGCTTTGGTTGACTTTTATAGGATCGAGATGCTTATGAAAAGAATTTGCCAAGGAAGTTTCAATGTGAATACGCTCCAAAATATGTCCGACTTGCAATATTCTTGGCATTCGTCTTTGTTCATAACTGAACCTTGACGGTAGAAATTAGGAGCTCTCTCTCTCACTTTAATTTTAAGCCCAGAGGCAGTTCATATGATGTGAGAAATGCCATTTTAGTCTTCAATGTGCTCCTCAGTAGTCAACCGACGATTTACCTCCTATACAGTTTTTGGCGTTGTTGCTCTCTCTCCCCCTCTCTCTCTCCCTCCCTCTCTCTCTCTTCCAGTGCTGTTATCTGGGCAGTCGAATAGATGGGAATAGGAGAGAAGGAGGTCTAATCAATTTTTCCTGTGGCCTCTCCTTTTTTGTTTTGCACTTTGTCAATATCCCCCATAAAAGCACCGTGAACTTACATTTACATAGTTCTCCTTACCTATCCCTCTGTTCCTCTATCATGATCCAGTAGTTCTTGCTTTTGCAAGTATTTTTCACAGAGACTTGTAAGATCACTCTGCCGACGCACAAATACACCATTTATTGATTTCTTCATACGGGGTGTCGATTCGTATGGTCCTTGTTATCCGTGTAATCAACCATCACTGTCACTCCGCTATGGTCTGGTCATGTTACCATCGCTAGAGTCCATGTTTGCTCTCTTTCTCTCCTCTGGATTGATATCGTTTATGACTTTTATTCTCCATGGTCCTTCCTAGTTCTTGTACGAATAGGTGAGATGAAGAAGGGAGAACTGAGTTGCCTAGAGTAAAGATTAGACTCTCCTCATTCTGCATGTTCTTGAAGCGCGAGAGATCTTGAAGAATTGAGAGAGTAATACTCGTTGCACCATTACTCGTTGCATATGTACCGTTCCAAATATCGTTTCCCTCCGTGATTTGCTTTCTCTTCAAAAGTATGGCGACTTTCACATTATTATGTCTAAAATTGCAGCTGCCTACTCCAGTTTTCGGAATCTTCACTCATCGTCACTCATTCACACGCAAACCTTTTGAATGCACTTGTGTAAGTTGTTGAACATTACACTGTATTCGGCTCCTGATAAGAGACATTCACGAGAAGGCGAACATGCCCCCACAAGTGTCTTTTTGCAACATATGCCAAGTACTTGGTGGTGAAGTCAGAATAATAATCTTTCGCCAACTAACTAATACTGGCTTCAGTGTCAAAAAGCTGAGGGGACAGTCTCTTCACTTTGCACACTCTCTCTCGAATCGACCGGTCGAGAGAGTGCGCCGAGTGAGGAGAGTTTTGACACCTTAAAATGATAGGGCATCGACAATGAAGCCAGCATAAGATTCTGGGTTGCGCGAATCGTGGGATTGGTATTCGTGTAGCGAGCTAGAATACCAATCCCACGGTCGCAGGTTCGATCCCCCCGATCTAGCAAAAGAAATCTTCGAAAAAATGATGTATGATTCCGCTAAAGAATGATTTTTCAATGCCAAAATGTTTTCAAAAACGTTATGGGTTATCTTCGACCTGTGTTCATCCAGCGTAGCGCCCGTAACTTATTCAATCTGTGTTTTCAGTTTCACTCGAAATCGCATATTTCTCCTACAACAATAAGCGCTCAGCTTGCTGGTTAGTATCAAATAAATAAATGGAAATAACAAAATTCAACTTTAGACAAATCGGCCGTATTCGGATTCGAAAGATTCATTTCAACTGGCCTCTGGAAAGGCCGGTTAAAAAAGCTACCAAGGCCATTTTCATACTGCTTACTGTAAGATTTCAGCAGAGCATTTTTTTGTTCGAAAAGCGAGACCCGACGGGATTACAAAGTAATGAATAGTTCATTTCATTTCAGAGGGAAAAAGTTATATCACCGTAATCACTTCCTATTAGAGTAATCCTCATAGGGCTGAAACCGAACTGAACTAACCCTGGACTCGGTCACATACTCTATGCGCATCTCAAACAATCGAAACGAGGTAAACACAGTTAAAAAAGTATATTTATATGTTTCCTTTCATACATCTGGCATGGCAAGTATAGAAACAATGGAAAATGTTAAAAAAATTATTGCAATTTCACGAACAATCGTGCTCTCTGGCCGTATTTTCCGTTGTTTGTCTTCGAAACGCATTATTATTTTAGGGAAATGTTCGTGAACTTGCAATATCGTAATTGATAAAAGAACACCATAATTCTGCAGCCAATAATACATGTCTGGGTCTTCTCGGTTGGAGAAGTTTGTCCGGAGCAAGTTAGTAATTTAAAATATTGAAACTATTTGTATACAAAATGAAATTCCGATTATCATGCCAGTATGCAAGTTCAAGCAGAATCAGATTACCAAAATCGAGACCAACCTTCAGGATCTCTACCTTCGTGACTCATTCAAGGTGGGTGCAATTTTTACAACATATGCCATGTTCTTGGTGGTGAATTCAGATTCCTAATATTTGCCCACGTAACTAAGGTTCTGGATCCCAAGACGTAAATTTACAGTATCGATGTTTCAGATGTTTCAAAAATGAGTCTGAAAATTAAAATTAATAGTATTTGTTGTTTGTAATGTATTTTGTTCAAAAAATACAAAGAAAACAGTTTTACTCCGGACTGAATGCGTTACTACAATAAACGAGGATAAAACCGTAGCTCTCAGCTGGTGGCGATGGTCTCACCACCAGGTAGAAACTTTTTTCGACAATGGGTCCATGAAAATTTCGCGAAATTTTTTCCTTAAAAATCGATTCTTGCAGCACGTCAAGCATGTGTGTGTCGACATGGTTGACGATATCTGCCCGAAGAGGACATACGTTAGTGATCTAAATTTGTATCAGTCAAAAATATGTGAAATTTCTTCCAGAATGCTATCGCAGTTTGCAAATCCAAGACAGGTGACACCGACATCATCATCAGTATATTCGTTCCGGATATTGCCGAATCGTTCAAGGTACAAAGAAGCAATGTATATTATGATTGGAGAAGCACAGCCCTTCAGGCACCGAACCATTGTGAGAAGATACAAAGGCAATAACCAGTAATTTTCAGGACCAAACGTTGTCTATCCAAATGTGTGTCAAAGCGTTCGACAGAGTACTCAATAAAGACGTCCGTCTAGTTCCCTTGTACTACTATGGCTACGTATATTCCTCAGACGACTATGGACAATATAAATTCTCAGCCTAATTTCATGACCCACCGTAACCACTATCTTTCCCCGTAATCCTTTAGTGGCCGTATTTATCCCGCTTATTCCTATTGTACTAACTCTTATACATTTTATCATTTTAGTATTTTAAGGATGTATTTACCATAATAAAAATAATTGCGTAAATTATCGTAGCCAATGCGTGTCGACTAAGACTAAAATTGTAGATGTTTGTGACAAATGAATAAATGCATACTTTTGTCACACAATTCAGTGAAGTAACTTTTCCTTCCATTTCATATAAACTTTTCAATAAGTGTGCATTGGTTCTGTTGGGGATAATCACAGTAGTTCCGGGATATCCAAGCCAGAAAGAAGACCTTTAAAATCCTGAGATTACTTTCAAAAAATCACATTATACTGCAATTCTCATTCAGTATCTATTCCTTTTCATGCTATACCTAACTTATTTATTCGATAGACAGTTCAACTTTCTTATCTTCTTAACCTCTCTACATTTTCTCATTCTTAGCGTGAGAAAATGCCAGTGGGTAAAACGCCGTTTCTCGCGAGAAAAAGGTCGGTGCCTTCCGAACTTAGAGAGTTATCTTATTTTAACTCCATTACTTGCATAGTCTCCCATTTCACCAATGTACACTGTTTTCGCCCCCATATTTACAATATTTCATGTTTTTGAACGCAAGATTGTTTTTTTAAAAATGAAACCACGCAAATTACTGCGGGGTTTAGTCAATTACCGTTCCATTCTTTGCTTGTAGTATACGGTCTTGTCTATCGCGATCTCTCACGAATAGTCATGTACATTTGGTTGCATTTCGTTCGACACTTTTAACACTTTTCCCAATCCCTCCCATGCTGAATGCCCTTCCTCCTTTACCTTCTTTTCGCAGTGCTTTTCCATCAATGATTAATGATGTCATTTTCATTTGTTTTTAATAACTAACTAATTTAATAACTAAACCAAATAACTTTACCGGAAGTAATCGATTGTAGTAAATTTGCGTTTCATTCAATTTGGAGTATTTGTAGTCTCAGTAGCATGGATAATCGTCAAGCGGAGTCTCGTCTTTCTGCTTGGGCAAACTACATAGAGTGAGTATTACAATTTTAAAATGATGCGTTCATGGAATGTGCACTCTCTTTCTATACCTCGGCTTGTATCTTTATTTATCATGCTCTCTCGCCTATCATTACTTCATTTGTCGCGGAATCGGAAAATTTCATATTTTTGGACGAATGTTTGTGAAATTAAGTAATCGATATTTATACTCAAGCATATCTTTATTAAAAAATAAAATTTAGAACTAGCGAGCTTCATATGCCGGAGGCTGTTGTGGCCGTGACTAAAATTGAACCAGAAGAGGAGAAGAAGAAGGAAGTCAAAAAGGTAAATTTAACATCATTGCCCTCCACAAAGGTCAATGTTCCCATATGAAGATAAAAAAGATAAGAAATGTGGCACGAGAAAATAAGCTTCTCTACAGTAGAAAAAGGGGAAACATTGATGGGTGCATTGGATTGCGAAGTATTGACACAAGTACTATTGATAGCTTTCAATAGTGCATTCACCGACAAGTGTATTTGATAATGTCATTATAGGTTCAACGCAAGTACTTTGATAGTGAAACTCAATGCTCGCGTCTCCAATCCTACAGAAACAGAGATGCAATTCTCGCTGGACTGAAGGCAAAGGTACACTATGTTCATCCCCTCTATTCCGATTTCTCCTATTCAGATACACTTAAATTTCAAAAATTTTAATGTTGCGATTCATTGATTGCTTGCGTTCAGATTGCATCCCAGAAAAGAAGCGACTCTGCGCAGTACAGAACTCTCATTCTGCAAAATGATGTGAAAGAGAAAACAGGTAAGCCACTTTCCAAGAACTATTGCATACGAATGACGCAATCATACTCCTTTAGGAAAAACTAAAGAATAACATTAAACGAATTCGTTCAGGATCAAAGTGGCTAGCACCCGATCCGAGCGCAAAACCGGACTTCACTAAATTTCTCCCCAATCAAGAAGTCAACAGCGAATTCAGAGTGAGTTACCCTATTTTCCTCAGTCGGAAGCTAACGATAACGGACTATAGGGAAACTATAGCTATCGATCTAACGAATGAGGAAAAAAGTGAAGTTTTGGGAGGGATATAGTGAAAGTGCTGTGAATACATAGTGAACCAATACGGTTTAGTCGATTCGCTCTTAGGTCTTGACCGAATTGCGCCATCTCAACATCTCTCTCGGACCGAAAAAGCTGGCAATTCTCAAGAAGGAGTGTCTGTACAAACCAATTGAGGAAAGACGGCTCTACGACGCGAGGTGAGAGAATTATTCAAAATTACTTTCTTTGTCTTATGATTTTCTTCAAAATTACCTTATTAGTTTTATTACATTCTTCAAAAATGCCCTATTAGTAAATAATGTTCTATGGAGTGAAATATTACTTGATTTACCAGATCCGACTGCAGAAACTTTTCGAAAAATGACAACAGAAGAGACAATCGATGCAACGGATATTGCAGTAAGTAAACTTATCTATTTCAGACTTATCATCAAACAATTTCTGACAATATTTTAGTCATATTACAAATATGAAAGGGAGATGTCCCCCTTATCTCAAAGCATTAGACTGATAAAGATTGATTGATTAATTGATTGATAATTATGAAGAGCTAAATATTACAATATTGCAGACACTAATTCTCGAGATATCGCTCACAATAACTCCATTCCCACACATGTCCGTTGTGCGGTTCGCTGCTTGGACGGAATTGCATCTAATTCTATAACAGCGATGGCAGATGACATGGGAAGACTAGAAGTGAGTTGAGTAGGGATGATGAAATCGAATTATGAGCCTGTAATAGCGCAATAATAGTAGTTCAACAGGACAATGAGGAAATGTGTTATTTTAGGGAGATATAGGCTAAATTGTCAGTGTTTTCCTTATTATGATCCTTATTATGATCCATTGCATAATAATAATGCAATTGCAGTTATCTACGTGGGCGGAGGACAAGAACTCAGAGTCTATGAGGGAACGAGTTGTGGAAAAGTTTGGATTGGACCGGATCGAGAAGGAAATCAACGAGGAAACTGCAGAAATCGCTCATCCGCAGAAAGGAATTACGGTTGGCCTATTCATTTTTGAACTTTGACGCGTTCTTTTTGCTTCAATCGGTTAAACTCTGGCACTGGCACGTAGCAATTATGTTATGATCGCGATAGGTTCAGAACGATTCAGATTCAATCGACACTATCATATTGTGGTCACGATAATCTGATCCGAAAGGAACGAATACAAAAAAAATCTATCAAAGCGAAAAAAATCCTTCTCGATCATGATTGAAAATGAGATATATTCTCTCAATTTCCTTTTGCTCGTCTAATTTGCTTTATTCAGCTCTCCATCAACGCTGGAGGAAACGCCGAAGTAATTTTCGACAACAAATTGCGATCAAATGGGATCGACACTAAGGTATGGTGGAATTTGGGTTCGACTGAGTGCAGTTTTTGTCATTATTTGCAAGAAATTAGACGAACTATTGTTAGTTTCTCATTTTAGGCTCTCTTTCGTTGAGATTTACTTATTTTTAAAAATTGCAGATACTTCCCCGCACTGTCGTGAAGGGTGCATGGAATGGATCTGATAGAAAAGAGTGCATTCTTGATCTGGAATGGGAGAGGAAGGCGGCCATTTCATACATGGTCAGTTCTTTTTTTATTTTCCCCAATTTCACGATTCGTTATCCCTAATCAGAGTTATTACCGTTTCAAAAATGATTACACCGTGTTTACGTGACCCTTTGCAGGTAGAACTTCCTTATTTGGACGAAGACAAAGAGCACGTTATGAGGGTGATGAACGAAGCATCAGAAGAATTCGCTAAAACGAAATGGACATTCGAATCAGGAAAGGTAAGCCCGCAACCAAATTAGTTGCATATTTTAGTTATAACTTTTCAATTCCGTGAGTTCAGCACAGTTTCTTTCTCTATAAAAGTTAGTGATTCTTTCCAGATGCGCGTTGAAATTGCTTCGTCTCCGTACTCTAATGAAGACGATATGCGATTCCTCGAGGAACTTCTGGTCTCGAATGGAATTACCGTCAGACGAATCACTGTCGGTCGAGTTGGTGATCACTTTGAGCAGGTCATGGGCACAGCAAGGTAAATTTTTTTAATGAAAGAAATAATTGTCATTGCAATAGATTCAACCTTAATTTGCAACTTTAATGCAATTTTACATTGAAACAGACCCTTTCCATATGTCTAGCTCTAACACGCTCTTTTGCCTCATACTTGTGCTTATCAGCGGAATTTTGTAATAATGTCGAGCAAATGTTTCTGAACTTCGAATAGCCGTTTATTGACTGGTCCAGGCGTGTGATTTGTGAACGGGCTATTAACCATAGCCTTCTAAACATCGCCATCGACGAAAGAGTTTGGAATGGAGTTTATCCATCGACCACCCAGGAATTCTATCAGGTCAGATTCATGATTCCTTCAATTTATCCTTTACACTTTTTCCATTGTTTTGCAAACAACACCATATAAATATTTTTTAAAGCTCTCTCTCACCTACATCGTTTCACAGGTTCTCGTGCGCCCCTTGCCGTGGAGAGTCACTTTCCCTGAGGATATGGATATGAGAATACTGTGCATGAATAGTGCGACGATCGTCTTCGAGTACGTTTATTTTTCTTTATATATATTCTTTTTTTGAAAGTCACTGCGTAATCCCTTAATAGGCCGTAATCCCTTAATAGACATTGTTTCAGCTCCTTCGAAGATGGCGATGTCATTGCTGCGCAGATGCAGAGAAGTTCTCTGAATCGGCATGGAGGATTCAGCCTAAATGAACAAGACAAAAAGGTGAGAAAGTCTTGTTCAATGTTATGAAAAAAGAGGTTCATATACATGAAATCGAATATAATTATCGCAGGGAGTATTTGCGAGATGCAAATTACGCGAGCACTTCGACATTCTCCTCACTGTGAGAGCTCTCATGAACGATCGTCTGATTGAACTGAATAATAAATGGAAAGCGGACTCGCATTTTACCCACGCAGAAATGATGACTGAAAATGTAAGGAATATACACATTTATTCGATTCACAAGGGAAAAATGGTAACAATGATCACTCATTTGTCAGTTTTCTTGAATTAGAAGCTCAATCGTGCATTGGTGACCAGTTGATTGCAAATACAGCACATCGGTTCTTATCATGGGCAGCATTACAATATTTGACATGTCAGCATCCGGATTTGTATATTTCTTTTTTTTCTCAAAAACTTTTAAAAAATAATACGATTCTAATTTTCGCTTCGTTTAGCTACTTGCCTCTTTTAGAGGTAGAATATTAAAAAGGACATAAATATAATTTTTAAAAAATTATAATAATTTTGCAGGAGCCCTTCAATCAATGGGCGTGTCTCATCTCCGACAGCGATGTCGATGCTCCTCCCGGATTTTGCAAATTGATTGTGGAAGGGTTTCCGTCGAGGTTGTTACAAATTCACAAACACTCGCACATAATAATATAACGTTCCGCTGACATTAAAATTGACAAAGCATGTCTACGATTTATTAGCTGATGTATTAATGCATTTTGTGACCAATTAAATATGATTAAAAAATGTCAATTGTTTCAGCAAGGTGGAGGAATGCGGAAAAGAGCTGATGGAAATCATCACTGGAGACATAATGAGCTGTGAGGGAGAGGAAGAGTGGCTGCTCACTGGGTACGGTATACAGTCGGGAATGCGAATTATTGATTGTGCTATTTTATTTCAGAATCGGGCGCAATATGGCGGATGAGAAGGCGAAAGTTGCATTAGACCTATTTAGGTAACGATATCTATTTTTTAAATAAACTGGCAATAATTTCTTAGATTGTTCATTGTTGTATGAGGCGTTGTGCTATGCTTTGCTTTTCCAGTGTTTTTGTGGACTTCAATGTTATCGGCAAGGAGATTCGTCTTTTCGGAGAGAAGGAAAAGACGGAAAGGGTGAAGAATAGACTGAGGAATCTGGCAAAGAACAGGTATGGAACAGAACAGAGAAAAGATTAGAGGTGGTTCTGCTGGCTTAAAACAAATACATCACTATAACCATAATTCAGAAATTCGCACATCGTCCGAACCCGTGTGACTGTCGGACTTCCTGTCTACCTCAATGGAACCGTGAAAGCGATTGAATCATGTGGAGGTCTCGTAATGATTCAGAAAGTGGTCGGAGGTGAGGAGAGATGGTGGAATAGTTATGAAGTAATGTGGAAAGTGCAAGCCCACATTCCACTTATTACACAACCCCATTTACAGAATGCTCCATTACATTGTGTCCCAACGACGTCGACCGGCGGACGATCGTTTTCGAGGGAACGGTTGCTGCTCAAGAACGATTGATGACATTCCTTGGCGAAATCGATGACACGGTGAGTTTTTTCTTCATTTCTTTATTAACTTGTCTATTTCATACTTGACGAAGATATGAAATATGCTGTAAATTCTGAAGATATTGTGGGGATAATTTAATATTGTTCAGCTCCGTGAGAATGCTAAGAAGGAGCACGAGAGGATGGGATTGGCTGATCCCTCACTCAAGGTTAGAAATAATTAAAGAGCAGTTTCGTGATTCTACTCATTCTCCCACAGTAAATATTGCAAAAAAAGAAAATTAATTACACTTCCTAGAACGACCTGTTGTATATTTACTCTCCGATATTTCACTCACAAATCAGCAGAACTTTTTTCCTTTTGGAATAATTTATCATACTCCATTCAGGACCCAGCCCTTTCACCTCTGACGTCATCTCTCTTTTGTCCCATCTGCTATTGTCGTCCGTCTTCTAATTTCTATCGTCTCGAGGCTTGTGGTCATGTCCACTGCTCTGAGTGCATTAACCATCAGGTATTGTAGATATCAAATATTAGCAGTTTCCCCCTAGCGGCTAATTAATGTCCCAATTAGTGCGTTATATTGACTTATTTACCTCAAATTCAATTTATATTATCATTAGCGAATAATAGTCAAACTCAGATTTCATCTGAACTTGCTTCTCATTCTTTCCCCATCGCTTGTCGATTGGAAGGATGTGGACGTTCATTCGCCGTCTCTGATCTCTTCCATCTTCTGGTCGGAGATCCGGACTCATTCAGAATGGAGCATCTCGATGAAATCAAATTGAGACCACTCGTCAAGGCTGTGGTCAATCAAGCACTACTCACCAAGAGGTACGGTAGAAAGATCTGTCACAATTCTATTATTTTGTGCAATTAATAAGGGGTCGAGTCAGTTACATGTAACACTTCTAGCTATTTTTTTTGCAAATTTAGCACACATAGAAATAAATAACCAGTAAAACTTTTTCAATAACATAAAGCCTAAGTAGAGAAAAACAGATCATTATGACGTGTTACCGCATTCAATTCCACCGAATTTCAGAGATAAAATCTTCCCATGCCCTCTCACTATTGATTGCAAGGGAATTTTCGAGAGAACTCAGGGGAGCAAAAATGAGAAATGCAAGACGTGCCGGAAAGAAACGTGCACATCTTGTGGATACGAACCACACGAAGGACAATCGTGTGAGGAGTACGAGCATATCAGAGGTACGGTAGAGGATATGGTCGAGGGTTGTGAAAGCATCGTACGGCAGGGTAATTACGATAGGGCAGATGCCAAACACATTTTCAGTGTGTGAGAAGAGACCTATAAACAAGTGGTCAAACCAACAGGAAAAAAAACTGTAGAGTCGCATGAGCTATTTTATCGACAAATTGTAATACAGAGAATGCTGATGCGTCGTTGGACCAATTTGTGAGACAATCTGGAACGAATCTTCGCAAATGCCCGAATGGAAATTGCGCTGCGATCATTGATAAAAGTTCTGGCTGCAATCACATGATGTGCACTTTCTGCAAGTAAGTACAATGATTATTCGAACTTATTCCGATTCCTGATTCACTCAACACTTACTGCCTCAGACGACCTTAGTACTAGAAGCTAGAAGACAACCTTGCCGAAATGACAGAACTATGGCTAATCCACTTGACTAGTGATGATGCAATTGCTTGCAGGACGCACTTCTGTTGGATATGTGGGTTTTCGAGTGTGGGACAGGGCGATATTTACAAGCATATGGATGAGGAACATGGTGGAAACGGATTGTGAAGAAAAGTTTAGAACATAATTGTTATTCTCATATCGTTGTTAGACTTTTAGCTCAATTACATTCTTCTTTTCATTGATTCCAATCAATTAAAATATTATCATTCCGCTTCCTTCTTTCACTCATCAATTGTTTATCCGCCAGTTCACATGCCCTTTCAATTGTCTCAATATGTCAAACATAATGGTGAAATTGTAGTAATCTCGTGTACTTCTCACCACTCATTGATTGTCCGGTAGTTTCCTCGCAATTTCGCTTTACTTGCCCTTCCCCATTCATGCCATCTCTGGCTTTGTTCGTCAAATGACAGTTATAGTACTTTCCTTTCTCTTATCTTTTCATTACACTACGTGTCTCTTCGTCTCAATCTCTTGGGTTGCATTATCTTCCCTTTATCTATGATCTTGTCCCTTCTCAAACCAACTCAACAATTCCGTGTTCGTGGTCTTGTTCCTCTATTAGGTGCGATATTCAGATCCATGCTGTCAAAATGAAATTTAGTGCGCATTCTCCAAAAAAAAATACAAAGATTCAAAATTTCTGCTGTCCACATGATTCGAACCTGCGCCGACAGAAGTGGACTGCGACCTGAACGCAGCGCCTTAGACCACTCGGCCAGAACAGCACGTTAAAGAGACATCGAGAATGCTGTCTAGATCTCGTAGGTGTTGCCACCCACAAGCCCGTTCCCGGGAACGAGAGGAACATGACCAGGAACAACAGGAACACTGATTTATTGTCTCTATGCAATGCCTTAAGGGCCGGGAGTTGTTCGGAATAGGACTGACAAATTGTGTACTATCTCTGTGTTTTCGGAATTGTCGCCCTGCAACTAAAAAAATCGAGAATCACGGATTTTTCTTATATTTGGACTAAAGATTTTTTTGGTGTCGGAGCGACGACTTCGGTGTCGGAGCGACGAGTCCCGGCCCATTAGGCATTGCATAGAGACAATATTTCAGTGTTTCTGTTGTTCCTGGTCACGTTCCTCTCGTTCCCGGGAACGTTCCTCCTCAGGAAGAACAAGACCAGGTACACATAATTCTTGAGATATACTTACTTTGTATTGAAAAACTTTGTATTGTTTTTTTACAAATATGTAGAACAGAAGTGAAGAAAGAGAGGACGTGTAGAATCCTGAACAGTGATTAATTGGTCGTAAAACGAGCGAAAAATTTATGAATTATCGCGTAATCGATTTAAATAATCGTTTGAGCTTTTAATTGAGTTGAATATAGAACCAAATTCGAAGAGGGAAGGGTGAAATATGGAATACACTGGAGCATTGTTTCGGGTTAGTGTGTGCCGCAGTTCAATGGGATACATGTCTTCTCTTCCCCTCCGTCCTCTTTCCACCTGTGGCGACAAAAGATAGAGTAAAGCGTAAACCGTGACTCAGACCCTGATTGGGAACGAAAACCAATGGTCGTGTAACTCTTGAAAAATGAGAAAGCAGAATGAAATCCAGATGAAATCAGGTTAGGATGGAGGGGAAGAGACGTGAAGAAGCGACCAATATAAAGACTCCGATTCAAGTTATGCAGGGAAAATAGAGCAGCTGCCATTTGAAATAATCAGAAATTTAGGGGGGGACTACGCACGCTTCCCACGTATGCTACTCGGCGGTTCGAAATCTGTCTATTTTGAATTTGATATGAAGGGTTGGGTGGAAAGGTAATATTCCTCTCCCAAATAGGAATGTACCCTATTCAACAAATAATTTATCTATACGCCCGAGGCGCAATATGAGTTGAAATTTTACAAGAAATAAGATAAAGATATTGGGGAGGGGAGCAACCCTCCGAATTTCTCTTGAAATGGCGTATGTATTTGACGACGGGGTGATTTGTCAATCGTTTCTTGAATATTGTATTATGTATATACACAATTTCATCTTTATCACTGCTCCAAGGCAGGCAAAATTGAAAAAAAACAATTAGGAAATGACATATATTTACTGCTTATTATCATAGGATGGAGTGGCATGAGCTTGACGTTCTTTCAGGCTTTCAAGAATAATTAACGTAACGGCACGTTCCTTCCGAATTTAGGCAGTATGTAGTTTTCTGGAGGTTTGTGTGTAAAATTATTATTGAAAGTTTTATTTTAAATTTTTATCAGAAGGAGTAAGATGATGTACATTTTCGTACAGGATGGAATTGAACAGTAATTATATTTTGGTGCCGATTTTTGACAATTGTGCTTTCAAAATTCTTTTAAAGGGAGGTGTTTCAATTTCGCAATAATATTAATTTAAAAAAAACCCCTTCGTAGATTTCCTGTTTTCCGCTCTCCAATAGGGCAGAACATTCATCGACGCAGTTGAATATTTGCCTTTTATAGTGTTGTTTCATTCTGAATAATAACATATTATTCGACAGATTTATCAAGCAGAGATTGAAAGAAACACTACCACTTTCACGTTTTTTTGCATTTCTTGCATTTGATTTGCTTTTCAAATAAACAAAAACAATTCCGTTTCCTCGTGTATTCCGTAAACAGGATTTTAAGAAATTCATCAAGAGTCTCTGATCATCTGATGCTCACTACATTTTCGGGGAAATAAATTAACGTTGAAATAACTAATAAAAGAAAAAAATTAAATAATGATGTAAAAACATGGACTCACTCGACCTCGACGTTTTCTTGAAGCACTTTGATGTAGCTGGGCATTCAATGAATGAAGGTAAGTCGAGATCATGGTTCTCGTCCCAATCATAAATACCTTTAAAATTTCGTCGCGTTTTTGAAAAAGAAACTAAATAAGAAAACGTGTGGATACTTTTCTATAATTGTTGTTCAATCAATAACTGCATTTATGCATTCGCAAAATTGGTGCTGCGACGCTGTTACTACTTCTACACTAGAATCAATACATAATTCCGAAATTTAAAGTCAACTTCTCTAGCAATAATGTATTATAAAATGCACTTTTTTCTATTTTAATTTTGTAAAGATTCATAGCCTAACCCTCGTAACACTGAAGTGCGGACACAGTAGTGCAGAGTAGGAAGTACACGAAAATTTGAGCGAGTCCCATTTAGAAATAGAGATGGGGAAGTAGATTTCCGGTGAACAGAACGGTCATTTTGAAGTGTTTACCAGACAAAACATTAGACACCCCTCCATTCGATTTGTCATTGGAATTCCGTTTCCGCTCCGATTAATCATCTTGGAGAAATGCCAAAGTGGACAACTTTTGAAAATTAATCGATCTCCAGAAGCATTAACCATCTTGGAGAATTTTGTCTACAACTATGCCGATAAATCTTGTGTTCAACTACCCAATCCTCAAGTCCAGGGGGGGCGATAGCCGGCTCCGAGCTACATCAAAGCTAGACGAATGTTCAGGTATTGTAATCGCTACAGAGAGTATTGGCTCATTCCGTTGCAAAAGGCTCGTGAGGCTGAGAGCGATCGAAAAAAATTGCAACTACGTTTCGTGGCTCCGTAACAACTGTTTTTGATCAATCTCAGCCTCACGAGCATTTTTCGCAGGAAACGTAAAATACAGTTTGTTTATTTTTAGAACGTGTTTGGAATCGTGTAAAAAACTTTAACGTGTTTGGAATCGTGTAAAAAACTTACATAGCAAAACATCTTCTCTGTGGTTCTCCTCACTCTCCGGTAAGTTTGGCGAAAGTTCAAATTTTTTGATTTTCATGTTAAAATGTGTTGGACACGTTTCCGGCATCGTAAAACACGTTTCCTGTGATTCCCAACGCTCTCCGAATCATTTTGGTACTTTTCAAAATTATCGATTTTTCATGTAAAATTCGGCAATTAGAGGTGAAAACGTGTTTCATGTTGCTCACAAACGTGTTAGGACGCCTTCTGACACTTGCGAAAAAAAGTGGCAAAAGGCGGGGGTCGAACCTGGGGGTCGAGGATTGAAAGTATGGCGCGCTACCGACTTGGCCTTGAAATTAGCGCATTTTTATTTTTAATTTTGAAAGGTTTTCTGATCAGTTATCATATGCAAAAGGTTCTGTGATAATACACGCAATTTTTTTTAAAAATCTGGACGGACACCTGGACAAAAAACAGACAAATAAACACACAAACAAACAAACGTTAGCATTTCCTAAAGAATAATAATTTTCTTTGAAGCTAGTTTTGACCTCATTATCAGAATTTTTGGAGGAGGGCAATATTTGCCGCATGATGCTCGAAGAAATAACGTAGCTGCTCGAACTTAATTGATTTTCAGTTCTATTTGATTTTGTTGGCCACAAAAGAATAATATCCTTCGAAAAAGAAGACCGGCGGTAAATATTGTAATGTTGCCTGGCACAGCATTCAATCATAACAATTCGAAAATAAAATATATTTATTTCTTATTATCATAGAATCTGAGTGGCTGGATCTTGAGGTTCTTTCAGGGATAGTTATCAATGAATTGACACGTTCCTCCCGAAGTTAGGCAGTATGTAGTTTTCTGAATATTCAAAACGATTTAACATTCAAATTTGTGCCAAAGGAATAAATCGGCGTTGCAGTTTCATAATAATACAATTTATTTATAAAATAAATAATATAAAAACCTCTTCGCTGATCTCCTGATTCCCGCTCTTCAATAGGGCAGAACAGTCATCGACGCAGTTGAAAATGTGCTTGCTATAGTTGTCATTCACGCTGAATAATAACTCATTATTCGACAAACTAATTAATACCAATGCGTAGAGAATTAGAGGAATACTATCTATTTTTCGCTTTCTCTTCACATATTAATCGAGAATTGTAATCTTATGGAGAGCAACAAACAACAAATCCTCGAAATACTCGTGTATAAAAACGATTTTAACATATTTATCAAGAGTATGTCTAGGGGCCGCAACGTGATCTGTCAATTTCATGCTAAATGGTAGAAAGTGTGTTCACATGAACCGCTGAGGTCTCACAAACATCATACTCTTTGCCGTTTGTCGATATCTTGTCTCTGAGCCGCGCTACAGCTTGAAAACCAAAACGGTTAAGGGTCAGTATGTGGGCACTCTCTAGCGATGGGCGGAGTTTGTGTGCATAATGAGAGAATGAAGAGATCCTATCTGATCATGGAGCAAATATCAGAGCGCCCCGCCATTACCCTCTTGGCTCAGGTACAGTGATTGCATGGCGCGCGGATGTCGCTGGTTCGGTCCTCATCCATTGCAGTTCTTTTGCTCATCACCCAAAATGTTGCAAGTTGAGCCGCTAAACAGCACTTTGCTGAAGCAGCGCAATCAACGAAATATGGTACGTGGATATTCATATTATGGTTATCGTCCCAATAATATTCTCCTGGAAAAATCGCGTTTTGTTAACCGATAACTAATAAATAAAAGGCACCATCGCGTTTTGATAACCGATTCTAGGATTGCTGTTCAATCAAAAATTACTTTTAGCTAAACGCGGAATCGTTTCTGAGACATAATTACTGATTCAAACACACCAATACTTTTATAATTTCGAAAGTTAAAATTAAGTTCTCTAGTCATCGCAATTTTTCTGTAAAAAACACACAAACTTTTTAAAAGATTAATTTTGCAAAGGTAAACTTCTCTAACCTTCGTAACATTGAAGTGCGGACGCGGTAGCGCAGAGTAGGAAGAAAAAGCAAATTTGAGCGAGTCCCATTGCTGGAAGGAGATTGCCGATGAAATGTCTGGTATAATGGCGCATTATAAAGGGTGAACCAGACAAAATATTGCGCATCACCCCACTCGATTTGTCATTGGAATGCCCTATCGTCTTCGACTAATCATCTCGGAAATAAAGACTAAACAGACAATGATTAGTTTATTTGTCTCCTAGATCTAAAAGTGTCCATCTTTCGTGAGCATTCTTTGTCTATACATCTTCCGATAATATATCTTTATCGCAAATTTAACTTCGCGAATACACACAAGTCGGTAGCTTGGAACCGACAGTGACAATAAAACGACGATTACGGAGGCGTCGACGTAGAAGAGTGGCGCCAGATTGACGACCCGAACGGAGTTAAGGAAAAAAGACAAAGAGAGTAGAGAGAGACTATAAGAGATCATCAATTGAAAGATGTGAAGAAAGGAATTTGAGGAATAGAGGAGGGGAAGGGATAAGGAATAGAGGAGGGGAAGGGATAAGGAATAGAGGAGGGGAAAGGGATAGAGGAATATAGGAGGGAAAGGGATAAGGAATAGCTCCTTGAGCAAACGCTCAATCCATTGCAACGCTGAAAGCGAACTTTCTTAAGAGAGGTCTCACCAGAGATTGCAGGTGGTTCGGAACAATTTTCAAAAAAATATTTTTGATTTCGACCAAACTTTTATATTTGACTACCCAGCTGACGAGAATTCGATTTATCCTGGTCCCATGTCCAGAGCCGGCTTTTAGGAAATCTCCGGCTCCAAAACCGGAATCATTATAACTCAGCTCAACAGTGAGCTAGAATGCTGTGGTTGGGCTCAAAATGTTTATAAAAATCGGGCAAACAAATCTTGTGTTGGAAACGAGTTCGGTAATCGCTAACTGAAAAAGTCCTGACCGAAAAAGTAAATTTCGAGCTTTTCAAAAAAAATTAAGATGTCGAAAACGCGAGAAGTCGCACTTTTTTATTGCAGAATATAAAAGAGCTCTTGGAATACGTCTCGGAAAAAAATTAAAAGAGAACAAAAAGGGGGGACCTAAACTCGAAAAATACCTTTGAATGTGAAAAATCGAAAAATATCGAAAAATCAACTTTTCCAAAACCAAACAAATAATAATTTTTCATGCACCTTGCAACACTGTAAGCACAATAAAAATAACATTCAAGTCTGCGAAACCCATTTAGACCAAAACAAATCGAAAAATACAAAAAGTTTTACAAACGAAGAAATCGAATTTTATAAATAAATAAATCAACCAGCTTAGAGTTTCACAGACTCTAATATCATTTTTATTGTGCTTACAGTGTTGCAAGGTGCATGAAAAATTATTATTTGTTTGGTTTTGGAAAAGTTGATTTTTCGATATTTTTCGATTTTTCACATTCAAAGGTATTTTTCGAGTTTAGGTCCCCCCTTTTTATTCTCTTTTAATTTTTTCCCTAGACGTATTCCAAGAGCTCTTTCATATTCTGCAATAAAAAAGTGCGACTTCTCGCGTTTTCGATATCTTAATTATTTTTGAAAAGCTCGAAATTTACTTTTTCGGTCAGAACTTTTTCAGTTAGCGATTACCGAACTCGTTTCCAATACAAAATTTGTTTGCCCGATTTTTATAGACATTTTGAGCCCAACCACAGCATTCTAGCTCACTGTTGAGCTTATAATGATTCCGGAATTGGAGCCGGAGATTTCCTAAAAGCCGGCTCTGGACCTGGGACCAGGATAAATCGAATTCTCGTCAGCTGGGTAGTCTAATATAAAAGTTTGGTCGAAATCAAAAATATTTTTTTGAAAATTGTTCCGCAACGGCCTATTTTACATACGATCTCTCGTGATACCTCTCTTAAAGGGACAGTGAATTCCGTTGAATGGTCTCGCCTGGATTTCTGGCCCGTGGGAAGAAATAAAGCAAAATACGTGAATAGGGTTGGAATTGAACCCACGTCGGAGAGATCGTCAGACAACCGCTCTACCTCAACACCACCTGGGGTGATAGAACATTGATCGCCTACTTGCTATATCAATACGTGGCTCGCGATAAGAGGGTCACATGAACCAGAAATTGTGTGCTTACTGTCCCTTTAAGTTTCGGCATCCAACCAACTCCCTTCTCTGAAATTCAAAGATACCACTGGTCGCTCAAATTCACACACTCACTCTCGTCCAGGGTGGATGTGTTCTGTTGTTTGTTCCAACCATGTCACCTTAATCATCGTATCCATTCTTATGCACATCGATCCTCGAGAATAACGAAAATAGGCGAACTAATTCAAAAACTGCATCTCTATAGGAGAACATCATTTTCAGGGGAGATGTAGTCTGTGCATTATTGATCAGTAGGAAGCGATTGCCGGTTTTTTCCAACAGCTTTTTCTCCCTTTCTTTTTTGAACTATTTTGGGGCTTCTTTTCGTTCAATTATTCATTTTCTTTGCTAGTTGGGTACGAAAAAAAAATCAATAGAGATTATACTAAATTCAAGGACTAGTCAATGAGTGCGAATTCCTTTTTCGCTATTTCACTTGATCCAACAATTGCAGATGCAGCAGATCTCACGGCTCCACCACTTCTGATACGTGAGCGACGCGCCATGAAATATATCGTATGGATCCGCCCAGATTTCCCGAAGTATAATTTCCCGCAGCCTCTGATAATAATTCTTTGACGATTATATTTAAAATGATCCGGAGCACCATAATAACATGTTTTGAATTGAAAAAAAAGAGCGCGCAATTCTTTGAAGCAATGCATTTCTTTAAATCATCTTTTTGCTTTTGCATGATGGACCGGGAACTGATGTTTCCACCTTCTGAGGGATGGTATATCTCAACCAAAGCAGGAAAAGTCGCAAATACACTTTGTTGTCTTTTATCTAATCGATTACGGTCATTCCTTTTGCAGTTATGCAACTCAAACAACAATACAAATAGACAAATAGACACTGATGCACAGAAGTCCTTTATCGCATATTCTTATTATCGGTGATCTTTGCTTTTTATCTCTCCATTGTTCATTTCTGAGATGTGCATGTTCCCTCCGCACTCTTGCAGTACGTTTTTACCTGCAATGTTTAGCAATTTAAATAACATGTAGTTGTACAAATTCTAGTTGAATGTGATGTTCATTTGAATTGCCCGCGTGTGTTTCGTACAGCACTGATGAAATATAATGTAATACTCACAAACGTAATCACAGGCTCCAACGAGTGTCTTTGCTTTTTACCCTGAAAAATAATTTTATTCAAAATTGCTGTGTTCATCGGTTACGATTTCCGTTGTTCATCGGAGAATAATGTAAAGGCAAATAAATCCGCAAAGCAGTAGGCGCGATAAGTTTTTTTAAAAATTATTATAACAATATGAGAGGTCGTTCTAACGGTAAATAACGCTACCTTTTTCGTACGCATATTTGACATTCAAGTATCCTACTAGTTTACTTTTTTTTGTGATAGATAGTCGAATACACAAGGATCGGGTTTTCAAAGTCGCGTTTTCTGCATTCCGATTTTATCAGATTTCAAACTTGAAATCAATGTTCTCACCTCCTCCGAAATCTCCTGCTTGCCACTCTCTTCTAGGCGAGAGCATTCACTACTGCACTCCAATCTCTGCTGAATTTCCCATGGTGAAGATGTTCTGAAAAGCAACGAGTCACCAGGCGCAAACATCGGAAAACAAAATATTTGAGAGAGTACTCACAAAGAAAAAAAGGAGTTTGAAACTCCATTTGCCCAGAGCGAGGGTTTTAAACTCTAATTTTCGATAGGTTGCACGAAACATAGCGCTCTCTCATTTTCACAGGCTCTCTAACATTATAGTTTGTAACCCTCACTCTGGGCATATCAAGATTAGAGTTTTTTCTTTTTTTAAACTTTTCGACATGACTGTAAGATATCATTGTTGGGTGAAAGCTTACTCCACTATCGTCATACAGCATTTTGCAGAGGCGTCACATTCAACGAGATTGGGAGGCGTGCGATAAATTTCATCGTGAACTTCACGAACAAACACAATACCTGAAGAATCAAAAGTTCCTTCATTTGCAATCACATTAGGAGTTCAATAATCGAATCCCCGTAATCTGTTGCGATGAATTGCGATGAATTTTGTAAAAAAACTTTCTTTAAAAAAAACATTTATTTCTAAAGTTAAAAATGGCAAAGGTTTAATTTTCAAACCATCGTAGCACTGAAGCGCGGACGCCGTTGCCATAGTAGGAAGAACACGCAGAACTGAGCGAATTCCATTGGAGTAATTAGATTGCCGGTGAAATGTATGGTACATTGGGAGCATTATAAAGGCGTGGCCAGACAAAATATTGATCATCACACCATTCGATTTGTCATTGGAATTCTGTTTCCTCTCCGATTAATCATCTAGGAAAAATGAGTGGTGGGTATTCAATCTTACATCCTCTATCAAAGTGATCTCATGGCGTGGTCTTCCTTTTCCGACCGCACCTCGCGCGAGGAGCAGTGTTTCGTGGCCTCTTGGAACGACTAGCTACTCTTCAGCTTCCCTATGAACGGCTCTTCATCGTGTACGCCTACTATACTACCAGGACCACGAGTATGACGCATTCCTCGACCAGGTCGATGCCGTTCCGCAGAGTGCGCCGAGAGGCTTCATACCAGTGTTTCGGGGAATTCAACCGTCGAGAAAGTGATTGGAAGTTATCAAAATTTGAAAGATTTCACGAGAGAAAAAAAGAGAAACACTAGCAACTATATTTTAGTCGTTCGCACCTTGAAAGTGCAACTATACCTAGAAATGATGTTAAGAGATAGCTCGCATGAGTTTCGCTATTTCTATCGGAAGCACTATCACAATCAGTCATAATTTATGGGGAATCAATTTCCACTGAGCAGTGGCCACCTATTATACAATAATCGAATTTGGAGCAAAGCAATTTCATTCAACGCAGGAGAAGAATTCCCATGATTCTCGACCGTCGACACTTCAAAGAAAACGCTAGTCTCTTAGCAAGAACAGTACCCCAGTCAAATTCTGCCACTGATTCCTACCATAATGCGAAAGCTTTCATCGAAACAATCAGGAGTGACTGTATGATTCGGAATCCGCCTCCTCCACGTCTTACGAAATCAACAATCGCATTATTTAGACAGAGAAATTCTCTCCGAGGCGATCCTACGAAGAGATTAGATTATGTGATGATATGCAAACAGGCAAGAATGTCGATGGAAGATGATATTAGAAAGCACAAAGAGAACATCCTGCTTGAAGCCATCAAAGAAGGAAAGAATATGAGGAAAGCAATAGAACGCACCCGCCACTATCGTAAGCGAATGGAATTTCGAAACGCGTCCGGAGCATATTCACAGTCTCATACGGTCTCTGTTGTACAATCCTTCTATAATGAGCTTTATCGCCCATCGGTACCATTGCCTATAGCTCCTCTCCGCCTACATGAAGACCCCGTACCCCCATTCATTCATTCAGAAATTCGATCAGTTCTCGATTTATTGTCTACAAGCAAGGCGCCGGGCCCTGATGCAATCACTCCGGAACAGTTATATCTCTCTCGTGAACAAGTGACTCTCACGATCACTACATTGCTCAACTTTCTACTCGAAGGGCAGACAATACCTGATCAACTCCTGCAATCGTCGATTGTCCTTCTCCATAAAAAAGGGAACACTGAACGGATAGAGAATTATCGCCCCATCTGCCTGCTTCCCTCCATCTATAAGGCAATGACAAAAACAGTACTGAAAAGAGTGGAATCGTGTCTCGAAGAAGCCGAGGAGCCCACACAGGCTGGCTTCCCTCCTGGTTTCTCTACGCTAAATCATGCACATTCCGTGAAACAACTACTGGAGAAGATAACTGAACACAACATTCCATCGTACATTGTATTGGTTGACTTCTCTAAAGCCTTTGATTGTATAGAGTGGTCAGGACTCTGGACAGCGCTTTCTATCCAAGGAGTCCATCAAGATCTCATTACACTCCTTCAACGACTGTACAAAGAATCCACCTCATATGTTATCGTCAATGGCCAGAAAGTTCCTATTTCAATCCAACGTGGAGTCCGACAAGGATGCCCACTGTCTCCTCGCCTTTTCACTGCCGTTTTAAGAATGATTCTAAACAACTGCGACTGGGACAGTGATGGAATTTCTATAGATGGAAGGTCGCTCACTCATTTAGCCTATGCTGATGATATCGCTATTGTTGCCAAGAACAAGCCCGCAATGGAACGAATGCTCAGGACCTTAAAAGAGAATGCAGCTGCTTTTGGATTATCGATTAATGCGCAGAAGACCACACTACTCTCGAATTACACCTCCACCCGCAATCCAATAGTTATACAAGGAGAGGAGTTCAAATTCGTTAATGATGCATCATATCTCGGGACTACGGTATCGTTCCCACTTGATCCTGCTCAGGAAATCGATAGAAGAATAAGATGTGGATGGGGAGCCTGGAGCAAAATTCATGATTTGATGACGTCATCTCGTCTCTCGCTAAATCACAAAAGGCGAGCCTTCCATGTACTAATATCTCCAGCTGTTCTATACGGATCTGAAATCTGGACTCTCCGAGAGTCCGACAAAGAAATGTTACGAATTGCTCAGCGAAAAATGGAAAGGAAAATGATCGGAATAACGCTACTACATCGATGGACTAACGAAAGACTCAGAGAAACAACGAAAGTCAAAGACTGGGTTCATCTCGCGCAGAAGAAGAAAATGGATTGGGCGAATCGAGTACGACAGATGAATGGTTCCAGCTGGACACGAGCGTTAACTACCTGGATACCGTATAACCGCAAACGCCCTGTGGGACATCCCCATGCACGATGGAGAGACGAGCTCAACTACACTATCGGAAGAGACTGGTGGTCCATTGAACCAACGGAATTCAAATTAAGAAGAGATCAGCATGCCCCTTGACCTTACCTCAAAGCATGAGTCTGATAAAGATTATTATTATTATTATTCAGATGGATGACAATTTCAATATTCATATTTTTTTATAAATCTTTATAAATCTTATAAACTGTTCAAATGAAACAAATGTATTCTTTGCGACAACCCTATTTTCGTATATGCATTCTAGGTACAGAGAAAGATTAAATTATGAAAGAATATGAAGTTGGAGAGGGGATGGCATCTACAGGATCGAGCAGGTCTTGCTTCCGGTAACTGGAGGGACAGAACCGGATATAGAGACACCTCCGTGAACGCTCGACTTCTCCTTTTCTACTGCAATGCTCAACCGGGATTTGCTCCGTTCCAATTTGTCGAAAGTCGGTCGGGGAGCGGTCGGTTTAGGAGGTGCTCCTTTCGAGGATGGAATAGTCTCAGAGGGATTACTGGACGTCGAATCCTTCTTCTCATTTGTGGTGCCTGAGTGTGTGCATGATTTTTATGAAATGATGAACAGATAGCGAACTTTCTTAAACATCAAAAATGTGCAGTATCCATATGTCGACAGCTAAGAGAGTCCACACTCTAAATATACTGCTCACAAGCAATGGAAAACCCAGCTACACAAACACAAAATCGCGCCGATCAAGGTGTTTAAATTTATATATTACTTTTTAAAAGTTAATTTAAATACTTACTGTTTATCGACGTGATCGAGGGATTTCTCGCAGATCTTCTCCGTTCAGCTTTGTATTGTCCAGCTGGTGTATTGTGGAGACAGAGAATGGGAAGTTGCGCACACCCGGGCAATTTGAGAATGAGACGGCTTGCGTCGGATGATGATAACTGGAAAAGGGCATTATATTACGGTACTGTATGATTCTCACATTTTCGCATGCTCTCTCGCGGCACTTGTTTATCATCGGAACGTTTTATTCCGGAAGAGAGTTCGTGAATTTGTAATATCTTCCCTACGAAACTTACCAGAGATACGATTGGACGATGTGAATTGAAGGAAGAAAGAAGCGTTCCACGTTGAACCGACCACGTTTCGAGCCATCCTTCTTCGTCCGCTATAAAACTCTGTTATTCTTCGAAATGTTGTAAGAATAAATAAGATTAAGATTACAGATTCGTCGCGCCCTTTGTGGATGTATCATACAAACAAATAAATAACATATTACCAGAGAAAGCTACAGAACCGTCGGCAGTTATCTCGACACAGGAAAGAGGAGCACGAGCGTTTAGAACAAATAATGTGTTCCCAGTTGACACTTCCCATAGAAAGATCTGTAAAGATCTGTACTGTACTGTATGATAGACAATTTGTTAAAAAGAAAAAATATTTTAAAAAAAACCTTCTTGTCCACAGCTCCACTAACCACTGTTCGCTCATCGGCAGATATAGCACATGATGTGACTTTTCCTTCGTGCCCAACGAGAACCTGAGAATGTTTTTAAAGTGATGATAGAAGAAGAAAATGATAATCACCTGCGTTAGATGTCCTTGATGGTTCCAAATCTTGAGAGAATCATCGGCACTACCCGTCAGTATGAGCATTCCCTGCAATACTAGGTGTGGGGAAAAAATCTTACGATGAGAACACTAACGTTTGCAGCCATTGCAAATGTTGTTATGTTTTCTGTATGGTGCAGTCTCGATTGAATATTTAGTGAATTGTTGTCGATATTCCACACTCGCAGTCTGAACACTTGTTGTAGTCGAGTATGACTAGTTACCAGGGAGGTGGGTTCAGTGCTGTGTATACCATCTGACAGTCTTTTTTCTGTGACTTTCTCTTATTAGCCGTATTTCCGATTTCTTTTTCGAAATTTCGGAATACGAACACCGAACCAGCATCCCTACTTGCTACGTACTCTTTTGGAGTCACAGCTGTATGACTAACGAAGGAAGCATTGCCCGAGCCCATTGCATTCACGATTTGAAGCGGCGCAATTACTCCGTCGATTCTTTGCTGAAATGTAGTTCAATTTATTATAATTTCGCATGGGTATCCGATAAATAAAAATAAATATAATTATAAATAGTCATACAATGTCAGCGTCTTCATCCTCCTCGAAAGCGTCCCACACTCTCATGAATCCTCCTTTGTCAACAGAAACCACTCGCTTCCCAACCATCCAGATTGCTTGTTTGATAGATTCGTTGTGAAGCTGGGTGTATTTATTAACCTTTGGTAACTCTTATTTCACTCACTGAAACGCTTCTCATCACTCTTCCATGGCTCGTTTCGATTAGTATAATGTTTCCAGTAGTATTTCCACTAAGGACGATAGCAGAGTCTAGTGAGAATGCAAGAGAAGTGATTTCAACGCGTTTCATGTGAACAGTCTGCAATGCGGGCGTATTGACCCAAATATTCAATATAATATTTTTGTGAAATAGCAAAACGTAAGTTGATCCGGAATCAAGACAAATTACGTCGACAAGCGACTAATCTCCCGGAGCTCACCGGTAAGGACGGTTTGCAAATTAATATACAGTCAAAATGACATATTATGAACAAAATGCTATAACTTGTTATAAGTTATTATAACTTTTTATAACTTTTCATTTCAATATGTTCCCGTGAACGAAACTATTTGTTGTGTTGGGAAAATGTTCCCGTTCAGAATCGAATAACTTCTGTCCAAGGAATTATCGAAATATTTATTGTGAATAAAGTTATCGCCGATAAAAATAATAATTACGAAATAGAGAGTAGAGCCGGGGCCGGAAAATCTGGCCGGGAACCGGAAATTAAAGTCTTAATTTTCCGAGGAATACTAATTCTTACCGTAATCTTAAAGACCTTTTCCGGTTCCCGGCCAGATTTTCCGGCCCCGGCTCTACTCTCTATTTCGTAATTATTATTTTTATCGGCGATAACTTTCTTCACAATAAATATTTCGATAATTCCTTGGACAGAAGTTATTCGATTCTGAACGGGAACCTTTTCCCAAAACAACAGATAATTTCGTTCACGGGAACATACTGAAATGAAATGTTATAAAAAGTTATAATAACTTATAAAAAGTTATAGCATTTTGTTCATAATATGTCATTTTGACTGTAGTAATAATATAATTATGTTATTTTTGTATTTGTATAATAAAAATATTGTCACCGTGCAGACACACTGCGCAATGTCCAGATCCCAGAGAGCAACAATTCCAGCGACAGTTCCACAAGCAGCAAGCTGCAATGTGTCATGTTAAGACACCGGCTCGGTAAGAATCGAGGTGCCTCTCGTTATTGCCGGACATTTTGTCGATTTTTTTTTCCGATCAGGTCCAAACTTTTTTCCTGGATACCTACCAATATTGTGATAATTGTTCGGTGTGTCATTAGGCATCGGTACTTGAAACAAAAATGTGGCGGGTTTTTAAAATTCTATCGCTTCTTTCTTGCTATTTTAATCATAGTTTGGGCATTAGAAAAGTGTAATAATAAAAAGAGCAAAGAGGAAAAAAAGGTGTAAGGGTCAACTATTTAAGAGACGGGATCGGTAAAACTCGACCACCCTCCGGACACATTGAGCTAGCACTGAGAACTGGAAGTCCATACTCACATATGTGGAGTGTCTTGGTCTCGCATTGCACAAATTGGCCTTTATTTCTATTTGCTGGCTCTGGTCCTGGAGAAAAATGGTTTTGAGTGACAAGGTCTCGAAAAAAATTTTTTCTCCAAATTGAAAGATATTCTCAATTTTATATTTTTATTATGTTTTGAGTATCCAAACATTGTAAATGACCTACTCTGATCCAATTTAGCATGTTTCTGAAACCACATTTTTGACTCGAAATATTAGTTTTTTGAGAAAAGTTGGCCATTTTTCGACCTGAATCCAATAGCTTTTATGCACGTGTGGTAGCCAGACCCGCTGTGAATCCATGCCCACCATTGCCAGCCTCTCATGGAACGACCCTTTTATCGAAATTTTTGTCCGAATATTTGTTCATGTGCGGCTAAACATGAATAACCGCCAATATCTCCTTTACAATTATTTTCTTTCACATTGTTGGCGATGAATAAATTTGTAAATATATGTAAGACTACTTCACAGTTATTTTGGAGGAGCTTTTCACTTCCTCCTTTTCTGTGAATTTGAATGTGCTCTCAATATTGACAACGAAACTCTGATATTGTATATCTTACATATGTTAGCATCCTGATGAATTGTGCAGTCCTATATCGGCTCAAGTGGTTTAAAACTCATTCTAGAAAAACTTTGTTGTTGATTGCTTTCAAATATGTAGATGATTTTAGATAGTAAAAAAATCGGAAACTCAAAGTGTTGAAATTTTATACAAAAATCAATAAATTCTCAATGACTCAGAAACATTGGTGGTCCAATATTGCACACACTAGTTTTACTACCACAACTGGAGAGATATAAGACTATTTCGTTGACAAAAGAAACAAAAAAATTTCCGATGATAATTAGAATTGGACCATGAACCGGGGTCATGGTCCAAAATGAGAAAAATATTTTTTCGCCTAATTCTCAATTCATGGTATTATACATGTCCGTCTCAACTGCAAACAGTATATACACCACGATCTGATAACTGAGATCGAATGAGATCGATGTTACATGAATAATTGTTTTGACATTTTGGACCATGAACCTGGAGTCATGGTCCAAAACTAAATTTCCTCGGATTTTCTTTGTTTCCAATGTGGACGATATTACCTTGAATGTCATCAGTGGCCGTAGTAAAACTGGTATATGCAATAATTGACCACGATTGTTTCTTAGTCATTGAGAATTTATTGATTTTTGTATAAAATTTCAACTCTTTGAGTTTCCGATTTTTTTACTATCTAAAATCATCTACATATTTGAAAGTAATCAGCAACAAAGTTTTTCTAGAATGAGTTTTAAACCACTTGAGCCGATATAGGACTGCATAATTCATCAGGATGCTAACATATGTAAGATATACAATATCAGAGTTTCGTTGTCAATATTGAGAGCACATTCAAATTCACAGAAAAGGAGGAAGTGAAAAGCTCCTCCAAAATAACTGTGAAGTATTCTTACATATATTTACAAATTTATTCATCGCCAACAATGTGAAAGAAAATAATTGTAAAGGAGATATTGGCGGTTATTCATTTTTAGCCGCACATGAACAAATATTCGGACAAAAATTTCGATAAAAGGGGCTCCATGAGAGGCTGGCAATGGTGGGCATGGATTCACAGCGGGTCTGGCTACCACACGTGCATAAAAGCTATTGGATTCAGGTCGAAAAATGGCCAACTTTTCTCAAAAAACTAATATTTCGAGTCAAAAAAGTGGTTTCAGAAACATGCTAAATTGGATCAGAGTAGGTCATTTACAATGTTTGGATACTCAAAACATAATAAAAATATAAAATTGAGAATATCTTTCAATTTGGAGAAAATTTTTTTTTCGAGACCTGGTCACTCAAAACCATTTTTCTCCAGGACCAGAGCCAGCAAATAGAAATAAAGGCCAATTTGTGCAATGCGAGACCAAGACACTCCACATATGTGAGTATGGACTTCCAGTTCTCAGTGCTAGCTCAATGTGTCCGGAGGGTGGTCGAGTTTTACCGATCCCGTCTCTTAAATAGTTGACCCTTACACCTTTTTTTCCTCTTTGCTCTTTTTATTATTACACTTTTCTAATGCCCAAACTATGATTAAAATAGCAAGAAAGAAGCGATAGAAGATGCGGGAAATGTACGCGATTTTTTTGAAAATATAAAAATTCGAGAAAAAACTTGCATCTACCTTGTCATCATTGGACAGGGCGACAGCAGTGACGTGTCCTTCTGCCTCCATCGATTGGTCGACTCCATCGTGAATTCTCTCTCGTATGCTCCACACATGAACAGCTCCTCCACATCCGGATATTAGGAAGAAATTATCACGAGTAATCTTAACCGCGAATTCTTTGCAACGCGGAAATTGAGAAAGATTTGAATGTCATTGGCACAGCACTACTTAGAGAATGCAGGAATGCCAGTTAATAATAAAAAATGTGTTTCTCCGTTATTTTTCTTGATACCTGTAGACTTGTTACTGGCGATAGAACTTCGGTATCCCATATTAGAACGATCTGCCCAGTGTGAATGTCGTAACAAAATATTCGTGATTTAGATGCCGCGAATAACTGGCAATCATCATGCGCAGCAACCAGTGAATTGATCTGATTAACTATTATTTTCTTCGATTTTTAGGCATGTCATACCTTTCCCTCGTGACCTGTCATATCATGCAGTTCTTGTCCAGAAACTGTACCAAAAACACGCAGAGTCTCGTCCTCACATGCAACCGCAACAAACGCGTCATTGCTGAAATTTGAGAAAATTACATTTATATTTTTAGGGGGGGTGACCGCATTGCACTTTTCACACGTGGATCTGGGTGTAGTTCGAGAACAGGACTTGGTCATAACAGTAATAATAATATATTTTCGTAATGTTATTAAACACTTACGATGTAATAGCAGTGCACGTTACCGGCGCCATCAGTCCACCCATTCTACAAACGACGGTTTCCAACTGTATACTCCACATTTGCACGGTAAAATCTCCGGAACCTGTTTTCAATATTGTTATTCTGGATGCCATTAAACTCGTAAATACCAGTGATGAGAAAGAGATCATTGCTTGTCAGTTGGACAGATACCACCGTTCCTGTATGATCAGGGAACGTTGTTAAAAGAGCTCCACTTTCGAGGTCGATGATCTGAACCAGCACTGAAAGATTAGGAACTTTTTTGTTGTTAAACCAACCTTAGCAGATGAATCAGCCGATCCTGTCACAAGAAATGTATTGCTATTGCTCAAAACAGAGCACACAATCTTAGCTGTATGCGGCCGGAGAACTTTAGAGGGTGTATCCTGTGATTTAGATAAAACATTACAGTTGTATTCTGTATCGTGCAATGTATTGTGATGAATATTTCCATTTAGCCGGTTGTCCAGCTCGGAGCACTTATTGCACTTATTATTATTATGATGATGATTATTATTATTATTTTATAATTATAATCATTTTATGTATTATTAACATATTTTACTGTAACTCACCGAGTTCCTGTACCATATTCGCACGGTTTTATCGACTGATGTGCTGGTAAAGAATGCGCCTTCGGTACTCTCGCAAATTGAAGTGACGGCTCCAGTGTGACCTTAGAGTTCAATTAAATTTATCTCATGAATTCGTTTCAATATTTGTAAGAGAGCACTTAGAAAACGGTGTAGTTGACCGTGTTGTGAGCTAAAAGTGCTAACTCAATGTAAGCAAACATGATACAAAGAAAATAAAAAGGCGATCGTTTACCTCTGAATGTGGATAACACGAATTGACTGGCGATGTGCACCATGTATATTTCACCAACTGCGTTCTCATTTCCAGCAACCAGAATGTGCTGATGGTTAAATGTTGGAACGAGGACAAGCCGAGAGTTCTTCCAATCCTGCATATAATTTTTAGTTAATTTTTCTGGTATTTTTAATTAATTTTTCTATAAGTGAAATCTCACTTTGAAGTCGAAGGTCAGAACCAGACTCATTTTCGGCGGTGCAACCCAGCAGGAGAGAGGGACGAGCAGACAATTGGGACCGTACCCATCGACGAACCCCATTGCTTGTTCCACCATCTTATTGAGGAAATTCGAATTCTCGGCTGAACATCAAATTAAATAAATTTAAATTGAAAAGTTTCCGAATAGCTATGCTTATATAATATTAGCACTGTGTGTTTATATGTGCGCAAGAAAAGTGTTAGACATGACTGTTTCGCTCCGTTAGAGCAAAAAATATTATTTTTTTTAAATAAGAAAAATAAAGAACCTCGTGTGAATCGCAATCGACCGATCACTTCTGCGGCCGTTTGCTCGCCGTCGCGAACAATTGTATCGATGGCGGGTAGGAGAACCTGTAAACTGATTAGTGAAGTCCAGAGAGTTGATCAGTTTCGCTGAGTAGTTGTTTGATTGTCATTGTCCTGAACGTCCTACTGAATTTGTTTTTAATTTACTTTGATTTTGTACCGCGTTTCCTTGTGATCGCATAAATATGTATATAAACATTTTCTTCTTCTTATATTTGCAATGTCAGCCCCAAAATCTTCATTTTCTGTCAAAAAAAGCTTGTAGAAGCTCGTCTTTAGCTCTCATAGATCTCAACACACTCACTCGTTACATTATCTATTTGTTGCGTGCTCTGTTTGTAACATGTAGAAATGAGCAAAAGTGAACTGAATTGACTCGCGAAGATTTGTTCCGTGGATATACCTGTTCGGCCAGAACTTGAATGTCGTGATGAAGAACTTGCAGAAGTGTGTCTTCGTACATTGTGAGCAAATGTCCGATTCCACAACTTCTGATTGTTGTGTCGATATAGCGGAATTCGCAAAGCGCGCAGTCCTTCAGTGAATCCATGTCACCTGAAAGATCGCCAATTGCAAATTCACGAACACTCGTTCTAAATTGTTTAGCAGCGCCAATAGCTCTTCTCAATAGGGCTCAAAAACAAATTACTAACGATGGAGACACGAACAGTGTCTGATTCCCTACAGAAAAATTGATATATGCTGGGCCAATTCAACATAACCCTCTATACCCTCATCGCTGGTGGAGATTAAAGTACTTTGTAATTCCCCGAAATTTTCACCTGTGTGGAGCAAGTAGAACCACAACTGTCGAATAATTCGAAGGTCAGCTCCGGCTGATTCCCGCTTGAGATGTCTCTTCATCGGAGAGTATCGCCTTTATATTATTTATCATACTGTCTGTTTAATAAAGTTGAACTAACATCGAAGACCTCGGTGAAATTGATATCTCGTTGTTGTTCTTCGGATCGATGTAGAGAAATCGTATCATGCCTCGACAGATTGCGCCTCTGTCCCCGTTGTATCTAAACATTTGTTTAATAAAATAACAAATACTTCAGTAAATGGTAAAGCCATCTTCAGATAGTTCGCAAGTCAGATGCAAGTTCGAACCATGCCAACGTTCTTTTAGGACACCATGTGGTACAGAACCGAAGCAGTCAAAAAACGAAACCTTTTCATGAGTTCCAATAAGAACTAGTCTATTCTTTTTTTTATATAAATTTTTCTCAGTTCATTTTTGTCTGCTTCTAACATTTATCGATTTTCCATAATGCTGAAGAGTACTTTACACTCTTCGTTGTGGTAATTACCTCAGTCTTAGAACTGCTAGGAAGGTTATGGATGATGGTTTGTAAACCTTTTTCTCATCGATGACGTCACATGAGATTAAACTCCCTGCGAATATTTGGTTATATTCATATTCTTGAGACACAAACCGAGGGAAGCGAGAATTTCATCGAAAAGTTGAGGTGGGAAACACATTGCAGATCCTATTGACTTCATCGTTGCCTCGTCGCTGAATAATAATAATAATAATAATAATAATAATAATAAAGGCGCCTCATAATTTTAAATTTACCGTCAAAGAAGGGGAAGACATGGAAGAAGGGATTCTCTCCGAATTTCACTTGAGATAACGGAGGTTAAAAAATCACCTGCTCATCAAGTCGAACAATTCACATCTAGTGAGGCCGTTGCGAGAATGTTGCAAACTGCGACCAATCATCGAAACGGGCACCGAACCGTGCTTTGCCTCTATTCTGAAGCGAAGAAATGGATATCACGGCTCTAGACAAATACTACTAGAAGGCAGTACCAACATATTTTTATGCAATGGTCCAATTAGGGATACAGGTTCGGTATTGGACATACCCTCTGACCAAAAGAACTACTGCCGAACTTATCCCTAGTTCCAATATTGATTCAGTTTTTGTGAGTGAATAAATGTAACGTAAAGCAATGAAAGGGATGATTTGTTCACCTTTCCAGTCGCCCAATTAGTCCATTGGCAACAATCTTCTCATTATCTTGTATGAGTTCATCTACAAGAGACTGTCCAAGTGCAAATGATCGTCCTTCAGAGGAGAGCTGCGGTGTGTTTTTTTTTACTTTTAAATTAAAAATGATATATCTCCATCTCAAAGTTGCCCACCTAATAATTTAATAATGTATAATAAAAGTGTATCTTGTCATGTACTAGTCAATTAAAATTTGGAAACACTTGCCTGGAGTGTTGAAAAACGTAAATTATTTACCTGTTGTTTGATAGTCCCACAATTTTCGCTCGTTAGTTTTCTCGTTGGAGGCAGTCGCTTCTTCAATACTTCCAGAATGTCATTCTCCGATGGAGTCTCGAGATTGACTGTAGATGTAGTCACGAATATTTGTGGTAATGACGCAACATTCAATGCCGTCGCGAAGATGACCATGTTACTTGGCAACTGAACAAAACGTGTATTGTGTGCAACTGTACAACTAAAAGTTGCCGAACCAATCTTCGATTGGTCGGACTACTGGCCCCTTCAAAAACCAGCGTGGAGCCCATTAAGATGTTTTTAAGAGTCTACTAGTCCAGGAACCGTCGATTTTAGAGAGCATTACCTTCCGACTTTTCTTGTCCACTGGACACAGTAGTCTTCCCATTTTGATGGAATGAAAGTCGTCGATGAACACATAAATTGGTCGTGTTATCGTTTCCACAAGTTCTCCGAATGTAGTGAGTAATTTAGAAAGATGAAGGTGAGGCAACAATGGTGTCGAATCAATACCCGCCTCTCGACAAATAGAAATGCATCTGGAAAATAACATTGCGGAAAATTCTCCCTCTTGTTTCTTGTTATATTTTAATTCATGGTACTGACGCCTGTTTTACGCCTGAGGCGAAGATAAATTAATTTCAATATAATTATTATCGAAAATGATAAATTCAGAAAACGCACATTTGATACCAGATCTCGTGCGCATACATGCAAGAATAGGTTAGGTTGACGAATCGAATGACGCGGATCGCATCAGATTTCTTTTTAACGATATCGCGCCAAAGACGACACAGTACTCTAGTCTTCCCACATTCGGTCGGACCCTGGATGAGATACATACCGGGCGCGGGCTGAAATTACGTACATACTCCTAAAATAGTAGGGAAAGTTCCGAACCTGTCCTAACAGCTTCTCAATTCGCGATTCCATTTTCTTGGCTGGTACCCAGATGTCGGAATTTTTGCGAATCGCGTAGCTCATGTGAATCCGCTGTTCCTCATAATTGATGTCGATAGGAGACATTGTTATTGGTCGTTTGGATACGAACGGGAGAATCATTTCTTTCAATCTTTCCGTCACCTGCATTTCAAGATTTTATGCATGATAAGTGTAGACTGTCGAAAAGTACGGTAGACATATTATTTAACATTTTAAAAAATAATCAGGAACGTGGCAGGAGAGATGTGCAAATTGAAATAAGATTAATTCCTGAAACTCGTCGAATCAAATGTTCGTGTGTTTAAATTGTGGACGGCTTATACTCTTAATTAGCCTAGTTTCTGATATTTGCGTAGGTGTATGTGTAACATGTCAAGGTGGACAGTTCGCATTTTAATTCCCGCAGATGCTTAACACTTAAGTAAACAAATTCTCTTCATTGGATGCCGAGATCCCAAAAGAAACCCGAGATGAGATGGTTTTCATATTTTGATATTTCCGCATATATCACTACAAAGGCCCGAGTTTTGATATTTCCCGAAATATGTACTAAAAGACTGTCTGCAGAATAATTATGAAAAAATGGGTGTTTCATCGACTTTGCACAGATTGCTCGCATCCGTTGATGGATGGCACACTCGTCGTTTCGATTGCCCTTTCGATGAAAGAGCAATTGTGGAGCCGGATGTGCGTGTCGAGAAAGAGATTTACGAGGAGACGGCTCTATCAAAACGAAGCTGTCAATGAAGAAACGAACAGTTTTCTACAGGAGCATCAGTGAGATCGAGGGATGTCGGTTCGGTATTGCCCATACCCTCTGGCAGTCTCTTTTTCTCTGACTCTCTTCGCCTTATCAGCCGTAACACAGATCTCTCGCCCAACGGCCGTAATACGAATGCCAAACTTGCATCCCTAGTGAGGCCACATCCATATGGACGCCAAACGGCTAATCGCTATTACATAAGCGAAGGTGCAATATTAATTGCCCAAACGAAAAAAAAAGTAAAGTTGCTTCGCCTATTCGAGCTGGGCTCGCGGGAGAACACTGCTTGGCCAGTGTTACAAACGAAAGCCCCACCGAAATTGGACTACGCACGCTGGCGATAAAGAAGATAAGAGGGATCGTGATTCTCACGGCAATGGGCGAAGAATATTGATCTTCTAAGTATCTAAGTATTTCAGAGTCTCGCTTTAAAATTGTTTTGCCGCGGAGCAAGATGTGAGAAAACTTGTTTCCCTTTTCCCAAAAAATGAATCTATTTTGGCATGATAAAATTTCGATCGATTTACCTGATGGATGAAATTGTCCTTGTACTTTTCAACTCCTTTCGAAGCGAAGAAAGTTGTTCCATCTTCGGGCAGCGAGAAGGGAATGTTCGGAAGATTAGCAGTGATTTCATTTTTAAGATCGCTAATCGATTTCGCCTTCTTCTCGTCAGATTCGCAAAATGGAGACTTGAGAGTTTCTGAAAACGAGGGAATTAACTATTTTTAAATATTTTGTTTAAATAACTTTTAAAAATAGAAAAAAATATAACTTGCCGAAACGTCTCAGTATCGTACAGGTTCGTGAATGATCTTTCTGAGAATTGAATGCAGCAATGAGTGAATGGAGAGGTGAGTAGAATAAGTTTCGCTGCCGACCCGGATTCGCCTGGTTGATGACGCCCTCTTCGAATGCCTGCATGCATATATGTGTGTAACAATTTAATATCGAAAACGCAGCATCGATTTTTGGTGCATACCAACACAACCTTCCTAATAAAAATTTGTTTTTTCCTAAACGATTCTTACACGAAATGGACTGCTCTACTTTCTTTCTCTGGCATATATCTTGTTTACACACGCTCTCCTTCCACACTTTCCATCCTTAATGGTAAAACGTTCCACTTTGGAATAACGTTCCGTTTTCTTATTTATGAATAGTATGAATAATAAATTTTTGTTGTTAATTTATTACTTCTTTGGCTCCCAGATGGATCATTCCCAATAGTTTCTGTCGATTGTCATCGGAAATTCGCTTCGACGAAAGTCTGTAGCATTCCGGCTGAGCAGTGTGATCCAGCACATAGTATTCATTCAGCAGTTTTACATCTGAATCATTTTAGTTTAAATATGTTAGTAATCAAGAAAACCTTCGCTCTTTTCGAACAACGCTGATGTAATTTGCTGCAATTCTTCTTTCTTCAGATACAGTGGAAGATCGGCATCACCGTAGATGTCTCCGACCATGCACTGAATACAATTCGTTCTCTTTTTATAAAAAAATATAATTATGAAAAAGTCACTTGGATGTCGACGCCAAATGGCTACTAGTGACTTTCTTTTACGTGTAAGTGCACTTCTCGCTTGGTGTTCTGATCATAGTGACTTTTAGTACTCCTCACCACTACGACAGTGTTCGGATCGTCGGCGCTTTTAATGATTAGTTCAACCGCAGAGTTGTCCAGTTTGGGATTCGCTTCGCCGGATATCAAATAGTCAGATATCTCGACATCGATTCCGAATTGGCAAGCGGTCGCTTGAATCTCGGGAATAACATCTGTCCATATCAAGCCTGTCTCGACGAAGAATTCTGAAATTGTTTAAACTATCGAAACATACTTGACGATAGATCTAATCTTCCTACTTTACTCATTTCGAGTAAAATAATATTATTGATTTTCTAATATGTTTCAAATCTTGAAAAACAACAATATTTGTAACATACCCGATGCGCTATTGTACGCGAAGATGATGCGCACTTCGGATATATGTGAGGTCGAGGGATTGCCTTCATCCATTTCCACCGTAGTGGTTTTCCCCTTCTCACTGAACATCCTCACCGGCTTGACCTCCTTTCCATCTATAACCAAAATAGCATTTTTTGTAGTAATTACATATTATGAACAACGAATATGAACAAACAAACAAATTATGAACCGAATGTTTAATTTTAATAAATTTCGCGAAAGCAATGGTATAATATTACGGGAATGAGTACTGTGGGGCATCTACTGTACGGGTCATAACGCTAAGCAGTACTGAGACTTGTGCAAATATTAGTTTTCGGTCATCACTTCAGTTATCTTTTAGTATCTTTTATCTTTTAGTTATCTTTTATTTTCTATTTTACTTTTTTTAGCAGTTCCATAACACAAGCGGAGGTTTTCAAGTTACCGGATTGTGTTACGTAAACGTCAAAGGTTAGGGGAATCCACGGAACCATGTTAACAACAATATTTTGGTTTTTTTCCCGAATCCTTTAATGAGATCTCCGTATCTTCCCTTGGTCCCCACACATCCGCTTCCTTTTCATTATTTGTTCCTGTCCAATATTTGCCTCCAATAAGAACCACTACACTAGAGCACAAAGATAGGAAGTAAAAGATCTTGGCTTCAAAATCCAAAAAATCCCTAATGTTCTTCAAACATTGTAAGACTACAGAAAAAAACACATCAGCGTTTCGAGTCTTTCATAAAGCTCAATTATTGATTGACCTGGTAGAGTGTTGTCCCTGTACTTTTCGACTCCTTTCGATGCGAAGAAAGTTTTGTACGTTGTCATGAAATGTTTGTCAAAAAACGTTGTCAAAAATTCAAGCTCGAAGATGCATAGCTCAATCACTGTTTTACAGTGTCTTCTTAGAGCAAATATCCAAAGACACTCTACTTTCGCTTTTCTAGAAATGTTCAACCTCTAACTTTAGGCATAATAGTTTTTTCCCAATATGGCAGGGTTGTTATCAAAATTCGGAAAATTGATTGGATCATCGGAAATCGGAAAAACAAAAAATAGATATTGATCCTGGTGTTCATCGCCTTTCCATATACTGTACATTGTACCGCGTTTTTTTTAATATATAAAAATATTTTGCACCGCGGTCTCGACTAAATATTATTTTTTTCTAATAATTAAATTTGCAGATGGCGGAAGATACCAATTCTCTCTTTTCATTCTTCAGCATATCGAACTCAAAAAAAGGTTAAAAATATGGCCAACGACAAATTTCTGTTGTGTTCTTGCAGTTTGTTAAATGGGTTGACAATTTTGCAGCAGCGAAGTGAAGAGAGAAGAGAACAACTGTTGTTAGAATGAAAAAAAGGGAGATGTTGCTGAGAAAAAAAAGAAAATAGAGGAAGTTGAGTATTTGATACCATTGGAATGCCCTATTCTTCCCACTTATCCGATTGTTCCTTACTGTATTCTACTCCACTTCCTTATTGCGTAAGTAATTTAGTCTTCGATCAGCGAAATAAGGATTAAAGATGATGCCTTAGACGATGACTAAGGATTAAGGATTAAGACAGGATTAAGTAGGAACCAGAGAAATGTAATTAAAGATACGAGATACGAACTGAAATATAGGAAGTGTATTCAAAGCAGCACTATTTTCATTGAATCGTTCGAAGAAAAACTATTATTTTCTTAAATAATATTTCAAAAGATTAGGCATACGTCTCATTTTTGAGGGAGAAGCTATAATAGTAATGTGAAGCATGAATGGGGAAATGTCAGGATCGAAAATGTATGCTGTTGTGAAGGGGCAATCCCATCTCCTATCTATACATGTCACCATTCTGAATAGGCAGATGGAAAAAAGGGTATGTAATCGGTCTCTGCCAAGGCTATTCCCTCGAACATCCGTCATTGGAGGCTTATCGATTGGCACCCAGTCTATTCTCATTTTCCCCAAACCGGCCGATGCACCATGTTTCGATGGTAGTCAGTGGGCAACCAGGCTAGGATTATCCTTTATCTACAACTGATATCAGATAGAGAGGGGGAATCGGAAAGGGGGTTGGGGAAGGGATAAGATCTCTATCGGCATCCGTCGATACAGCGGGTGAGAGAGTGTGCAAAAGTGAGAGAGCATCTCTCGGTTATCTCTCTCATCCACACCCCTTTCTGGATGGTTCACGGGCTAGTATGTGTCCATATCATGGTCATATGTACATAGGGTGAGAACAGGGATGGAGACTGTGTTGTGAGGCAAGATAGCTAAACAAGGATAGCTCAATGAAGTGAGTGGGTGTCTCTTTACTCAGGTCCTCTTGGCAAATAATCCGCGCACTTTCTTCTCAATCCTATTTTCCCTCATTTTATTACGCAGAGCTCCCTCTCTTAGACCATGCCCACTTCGGATGTAATATACTCATCGGAGAGAGAGAGACAGGAACGAAATCTCTTGGGTATCGAATCTTCGCCATTACAAAAACGCAAAGGCGGATAACTCTGATCAACCTTCAAGAATGGGTTTACAAATTCAGCGGCGACGTAACAACACAAAGTAGGTTAGAACGATCGAAATAAATCATGTTGGTTCTGTCATGCCCCCCCCCCGGAAACTCCCAGTCTAACCTATCTCATCAGCAAATTTTCTTTGTCTTGGAGGAAGAGTGAACGTCTCTTTAAAAGTACCGTCAAAAAAGAAGGGAGGAAATTGAATTGGGAGATAGGAGGGAAACGAAGGAAAATGCGAGCGTGAGATTTGAAAATAGGAGAGATACGACGAAAGGAGTAAATGTGGGCATGGCAACGCAGAATGATTGGACAAGGTAAAGGAAGAGAGAGAGAGAGAGAGAGGGAGAGAGAGAGAGTCCAAAGGAAGAGCCTTCTACAGCATGCGTGTTTTCTTCTTTTTTTCTTCTTTCTCTTCTAACCGAGACGAATTAAAGGCGCCTGTCAGAGGCAGAAGAGCGAGATGTTATCGAAGGATTATGTAAAGGAGCCGTGTTTCCGCCTTTCTAATAACTGACTTCGCAGGAAGTTCGAAAAAAAGAATAGGTAGTCAGAACCCCCAATCCGACTACCTAAGAGGGGCTTCGAGAGACCATTTTGACTCCCCTCACAACAGACAACCCTATCCAGTGCCCCAATAATAAAAGTGGTAGTAACAATCATAATATTATTTTATTTTATATCGAGCGGGTACAAATTCATTATCGCTCGACTCATTACAGATATTTATTCCTGAATTCCAGAAAGAGAAAAAGAGAAAGAGAAAAGGGGCCGAAAGACTTGTGAGCTGCAAAGATAATCGATGGTCAAAGAAATTACTCAATTGGACTCCATGGAATATGAAAAGACCAGTCGGAAGACCTAGGACAAGATGGCGTGATGACTTGAGAAAAGAATATGGAGTAAACTGGCAAAGTCTATGCAGAGAACAACCAATGCTATGGAAGAGAGACATTGATCGACAGGCCCTTGCCTTGATGATCGAATAAATATATTGATATTGATATTCCTGAATTCTGCCATCCCTAGGAACTATCAGCTCTTATGTTCTTACTCGCCCCCCTCTTCTCAATGCGTAATTCACATTCATTTTTTCTTTGCCCTTCTTTCCACCGGCTCCCTTTGTTCCAGAAAATTCTCAATTTGGAATTGCATCCCCTATAAATCTGTGTTCGCCTCACACGACTCTTTCTCAATTCACATCATTCTTCCCCCCCGAATCCATTATTAAATATTGGCTGTGATACCTCTCTCCCTACGCTCTTCCTGCCAAAGCAAAAACCACCTCTCTTTGACGATGGGGACAGACACACGAGGTCTATTGCCCCCATTCACATTTTTTACGTGACTCTGACGGAACAAGCAATGCACGAATATGAACACACTGGCGTCCCGGCCGATGCACCGCGGCTGGCCAGTGGTAGGATAGGTAGGGACGATGGGTCAAGGGATTGGGATTTGCTTATTCGGGACACGAGTGTTCAGAGCCAATGTATTAGAGAGAATTGACGGATAGAAGTGGAAATAGAGTAATGCGAAGAGAATGAATAATATCTGTGCCAGCACAATGCTGTTCATTCCAAATGAACGCAAATACTAAATTAGAAGAGCGCGAAGAAGATGTACCCCTGCGAAACATGTCAAATTTGTAAAGCGTTCAAATTTGTTAATATTCAGGAAACGGTTGACCGCCCGTTAAAGACCTCCGTCAGCTCAATTTTAATTTGAGTCTCCCCTTCCCCGTATCTTCCTCTCGTTCCTTGCCAAATTTCACGTCGTCCTGTTGTGCCTCGGGCGTCGATATATTATTATTAATATAACTCGATTTCGACTCTAGTAAAGAGAGAGACGTGCGTAAGATGCAGAGATAGGGCGAAGAGGAGAAATCGTAAGGACTTCGAAGGCTTTGAGGGCGGTATGCACTCAAGTCTCTTTGCAAGGTGCTCCCTAGGGAATGATTACGTTTGAAGGTTGCAAACGTTGTGGAGATTACTACTGCAAACATCTTAACGTTGTCTATGTCGGCATTTTGTGCACCCGCAAAATGAGCTCACAAGTGATGGGTCCGAGGAAGAAGACTACCCTAGTAATGTAACACAGTACAAGTTCAGGTTTGAAACTGCGCAATGGCATAGGGAGTTAATTACAGAGTTATATCTGACGAAATGGGCTACTATTATTGCAATTACTCAGAGCGCGAACTCTTTAAAAAATGTGCCTCTCTAGCGAATCGGACTCTCTTATAATCAAGATAGTCCGTTCTTTAATCTCCTCATTACGTGCACTATCTCGCCAACTATCCAAGAGAGTTGAGTTTACTAGAGAGACGCATGAGAGAGAGTTCGTGCTTTGTGTTTACTCCGATCGCAGAAATGGCAAGGATGAGGCTCACAATGAACAAGAACAATTATATAATTAAAATAATTTGAGAAAGATGCGTGGCATGGGTCAATGGTAGTTGGAGAGACAGATGGACTAAGAGACTACAACTCCTTCGATCTGGCAGTGTGCCAAATGCAGGGGGTGAAATACGATTCCCCCCTCATGGAGGAAGAGTCAACCTCCCTTTAGAAGTACCGTCGAAAGAGAAGAGAGAGAGAGAGAGAGAGAGAGCAGGAGGAAATGGAATTGAGAGATAAAAGAGAGAGAGGCAAAATAAAGAAAATGGCGCGGAGTCAGACGCCTTGAAAATAGGAGAGAGAGATAAGGCAAAAGGAGTAAATGTGGGCATGGCAACGCAGAATGATTGGACAAGGTAAAGGGATACAGGGAGAAAGAGAGAGAGAGAGAGAGAGAGAGAGAGAGAGAGATAGATAGGGGAAAAGAGAAGCGCAGAGAGAGACCATAAATGACAACCGCAGAGACTCACGCAAAACCGAGAATACAGATATAATATTCGTCACATATTGTACGTCGTTTGTGGCGAATGATGTTATGAGTAGGAGAAAGGAGGAAGAGAGAGAGAGAGAGAGAGAGAGAGAGACCGACGAGAGGGGGAGGATGGATAGATGCGCGACAACCGCAAAAGTGGCCTACGGACTGGAGAGAGTGAGACCAAAGAGCAGTTAAGGAAGAGAAAGAAGGGAGGAAGAGGGGGAAAACATATGGCCCTGTAATGGTTAAAAAACAAGGTGAAACCATGAGAGAGGTTGACACAGAGTATCCTGAGGGGAAGTAAAGGTAGAAGAGGTTCTCTCTCTCTCTCTCTCTCTCTCTCTCTCTCTCTTTTCTCTCTCGCCTTCATGCAGATTCGAGGAGAGAACAATCAACAATTCCTGCCACTCCTCAGAAAAAAAAGTGAGGAAAGAGGGTGTGGACAGGGGAACTTTTCGACCTACTTTTCTTTTCTTCTTCTTTCAGAATACACGCGTAGGAATCGAGAAATAGACATGGAAATATCACAGCATCAAATATCAACGGGGGAAATTCCCATTTGGTTGCTGGGACAACTATCAGATTCAGCTTCATTTCGATTCTGAGTAAAGTAAAGTTCGATATTTCTCTAAGTACAGCTAAAAGGAGAAGAGGACGGGACGCATTATGAAGTGTTACTAGAAGAGAGGGAGGTATAGCACTAATTAACGACGGATTCTAATTAACACGCGATAAGGCCAGATACAGTTCTGCTAGCAATATAAGATAAAAGGAAAGAGTAAAGTTGAGCCGGTGTTTAGAAGTTCTAGGGCAGCCTACCTTTTGCAGTAAATGTTGCTCCCAGTTTGACTGCTGTGAGGGAATTGGTCAAACTGCTTGTAAATTTTAGTAGTTCATAACACATTCAAACTCCCGCGAGTCTCGGCATGTTATTTCATCTTCTTCCTCACTCAAAAATCTCTCAAAATCTCAAGCTTGCAAGATATTTCACGCGAAAAAAGTGATCGAGATGGAACAAGGATGGGAGACTGCGCACTACTAATGGTAGTGACAGTGTGTGGGAGTCTAGACCTTTTCCTGGCAGAAACTCGTCTAGACGGGGCAGGGTCCAGCGCCCAAAATTAGGGAATCTCTCTCTCTCTCTCTCTCTCTCTTTCCTCCTTTTCGAGTTAGAAAGATGTGGCATTGACACGAGAACACGCTGAAACGAACAATGGGGCTGTGATTTCCCACATACTCAAATGAGAATGGTTCCTAAAAAATACTAAAATGAGTGCGCTCAGAGAAATATATGTCATATATGGCTCCTGAACTGAGTTTGTATGTAATATATAACAAACTGTATGTTATGTTTAACAAACAAGCGCAGTTCAGGCGCCATATATGACGTACATTTTTCTCAGTGTGCAGTAATTGCCGCTTGCTGAGGGAGAACACTTGACGGTGTTATGCGTTAAGATCGGGAGGCGGAACGGGAAGGAGAGAGAGAGAGAGAGAGAGAGAGAGACGGGGGGAATACAGAATGATTGCCTCTCCTCTACTCTCGTCTCTCAATTCTCTCTCTCCTTTCATTTTCGTTGTCGGTCTTATGTCTGTGCTGCGGCTGCGACGAGAGGTAAATTACATGACGCGAAATTGGATTTGCGCCTCCGACGGATGAGGGACAGGCAGAGAGAGTGCGTGCAGCGGAGAGGGCACAGAGAAAACAGAGATGCTGAGAGAGTGGGCGATGATGAGAGAGTGCAGAGAAGACAGGGAGGATGAGAGAGTGTGTGCAGCGGAGAGAGAAAAGAAAAAAACAGGGAGGAAAAAGAGTTTGTGAAAAAGTGACAGGAGAGAGAAGTGAACAAGGTTGAGAGTGCGTGAAACGGATAGGGCGGAGTGAGGATAAAGGGATGGGAAGATTAAAGGAGAGGGAAAGAGATCATCTGTAGAGTCAGAGAGAGAGAAGGCGAATTTACTCGTAATTAATATCCTTTGCAATCGTTCAGACTTTTCCAGCAAACTATCGATACTATGGGTTGTTTTTTTATAAATTCACAAACATTCATCGAAAATAATAGAACTTTCCGTGCTCTCTTGGTTGTTGCAATTTCAATTTCACAATCTCAATTTCAATTTCATTTCAATTTCACAATCTTTGGTCCAAATTATTAAAACGTTCCGCTGAGACAAATGACACAAACGATAGCGAGAGTGCACTCGATGCTGAGAGAATTAGACAGCAAGCACACCGCATGTAGTTCTTGAAAAAAAAACGTTAAAAACGTAGTATTTTATAATTGTAATATTATGTTATTCGATACGCAAAGTGGAAACGTTCAGAATTGATTTATCAAGAGTTAGACGACAATAACAATTTGACAACAAGAGCAACGGGAAAGACACATCACTTTTTGCACGACAGAGCGGAGAACAACATGTCAGACTGGCAGCTAATACTCTTCTCTCTACCTCGGAGAGAGAAAGAGTCACAGTTTTTCTCCTGCAGAGACAACATGAGAGGATAGATAAGGGGAGAGAAGGGAGAATGGGGAAGTTAAAGAAAGAGTCAAATAAATTTTCAAAAAGAAACCTTTTGATGACGTCACGGCTTCTGGAGCGGTAGAGCATTCGTTTCTAACTATGATAATTCTGCCTTTTTTCAATGCCACTTTCATTTATTTACTTTTTCTTTTTTCTTCTTCTAATGATGTGTCTGCATTATCCGCTACTAATAATTGTTGGGTAATTTTTCAAACTCGAGTGATCGAGTCATTTTGAAAGAGCGTTTCGACTTGGAATCTTAACATGAGACACCGCACACATAGGATTAGACAAGTCTAGTGGTTTCTTTCGAATATTATGAATTCACAAACATTCATTGAAAATAATAGAACGTTCCGCTCCTAAACAGCAGATATAGCTGCTGCAAGAGGTCATGAGAAAGCGAGAGACACGCCGAGGTAGAGAAAGAGAGTACACGCACTAGTAGTCCATTTCATGAACGTATAAATTTATTATTGTAATAGCATAGAAAACTAGGAAGGAACACTGCCACTCTCAACGTTCCTTTATAAGTCATTTGCATACTTTTTCGCCTTTCATTTAAAAAAAAATGGCAGTTGAACTTTACTCGATTCGATTGCAGTATTGAATATGTGGTGAAGGAAAGGGAGAGTTCTAGAAATGAGGACGCAAGGTCTTCGACCCATTGGAAATGTTGCTGTCAACGTCGAAATCGTTTTTGGGATTTTTAGTATCAATGTAGAGAATATTGAACTTTGAAGCTTTCACTGACATTTCCCGTGCCATACACCAAATGAGCAGGGAGTGGAGAGAGGAGTATAGGGAATGATGTGGGAAGGACAATCTTTAGATCATCAGAGAACGCATATTCTAGAGGATGACTAACCTCAATGTGGATAAGAGCTAAGATTGGACAGAGTACACTTCTCTGGTGTGCCACAGAAGAGACGATGAAAGTTGGAAAAAGTGGTGTCTACATGTGCATCTCCTCTCCCTTAGTATCCTTTTCGCCGGCGAGGCACTTTGACTCTTGCTTGTTGTTCTGAATATAATAGATGTAAGAGATGCGCGCATGCCTTTCATTCATAATAAATTACCCAATTATGTTCCTTGCAAATTGTTGATGAGGAAGAAGAAGAGGAGCAACAGCCCACGAAGAAGAAGTACAAACCTAATTAACCCTGTGAAGAAGCCCCTATCTGTACCATTATAAAATCAGTTATCGATAAGAATACTGTAATTTGGTGTAATTCGCAAGCGCTAGTCTTTTTTTGTGCGACTACAGTATCCCACCCCCGTGTTAGTAATTGCGGCCTAACTGCACCAGAATATTTGTATTTTCCTAAATTTTGTGATTCATTCGTTCTTCTCTGGCTCCGCGTGAGCACGTTGTTTGTTTTCTGGTTAGTAAATCGAGTAATTTATTTATCGTTGACCTCGAAATCACACAGCATCGCACCCATACAGACACACAGTCCTGCATCTCTCTTCTTGACTCTCTTACATGGGGGCTGAGTTGAGCTGAAAAAGGACAGAATCACACCAGTTGGTATCGCCAGCTGGGTTGTTAAAAGGCAAGGGCAGCCTCGATCGCGGATCCTTTGGTTTGTGACCAAAGGGGAGATCGAAAGCCAATCGCTTTCAAGTGAGAAGCAAGTAGACGTATTGCTGTTCGGGAAACCGTTCGTCAATGTCGGTCGAAAAGTCTCAATTGAAAGAGCGATTCCTGAGGAAAGTAGTCGGAGTAGTGCGAGGAGTTCGTATAAACTACCTGGGGACGAAAATAACCGAGGGAATCGCAAGGGAACAGGAAGTAGAGAAGGAAGTGTGTGGATGTGAGTGCAGATATAGTGTGATTGAGAGGAGGCGAAGTGACGTAAGAGGAGGCAGTGGCGAATATTGCGTGATTATAGAGATCATTCCCGTGTGATCCCGTATTTGTGATTATTCGCGTGTGATCCCGTATTTGTGATTATTCGCGTGTGATCCCGTAGATATAGTTGAGGGAAAGCCAATCAGGCAGAAGCCTAGACCAATTCCATTCGCGATACGAGAGAAGTTGAGGGCGTTGGTAGACAGAATGATGAGACAGGGAGTAGTCCGTAAGTCACAGAGTCCGTGGTGCTCTCCGATCGTGGTAGTAAAGAAGAAAGACGGAAGTATCCGACTATGTATTGATTACCGCAAGATAAATCAAACGATACGACTGGATGCTCAACCATTGCCTCACTTGGAGAGTACAATCCAGAGTCTGAGTGGAAAGAAATACTTCTCCACCATCGATCTACAGAGCGGATTCTGGCAAGTAGGTTTTGAAGAGAAGGCGAAGGAGATCACAGCCTTCAGTCTGCTCGGGGAGCATTTCGAGTTTCAAGTGTTGCCATTTGGTCTCAATCTTCGATGGAGAAGGTGAGAGAAGCATAGATTGGACAATAATGGCCCTAATACACATAAACATTTCGCGCTGCATGACAGGGGCATTATTATTTTTCGAACTAATCAATCGATGATCTTAGTCCATGCCTCGAAAACAAGGCTGGACAAAACCCCCCAAAAGGCATTTCTTTGGTGTTGTAGTGCCGATATGTGAAAAGAGCACCCAAGTGTCGTGTACGGGGTGGCACTGGGAGGGTGACGCAAGAAGACTGGATGAACGGTAAGAAGTCTTTTCTGATCTCGGGATCGGACGATCAACTCGTCAAAATTTGGGACTACGAGAAAAAGGCGTGAGTGTTCATGTCATATCAGAAACTACCTAAGAGGCTCGAGATATGACCGTACAAGAATACCTCACACTTTCGTTTATAGGGAACTTCTCATATCGATGAAACCATTGAATACATTTCTTTTCTTGCAGTTGCGTCCAAACTCTCACTGGCCACTCTCACAACGTTTCCTCTGTTTGCCTCCATTCCGAAGTTCCCCTTATAATCACTGCATCAGAGGACAGCACCATCCGTCTTTGGAATGCTGAAACCTACAAGTAAACATTTATAATTGATTCTATTATCTGGGGATATATAGTAATATTGACTACGTTATTGATTAGACAAGAGAAGATTGGGAATTAATTTGTAGAGCCTCACTAACGAAGAATGGACCGGACTACCCGATCAATGTGAATATCGACTTTTTATAGATTCTGATCAATGTGAATCACGGCTTCAGATAGATTCTTGTAATTCTGAGATCCTATGATTGAATTCAGATTGGAATCCACTCTCAACTACGGATTGGGTCTTGCGTGGTGCGTCCAGGCCAAGAAGGGATCGAATACAGTGGGTATTGGATTCGATGAGGGAACTGTCACGATCAAGATGGAAAAGGAATAGAAGGAAGAGTTACTCATAACGCTCTTGTTTTATAAATTACCAAAACAATGAATATTTCTAACTTCTTTCGATGTTTTCCTTCATGAAATGTTCTTTGCAAATTGATATCTACATTTTATTTGATGAATATTATATAAATGATATTCTTTCAACGATAATAATCTGTAGAATTTCGTCTTCAGACTAAAAACACCATTTTTTAGATGAAAGCCTGATGAATGTTTTTACTTTTCACTCTATGTAATCAATATGCTGCTCCGATCACTTTGCAATATCTGTGAAAACAGTGAAAACACAAATCAGGGAATTGTTATGTGGAGAATTTCGCAGGTCTAGATGCTGCCGTTGCTTATGTTCTTTTTGCAATCAGACGAATAATGATTAAGAGAACTAAATTTGTCAAAAAAAAGAGAAGATGTCCCTGCCCACTTGTAAAGTTCCTGTTTTGTGGAAGCACGCCCTTATGGAACCCATTCCTGAGGAGAGTGGTGACTCTAATTCCAACGTCCTTCTCATTTCCTTAACCTCTTCCTTTAAAAAAATTCTTATTAGTGAAATCACGACATTCCTGTACCAAAAATACCTTTTCTATCCTCATCATGCAGTGTTTAGGTCATCTAGATCCACTTCTACTATTCTCGCGGAAACCCATGTTATCTACTTTTAAGATTCTTTAAAGAAACTACGCTCTATGCGTACACTACGCTCTATGCGTACACTACGCTCTATGCATAGTTCTGGGTGCGGGTTCGGTCCAGGGGGAGCTCGATAGGTGGCTCCAGGTACGGTCCAGGGGGAGCTCGATAGGTGGCTCCAGGTACGGTCCAGGTGGCGCCCTGTAGCTGGCTCCAGGTTCGGTCCAGGGGGAGCTCGGTAGCCGGCACCGGGTTACATTAAACCTCGCAGTATGCTGGAGAATGTTAATCGCTACTAAGAGTACTGGCTTATTCCGGTGGAAAAGGCTCGTGAGGCAGAGAGCGATCGAAAAAAGTTGCCACTACGCCACTTCGTGGCTCCGTGGCAACTTTTTTCGATCGCCTCACGAGCCTTTCACAACGGAAACGCAGTATACAGTGCGTTCAGAACTTTTAGAACATTTTCAGAGATGTTTCCTGTGATTCCCTACGCCCTCTGAATCTTTTTGGAACTTTTCAAAATTTTCGATTTTCACGTTAAAACATGTTAGAACATGTTCAGACACGTTTCGAACGTCGTAAAACACTTTTCCTGCGAACCCCTACGCTCTCTGAATCATTTTGGAACTTTTCGAAATTTTCGATTTTTCACGTTAAAACGTGTCAGAACACGTTCAAACACGTTTCTGACATCGCAAAATACTTTTTTCCTGTGATCCCCTACGCTCTCTGAATCATTTTGGAACTTTTTGAAATTTTCGATTTTTGACATTAAAACGTATCAGAACACGTTCAGACACGTTTCGAACGTCGTAAAACACTTTTCCTGCGAACCCCTACGCTCTCTGAATCATTTTGGAACTTTTCGAAATTTTCGATTTTTCACGTTAAAACGTGTCAGAACACGTTCAAACACGTTTCTGACATCGCAAAATACTTTTTTCCTGTGATCCCCTACGCTCTCTGAATCATTTTGGAACTTTTTGAAATTTTCGATTTTTGACATTAAAACGTATCAGAACACGTTCAGACACGTTTCTGACATCGCAAAACACTTTTCCTGTGATCCCCTACGCTCTCTGAATCAGTTTGGAACTTTTCGAATTTTTCGATTTTTGACATTAAAACGTATCAGAACACGTTCAAACACGTTTCTGACATCGCAAAATACTTTTTTTCCTGTGATCCCCTACGCTCTCTGAATCATTTTGGAACTTTTCGAAATTTTCGATTTTTCACGTTAAAACGTGTCAGAACACGTTCAAACACGTTTCTGACATCGCAAAATACTTTTTTCCTGTGATCCCCTACGCTCTCTGAATCATTTTGGAACTTTTCAAAATTTTCGATTTTTCACGTTAAAACACGTTAGAACACGTTCAGACACGTTTCCGACATCGCAAAACACTTTTGTAGTGATCCCCTACGCTTTCTGGATCATTTTGAAACTTTTCAAAATTTTCGATTTTTCACGCTAAAACTCGGCAAAACAGGTGAAAACGTGTTTCACGGTACTTTAAAACGTGCCAGGAGCACTTGCGGCACTTGCGAAAAATGCGGCAAAAGGTTTGCCCGCGGCGAGGGTCGAACCTGCGTCGCTCGGATTGCTAGTCAAGCGCGTAACCCACTTGGCTATAGATTTGGTTAATTAAATTTTATAAAATTTGAAAGGTTTTCTGGTCGGTTATCATATGCAAAAGGAACTGAGAAGATTGATTGAGTTTGAAGCGATTTATAGCGAAAACACGAAAATTTCCGTCACGCGGTTAAAACTCGGCAAAACAGGTGAACACGTGTTTCACGGTACTTAGAAACGTGCCAGGAGCACTTGCGGCACTTGCGAAAAATGCGGCAAAAGGTTTGCCCGCGGCGGGGGTCGAACCTGTGTCGGTCGGATTTGAATGTCGCGCCCTTTAACCACTTGGCCATGGATTTGGTGATTTAAATTTTGTAAAATTTTAAAGCAATTCTGGTCAGTTATCATATGCAAAAGGATCTGAGAAGATAGAGCGATTTTGAAGCGAAATATAAGGAAAATGAGAAAAAAGTGTGACCGGACGGAAGGAAAAAAACGGACAAACAGACAGACAGACAGACAGACAGACAGACAGACAGACAGACAGACAGACGTTAGCATTTTCTAATATATAGTAATCTTGCATCCCATTTTGACACCGTATACTTTAGAAAAGCCTTCGATAGCATCGACCACTGTCTTTTGCTTCATAAATTATCGCAATTAAACATTTCCTCGCATTTAGTATCTTGGTTTGAATCTTATCTATCTAATCGTAGGCAATCTCTGTTTATCGATAATTCCTTTTCATCCTCCACTGTAGTCAGATCCGGAATGCCGCAAGGTTCTTGCCTAGGCCCCCTCCATCCGTCTTTTGACACCCATTCACAATTTTATTTCTTGTACATGACTCTGACGGAATAAACAATGAATGAATGTTTGAATTAATAATTTTTTAGGTCCGTGATACTGTACCGACTTTCCATTAAAATCGATACCCAAATTACAATTGTCTATCCATTGCATATAAATTTCCATGTGATCATGTGTCTTGTCAGACTCTTCAATATCTAATTTCCCTTACCATGGCAACACCATGGCAAGTAAATTTGACTGTAAACATCTCAGGCTACGAGTCTAATTCCACGCTAAATGGCCCATTTTCCTCGTTTAAAAGGAGAGAATTCCTCCCTCTCGACGTTTGTGATTTCTTCCCAATTGGCGGGTACGCCACGTCCATATCCATTGGGTGTGACCTTCTAGTGGGCACAGACCACAGATCTCCGTTTCCCCACCTGATTCTCCACTTTCACGGTACACTCGGCGGGATTTTCACATCATTCGTCGTGGCTTGATCTTCGATATCCCTCGACAGCCCACGTTACCCTTCCATATCACTCCTTGTGACTAATAATGTCGGATGAGTCTTGTTCTCTTTGTCTACCGTAATCTACTGTTCCAACACCACACTCTAACTATCTCCTTCCCAAGAGAGAGAGAGAGAGAGAGAGTTGGTATATGGTGCATCTACCACTACGTTTCCCAGATTGCCTTTCATTTCCAAGACTCGTGTCTGTTTATAATTTCTTCATAATTTGTCTCTTGTCTCGTAACTGTCATTTTTCAATTAGTCTTCATTTCACTTTTCAATTTGTCTCAATAATTCAATTTGTCAATTTCTCTCTTCTTCATTATTTATCTCTTGTCTCGTAATTTTCAATTTTTAATTAGTCTATTTTTTTTCAATTTTCAATTTCTCCCAATAATTTAATTTGTCAATGTGTCTCGTGTTCATTATCTCATAGAACTTTTCCTTGTTCACAGTTCAACGACGGCCTCCTCATCCATTTCGGAAACCTGTAATTTGAATTGTTGTCTGAATTGTAATCTGATTTGTAGTCTGAATTGTTATGCTCATTTGATAGTCTGAATTGTATTCCGAATTACATGTTGACTGTTTGTTTTTTATGAGAGAAAGTTTTGGTTTCAAGCATGCTTCTATACAAAAAATTGTGGAAGGGGGATGTTCAGTGTTTCCACCGATCCTGGAACCCCGAAACCAGGAGGCCAAATGAATGGCTTAACTTGGGAACTTTTCACATAGAGGGATGCTTGTTATCCAAAATGGGCGAAGCCCGGGCATTTTTGCCCCAAAAGTTCCGCCCCAAAAGGGGCGTGGGTCATTTTTCGACCTTTTGCTTTTATTCGGACCAGTGTTTTGGCTAATTCGGACCAGTGTTTTAGTCCGAATAAACGTAGCGTCGGAAAGTATTTGTTCGTTAATTTAACAATTTGATGAAACTTTCAAATCAGAACAGGAATCTAGCTGAACTGTCCAGTGCATATAGGGGATCTATAAAGAAATACAGTGTGTTTTAATGAGTCCAGACATTCCGGAAAGTTTGGTAAAGAACGATTATAATTTAGGAATTCTCTAACATGGGAGTGACCTGAACTCACATTTCCCGATCTTTTTGATTTTACCATGGCAGTATACATGTCTAAAGACTATCTCAAAACCATTGTCAAAAGCTGCGGAATCCGTCTGGGAAGCGAGTTAGCAGATTTCACGCCCCATAAGATCGAAAGAACGCACTGTTTCCAACTGCAGCGGTGGCCGAGTGGTCTACGGCGGCAGGGGTAGGAGGGGGAAGTGAGGTCGTGGGTTCGGTTCCGCTCACCAGAATTTTTCTTTTGCTCATTTTTCAGTGATCCTTGAATGTTTTCTGGAGAGCAAATGTAGTTTGATGTGCTACTGTTCGTTCTTTGCTCATTGTCGTACTATCGTACGTGACCATTCGAGATCTGCTACTTGATCTACCCGTATTGATCGACTGGAATGAGAGTACAAAAGGCGGAAAATGAAACAAGGAGACTATTCTCTTCATGTTTTCACCTGCTCGCGTCGTCGGTCTTCTCGCTGCCAAGCTCGGAATCGATTCGGATGTCTCTTCAGCTACCCGAGAAGAACGGAAGCTTGCCGGAACTTTCGCCCATCTTCTCAATGAAGCTGGTTTGGATTCTCTGGTGTACGGAGAGGATGATGAACTCGTGCCATTTGACCCCAATGACGAAGAAGATGTGGACCCAACTTGGACCGAGGACGATTTGGATCTTGTGAATGATGTTCCCCCACCAGATAGGAAACGATTCGCGTTCTCAAACGGATACGCGTCTCTCGAAGCGGTGAGTAAATTCGAGATTTTTGAAGTTTTCTGACTACTTTCTCACCTTTTTTTGTTCAACAGTATACTTTGCAGATAATACTCGCATCGAATTACTTCCGGTCAACAACCAGCAAGGCTCATCGGACACTCGAAAGCATGAAGACCAAGCATCGATTTCTGGCCAACTCCAACGATCTCCGTAAGATGGAGGCGTTTGCAAAGGAAGCCGATGAGAACTCATCCCGACGCACCAATCGAATCATTGCACTCCAGAATCTTTCTGACGATGTGTACATGCAAGCTATGAAAGCGATGGAAGAAGGTGTGTCACTTTTGATCTATTTCCATCCTATGGGCTATCCAATTATGCATCATTTTACGTTTATTCGTACCTCCAGAAAGGGGTCAAGAGAGAATGAGTTAGAGATGGTATCTGGTTTTAAATTTTTTTCTTCTCTGACTCCATTTCTAGAGACCAGGAACGATATGACAATAGGGGAGAGAGTCAATAGAACTACTAATTGAGGCACACTTCTCTATTCAAGGTTACTCTCTTCACGACATCGATCTCCAAGTTATGGCCATCGATGTCAATTTGGAGATGAAATACCTGGACAAGTTCGAGGCGTCACAATCGTGGGTCACGCGATTCAAGAGGAAGCGTCGAATTGGATCTCGTCGGACAACTAAATTCGTGTCGAAAGTGAATCACGATGACGACAAGGCCATCAAGACTGCAGCCGCTGATTTTGTCGCTTCTATCAAGGAAGAGATGAAGACTCGACCACTCAATCAGATTTGCAACAGCGATCAGAGTGGATTTCTGAAGGAGCTGCACTCTATGAGGTACTAGAGTGATCTTTGATCTTTGAATTTCCTGCGTTAACTGGTTGTTTTCTATGATTATTTTGTAATTTGCAGAAGTCTCGCACCAATTGGAGAGAAGACAGTAGTCCGCTGTGTCCAATCGAAGTCATCACTCACTCACAGCTATACCGTAATGCCCCTCATCTTCGCCGATGGATCAATGGGCGACTATCTCTTCGTTGTTCTCCAAGAGCCGGGTGGCTCTTTCCCCAAGAAGAAGAAGATCTTTGACGCTCCGAACTTGGTTGTGACTGCAGGAACCAGTCACATAATGACCAAGAATCACATGCGAGAGTGGGTGAACAAGGTGAGCATTTCTACCGCATTCCTTGACCTACCGTACCCCACCCCTCTATCACCTACCGTACCCCACCCCTCCATTACCTACCGTACCCTACCCCTCTATTACCTACCGTACCCTACCCCTCTATTACCTACCGTACCCTACCCCAACTCACGAATTGATTGGAATCGTATTCCAGTGTATCTTCACTCCATCGACGACCTCCAACGATCTTCTCATTCTGCTCGATTCGTGGACGTCCTTCCGAGATCAAGCAGCCATCGACTCTTCTCTTCCCTCTGGCAAGACTCTTCACACCCGTCAAATTCCGGCCGGAGCCACTGGCATTTGCCAGCCCCTTGACGTCTTCTTTTTCCGGCCTTAGTGCGTCGAATTCAGGGTTACGGGTTCCGCAATTTCCCCACATTCATAATTTTCCAACGTGATCCCATTCTAAAAGTCATTTCACTTTCGTTCACTGTCATGCGTGCCCCCATCTTTAAGCCTATGATTCAGTATGCCTGGCATGCGGCCGGTTACCTTGATTCCGCACCCACCGTTCGTTTCAAGACCCCCGTACAGCTCTGTTTCCCCAAGTCTGTCCATTCAACCAAGTGCTGTTCTCTAGGTTGCATGATGATGTTATTCATCAAATGTCCTATGTGCAATTTCACATGGTGTTTCAAGTGTTACGTGATCGAATTTCATCGCTGTTGATAACATAAACATGTCTCACGTTGTTGGTACGATTCGAAAAATGAGCAAAAGAAAAATTCTGGTTAGCGGAACCGAACCCACGACCTCACTTCCCCTCCTACCCCTGCCGCCGTAGACCACTCGGCCACCGCTGCAGTTGGAAACAGTGCGTTCTTTCGATCTTATGGGGCGTGAAATCTGCTAACTCGCTTCCCAGACGGATTCCGCAGCTTTTGACAATGGTTTTGAGATAGTCTTTAGACATGTATACTGCCATGGTAAAATCAAAAAGATCGGGAAATGTGAGTTCAGGTCACTCCCATGTAAGGGTGAATTAGTTAAAAAGTGTAGGAACGATCCGAAATCGTCCAGGAACCGGTGCCAAATTGTTGTAGCAACAGCAATGTTTTTCTGCATGCTGCGATCGGAACCCCCGCGCGGTCTGTTTTTAGAGGGGGGAGAGACAAAGGGGCGGGGCGAGCGTTTTTAAGGAATGGAGATGTTTCGAAACCCTCAGGCCGCGCGAGGGTTCCGATGGCAGCATGTAGGAAAATAATGATGCTGCTACAAAAGTTAGGCATCGATTACTGGACGATTTTGGGTCGTTCCTGCACTTTTAGCTAATTCACCCTAGGAGAATTCCTAAACGCACTCTATTTCTAAATAGATTTCCTATACTCACTGAAAGTTTATCTAGATTCCTTTCTGATTCGAAAGTTACACCAAATTGAGAAAAACAACTCACAAATTCCTTCCGGCGCATCCCAAGCTCGAGAAGACGCCAGCGGAGCCGACATCATCCTGCAAACGGAGAAATAAATCAATAACCAAGATATTAATCGATACTCGGACGCGAAAGATCGATAATGGGGACAATCGATTGTTGAGGAGCACACAAAAAGGAGTAAGGAACGTGTTCATCAAGTGAGATCGACGCACACTATTAGAATATTGATTAGAGGACTAGTTGAACATTGATTTTACAAGCGCTGCTGGAAAATGGGGAGAATTGTTGGAAAGGAGAAATAAATAGGGCTGTGGTGCGAGGGGTGCCGCAAGGCAATAGTGAGAGATGATTTCACAGCGCTGAAGCAGAATGCTAGGGGAAAATGAGGAAAGCAAGGAAACAAATTGCGACTCGGAAGGCAGATTCACGGACTGGGGAGGGAGATTCAAATAAACAGGAATGAACCTTGCCCGAACATAAAAGGTTCACTTCCTTTTGATGCCTTACCGCTAACTGAGCAACCCATGAAACATAAAGGTCACTGGTAAACAACCGTAGCATTCCCACTAGTCCAAGTGTGCGTAAGAGTTGAAATTGACATCTCAATAGCAAAGGGAGAGGTGAATGTGCGCTCGTAAGCTCTTTTTTCGCTCACACACAGGCTTTCTTACAACACTCACAGACTCTCGAAGAAGTGATAAAAGGGCAAGCAGCCCTGGCGCAGCACAATTACTCTCAAAAGTAGAAGAAAACTAGCAAGTTTTCGTCGTCGCTCGTTGGTGAAAGCGGGCGCAACAGGAAAGGACTGCGGTCAAACGACACTATGCCGCAGAAGAAAGCGCGTGGTGAAGGAAGAGAAGAGCTGTGATCTTATGCGCGACCGTGAATAATGTAGAATACACGTGGAAGTTGCGCGCAAAGTGCTCAATTTGTAAAGTTTCGCTAAAATCCGCAAAAAAAACTCACGGGGAAACAGCGAAATTCGCGCTTGATTTGGGTAAAGCGGGCGGTGGCAACTAACGCGGGCACTAATTAACGTCAATTAAAGATAGAAGTAGGGGACGGTCAACATATGGCAAAAAGCGCTACAGAAAGATGATAGAAGGGGGGGAAATAGGGAGCAAAAAGGGACAGAGTGTGAGTGGGGAGGGAGAGGGAGAGAGATCGCGCGCTCGGTCTAATCGGATGCCGCCAGAGGGTAAATGATGACGCACGATGCTCAAACCACAAACCAGAGAGAGAGCGCGCTCTGACCAAAGGACAGGGAGGAGGGGAGGGAGTGAAAGAGGGTTGAGGAGTGGCTAAACTTGAGTTCGCGCTAAACTCAAGGATAAACGGCGAAAATCGCGCTTGGTTTAGTTACAGCGGGAGGTGGCAACTCACGTGGGCACTAATTAGCGTCAATTAACGATATATAGAGGGGAACGATCAAGAAAATGGCAAAAAGCGCGACAGGAAGAGGGGGAAACGAGGATGAACGGCAGAGTGAGGGAGAGAGAGAGAAGGAAGGCCCTATAGCGCGCGAATGGAGAGAGTGCTCGAGAGCCGCGACGCATGAAAGGCGGGCGCTGCGGCTAGACACCCTCTCCTATCAACCCACTCTCTCACTTTCTCTAACTCACGATCTCTCTCTTGAGCGCGCTCTTTCTCATTTTCTCGTCGTCTATCCTCTCTTCTCCTCGTCTCTTTGGTCTCTCTCACTACCTCGCTTCTCTCCTCGGAGAGGGAGGCACCTTATTGATTGAATTATCGATCGTCTCAAAGTTTAGAGTGGGGGAAGCCCGCTGATTTCGTTGGTACCATCGGGAGCGCCGTCTGATTGCCTAGTAAGGAAGGACGATATCAAAAGGGATAGTATCAATTGCAATGAGATAGTCGGATGGAATGTGGGAGAGATCACATCATTCCACAGACAAGATCAACCCTACACAGAGAGGGGTTTGGAGAGAGAGAGAAAGAGAGAGAGAGAGAGAAAGAGAGAGAGATAGAGAGATAGAGAGGGAGGAATGAATCAATTTGTGATGCAAATGACGCTTTGGCAATGGAAACGGAGCGAAAACGGATGGAAAAGGGGCGAGAAAACGTAGGGAATTTGTAAGTATTTCGGATTCATCGATGATTGCGCGTCAAATAAAGTGTTTTTTGGAAGAAAGATTATGCGATTATGATAATCGATATGCAATATGCATAGACGGCGAATATCTCTCACATATTCTCTACGCAGATGATTGCGTACTTATTTCTCACGACTCACGCCAAATCCAAAATATGGTAACGGAACTAGAAAGGGAACTACTTGCGGTGGGCTTGCAACTTAATGGCTCAAAAACTGTCGCTTTGACGACTAATCCAATGGGCAGATCGGTCGTGGTAGGAGGTCTAGTAGTTAAGACGGTCGATAAGGTGGTGTATCTTCGGCAAGAAGTTACTCTTGGTCCGGATAGGTTTAGAGGAGAAATGCATAGGCGGGTCAGAAGCGCGAATTGGGCATTTTCTAAATACTCGGAATGCTTCCGAAAGCGAGGATGTCCCATGCCGCTCAAAAAGCGCTTATTCGACGGTGTAGTTCTCCCCGCACTCTTGTACGGAGCTGAAGCCTGGTACCTTTGTAAACGCGAAAAACAAACACTCTCTGTCGCCCAGCGCAAACTTGAACGCAAAATGATAGGAATCACCGTATTCGATCATGTTACCAATGACCGGATCCGTGGCATCACAAAACTGAAGGATGTTGTTAGAGAGGCGGAAAAGCGGAAATGGATATGGGTAGAGAGAATCTCGAAATTGTCCCACGATCGGTGGCATCCCGTTTCGGGCCAGAATGACCCGGCGCTACTGTGTTTAGCGGCTAAACGCAGTAGTGCCGGGTCATTCCGGCCAAAAATGAGACCTTTGAAAATTCATAAATAATTTTTTAAAAAATCGTAAAAATATGCGGTTTTTTGCATTCTAATCGGAGGAAAATTTTCTTTAATCTGAAATTCACTTCATTTGCAGTACCAGGTCGCTTTAAAACCCTGGATTTTGACATAGCGAAACACTACGTTCTAATATTTATCTGGAATGCTTAAATAATTTATCCAATTACAAAATAACAAAAAGATTGTTTCTAATTTTGGATTATAATTCATTTATATAATAATTAAAATATATAATACAATACAACAATATTTATGAATTTACAGATATCCGCTACTACTCGATAAGTCTCGCTGTCAGTTTTGTCATCGCGTTGCTATTAATGATCTGGATCTTCATCACGCACTTTAACACCTATCGAACAACTGGGCTGTTCTCTATGTCCACATTCGCTGCTATAGATTTCTCGAGAAGGCCGGCAGACTGGAGCGAGAATGGTATGATATTTATTTATATTTACATAAATTATAAAATAAAAGTAGCGCTAGACGACTGTGACATCTAGCGCTTTTATGTATGAAATTACGCTCGTCGTGCACTGAGAGAAATCCTACTAAATAGGAAGAGGCACTCAAGTTGGCCCGACTAGCATATAAGTTGACCCTACTAAATATGTTAGGAAATGGGCCAACTTGAGTGCCTGTTCTATGTTAGGATTTCTTTGTGTGTACCTTTTCATAGCGGCAAAATGGGGATGCGTCATGGGGATTTTTCAGGTACGACTCAGATTCGGTGGTATCGATGTTCCCAGAGCTAACGGAGGAATACGACGATGATTGGGCGAAGAAACCGAGGTAATGATTAATTAATTATTAACATATTTCAAGCCTAAATTTAGTATTTTATTATTAAAGTTCTTTACGTAGTTTTCTAAAAATTATTAAGTACTTAGTATTAAATTTCTGAACCATATCTGACCTGTAATAAATTTTTCTATCACACTCAGCATGGAAGTTAGAAAACGAATTACTTACTTTTTTAGCATACAGAACATGGGAAATGAGGAGAGCGCAAGTAATTAATTTACTACCTCGCATGCATGGCGATGTAATTTTTCTCTGACTGCAGGTCCATCACTTCCATCCAGGAAGAGGACGAAGACGATTTCTACTATCGATATCTCGCTGATTAAGTGGTCATTCATTATATCAATACTACCATATCATGTATGTACGATAAAACTGCTTGTTCAGTAGTTTATCCAGCTGTTACAAGAAATAACATATATTCAATGAAGATTGCGAGAAGAAAAGTACAGCAAAGATCGAATAAACACGCCATTGCACATATTTTGTTAATATCCGAAAAACCGAAATTCCATTTCGTCGGTATTCGTGTGCGTAACGTAGAGGGTGTTGGTACCACGAACCTCTCCCCTTTATTTCTCCCCACACCGAGTCCACCTATAGGTAGCCAGCGCAAGCTCCGCCCACTTTTTGTCTTCACGTGAGGCGAGAAGTGTCCCAATCAAATGGCAAGCTTCATTTTGAGTGAAATCCCTCGTTCAAAAGCTCATTCGAGAGCTCTCGGTAAACTCTACAAATGAGACCTTGCGCACCATGTTCTGACTACATTTAGTAGATCAAACATTGATTGAAAGCTTCGATAGTAGGTGTTTAGAGCACTTCCATTTCATCGGCACAGCTGCGCAACTCTCAGTTTGTGTGGATTAGCTCGAGGAATCTAACCAAGCAAAAAAAATTAAACTTTATTAATGCACAGAATTGCCATTTAAATTTTAAGTATTTTTCAAAATCAGCAAAAAAAATTGCAAACGGTTGGATTTGAACCTGCGACCTTCCGTTTATAAAGCACGTGCTCACCCACCTGAGCCACTGGGGAACACGTGAGAGAAGCGCTATGCCGCTCTCAATATAAGTCAGAGTTTAGAGATGCAGATAAACTCCGCCCCTTTCTCTCTCGTTACCAATTCTGTCAATCGGCGCGAATGGTTATCGAGCTATAACGCGACTCGGAAACAAGATATCGACTAACGGCAAAAAGGATGATGTTATTGTGACATCAGTGAATACTTTGAACATATCTATTTTTCAAACATTTGCATAAAATCGGCAACACACCTTGCAGTCCCTACCTATAGATCGAATTGAAAATGGGGGAATTGGTTTTGCGTCACCTGATTGAAAATGTTTTGCTGAAACCCTCACTTGTGTGTTCTTCCTTGGCGATTTGCAATCCAAATCAACCGCTCCGATCATCAAAATTAGTTGTGACTGAGGGAATATAATGGGGTTTCAGGTGACACAAAACATATTTAAAAAATACCATTCACCTGATCAGGTTGATCCCACCGCTAAAAATGAACAATCAGGTGAAATTGCACAAAACCAAGAACCCTAGTCTACTTCCCAACAGACCATCTTCTTTGAAGTTGCTGGAGGAAAAGACGAGATATTTCTTAGGACAAGGGACGTAGGAAGAAAGGGGAGGTTACGTGATGCTGAAAGCAGTCCTGACAAACAGCAACAGAAAGGCGCACTTTTTTGTTTTGCCTAATTTGCCAGTCATTTTCAAAATCCAAATTGAAAAGGTGGTACTTGACAGCATCGGCTATCGATTGAGCACAAACATGTAATTGAACACTTCCATTTGTTTACAACGAATTCTGAACCGGAATTAGAGCGGAACCGGAGCCGTGAAATATATTTCTGCGTTTTAACTAAATTGACTTCTTCAATGTTCGTATAATTTTATAAATGTAATAGAGAGACGAGGGGGTTCAGGGAACTAGGGAAGCCCCCTCTCCAGCAGACCAAAATGGAGATGGACCGCTCGTGATTACTAACAGAAACGATAATTATTTTATCCATATCGTACAAGAAATTAATATATTTCAATAAAGCCAGCGAAGAGAAAGCGCAAAAAATGTGAACGCAAGATATATTAAAATATTTATACTCGTTAATTAAAATATTTGTGTTCGAATAAGCGAAATCTAATTGTCTCGCGGTTCTTATGCGTAATGTAGAGCTCATCGTTACGACGAGCAACCTCTGAAAAAAAATAGAGATTTGAAAATTACCGCTCCTTTACCCTCCCAAAATAACCGTGTCAAAGGTTATATGCAAAAGAAACTATAACATATTTTTCTATACCATTTATTTAGTGAGATCTTTTTAGAATAAAGAAAACAGCACTCACCCCATACGATATAGTCGTTGACTCGAAAACCTTGTGTATGCCCAATGCTTAAATTTCTCCCAGTGAATGCAGCCAGTCGAATTTCTTTACCATTTTTACGCGTCAGAGTCTGAAATTTTTGAAATTAATGATTTCAACGTCACAAATGCACGTACCTCAAGAACCTTCGACCAGTCTACATTAATCGGATACTTGTCATTGTACAGCAAAAGTGAGTCCATTCTTCGATCGAACATGCTCAGAATGACCTCTATCAAGTCAAGATTGTTCAGTCCCATGAAGTCTCGAGGGATCTCTTCCCGATCCAGAGGATTGAATGAATAGTGATCTTGATAGATGGACAAATCGTTGCAGACGTCGGCCAATCCCAGCAGAAACTTTTCTGAAATGTTTTTTTTAAATAATAGAAATATCTGAATTTGACAAAAAAAATTTTTATAGTTACTTTTTCGTTCTGACTAGAATGGTCGCGAACTCTCACCGAGCTTTCCGGATGAGATATAGCACATTCGATAGAACTCAGCGAGATTAGATGAGATTTCAATTTTTAGCTGCTTTCCCTGAAGGAGCTCCGAGTTATTGAGGTCCGAAGTTTGACCTATTTTTGCATATAATCAACGGGCTATGTCGGGACGCGCATATCTATTGCACCACGCTCTCTCGTCTTCATAACCTCCTGGTGTAGTGGTAGCATGCTTGTCTAGCAAACTTTTGCTCCTGGGTTCGGTCCCAACAAGACAAATCCTCTTTTGCTCATTTTTCAAAGTGATTTCTAATCTAATTTTCACTTTAATAACAAATTTTGATGCTGTCTTTCAATTTTCATACATGCACAAGCTTTTTTGGAGAATGACTTTTTTGCACGCCTATTTCTGTGAAAGACTTTGAAAGACTTTACACTATTTATCTTCCCGGCTTGAAATCGATTAGGCCAGACAGATACAACGCATAAAATGAAAGAAAGAGGTGGCAGAAAAAAATAATTCATAGATGGGGACTACGCCTTTCGGGAAAAGATATTGAGGAAAAGTGGAGAAATGTGGCATCAATGAATCCGCCTTTTTTGAAAACATACTGATGAGAATGCCAGAAGCTTTTTGTCACGAAGTACACAGAGAATGAATACACTGAGTTAGGGCATCTAGTGTATGATACACTCAATATTGAGTGTATTCGCGCGTCGAGAGAGCGTGCGAAAACGAGAGATTTGTAAGTGTATCATACACTAGATGCCCTAATTCAGTGTATCATACACTCAATAGTGAGTGTATTCATTCTGGGTGTATCAGATTTGTGAATTACAATATTGAAAACAGAAATAGGCGTGCAAAAAAGTCATTCTTCAAAAACCTGTGTGTCATGCACGTAAATTGAAAGATAACATCAAAATTTGTTATTAAAGTGAAAATTAGATTAGAAATCACTTTGAAAAATGAGCAAAAGAGGATGTGTATTTTTGGGGGCCGAACCCAGGGGCAAAAGTTTGCTAGACAAGCATTCTACCACTACACCAGTAAGTGATGAAGACGAGAGATCGTGGTGCATTAGATAGGCGCGTCCCCACATCGCACTTTTATTTTATGCTAAAATAGGTCACACTTCGGACCTCAATAACTCGGAGCTCCTTCAGGGAAAGCAGCTAAAAAATTGAAATCTCATCTAATCTCGCTGAGCTCTATCAAATGTGCTATATCTCTTTCGGAAAGCTCGGTGAGAGGTCGCGACCATATACTTATACTTATACGACCATATAGTTAATACTGGACAAAATGAATCATTCTAAAGAAGACCTAAAGAGGACCATCGACCACGTCTGAAACCTATATGAAACCCCCATCTTGATCAGCGCCCATAAAGCGACACTGATAAATTTGTATTTGTTGTATTTGTAGTGAACTCACTGGGACTTGGAGTCAATAACTTGAAGGCTTTCAGCGAAACCCGCTTGACTTTTGCGCTCTTAATGAAACGTAGCAGTGTGTGCCTGAAGCGACATTGTAGGTGTATATTGCAATGCTTGACCGATGAGTGGAGTCAACACAACTATGAAATCCGTATCAAATTCTAACCTCGAATATTATTATTTTTTTAATTAATAGGGGTAAGTTCTGATGGAGTCCAGACTTAAAGACAGAATAAACGAACCCATCGAATATTTTTCCGAGTCGGACTTGAATTTCGTCAACTTGGATTCCGTCCAGCAAGTAATTCAAGATTACATTGTCAAAATCGTTATCGTACTTTTCCAAATATAAATTTTTTACTCGCAAACTCAGTGCGTTCTTGATGCTTGAAATCACTTTCAACTGCGACTCAGCAATTTTGTGATACACTATTATTTCATCGTCTTCGAATCCTCCAACATTCGGAAAACTGAACAGCCGATGCGTTTTTAGCTTTAAATTAATATTTATTGAGTAGAATCGCACCGGTGAGGTCTGTAAGGATTCGTTTTTTGAATGGGGCAAATGTTCAGAAATTACTTACTGAGTATAGCCGCTTAATGCCGATAGATTCTATACTCGGTATTATACGTATAAAAACTTCCGACAATAACACCCCTGTACGTTGCATCAAACGCGCACGCGCCACGCGCGCGCGTTTGAAAAAGTGTTGCGCAACCTCCTTAACGCTCAATCAATATTCAGCGTTTTCTGTTCTTTCTGTTTGATTTTATTACTTTTTTTATTCGCAAATGAGTGTGCATACCCCAGCGCGTGTTTTGCGGTCGAAGCGAGTGGTTGGAGCCCTTGAACCTAGACGAATCTGGGCTTCAGCAGAAGTGCCTTCACTAGAGTGAACAGAGGGCTTGTTCGAGAAATCAAAATCATTAGACATACTGTTTTTAAAGGAAAAGTAGTCCCAAAAACGAAGTGAGAAAACAATGTTCGAAATTCAAAATACACCTTTTCGCGCGCTCAGTAAATAGCAAACGGAACGATTTATTCGTGGTGTCAGACAACTTTTTGTAATCTTATAATAGGTATCCTCTTAGACCTTTGTAAGTGTACACGGCATTTTTTTTGAGTTAATACCCTGCTATTTTTAAGTGAAAATTATCCAACACAAATTACCAGTGGCAGAATATCGATTGCTTCCGTCGCGAAGCTGATGATTTCGTAGAGAATTTCCTGGGGAAGCGACTCGAATGCAGAAATTTTTTCGGCTATTTTCATCCTCTTCCTTGCTGGCGATTTTCCACCAGGGGATACACTCATTCCTCCACTTATAGGAAATCATTGTGTATGTCTGTTTGTCTGTGTGTTGGTTTTTTTTTCCGTCGCGTGACGGACATTTTTTCCGCATTTTCCTTATAAATCGCTTCAAAATCGCGCTATCTTCCCAGATCCTTTTGCATATGATAGCCCATCACGAAACACATCGAACTTTATATTTGAAAAATCGATAATTTCATGGCCAAGTCGGTAGCGAGCTCGAATTCAAATCCGAGGGTCTCAGGTTCGATCCCCGCCGGTGCATAGTCTTTTGCCGCATTTTTTGCAAGTGTAACAAATGGTCCAAACCCATTTTTGAGTAACGAGAAACATATAGCATCTTTTGCCGAGTTTCAAAGTGAATTATCGATTGATTTCACGCGATTTCATGAAATTTTCGTAAATTTCGTTGCAAATCATTCCACAGGCCGGCAAACTCTACAGGAAGGGGTTTGGAATGAGAGTAAGAGTGAAATCGAGAGAGTCTCTCTCATTTCTGCTCCCTCTCTCTCTCTCCCTCTCTCTCTCTCGCCCCTGACCCCTTTCTGGAGGGTCCGAATCCGGAAGCTTCCTAATAAATCGCTTCAAAATCGCTATATCTTCTCAGATCTTTTTGCTAATGATAACAGACCAACATATCTTTCAAATTTTACAAAATTTTATTGACCAAATCCATAGCCAAGTGGGTTTTGACTTTCAATCCGACACCGCCAGGTTCGAATCCCGCCGCGGGCAAAACGTTTTCCGCATTATTCGCAAGTGTCAGAAGCCCTTCTAGCACATTCTTGAGTAACGTGAAACACATTTTCACCTGTTTTGCCGAGTTTTAGCTTGAAAAAGCGAAATTTTCGAAAAGTTCCCAATTGATTCGCAGAGCGGAGGGGGTCACAGGAAAAGTGTTTTGCGATGTCAGAAACGTGTCTGAACGTGTTCTAACAGGTTTTAACATGAAAAATCGGAAAATTCGAAAAGTTCCAAAATGATTCAGAGAGCGTAGGGGGTCACAGGAAAAGTATTTTGCGATGTCAGAAACGTGTCAGAACGTGTTCTAACACGTTTTAACATGAAAAATCGAAAAATTCGAAAAGTTGCCAATTGATTCGCGGAGCGTGGGGGATCACAGGTAAAGTGTTTTGCGATGTCGGAAACGCGTTCGAACACGCCCGGGAAATCAACACACCGTATCCTGCGTTTCCGTTGAGAAAGTCTCGTGAGGCTGAGAGCGATCGAAAAAAGTTGCCACGGGGCCACGAAGTGGCGTAGTGGCAACTTTTTTCGATCGCTCTCAGCCTCACGAGCCTTTTGCAACGGAATAAGCCAGTACTCTTTCTAGAGATTAACATTCCCCAAGATACTAAACTCCCCCTGGACCGTACTTGGAGCCGGCTACCGAGTCCTCCTCCCTGGACTGAGCCTCAAGCAAGCTACCGAGTTCCCCCTGAACCGTACCTGAAGAAGGCTACTAAGGCCCCCCCTGGACCGAACCTGGAGCCAGCTACCGATCTGCCCCTGGACAGAACCTGGAGCCAGCTACCGATCTCCCCCTGGACCGAACCTGGAGCAAGCTACCGATTTCCCCCTGGACCGAACCTGGAGCCAGCTACCGATCTCCCCTGGACCCAACCTGCACCCAGAACTGTGCATAGAGCGTAGTGTATTTAACCTCAACACATCCCGGCTAGTTCTTAAAAGAAATATGTTTGAAAATTCAAAGCAATAACATAGTTGAGATGAATAAAGAAGAAAGTGGCCGATATAGTTGATAGCCGATATAGATATAGCCGATATATCATTATAGTTGGCGTCTCTTTTTAACCGCGTTTTTTCTGCAAGTTTTTTTCAAGAAGAAACGTTGCCTGAGCTTTGGCACAATGCCAGAGGAGTCCTCGTCCTTAATAGCGGAGGTTAGAGAAGGCCTCCCACGCTTATTTGGTCACATAGACTGCCCATGCGGTGATGTGGCAACGAAAAGCCAATAAATACTCGACAGGCAACTCGTGTCAGGACCCGTAAAAACATGCAATTGACGTGAAATAACGTTTCCAACAATATAATTATGTTCCCCCCTTGTGGATAATATAGGCTTTCGTCCAAAATATAATATTTTTTGTATCGGAACGATTAGAATTGCTCCTATTCCGAGTATTTTCGCTCCATTTTCGTGTTCCGGTATATTGTATTGGCTTATTGAAAATCAGGCAACGATGGTTTCGTGGCACTCCTTCTTTAATCAAAACGAAAAAAAATATTCTTCAGTCCTCAGCTCATGCGCCTGTTGAATGGTGCTTCTTTTCCACAATTCTGCACCTTCTTGCCCATCTGAGAGTGAATTGATAATGACGCCAAAACTCAAACCAGCCTGAACCTCAAAATTCGGGACAAAGACAAGCGAGGATTTTCACTCGCCCCTGAAAAGAACCAATAGCCTCACAAATCCTGTGCATAAGAAATAAATTTGAGGAATGACTCCGATTCGATGGTTTCGATGTTCCTAACCGAGAAATACGACGATTACTGGGCGAAGAAGCCGAGTTATTCGAAAGAGATTGAAAGTCGGGTAAATAAATGGATAATAGTATCTCCTCATTTCACACTCTACACCGTTAGGTTGATTCATGAGTGTGTTAAACGAATAGGTCTGATAATTTTTCCGAATTTCAACCTCTATTATTCGATTATTCAATATTAAGTTATTTCTGCCCTATATTTAACTCGGAAAGAAGTTTGGTCTTTGATCTCGAATAAGTTTCCCATCACATCGATCCAGGAAGAGAACGAAAACAATTCTACAATCGATATCTTGCTTATTAGGCGAAATATTGATTAACATTACCCCAATCAAAGCGTAGTGGGATCATGTGCGATAAAAGCGCTCGTACATTATTTTATCCATCTCACAAGAAATTACATACTTTCTATGAAGTTTGAGAGAGAAAAAAACAGCACAACAAAGACTCATAGATATATTTAATATTTATTTTAGTATGCGAAATACAGAAATTCAATTTTGTCGTGGTTCGTGTGTGTAACGTAAAGCGTAGCGGGACCACGAGGAACCTCTGAAACATTTTTTTTAGTTTTAAAATTACGACTCTTGATCCTCCGAAAATGACAATATGTCCAAAAACCCAACATATGTTTTCTTCAAATTTTTAGATAGTGAGAGCCTTTTAGAATGGAATTGGTTAACAGACACTCACTCCGTATACGTTAGAATTTTCTAAAGATTATTAATTTGAAACTTGCACATCACAGAATTTCGGAAGTGTAAAACAACGAGTTAAAAGTTAATGTACCAGAGGCAGAATGTCAATCGAGTCCGTCGCGAAGCTGATGATTTGGTAGAGAATTTCCTGTGGAAGCAACTCGAACGCGGACATTTCTTCGGATATTTTCATCCACCGGCGATTTACCACCTCGAGTTACACTAATGCTGCGCAAATTCCACCCTCTGCGGGTGTAAAACTCATGCAACTCAGCTCAAACTGAACGAAATCTCCCCAATCAAAAAGGAAAATCCTTGCAAATCCATGTATCAAGTTTGGAAGTTGTAGCTTCACTAGGAAAAAAGTTAGAAAGGGTGCATAAAATTGTTTTGCACCTTGCACCCCATGAAATTAGCGCAGCATTAGTATAAATGAAAATGTTGAAAAGTAATAACAAAACAATGTTAAGAGGTGCATAGCGAGCAAATGAGAGGAAGAAAATGGCCAATAGGCGTTCAATATGGCTTTTTTTTTAAAGAAAGCGCTTCTATTTGTCTAGAAAAGACGTTGAGATTTGGCAAGCCGCCAGATGAGTGCTCGTCTCTACTAGCGTAGTTAATTGAATTCGAACTAATACCAGCCTGAGCGTCCACTCCGCGGGAAAACGTCGAGCGAGGCTAATTTTGTGTAGCTCCTGAAATGACCGCATGACCGCGACGCATAAGAAAGCTTGCGAAATTGACAAAAAAATGTTTGTATGAGGCATCGAAAGTGAGAATTCTCACTGGTACTCGCTATTGAGTCAAAATAAAGGCTCTGTCCATGGTAGAACGTATGAAGGTTGGCAGCCGCTACGCGCTATTCCAAAGATCGATGAAGTTCTACAGTGCAAATGGAATATCTAAATTGAGACGAATGATTCCTGAAGGATGAACCCTCTTCTGGTGTAAACTATTTGAAGTGATAAACGGGGTTTACTCAAATATGATGATATTATTTTGAAATATGTTTTATAATAGTCGGTATCAGCCTTACAGAACTCGTGCTAGTTAATTGAAAAACTTCTTTAATTTGTTTCCGTAAGCAGAATGAGGATTTCCCTGTTGTTCACTCAAACCTCTTTTCTGTGTTAATGGTTTAAAATATATTTAGTTCGAGGTACGTCCAAAATCATAACTCCCTATTCTAACCTCAATCAATTACTTCGAAGAAAATGTTCTACTCACATGTTAGCACGGAAACCCTTACGCAACCTTGCGCAGAAACTTCGCGTAGAGCCGCACAATTGCAGCTGATTGTGCAATTAAACTTGACTGTTCATACGAGGAAATCGAAAGTGTAGACAAGAGAGTTTATGTGGGCAGTAGAGAGGAAAAGGCACAAACGAAGTTTTAGAAAGGAAGAGTAGACTCCTTGGACGATTGACTCAAATGGGCGCTGATCATTGTGATTTTCAAAAGATACTTAAATTCTTGTTAAATCTAGATGTGAATACTACTTTTGGAGCAGCATTCATGCATTCATTCATTATTTATTCATTTATAGTAATGTACGAGAATCATGAGTTCTTCATAGTATGATGATAATATCGTGTCGGTAATAATGCTATTGCTTATTTGACTTTACCTTAACTTTTCCTTTGTTTGACGACAAGGTAGGTTCTATCTTTACAAATATATTATTTTGATAAAATGTTTTTTCCAGAACTACAATGCAAAAAGGAAAGTGTTGCTGTGGAACTGTGAGGAGCAGTGTTTGTTAATTCAATTACTAAAAAAATCTCTTTAAAACTATCATCGGATTTGCTTAAATTAAATAAAATAAAAACAGAATTTTAAAATACCTACGATATTATGTACATCTGCAAAATATTTCAGACTGGATCGGTGATACTCTCTATTCTAAGCATCCTTCTATCTGCTGCCTTTCTCTTCTTTGCTATTTTGCCACACAAGTCATGGAATTTCTTCGAATACAGAACAATTTCGGTGAGTATTTTTAATTGTAGAATATTCGATAATTCAATAGAATTATTAAATAAAAGTCTATATTCATAATTAAAATAGTATTAGCGGCATGTGAAAAAACGAAATTTATAGAATTTTAAAATTATAAAAACGATCCAATTATTTAATATCATTGTATATTTTATAGGGAGTATGGTCCGCCGTGTCTCTAATATCTTCTATCCTCGTTTTTATTGCTATCAGTAAGAGACGATCCAGTTTGATGCTACCTATGGTAGCCGGAACTGTAAGTGGTTTTTTTAGCGAATTTATAATATGATTTATTTCTCCGAGATTTTGAGTTATGTGCCACATGTGGGCAAATATCCGATTCATTAGAGTTCTACAGAAGGACGTAATTACATTTATAAAATGGTACGAACACACAAAATGTTAAAATGTTATTCCCTGTGCTTACCACATAGCACAAATGGGAGAGGTTAGCGAGCGTGCCTGTGTGGTAAACAACGTAAGTCCGTGTTTAGACTTTTTTGGTATGATCGTATCATTTTATGTCAAGTTATGTCATCTGAGAGCGGGAGTGGAAGCAAAGATGATATACAATAGTTGTGTTAAAATTATTATACAGTCCGGTCAGATCCCCATGTGAAAACGGGGCGCCCGGGGGCGCCCGGGGCGACCCATTGACTTTCACAGCAAGGAGAATGAGAAATTCACGTTGAATTAAAGTGCGCTGTGTTCTAGAGGTCATAACCGAACTTTTCATGTATTTCACATAAATTTTAAAAATTACATTAATTATAAATAAATTATTTAAAATGGTTCAATTTACGAATCATAAGTGCGCCCGAGCCGGACAACCGTAGTTGAGAGGTTTTTTTTCGACAGATCCCGGTCTTGGTGTGTTGCTTTCTTTAATTTAGTCCTCTTGACTACGGTAGTCCAGCTCGGGCGCACTTATGATTCGTAAATTAAACCAGTTTAAATAATGTATTTATAATTAATGTAATTTTTAAATTTATTTGAAATACATGAAAAGTTCGGTAATGACCTCGAGAACGCAGCGTACATTAATGCAACGTGAATTTCTCATTCTCCTTGCTGTGAAAGTCAATGGGTCGCTTCGGGTCGCCCCGGGCGGCCCCGGGCGCCCCGTTTTCACATGGGGATCTGACCGGACTACAGGCGCTGATTGCCTTGGTTTACGCGGTGTTAATCGTTCTCACTGTAATCGCTTTGTTCGACCACGACTCTTTTATGGGATCGATAATCAAGTAAGCTCATTTTATCATTTTGTTTTTAAGGATAATTCAAAATTATATACATGTCAATGTAAGAAGGCGGGCCTTTATTTTTAACAAAATACATGCATGCCACCGTGATATGAGAGGAGCCTCTCCATGTCGAGAGTTCTCATATGAGAGGAATCGCGATAGAATCGACCACCAGAGGGGGGAAGTGGAAATAGAAATCGATTTGGCTTAAAAGTGAATCTAACGACCCTTATAATCCGTCAGAAGTTCGCGAACTTTTCACGCATCTTTTCTTGCTCGTTTTAGGCTATTTTCCTTATAATTTATGTTAGGTCATTAGAGACGCATACATACATATACATATTTATCCTGACATCAAGGCAAGGGCCTGCAGGAGGTATCATTCGGGGACAGCGGTGGTCGGGATCTTCGAATTCGAGGCAACTGGGTCAAGGGAATGGATCATGCTTGGCTTCCTTGGTCAATTGTAGTGCCGATCTTGGACGATAGACATTGAGCGTAGAAGTAGATCTTCCAGCTTCCAGTGACGTCCTGACTAGCGTGTATCAACCAAAGTGGGAACTCACGTCGTAGTCTTGTCGACTGGGGCCTTTCTTGAAAGTTGACGACTTGAATTATATGTAGTCGATCCGAGTTCTCTGCTCGAAGTGGTACCGGGTGGGCGAAATACTTGCCGGGTTGCCCAAGCTGACTGGCAAGGACGCATAAGAAACCACTAAATAAACAGAGAGAGCGCAGAAATACAACAACAACATTGCTTACTTTTCCCTCTCCTCGTTCCGCGTGCTCTCTCGTCACTGTCTAGCTGCGTGAAAACAACTCGCAGAATTCCGCGACCTTCTAAGAGGTGCGGCTAATTCCCTAGTTTATATTTTTGATTAATTTCTTCGGCATTAGTGGTTTCTTATGCGTCTCTAATGACCTAACATAAATTATAAGGAAAATAGCCTAAAACGAGCAAGAAAAGATGCGTGAAAAGTTCTGACGGATTATAAGGGTCGTAAGGTACTTTTGGGTCCGCTCTATTCGAATTTGGACACTAGAGCTCATCAAAGTCATTCGCTGTCGAGAGCGGTCGCCTCAAACTCAAGGTGTTTGAGATTTTTGTTCAAAAAATTTTCACGCGAATTAATGTAACTTTGTTCAATATAGAGATATCGTCTCGTTCTTGGAAAAATATGAAAGGGTAAACATTCCTCTACGATTTGAAGACCACCACATCATTCCTGGCCGCAGTTCTGCTGCGCAGCGGTCACTTTTGCAAAAGTTAATGTAAATCCCCAAATCGGAAAAACTAGTGCACCATTCTTGGGCATATTATAGGGTCATGTATGGAGTTACTTCGCCCAACTTTTCAGCCCGATCGGGCCATGCGAAAAAATGACGCTCTCCATTATGTAATGACCATCTGAGAAAACTTACATGCAAAAATATTTTTTATTACTATTTCGGGCTCCAATGATACAAAAATTGATAAAAGTTTATGAAAATTGTGTTGCCGAACGTGTGGGCTCTATATTCCACAACTGAAACTCAAAAACACATGGTTTTTTGAAAAACAAATAAAGCATATTTTAAGAAGTGCATCTGCTTCAGATACACTCTAGTAATATTTTTTATATCTGAAATTACGTTTCTAACATTAATGGGGTGCTATGATGTCACGACAATCTCATTTATCCACTGTATCGCAAGTGTCACAAACTTTTGACGATAATGCAAATGCTATTTTTTTCTAACTTTATCGTGTCTATCGTGGGAAGGCATACGACATAGTTTTCACTAAACCTAACATATTTTGAGAAAGTGTTCTGTAGAACCAGACATGAGCCTTAAATTTTCGAGAAATTTTTTTTTCGATGCTCAAGAACTTAATCCGAAACATTGATATTGTGGATCAAAATGTATGTTGTCTAGGTAGTATTTTGCTCTCAGATTACATTACTTGTTCTTACATTGTATTCCTTGTAAAGATCACACGAGGTGTAGAAATTTGCTTGAAATCTTCATTTTACGAGCTAATCTTTTGGAATCGGCAAAACAAGTACAATCGGAAGGGGAGACAAAGGTAAGGCTCATGATCATACCCTACCATGCGTCGACGCATGGGAAGTGCCCACCAACTTTTTTTGGTGGGCACTTCCCACCCATGACCCGGGGTTCATGGTCAAAATCGATATTTTCGATTATCGATTGATCAACCCAACCTATAGTGGGATGGTACCGTATGATCTACAGTAACTCAAAATCGATAATTCGGGTTACGGTAGCTTTCGCTGCGGGACCACCATTTTGCGAAGTTGCGCCAAATTAGCCGGGATTGCTTGTATAAGTTGGCATTCGGCACGACATTGCTCGGAAGATATGCTGTAGTCGGGCTACCTTACCCATGACTTAGCTACGGTAATTTTCGCTGCGGGACCACCATTTCTCTAAGTTGTTGGAATCGAGTCGCGATTGCTTGTATGAGTTGGTAGTCAGTACGAAATCGCTCGAAAGGTATACGCCACATCGCCTACTGTTCTGCGGATTACGGTAGCTTTCGCTGCGGGACCACCGTTTTACAAAGTTGAGTCAAATGAGTCGAGATTGCTTGTATTAGTTAGTATTCGATACGACATTACCCTAAAGGAGTACAGCACATCGCCTACCGTTCCGCGGGTTACTGTACCTTTCGTTTCGCGACCATCATTTTGCAAAGTTGTTCGAACTAGCCGGGATGTGTTGAGGTTAAATACACTACGCTCTATGCGTACACTACGCTCTATGCATAGTTCTGGGTGCAGGTTCGGTCCAGGGGGAGCTCGGTAGCCTGATCCAGGTTCGGTCCAGGGGAAGCTCGGTAGCCTGCTCCAGGTTCGGTCCAGGGGCAGCTCGGTAGCCTGCTCCAGGTTCGGTCCAGGGGGAGCTCGGCAGCCTGCTTCAGGTTCGGTTCAGGGGGACCTTGGCAGCCTACTTCAGGCTTGGTTCAGGGGGAGCTCTGTAGCCGGCTTCAGGTTCGGATCAGGGAGGTGGACTCGGTAGCCGGCTCCAGGAACAGTCCAGGGGGGAAGTTAGTCCAGGGGGGAAGTTGCTGGGGAATGTTAATCTCTAGAAAGAGTACTGGCTTATTCCGTTGCAAAATGCTCGTGAGGCTGAGAGCGATCGAAAAAAGTTGCCACTACGCCACTTCGTGGCTCCGTGGCAACTTTTTTCGATCGCTCTCAGCGTCACGAGCATTTCTCAACGGAAACGCAGGATACCGTGTGTTGATTTCCCTGACGTGTTCGAACACGTTTCCGACATCGCAAAACACTTTTCCTGTGATCCCCTACGCTCTGCGAATCAATTGGGAACTTTTCGAAATTTTCGATATTTCACGTTAAAACGTGTTAGAACACGTTCAGACACGTTTCTGACATCGCAAAACACTTTTCCTGTGATTCCCCACGCTCTGCGAATCAATTGGGAACTTTTCGAAATTTTCGATATTTCACGTTAAAACGTGTTAGAACACGTTCAGACACGTTTCTGACATCGCAAAACACTTTTCCTGTGATTCCCCACGCTCTGCGAATCAATTGGGAACTTTTCGAAATTTTCGATTTTTCAAGTTAAAACTCGGCAAAACAGGTTAAAACGTGTTTCACGGTACTCAAAAACGTGTTAGTACGGTTTCTGGCACTTGCGAAAAATGCGGCAAAAGGTTTGCCCGCGGCAGGGGTCGAACCTGGGGGTGCCGGATTGCTGGCGAAGCGCGTAACCCACTTGGCTATGAATTTGGTTAAATATTTTTTGTAAAATTTGAAAGGTATTCGGATTGGTCATCATATGCAAAAGGATCTGAGAAGATTGATTGAGTTTGAAGTGATTTATAGCGAAAAAACGAAAAAGTCCGTCAAGTGGTTAAAACTCGGCAAAACAGGTGAAAACGCGTTTCACGGTACTCAAAAACGTGCTAGAACGGTTTCTGGCAAAAATGCGGCAAAAGGTTTGCCCGCGGCGGGGGTCGAACCTGGGGGTCTCGGAATCACAGTCTGGCGCTTAACCCACTTGGCTATGGATTTGGCTTATTAAATTTTGTAAAATTTGAAAGCTATTCTGGTCAGTTATCATATGCAAAAGGATCTGGGAAGATAGCGCGATTTTGAAGCGATTTATAAGGAAAATGCGAAAAAATGTCTGTCACGCGTACGGAAAAAAAAAGACAGACAGACAGACAGACAGACACAATGATTTCCTATAAGTGGAGGAATCGAGTCGCGATTGCTTGTATGAGTTGGTATTCGATACGACATTACCCGAAAGGAATACAGCACATCGCCTACCGTTCCGCGGGTTACTGTACCTTTCGTTTCGCGACCATCATTTTGCAAAGTTGTTCGAATCGAGTCGCGATTGCTTGTATGAGTTGGTATTCGATACGACATTACCCGAAAGGAATACAGCACATCGCCTACCGTTCCGTGGGTTACTGTACCTTTAGTTTCGAACATCATTTTATGAAGTTGCGGAAAATCGAAATTGCTGGTGAGAGGTGGAATGCGATGTGATATATTGTGCAGGGAATGCGATATGTATCTATCGTACGTACTGAAAATATCGGAACGTTTACCGGAACGTGATCAAAATGTTCAATTTTTGTAACTTTGCGAAGAAAATTATTTGCGACTCGTGAGTAGGTTCATATTTTTTGTCCACCTCGATTTACCGGAAACTACCCGGACATGCCCGGTGAAATGTCTAAAACAAAGGAGAAAATTCGATGCGATAACCGGCTAAGTTAGCGAATTGTCATCATTACCGTATACAGCCGGGAAATGCCAGTAATTGCCGGTTCTGTTCCTTTTTTGCAATCGAATTTGTCACTTTCTGTTACACATTTCACCGGGCACCACCGGGTAGATTCCGGCAAATCGATGCGGATTAATCGAATTAGCATAAACACAAGTCATGATAATGTGTACTCGCAAAGATGCAAATTCTGATCATTTTGATCACGTTCCGGTAAACGTTCCGATATTTTCAGTACGTACGATATTTCTTTTTTCGCAAGCTACAATATACAGGATACAATAACAGGATACATGTTTTTACTGTTTAACCATTTCTACTTTGAAATATTAATTTCTTTATTCATTTTGTCGCGATTAGCACTTGAATTCGATGATATTGAATCCCTTTCCATACCAGAAGGACAATTGTCTTTTAGACACCTGATCAAGATGATTTCTAAAATCATTCCATTTGGAGAACTCTTGTCTAAACTGACACATTTCGAGCAATGTCGTATCGAATACCTACTCATACAAGCAATCGCGACTCGATTCGAACAACTTTGTAAAATTGTGGTCCGGCGGCGAAAGCTACCGTAACTCTGGGAACAGTAGGCGATGTGCCGTAAACCTTTTGAGCAATGTCGTACCGAATACCAACTCATACAAGCAATCGCGACTCGATTCGAATAACTTTCTAAAATGGTCATCCCGCAGCGAAAATTACCGTACGGTAGAAGGACTACAGCATACCTTTCGAGAAATCTCGTACCGAATACCAACTCATACAAGCAATTGCTACTCGTTGGGCAAAACATTGTAAAATGGCGGTCCCGCAGCGAAAGCTACAGTAGCTAAGCCATGGGTACATTAGCAAGACTACGGTTTACCTTTTGTGCAATGTCGTACCGAATACCAACTCATACAAGCAATCGCGACTCGATTCAAACAACTTTGTAAAATGGTGGTCTCGAAACGAAAGGTACAGTAACCCGCAGAAAAGTAGGCGATGTGGCGTATACCTTTCGAGCAATTTCGTACTGACTACCAACTCATACAAGCAAGCGCGACTCGATTCCAACAACTTTGAAAAATGGTGGTCCCGCAGCGAAAGCTACCGTAGCTAAGTCATGGGTACGGTAGCCCGACTACAGTATATCTTCCGAGCAATGTCGTGCCGAATGCCAACTTATACAAGCAATCCCGGCTCATTTGGCGCAACTTTGTAAAATGGTGTTCCCGCAGCGAAAGCTACCGTAACCCGAATTATCGATTTTGAGTTACTGTAGATCATACGGTACCATCCCACTATAGGTTGGGTTGATCAATCGATAATCGAAAATATCGATTTTGACCATGAACCCCGGGTCATGGGTGGGAAGTGCCCACCAAAAAAAGTTGGTGGGCACTTCCCAATGTGCCGACCGTGGTAGGGTATGCTCATGATCTTCTTCTCAACTTCATTGTTGGTTTCTCTTCAGTGTCTGAATCACTTTCGGGATCGGAGGACACAAACAAGGCAGACTTCTTTACTAATTCTCTGATATCGTAGTCATCATCGGAATCTTCTCCTGAGTCATCTTCTCCAGTAATATCTTCCGTACCAGCCATGACTTAATCAGCTGCATTCACTTCTTCAATATCATCATTCTTCTTGACTGCATCTTCACGTTCCTTCTTCAAAAGATTGTTGATGAGGGCCTTGATCTGTGAGATTGAGAGTCTGTTTCTCGGCGAGATGAGAAGGGAGCCACCCGGACCTCCCGGTTTGGGTGCTGCCTGCATGTAGGCCTCGGCCTCGTGTGGGCTTACTCTCATTCCGTGAGATCTTCGCTTGAAGAAATAGTTGCGAAGGAGCAATGGCAGGCTTGTCATCCAAATTGCGCTTCGATGCTGCTCTCAACGCCCATCCTTGCTCTAGCTTGGTTTCACCAGTGTGCATGGAATTCTGGATGGCCATTCCAAGCTGGGTCATGGTGATAGAGCTCGATGTGTCCAAACATGAAGAGACCATCTCCGCTACATAATCATGTAGGGTCTTTCGCTCTAGCACGAGGGAGTGTTTGCCACGGATCAGATACTTTTCCTACTCCCGGAACGAAATAAACTTATCACTGCAGTTCTCTTCTGGGCACGGTAGCAATCGAGAGGTAGATGGGGGCAGAATCGAATCCTCCACTCGCACTTTCTTCTCTCGTGGAGCAGAGTGCAGCAACCAGAATTTCTCTCCACTTTCCACAGTGTATCCTCCACTTTCCGAGATGAGGATATCACCAACGCATAGAGATAACTTGGTCGGGATCGAACTTGGTTGAGATTGTCGTGACATCATAGCACCCCATTAATGTTAGAAACGTAATTTCAGATATTAAAAATATTACTAGAGTGTATCTGAAGCAGATGCACTTCTTAAAATATGCTTTATTTGTTTTTCAAAAAACCATGTGTTTTTGAGCTTCAGTTGTGGAATATAGAGCCCACACGTTCGGCAACACAATTTTCATAAACTTTTATCAATTTGTGTATCATTGGAAATAGGAATAAAAAATATTTTTGCATGTAAGTTTTCTCAGATGGTCATTACATAATGGAGAGCGTCATTTTTTCGCATGGCCCCATCGGGCTGAAAAGTTGGGCGAAGTAACTCCATACATGACCCTCTAATATGCCCAAGAATGGTGCACTAGTTTTTCCGATTTGGGGATTTACAATAACTTTTGCAAAAGTGACCGCTGCGCAGCAGAACTGCGGCCAGGAATGATGTGGTGGTCTTCAAATCGTAGAGGAATGTTTACCCTTTCATATTTTTCCAAGAACGAGACGATATCTCTATATTGAACAAAGTTACATTAATTCGCGTGAAAATTTTTTGAACAAAAATCTCAAACACCTTGAGTTTGAGGCGACCGCTCTCGACAGCGAATGACTTTCATGAGCTCTAGTGTCCAAATTCGAATAGAGCGGACCCGAAAGCACCTTACATTTACTTTTTAGCCGAATCGTAGACATAAACTTTCTATTTCCACCAGCCGGTCGATTCTATCGCGATTCCTCTCATATATAAAATTAGATCGCAATTAGATAGTTTTAAAATCATTTTTACACGTTTTCCACAGAAAAGGTTATTTTTGTTCTTGCGACTTCTGACTTAATACGCATAAATGATATTATTATGCATGCATTATGCGATAAAATCGTCCATTTGTCTCAGGGTAGAGCGCTACGATGAAAAGACAGAGGAGGTGAAAAGTCTGATCACAGACAGGCAATGTGAATTTGTTATTGTTGTTCTCAATATCACCGTCCAGGGGGGAGACGTTGAGCGGAACCGGGGCACATGATTCCAAACCTACAGACCAGGGTTAGAGCGAGAGAGCATGCTGAAGTGAGAGAGTAACTCTCGATTTCACATCCTCTCTCTCTCCAAAGGCCTTTCTGTAAAGTTGACCGGCCTGTGGAATGATGTGGGGGTATGGAAAGCGGCAGGCTGATTTTTCTTCTTAGCAAAAAATGATTCCGAACGTCTAGAGGGTTGCAACAAGTGAAATGGAGAGAAAATCTCATGTGCCTGAAATTTCTGGTCATATCAAGTTCCCCCTCTTGTCAGATCCATTCGTCGCGGGTGTGTTTATTTTCGGAGATCTCGTTATCCTAATTATCGACCTGTGGTTCCTAAGTATCCACTGGAGCTGCTTCAATTTCATCAAGCAGCAAGAGTTGTGAGTTGCATAAGGCTGTTGAAATGTAGTAGTCAATTCAGAATCTTACTGTCATACCAATGTTTTACTGAAATAGAGCGAGATTTGCATGACAATTTCAAAAAGATAATCGAATTCTGTCATGTTTGGATTTTATTATGAAAAATATTATTATTAATAGTATTACTATTATTACTTTAATTAAAATATTTCAGCGAATCGTGCAGACAGCGAACGAGGCCCGTCTATTCCAATTGAGATGCATGGAGAGTAATGGTCTGACTCTCTCAATTTTACATGCTGTCTGTCTGTCTGATCGCTGTCTGATCGATGAGAGAGCATGTAGAATAAGGAGGATCATTACTCTGTATGGATACTTCGTTGCCTGTTGCTTGATTCACGTCAATGTTGTTATAATTTGATCATTCATTGAAACGATAAATTGTGCTGCACAATGCGATAGTTCGACAATTCCAGCGCAACCTTGTTTAAATTGAAACGCAAGGCAGATAGTGTCACAATTCATATAGAAAATTCCGAACACTCGTACGAACTAAAAACGTGCTTCTGATAAGCAAAAGAAATGTTGGTGCTAGATCACATAAAAAAGAATGGGAGATAGGCCATTGGTGAAAGCACAATGTTAAAAATACAATAATTAAACGGCACATTGAGACATTTCGATCCATTCGCAAGCCAAAATTGTATACACTCCCATTCCCGCAGAGAACTCACAAAGATGCGCACACAATTCGAGTAATGATCTGAATCTCTCAATTTTGCATGCTCTCTCGCGCTGTCTGATCGATGAGAGAGCATGTAGAATAAGAAGGGTCTGATCATTACTCCACAATTCCATTCCGTTTCAAATTCTTGTGCAACTTAAGGTGACTGTTCGAAATCGAAAGTTCAGAGCGAGTCGATAGGTTAGACAGGATAGAAAGAAAGATGCAAAGAGGCAATAGTGAGGAACAGTAAGTAGTTCGATGGCTATCATGTCCGGGAAGGCATGTTGTGGCCTAATTTGCAGCACGGTAGGTTATCTTATTTATGGTTATTATCGGGATGCATCGTTCAAGTATGCTATGAATAACTTTGCTCATACAGTAATCTGATTCATTCCTACTACGATTTTCAAAGGAATTGAAGTAATGCCATGATAACAATCATAACAAAATAATAATGATAATATATTTATAGAGTTATGCACCAATCTATGATATGAACTTTCAGTCAATGTCCATAATTTTGGCTGTAATACACATTATGTTCTCATCTTTTGCAATCGCGACACACCTCTTCATCGACGAGAAAAGAAATAAGACAGAGGAATATCCGGTCGTTACAGTTTTGGAAAATTTCGAAGTGAGTAATGGTTATTCAAAATTATATCTGTCAAATATCTCTGTTCAATGGTATTTTGGATTAAATAAATTAGCAGCATGCCACGAGAATCTCTCAAATCGTCTCTCATCGCTGACCCTTTTCTAGATATTGACTATTCATGCATTATTTTCAGTTCGCGATTTCGCCCGTTTATATAGTAATCGCTGCCCTCGTCTTCTTTTCAATCAAGAATAACAGAGCAAATCTCATGATCCCCATCCTGGCAGTAACTGTGAGTTTCAAATCAAGTATAGCAAAGTAACTTTCAAAGTAGACGCCCATCATTCTTAGATCGTTTAGTCGAAAATAATAGTTTTTTTGCATAAAATTAATATTTCAGGAAAAAAAAAGAAAAAAATCATAAAAAATATCCCTTTTTCGCAACATTTCGAAATTGCTTTTTTGAAGTAAGATAAATGATAATCTACTTTAGTGCATGGTAAATTGTTTCTAGAAATGATAGGGAACTAAATATCTGACCACTTTACCACATCATTCCACAGACCGGTCAACCTTCCAGAAAGGCCTTTTGAGTGAGAGAGCGTGTGAAATCGAGAGGGACTCTCTCACTTTTGCGTGCTCTCTCGTCCCATCCCTGGTCTGTAGGTTTGGAATCATGTGTTTACTAAGATATTGCTTGCTTTACTCACTAACAAGTTACTTTATATTTCAGGTTATCTTACTTCTCTATGACATATTCTACGTTGTCATTGCATTCTACACGTTTTTCGACCACGATTCGTTGCCTGCCAAAATTATAACGTGAGTAGTAGAGTGCGAGATGTGAGACCACGATCTCTTCATTTCACACACACTCTCTTCACCGATGTGGATGAGAGAGTGTGTGAAATGAAGAGACGCTGGTCTCACTTCTCGCACTCTAGTGAGTAGTGTCCCTTCTAGTGTCTAGTTATAACTTTTTGTTCTATGCCTGTTGAGGCTCATAACGCGGTCATCAGCAAAAGCGTGCAAAAAAATTTTCTATGTTACATGTTTTGGATAAATGTTCTAATACAGTAGCGGTGGATTAAAAAAATATTGACACAATTAATTTTTTTTTACTATACGAATAATCGAAAAGTTTGTTTGAAACCGTCTCCACGAAGTTAAAGAAAGCCTCCCACGAATTGTTTTTTTTATTATTTGGTCGCATAGACTGGAAACGCAGTGCTGTGGGTGCCGCTCACCCGATCACATTACAAAGCATCCGAAAATATACCGTAATCTATAAATCGATATATTGTCGCTCAAATGGTTACAAAAGAGCCAATAATCGAAAGGCAACGCGTGTTAGGACACGGGGAATAACATGTAATCGACGTAAAATGAAGTTGTCATCAATATTTCCTCCTGTGGATAATATCGGTTTTCATAAAAAAATATATTAGTTTTCGTAAAGGAACGATTAGAAATTGCTCCTATTATGAGTGCGCGCGCTCCATTTTCGTATTCCGATATATTGTATTGGCTTATTGAAAATCAGGCAACGTTGGTTCGTGGGAGACCTTCTTTAAATTAGGCGTTGAGTTTTTGAATTGTACTGTACACTCCTTAATTGCATACAGTTAATATAAGAATTTCTAATTTTTTTTATTTACAGAGTAGTGGATGAAGACGCCGATTCTGATAATGATAGTAAGTTTACAATTGTTTACAAGTATTTTATTTTATTTTATTTATTTATATTTTCATATTTAGTATTTTCTAAATCTTTAAGCCGATTCAGATATCGTTGTTGCCTTCCTTTTCCTTTATTATCTCACCGATCTTCTTCTCACAATCTGGTCCCTCACCGTCTTTTTGGATTGCTCAAGAAGAGAGAATCGTGAGCTGTTGCTGATAATTCTATTCAAACACATCATTCCACAGGCCGCTCAACCTTACAGAAAGAGCTTTGGAGTGAGAGAGCGTGTGAAATCGAGAGGGACTCTCTCACTTTTACACACTCTCTCGCTCTAACCCTAATCTGTAGGTTTGGAATCATGTGCACATTATATTCAGCATTAATAAAAACGAATCGACTAAGTCGACCGGCGTCCATTCCTTGTCCACTTTACAGCTAATTTTGCTTGTGTGCGAACAAAACAGACACAATTAATGATGAATGAACTAATGAATTAATGTTCTGTCTTTCAGAAACACCTATACAGTCTACTACAATGATGGGAATCCGCAGGAATGGTAAGTGGTAGAGTGCGAAATGTGAGACAACGATCTCTTCATGTCACACACTCTCTCTTGACGGTAGTGTGCGAAATGAAGAGATCGTGGTCTCACATTTCGCACTCGAGTGAGTGATTGTGAGAGTATCAAACGAGGTGCAACATTTCAGCCAAATATCCCATATCTCGCCGTCACATGCCGAAGCGTAATTATGCCAGCTGCATTTCACCTATTGTTAAGCAAGATTGTTGATATTGCGGAGTTAATTCTGATAGCAAACTTAAATTTTTCATTGTTTGTTGTTATCTTTAAACACGATTTCCCGTTCATCGATGTTCATTCATGCCATGTATCATGACCAGCATTTATCGTACATTTCAGATAAATCAGAACGAGTACCGAGTAGTACCGTACAATTGACTACAATTGAAACATTGCGAATACAGGGTTTTAAATTTTGATTTTACGCGCATTCGATTTCTCTTCCCCGATTTGCCGGAAACGGCTCGGATTGTCTGAAATATCTCTAGAAATCGATAAAACTTGAGCTAAAAAGTCGCCGGGCCTATCGAATCAGTGGCAATTTGCGCATTACACAAAACACGTGGCACACTGGCACACGCACGACACTGATTTATCGACTTCTAGCGATATTTCGCCGAGATAATCCGAGTCGTTTTCCTCAAATCGGGGAAGGGAAATCGAATGAGCATAAAATCAAAATTTAAAACCTTGTATTCGCAATGTTTCAATTGTAGCCAATTGTACGGTACTTCTTGGTACTTGTTCCGATTTCTCTGGAATGTACGATAGGCTTTCGACATGGAATACTGCACGAAATCTGAATAATTAGTTGAAACAATTTTTTTCGATTTCTCTCTTTACGACTAGCGAGGAGCAGAAAGAAGTGATTAAGAGACCGTCCACGAGAGAATGTACCAAGGGGGTATAGGACCCGGATGATAATTCGACAACCTACCCTCAAACTTTTTTCATGGAATGAACATCACGAATGCTGATCGCGACCGTATATATTTAAGCTTGAAAAAATTTTTCGAGGTCAAAATTTTTTTTCAAATTTTTTAGACATTTTTAGTCGAAAAATAAAGTTTCGAAATACTTTGCGAGAAATATTCTATTATACGTATTTTTATGCGCTGGTTCCGAATTTGGTAGTTAGAACTGTTGAAACTCACTTTAAAAAAAGTTATGATCGAAAAATCAGATTTTGTTGTGAAAAATCGAAAATATCTTTTTTTCCCACCCCCTTTCAGGTAAAGCCACCTATATTTTCGGAATCTACATCAAAAGTTACGTTATATGCCTTTTTATGATAATTTTAAAAATAAGGATATTGATCGAAATTTTATCTCAAACTTGCACAATACCTTATTTTTCGTTCGGCCAGTTTCTTACAAGTTTCTTACAGGTTCGTGTGTAGACTTTGAAAGATAACTAACTAGTTGCTTCATTCCTCATTTCGCCCGTTGCTTTAGCGGCATATGCAACTAGTTGCTTTTGAAGTAACTAGTTGCTTTCTGATGTGACAAATTTACATGAAATAATTTACATGGAAGATGGTGGGAATTATTAAAATGTTTATGAGGGGGATCGTGAGATCATTTTTCACTATATTTGGCATCGAAATCGGTTGGTTCACGCCGCGCTCAAACGATTAATCAGTGGAACGTCCTATCAAGCCAAAATGTTAGTAATCTTTGTTTTCTTTTCACTAGTCATATTAGGGATCGTCCAAAATTTATTTCCAATTTGTTTTACATTAGTAGGACGACAATAAGTAACTGAATTCTTGTCAATTGGTATGAAAGGGAATGTCTTGTTCACACACTGAATTTGATTTGAAAAAAAAGAATATTTTTATTGCAGGTGCTCTTGAAAATAATATTTACGTGACAAAATATTGAAATGGTAAGTCTTTCGCAATCTATGTGATTTTAGCGCTTGTTTCGAAATGCTTCAGAAAAGCAACTAGTTACACACGCCGCTCAAAGCAACGGGTAAATGACGGAATGGCCCGTTGCTTCAGAATGAAAGCAACTAGTTGCCCAGTGCCAAAACCGTTACTTTTCAAAGTCTATTCGTGTGTGTACCAAATTCCGATGTCAAATAGACAAAAATATTCAGAAAGTATGAAAACATGCTCTATTTAGATTATCGAGAGAAAATACAAGACGTTTCAAAATTTTCCAATATTCATACAATCATCATAATAAACTATCAAAGATCAGGGTTCTATGACGAAATATAGTTTCGAATTTGGGCTCAAAATGTTTGAATTGCAATAATAAATAAATGTTCTGATGGTACTCTTCGATTTCATACATTGGTTCATGTCGAAAAAAAATTAAGACTCGGAAATGGCGAAAAAATATTGTTCATAAAATATTTCTGAAAGTACCAGTAGCGTGCATGATGAAATATCTTAGTTGTGTAGTATAGAGTTGCATCAACTGACAAAAGCACAAGTTGATCCAACTTCTTCGAAAAAAAATTTTTCTCTCAAAAATCACCATGAACCCGGGTTTCATTTCTGAGGTCATTGTCCAAAATCACAAAATATTTTTTCTTATTTTATGGAGAACTAACTATTACAAAAGCTTCTTTATACTCAATAAAGTAACATAGGGCGCTATACGTAACTTTCGGATGAATTGGGGAGAAATGTCAGGAAAAAATATTTTGGGATTTTGGACCATGACCGTACTACACAGCTAATATATTTAGAGTGCTATAGAGTGTACTACACAGCTAATATATTTCATCATGCACACTACTGGTACTTTCAGAAATATTTTATGAATATCATTTTTTGGCCATTTCCGAGTCTTAATTTTTTTCCGACATGAACCAATGTATGAAATCGAAGAGTACCAACAGAACATTTATTTATTATTGCAATTCAAACATTTTGAGCCCAAATTCGAAACTATATTTCGTCATAGAACCCTGATCTTTGATAGTTTATTATGATGATTGTATGAATATTGGAAAATTTTGAAACGTCTTGTATTTTCTCTCGATAATCTAAATAGAGCATGTTTTCATACTTTCTGAATATGTTTGTCTATTTGACATCGGAATTTGGTACACACACGAACCTGTAAGAAACTTGTAAGAAACTGGCAGAACGAAAAATAAGGTATTGTGCAAGTTTGAGATAAAATTTCGAGTAATATCCTTATTTTTAAAATTATGATAAAAAGGCATATAACGTAACTTTTGATGTAGATTCCGAAAATATAGGTGGCTTTACCTGAAAGGGGGTGGGGAAAAAAGATATTTTCGATTTTTTACAATAAAATCTGATTTTTCGATCATAACTTTTTTAAAAGTGAGTTACAACAGTTCTAACTACCAAATTCGGAACCAGCGCATAAAAATACGTATAATAGAATATTTCTCGCAAAGTATTTCGAAACATTATTTTTCGACTAAAAAATGTCTAAAAAATTTGAAAAAAAATTTTGACCTCGAAAATTTTTTTCAAGCTTAAATATATACGGTCGCGATCAGCATTCGTGATGTTCATTCCATGAAAAAAGTGTGAGGGTAGGTTGTCGAATTCTCATCCGGGACCTATACCCCCTTGTTACGTTCTCTTGTGGACGGTCTCTTAATCACTTCTTTCTGCTCCTCGCTAGTCGTAAAGAGAGAAATCGAAAAAAATTGTTTCAACTAATTATTCAGATTTCGTGCAGTATTCCATGTCGAAAGCCTATCGTACATTCCAGAGAAATCGGAACAAGTACCAAGAAGTACCGTACAATTGGCTACAATTGAAACATTGCGAATACAGGGTTTTAAATTTTGATTTTATGCTCATTCGATCTCAAATATTTCTAAAAATTTTGAAAAAAAATTTTAACCTCGAAAAATTTTTTTTCAAGTTTAAATATATACGGTCGCGATCAGCATTCGTGATGTTCATTCCATGAAAAAAGTTTGAGGGTAGGTTGTCGAATTCTCATCCGGGACCCTTTTCCACTCTCTCGTGGATGGTCTCTTAAGTGGATTAGAAAATTTTTTCTCATTCCCCAAAGGTTATTTGACACTTGAAAGCTTTTCAGGCATTTCTACTTTTCATATTTGTTTTGTTCATTCGTGCTAACTAAAGTCCCCGGTAAAACACGATGTGATTATGCGACTTGGGCATTCTGTCTCCCTTTCATTTCTTGATCTCCTGTTTCTTCTCTCTGTCCAATGCCATACTTGACACGTAGTCTGATTTATAATCAGCATTGATGCATTTACAACTTTCTAATATATCGAAACACATTCACTGTGCATCGCCAGCCAAGTTGTGCAGACATTTCGCGCAGAACCGCACACATTACGAATTCTTGTGCATTTTAACGTGACCGTTTCCTATACGAAATCGAAAGTTTGGAAATGGCCGAGTTTGGTCAGTACAGAGGGAGAGGGACGCGAAATACGTTTTAGTGAGGAAGAGCGATGGCTACCATGTCAGGGAAAGCCTGTTGTGAGCTAATTAGCAGCACGGTAGGTTATCTTATTTTATCAGGATGCACACTTTTCTTTTTCAAGAATTTTAAGAATATATATAGTTTAGATATTATAGTAAGCTGTCTCATTTTGCAACACTTTTCAAAGATGAAGCGAAATTCTGAAAGAATACTACTAGTGTTCAAATGTGCTATGAATAACTTTCTTTTGCCCATATATAAATCTAATTCATGCCTACCACACTTAGGAATTGGAATATATATATATATATTAATAATATTAATAATAAAATAAACATTATATTTATCGAGTTGTGTACTAATCGATAATACGAAGTTTTCAGACAATGTCCATCATTCTCGCTGTGCTCCACATTACGTGTACATCGTTTAAAATCGTGGAATTCCTGTTCATCGACGAGAAAAGACAAAATCAATATCCGGCCGCGACAGTTTTGAAAAATGTGGAAGTGCGTAATGGTTTTTAAAAATATATTTATATCTTATATATCTTATATATTATAAATAAAAATTATATATCTTATATATTATAAATAAAAATTATATATCTTATATATTATAAATAAAAATTATATATCTTATATATTATAAATATAATATCTTATTTTATATAATTGTGTATTATGACGTCGGCGGACATCCGTCTCTTGCCCCAATTCACAGTTATAACTCTTAAATATGATTCTGACGGAATAAACAATGAATGAATGAATGAATGAAATAAGCTGTAGCATTCCACGAGATTTATTATGTGGTGCTAATTTTCGGAAAAAGGCCAATATTTATATTCCCGCGGAGCAATCGACTCAAAATTTCATTTCTATGTTTAAAAGCGACGAAAAACGCAATTTTCGAAATTTTGAGTCGATTGCTCCACGGAGAAATAAGAAATTGCGGGAATTCTAATTTTGGCCTTTTTCTAATACCTTTTTCCCGAAAACTAACACCACAATCTCTCGTCGTTGGTCCTTTTCTGGTTATTCATGAATAGCTTCGATTATTCATGAATATTTTTCAGGCTGCGATATGGCCCATCTCGATAGTGTCAGCTATTCTCGTATTCTTCTCAATAAAAACGAACAGAAAACGTCTCATGATCCCCATATTGGTAGAAACTGTGAGTTTCAAAACAATCATTATTGATAAAAAAAAGTATATGATTTTCTGAAAATAATACCTCGAAAAAAAAGTTTTAAAAATATCTCGTTTTCGCAGCATTTCGAAATTGAGTTATGAAAAAAATATTAACGATAGTTTACTCTACTACACGGTAGATTTCTTTAATGATTGACAGGCAGCATAGTGGCTGATAAAATAACTATAGGCTGCTTCACTTATTGTTGATAAAAGGTATCGAACTTAATGTTTCAGTCTGTATCAGTTCTCTATGAGTCCTTCTACGTTGTCATTTTTTTCTACACCATTTTCGACCGCGATTCATGGCCGTCCAAAATAATAAAGTAGGAAGTGTACTATTGCCCCTTCCATGCAAACTTCAGATTCGCCGTTTTATGCTTGTTAGGGGCAGAATGAATACACTTACTATTGAGTGTATCCTACACCAAGACATGACACCTAGTTGATGATACACTTGAAAATCTCTCGTTTTCACACACTCGCTCGACGCCCGAATACACTCAATTTTAAGTGTTCTTACACTGGGTGTCGCAACTCATAGTCAGTGTATTCATTCTCTGCGTAATGCGATCATCAGCAAATGTGCGCTAAACAAATCGTGTTAATTACATCAATCTTTTGGATTTTTATACATTTCTCATTCACGGAAACGGAGGAATAATTTTGTTTAATCAGAGAATTGTCTTATCTTTTTATTTGCAGAGAGATTTTAGTGGAAAAAGACGCAGATGCATCCAATTATAGTATGTTTTGAAAACTTTTTTGTTGTAAATATAGCTTTTCAAATGCTTTCCACGAACCAAGATATTTTTGTCGCTTCAGATGTAACAAATGCTGGCGTTGCTTTTGTTTTCGTCTTAGCTCTCTTCACTCTTTTGTTCACAATCTGGGCCCTGACCGTATATTTGGATTGCTACATGCACCTGAAGAAGCAGGAATCGTGAGTTCACCTTTCGTAGGTAAAAGGTAAAAGGTAAAGGTAAAGGCATCTCCTTATCTAGGCTCCAAGTCCTGAGGGAGTCACTGCTAAGGCCAGCGCATAATAGGCAAGTTCAATCCGGAGGGCCCAATCTCTTCTTCGGATCTAGTTACCTTCGTGGTTACACCACTACCAATCTTTACTCGTTCGAGCGCCTTGGTGAGGCGGTGGCGGTATGCACAGCCGGGAATCGAACCCCGGTGTGGAACGGAATGAAACTGGGAGGGCGCCTTAGACCACTACACCACTTCGATCCTTTCGTAGGGATGACGAAATTACGATTATATTAATACGATTCACAAAAAAAGTAAATTCTGTCGATTATATATTAGATGATCTATTTACCTACTTCCTTTCAGAAACACACACGCAGTCTACTACAATGATGGGAAACCGCCGGAGTGGTGAGTGGTTGCGCGATTCAGGCTCCAGAAAGGGGTCAGAGGGAGAGTTTAAAAGCCAGAAATACTGGTTTGCCACACAGTCTATATGATCGCCCCGGATCCCTTTCTGGAGGAATGAATCAAGCGCGAGCCGTTGGTACAATATCACATCATTCCACAGGCCGGTCAACCTTACAGAAAGGCCTTTGGAGTGAGAGAGCGTGTGAAACCGAGAGTGAAACTCACTTTTGCACGCTCTCTCGCTCTAACCCTGATCTGTAGGTTTGGAATCTTGTGATATGCTATCCTTACAACAATAGGAAGTGACGAGTAATATTCCAGTCAAATATCCCATGTATCTCAGTCATACGTCGACGCCTAACTACTCCTTCTGCATCCCTTCTATTCTTAAATTATGAAAAAAAAGATTTTCGAAATGAATTTGGATAATAAATCTGTATTTTCCATAGTTTGTTGTTTTCTGTAACATTTGAATGACCAGCAATTACCATTTCGGCATGAAATATCGCAACGTGAATAGTAAAATATTTCTCAGCAACCAACAGTTATATTTTCTCCTCCCGTTATACAGATGTGAACGTTTCTGTACTTTATCAGGAAAAAAAGACAGTAGTTTCAATAAACACACCGATGTTGGGTCTTTGCTTTCCTACACAGTCCGAGAGGATGGGAGCAAATAACTAGGAGAATTGAGGATACAAATTTTGTCTTTTCCCCTAGCTAATTCCACTGAAGTCTATAAAAGGAACAGTTCTGTTCTCTCAACCCTTTCCCCACACACACTCTCTTTTGCTCACCGAAACAAGAGAACTCTTTGAAAAAAGCAGTACTTTGGAGAACCGTTCTCATAGCAAATTTGCACTCCGAGGACCTTTTTATAATTGTCTGCCGGCTCAGGCAACAACACCGCCATGTTCGTTACCATTTGATAGGTCTCTCTTGTCTTTTTTAAAACTTTAGATTGTCGAAAAATTCCAGGCGTCTGCGCTTTCGTACCTATCGCTGTTACTGAGTCTCTCGTATATTCCCATTATCTCGTTTATTCGAGCATAATAAAGTCCTGATTGGTCACGAGGAAAGAGAACAGAGTTCAATTGGAATTTCGTGATTGTGGACTACTGTCTATTTTCGCTTCTTTTCCTCCCCTCTCTTCTCTCTGACTCCTTCGCTCTTTCTGCGATTTTTAATCACTAATCAGGAGTTTTTAAAATCCTTCTAATATCTCCAAACACATTCAATGTGCATCGGCCGCCGAATTGTGCAGAAACTTCGCGCAGAGCCGCACACAATTTGATTCAATTGCTAATCATTGTGCAATTTGACTGATCTGTTCCTACTAGGAAATAGAAAGTTCGGTCAGTGAAAGGGAAAGCGCCAAAACACTTTTAGAAAGGGCAGATTATTGTTACTTGAATGAGAGGCGCATGATAATGGACAATAAGTATACCTTGTCAATATTGTAAAAGCGTATTACTTCAATTTCGGTTTGATTCAATTTCGGTTTGATTTATATAAGCTGTTAGTTTATTTTCTTTCTTAATTTGGTAGATTATTTGTTCCGCTCATTTTTTTCCATTATATGTTCCGCAAATATGTCGATTTCGTTGTTTTCATTTCGAAAAAAAATAAATTCTAAATAATATGTGTTCAGATATACCATGAAAGGAAAGTGTTGCTGCGGCGCCGTCAGGAGCAGTGTATGTTTTATGAAAAAAATTGTTATAAATGAATTCAAAATCTTTCGTAAATTACAAAGGCAGTGAGTACTGTTCATATGTGATGCTTTTAAAAATTCTTACAAAATACATGCCGGCAGGCCGGGAGGGGCTCCTAAGTGAAACTGTTGTTGAATGCTCTAGTAGAGGGGCGCTCTAGTTACTCGACTTACTCCGAACCTGGTGTTCGGAAGGGCCGCCTTTAAAATGTGTGTTTAAATTTTTTCAGGTTGGATCAGCGCTTCTCTCGGTTCTCTGCATTATCTTATCAATCGCTATCCTCATCTTAGTAATTTTGCCCGCGGAAGCGTTGAAGTACTATACCAATTACAGAATAATTATGGTACATTTCAAAATTTTTTAAATCTTACAAAAATATTTTACATGTAACAAGTCTTTAGAAATAAAAAAAGAGGGCAATTTTCAACTTTTAAAGTGTTGTTTAAGGGAGTGTGGTCCGGCGTGTCTCTGTTATCTTCCGTCCTCGTTTTTGTTGGTATCAAAACGAGAAGATCCAACTTGATGCTACCCATGGTGGCAGGAACGGTAATTTTGATTATTACAATTTTCAAATGATACCTTCATGACATGGACTACTGGTGTGTGTACTCTCTTTCTATACCTCGGCATGTCTCTTCTTTTGCCATGCTCTCTCGCCAGCAGTATTTATGTTTCGCCGCGGAACGTTTTATTATTTTGGATGAGTGTTGCTGAACTTGTAATAGAGCAGTGAGCAACGTAGGAACGACATCTCTCAGAAGCAATTATACTTTGATCGTACCAAAAAATACAGCCAAGTAATGAATAAAAAAAAGAAAGAATACACGTTTTAAATGAGTAATTAATTAATTAATCCATAATTAGACAGAATAATTAATCAATAAATTACTCCTCAGGCGCTGGTTGCTTTGGCGTCTGCAGTATTCGTCGTCATCGCTGTTGTTGCCATTTTTGACCAAAAATCGTGGATGGGCGAGATTATCATGTTTGCTTTTAATTAAATTTGTATTCGGCTAGAGGGTTGGTGGCAGAGTAACATTAAAATTACAAATTGCTCTTTACAAGTTATTGAAACCGAAAATATTTTGTTATACAATTGCTTTTAGGGAAGAGGACTACGATGTAACAGAAGATGCAATTGAACAACGGGCAAGGCGGGCTGCCGATGCGCAAAGTTGGTGAAATTACTAATTACTTAAAATCATTATTATCAGCTAAAACTGAATTTCCTAAATTACAGTGAATCAGACCTCAGTCGAAGCGGTCACTGAGGGAACTACGGTAGAAGAGACAACCGAGTGAGTTGAATAATGCATTTTTATATCCTTATTTATTCTGCTGATTTATTCTAAGGGGCTCTGTAGAGACATACAGTTTGCTCTTGGTGAAACTGTTTGAGAGCCGAGATTCGCAATTGCGGTAATTTAAATTTCGATTTTCCAATTAGGAAATTGGTCAATAATTACTGTACACAGCATTTGACGCGCTGAAACAGATTTGAGAGAACGTGGAACGTAAAAATACACATCGCACCTGGACTCGGCACCTCATTTCAAATTCTCATCATATTAATTCAAACGCAATTGTCCATCATCGTACTATTTGAAACGATATGCTTCATTGCAGGGAAGGAGAGTACGAAGAAACGGATGACGAAACGGAGGATGAGGCAGAAGAAGAGACAACAACACCAGTTGTTCCTATGGAATGTAAGTCAAATTCCCCCTGGGATCAGGAGTGAGAGACTTTGTGAAAAGAGAGAGAGCTCCTCTCACGAGCTCCTCTCTTTTGCCAACTTATGAGCACCGGGCCACTATCTTGAGTGTATCATGGCCTGCATTTTCGCGGGATAGCGCAGCTCGGTCAGGACTACTTATACAGAAGAAATGGAGAGTCAGAAAAAGAGTAGTTGGCACGGTGCCAGGTACTCTTTCCCTCGCAGATCCGACCTACATTCCCATCTCGATCAGTATCAGTGGCATCATAATCTTTATCTTAACCCTCTGGTTCCTAACCATTCACTGGAATTGCTACAACGACCTCAAGCAGCAGGAATGGTGAGTTGTTGCATTGGAACAATGAATAAAAATGCTTATGATATATCAGTCAATCAACCTTTGCCAGCATTGCACTTCAAAAGTGGATTGAAAATCGGATTATGAGTTAAAAAAAATATTCGATAAAGAAATATAATTAACCCTATTTCAGTGATGCCTACTGTCGTTCGTCACAGCCAATCTATTCCAGTGAATGTTCGTCGATGTAATTGAGATGTGTAAATTGCACGAGTTTTATGATATCACGTACTCGTGATTTGAATTGTAATTATATCAGATTGTTAAAGTTTGAAATTTTCGACTCACTCGTTCAGATTCGAATACAGTAGTAAAGTTTTCTCCATCACAATACATGTATATAGAATATTATGCATGAGTGATCATTAGGACATTTGATGAAACACATGAAAATTATATTCATATTTATATGGAACTCTTTTACTTATCCCCTCCAATTCAGCGAGAAACATTAACAAAAGTGGCAAAAGCAATTTTGTGTCAATAAATATTCTTCTAGAAATAAATTCTTCTAGAAAAATAAATATAAATAAATAATATAGGTATGTGGTCCTGTTTTTCATATAATGAGCAGATAGCCCTTTCCTGAAAAAAAAAGAATGATAACCACAACGAATTGATAAATTTCTCCGTGTTTTCAGAGCAGGTTTCATGTGCTGAATTGTTATTACACAAGCTGCGCGCGTTTCCGTTCGGGATCATTTAGCCGAAACTAGCGGGGTTGTATTGAGGTTAAATGCACTACGCTCTATGCGTACACTACGCTCTATGCATAGTTCTGGGTGCGGGTTCGGTCCAGGGGGAGCTCGATAGGTGGCTCCAGGTACGGTCCAGGGGGTGCCCTGTAGCCGGCTCCATGTTCGGTCCAGGGGGAGCTCGGAACCCGGCTCCAGGCTACAATAATGCTCGCAGTATGCTAGGGAATGTTAATCGCTACAAAGAGTACTGGCTTATTCCGTTGCAAAAGTCTCGTGAGGCTGAGAGCGATCGAAAAAAGTTGCCACTACGCCACTTCGTGGCTCCGTGGCAACTTTTTTCGATCGCTCTCACCCTCACGAGCCTTTCACAACGGAAACGCAGGATACAGTGCGTTCAGAACTTTTAGAACACTTTCAGAGATGTTTCCCGTGATTCCTTACGCCCTCTGAATCATTTGGGAACTTTTTGAAATTTTCGATTTTTCACGTTTAAACATGTTAGAACACGTTCAGACACGTTTCGAACATCGCAAAACACTTTTGTAGTTATCCCCTACGCTTTCTGAATCATTTTGGAACTTTTCGAAATTTTCGATTTTTCAAGTTAAAACGTGTTAGAACACGTTCTGACACGTTTCTGACATCGCAAAACACTTTTCCTGTGATCCCCGACACTCACCGGTGCGTTTGGAGAAGGTTCGAAAATTTCGATTTTTCATGTTAAAACTCGGCAAAACAGGTGAAAACGTGTTTCACGGTACTCAAAAACGGGTTAGGACGGTTTCTGGCACTTGCGAAAAATGCGGCAAAAGGTTTGCCCGCGGCGGGGGTCGAACCTGGGGGCCTCGGATTCAAAGTTTGGCTCGTAACCCACTTGGCTATGGATTTGGTTAATTCTATTTTGTAAAATTTGAAAGGTATTCTGGTCGGTTATCATATGCAAAAGGAACTGAGAAGATTGATTGAGTTTGAAGCGATTTATAGCGAAAACACGAAAATTTCCGTCACGCGGTTAAAACTCGGCAAAACAGGTGAACACGTGTTTCACGGTACTTAGAAACGTGCCAGGAGCACTTGCGGCACTTGCGAAAAATGCGGCAAAAGGTTTGCCCGCGGCGGGGGTCGAACCTGCGTCGGTCGGATTTGAATGTCGCGCCCTTTAACCACTTGGCCATGGATTTGGTGATTTAAATTTTGTAAAATTTTAAAGCAATTCTGGTCAGTTATCATATGCAAAAGGATCTGAGAAGATAGAGCGATTTTGAAGCGAAATATAAGGAAAATGAGAAAAAAGTGTGACCGGACGGAAGGAAAAAAACGGACAAACAAACAAACAAACAGACAGACAGACAGACAGACAGACATACGTTAGCATTTTCTAATGTATAGTAATGAAGAATGCACGTCTGATTGCGGTAGAGTTTGGTCATTCGAGCGTCGTATCCCTACAACAACTCAATCAAGCAACGATCCGACACTCTTCTCATTCTACATGCTCTCTCATCGATCAGACAGCGCGAGAGAGAATGCATAATCGAGAGGCTCCGACCATTACTCATTCAATGCTCATCCTGCGTTGAAAACCCGGAGTTTTCAAGCCTTGTTAATGCACACAATTTGCTCAAAATAGCGCAAATTTTAATTTTGTGCGGCACAATTTGAGCGTTCCTTCGAGTAGAACAGTAGACAGTAGGGTCTGCATTTTGAATCTTCGTTGACCGCGCGAACGGTGATTGGAGAGATTGAAATGAATCCAGAGTGAGAGAGACTCAAAATGAGAAGATTCAGGTGAATCTTCACTAAGATTCATATGAATCTTCCTTGTTTTACGAAGCCTAATGCAGTAATGGGGTAACATTTTCGCACGCATAGACCATCTATGATAGCTGGTAATAGAAAACTGTAATTTTCTTGCACAACTAACATGTCTTTGATTCTGCAAATCCTCACACTTCCCAGCGTTAGAGTCATGGAAAACAACGGATGGTGGTGTAATTTGCCACTTTATCGTTTCTAAACACACATGCCATCTGACGTTTACTTATTGAATTCCTATTTGGCTAGACATTGTGTCGTAGTTTAACCAAATTTGAACTGTGAGGAAGACATTTTACAGTAAAATTACATGTAGTAGGCTTAGGGGAGTACCTAATCCAATGTTGATACCAATAAAGTGAAAGCCGCCTCGAAATCGGATCAGAATTGGCTAAAACAGAACGAAGATTCAAATGAATTCCGATTCATTTGAATCGATTCATTTTGACTCTTCGACCGCTCGAATCTTCGAGGAATGAATCAAGATTCACTGAAAGAGTCAAAATGCAGACCCTAGTAGACAGGAAATGACCCTAATCAGTTTTTCGCGAGGATGAACGAGTGATGAAATATGGGTGCTTTAAGGTTCGGACTTTCTTGTATCCGCTGATATTTTCTCAAGTTGACTCTCTTTCTCACAAAGTCGGGAGAGGGAGGAGCAGAAAGAAGTGATAAAGATGCCCCTTCTCTCTTTTCCGTAGATTTTTCTTCACTTGATTTTTTTCTGTCTCGGAATACGGCATTGTCTTGATCAGTATCAATTGATACGGAACATTTTTACTTTAGATTGCAAAAGACCAGGCGACTTCCTTGTTGTAGCTGTTGCTGCGCCTTTCGTATAAACCTGCTATTTCGTTCATTCGTCCGTAGTCCCCAATTGATCACGAGGGAAGGGAGTAGGGTGGCCTATTTCGGTGTGCACCGGGACCCGGTGCTAAATCGGTGTCAGCACCGGCCGGTGCTACTTGTTCCCGGGAACAGGTCAAAAAGCGAGAGTGAGGTCCCGTTCAGCACCGAGCACCGCCGGTGTTCTCAGCACCGACGGTGCTCGCAGCACCGCCGGTGGTAACTTGTTACGGAAATCTGCGGTTCTCATCATTCATCTCTCGAAGCCCGCCCACATCGGCCTTGTGGCGTAATGGTTAACGTTTTGCCCTTCCACCCGAACCACCAGGGTTCAATCCCTCCACGCACCAGGAGTGCACCAAGCGTGCAGTTATATCATTTTGAATTTTAATTAGCATTTACTCTTAAAGTTATTTGTGTTACGTGCTTAATTTCAGTAATGCCCAAACCAACGAGATAAGACCCATCACTGAAATTACGCACGCATAAACGAAAAAAATAACGACAAAATAGTATCACAAATATCTTGCAGATCAAGTAAATGCTAATTTAAATTCAAAATGACGTAACTGCACGATTGGCGTACTCGTGGTGCGTGGAGGGATTGAACCCGGGTGGTTCGGGTGGAAGAGCAAAACGTTAACCATTACGCCACAAGGCCGATGTGAGTTGGGGTCGAGAGATGAATGATGAGAACCACAAATTTCAATAACAAGTTAGCACCGGCGGTGCTGAGAGCACCGCCGGTGCTCGGTGCTGAACGGGACCTCACTCTCGCTTTTGGACCTGTTCCCGGGAACAGAGCACCGACTGTAGTTTTCTGTTCCCGCACCGAAATAGGCCACCCTAGAAGGGAGCATAGGAGAATTGGCAATATTGGTATTGTGGACTTCTGTCCATCTTTCCTCTCCTATTCTCCTATCTCTTCTGTGTTACCCATCACCACACCTTACACTTTCAATGATATTTAACAACGATTTATACATTGAAAACTTTCTACAATCTCGATATTTTTGAGCAGAAACTTCGCGCAGAGCCGCACACAATTTCCTTCAATTGCTAATCATTGTGCAATTTGACTGATCTGTTCTTTCTAGGAGATAGAAAGTTCGGTCAGTTAAATAGCTACAAAACGCTTTTAGAGAAGCAGCATAGTGTTATTTGAAGGAAAGAAGTAAGAAAATGGGCAATGATTATTCCATTTCGATTATTCCTATTTTTTTTCCAAACAGCGTATCCTAATACATCTATATTATCAGTGACTTTTTAAAACATTTGGACGGGTATTTGATACGCTCATTTGATCTGAAATAGGTAGCGCAGATATTTCGATTTTATTGTCGATTTCGTATCTGTTTCGTTGCATCAATTTCGAAAAAAATAGCTTTATAATAACTTCCTTTAGACATACCATGAAAGGAAAGTGTTGCTGTGGTGATGTCAGGAGCAGTGTATGTTTCTATTAAATTTATTCCATTATGCTCAATTCCAAATTTCTACCATAATGTGAATATTGCTGAGCATCGCTAATATGTGATACTTCAAACATATATTTCAATCTGTTTTCAGGTTGGATCAGCGCTTCTCTCTGTTCTCTGCATTATCTTATCAATCACAATTCTATTCTTGGTCATGTTGCCTGGAGAAGCGAGGAAGGAATACCGCATGAATAGAATAATTCTGGTAAATATAGAAATATAGTAATTATACAAACATTGTTCTTATTTGTAATGCTTTGGTTATAAAAAAGCGAAAATTTATAATTTAATATTATTGTTTTAGAGAGTCTGGTCCGGTGTGTCTTTGTTATCTTCCCTTCTTGTTTTTGTCGCTATCAAAATGCGAAGATCCAGTTTGATGCTACCCATGGTAGCCGGAACGGTAAGCATTATTCAACGAGATAATAATTACGCTAGGGTAACAACTAGACGGAGCATTTACTCCTTTATAATATCTAAAACATGATTTTCGGTCGAGTAATAAATATAAGCTTTGAAATTGAGAACATTAAGTATAAGTAGACGGAATGATAAATCTATAAGAGAGGTATCACGAGAGATTGCAGGAAAAATCCCCCTTTCGGAACAATTTTCAAAAAATATTTTAAATTTCGATCAAACTTTTTAGTGAGAGTACCTAGGAGACAAGAATTCAAATAATCCTGGTCCCAGGTCTCAGAGCCGTCTTTTAGGAATTTGCCAGTTCTAACGCCGGAATCGTCATAACTTTCTTTATTGTTGAGCTAAAAGGTCGTGGTAGAGCTCAAAAAATGCATAAACATATGGCGCATAATATTTCATTTAAAATTCTCGAAACACAATAGTTGTATTGCATATTATGAAAGAGCACGTCAAGTACTGTATGATAAAAATTTAAGAAAAAATAAAAAGGGGGTCACAGAGACCCGAAAAATGGCGTCGACAGTGAAATCGGAAAATTTCGAAAAATCAGCTTTTTCAAAATGGCGTGTAGTCTATTTTTCTGAGGTTATTGAACCTTCCTGAGTTTGCGAAAAAATCATTACAGCTCATTGCGGTTGCATATAAGCGTGTCAACTTTGCAAACTTACAGCCTGCTATTGATAGGCGAGATATGGAAGAAAACTACAAATGTAGTATGTTTATATGCAAGCACGATGTGCTGTAATAATTTTTCGCAAACTCAGGAAAGTTCAATAACCTCATAAAAATAGGTTACACGCCATTTTGAAAAAGCTGATTTTTCGAAATTTTCCGATTTTTCTCTGTCGACGCTATTTTTCGGGTCTCAATGACCCCCTTTTTATTTTTTCTTAAATTTTTATCATACAGTACTTGACGTGCTCTTTCATAATATACAATAGAACTATTGTGTTTTGAGAATTTTAAATGCACTTTGATTTTTCAAAGATTTCTCAAAATAGATTTTTTAAAAATAAATCCATTGCTTTGCGAGATAGGAGTATACTCTCAACAGAAATATTATGCTTCATATTTTTCTGCACCTTGTAGCTCAACAATTAAGAAAGTTATGACGATTCCGGAGTCAGCACCGGCAAATTCCTAAAATCCGGCTCTGACACCTGGGACAAGGATTATTTGAATTCTTGTCTCCTAGGTACTCTCACAAAAAAGTTTGATCGAAATCTAAAATATTTTTTGAAAACTGTTCCGAGCCACCTGCAATCTTTGGTGGGACCTTTCATAAACACAGAGCGATTAATTGTTCCAACAATTAGTCGTTAAAAATACTGTCGTTTTGGAGTGTGAAATTATTATTTATGCAAATATAACGAAGTAATTAATCGATAAAATATTCGGCAGGCGCTGGTTGCTTTGATATCCGCAGTATTCGTCGTCCTTGCAGTTATCGCCATTTTCGACCAAAAATCGTGGATGGGCGAAATCATAAAGTGAGTTCAAAACGTATTTATAGGCTTTTTAGTTTAAAAAAAAATTATGTTATTTACAAGATATTTCTAAGTATTTTGAAAATTATTGGATGTCCGAAATCATCAAGTGAGTGCAATTTAAATAGCAAATTATTATTTACTCATAAATTTTACTCATTACGTTGATAAAACCAACAATATTTTGTGCTAAATTTCTTTTAGGGGAGATGATTACGATGTAGCAGAGGACGAAACTGAACTGGCGAAATGGTTGGCGAAAGGTTGGCGAAATGACGAACTACTTAAATTTAATTTGTAAAATTAAACTTCCTAAATTACAGTGAATCATACAGCACTTGAAGCGGCCACAGAGGATTCTGAATCATATGAGACAAGCGAGTGAGTGGAATTATGCAATGTTATGTTCATTTATGGTGCTGACTATTCTAATGGATTCCTGTAGAGCTTTGTTCTTGATTAATTCAGCTGAATGTGAGCCGAGATGCACAATAGCGGGTTTTCAAATTTGATCTTTTCCACTTGGAAATTTGTGATGCATTACTTCACACAAAGTTGCGCGAAAACCGGAAGCGAGTATAAACGTACACAAAGCGACGCGCACGCATCGTACCGCAAATGTTTTCGTACCATTACCCCATACCCCTGCTGCCACGCATAAAACCGATTCGACCACGTCGACGGGCATCCGTTTCTTGTCCCCATTCACAGTTTACCCTCTTGTGTGCGATATTCTGACGGAATAAGTAATGAATGAATGAGTAATTTTGAAATGTTGTTCTTCATTGCAGGGAAGGAGAGTACGAAGAAACGGAGTACAAAACGGAGGATGAAACAGAAGAAGAGACAACAACACCAGTTGTTCCCAAGGAATGTGAGCGAAATTCCATTCAGAACGGGGTCAGGAGCGAGAGATCATGTGAAAATGAGAGAGCTCCTCTCACGTAACCTCTTTCTAGCAAAAACCTCTTTCTAGCACCGGGCCGCCGGAATGGTGCATTCATTAAAGCGATTAGCACAGCTAGACCCGGACTATTCAGACAGAAAGCTTTGAGGATCATACAAAAAAACTTATTAGCATGTTTCCAATTTTTTTCTACTGCGTCAATCGCTCATTTCCTTTGCAGATCCGGTCAAAATTGCCATCTCGTTCAGCATCATCGGCATCTTAATCTTAATTTTGACCCTTTGGTTCCTAACCATTCACTGGAACTACTACAACTTCCTGAAACAGCAGGAATGGTGAGTTGTTGAATTGGAATTGTGAAATATCGATTATTTGGCAAACTACTGATAATTCAAGAATTTTTGGATAAACAGAAAAATATCAACCACTCAAGGTAGGATCAAGGAGTTAAAAAGTCTGAATTTTTTGATTAAAAAATATAAATTACCGTATTTCAGCTACGCCAAGCATCGGAGCTTGTATATTCCAGTGCCTCTTCGGCGAGGCAATTTTGATTGACAAAAACTAGTTGCACGAATTTGATAACTCCTATGTAATGATTTCAATTGTATTTGATTACATCAGATTGTTCACGTTTGAAATTATTCACTCACTCATGTTCAAATTCGAATGTTGATAATAAAGTTGGCTCCACCATAATAAATTCGAGTGATCTACACAAATACGCATTAAGACATAACCGAAACACTTTAATATAGTATTTAGATTGATAGCTCTTATATTCCACGTTTTGGTCGAATTTCATGGCCTTGATGTAAGTTATCAAAAGGGGCAATATAAATTTTCAACCGATCAGACAGGACTTTCATGAAAAATTAAATGAATGATACCCTCAACGAATTGATACCCTTCTCCGCTTTTCAACACAGAATTTGTTTTGGACTGTTGTTCCACAAGCTGTGCGCCTTTTCGTTCGGGTCATTTAGCCGAAGTAGAGGGTCACATCATTCCACAGGCCGGTCAACCTTCCAGAATGGCCTTTGGAGTGAGAGAGTGTGCGAAATCGAGAGGGACTCTCTCACTTTTACACACTCTCTCGTCCTAACCCTTTTCTGTAGGTTTGGAATCATGTGGGGTGAAGTTCTGATCGCGGTAGAATTTGGTCCACCGAGTGTCGGATATCTACAACAATTCAATGCGCATCCTACACTGCAACGCAGAGTTTTCGAGCCATGTTCATGCACACGATTTGCACAGAATCGCATACATTTTTCTCCTTTTGTGTGACACAATTTGAGCGTTTCTTGAGAAGAACGGTAGAGAGGCAGTGACTCGAACCAGTTTTCGCGAGGATGTAATAATAGTGATTGCTTGGCGCTTTATAGTTCGGACTTTCCTGTATCTTTTATCACTATGAGATTGATATTCTTGCAACCGCCTTTTCACCTTCTCCATTTTATCTTTCGATTTGAGTTGTTTCTCGCCTGTCCTTGCTATTTGTGTGAAAATTATTTAAATATTTCCAACTGAATCAATAGATGTTTAATTAAGATTGAGTATCCAAACGAGAAAACAGCTTTTTTAAACTACGAAAAATTTTCCTTTTCCTTCGCTATCCGATCTTATTTTGCATCAATAATTTTTTTCAGGTGCACGATGCGGTTAATGTTTTGCTATGGAACCGTGACGAGCACCGTAGGTTTTTATCGATTTTGATAACAATATATGTGTTAATGTTTTCCGCATGATCATGATAACGAAAACTTACAAGTCGTGTGATATTTAAAAAAAAATTATTCAAGCAAATTCCGATAAATATTAATAATCATGAATAATTATTTATATAATGTTTCACCTGGTGAAAATAGATATTGATTAAACTCTGGAAAAAGTATTTCAAAAGTTATCGGTTTTCAGACTCTATCGAAAGGTCTCGCTGTGATGTTCATCGCAGTAGCTTACTTATTCATCTTCGTTTTGTTGTCATCGATAGAAAAGAAGAGTGGCGCTTTTGGATGGCGACAAATTTCTGTAAGTTACTTAAATTCAATAAAACAAGGCTTAATTATATTGATTTTTTGAAAGCTGAAACAGCGCTGAAATTACCATTTTTAAATAAATAAATAAATATAATATGTTAAAGGGGTTGTGGTCATCGGCGTCTTCAATTTGTGCATTTCTCGTCTTTGTTGCAATCGATAAACGGAAACCGAATTGCATGCTGCCCATCGTAGCCCTAACGGTAAGCGATATTATAATCATTTCAGATAAAGTACGTTCCGCTCATAAACACTGGAATTACTCAATTTGTGATTCAATAGCTACGAAGAGAGGGTTTGTAAAATTAAATATTATTGGAGCAATAATTACGATAAACCGATATTATTATTTTCACGTGTTTGCAGGTGTTAACGGGCCTCGGTGTTCTCGTGTATTTCATCGCTGGTCTTGTAGCCATACTCGATAGTGTCTCAATCAAAGATGAATGTGGGTGTTTACAAATTTACATAAAGCTCAGTTTTGAATTCTCGGTTCATATTGATTGTAGAGAACCTAAATTCGAATCGTACCAGTTATTGATCGATGTACGGACCGTACTTGTACGACTAATCGCTCCACAGATCTCCTCATCGTTCCCATTGTAACCGGCTGTGTCACGTTCACTATCTTACTGTTCACGCTGCGTTTCGCAGCTGTCTTCTGGGAGTGCTACAAGCATCTAAAGATGCAAGAAACAGTGTAAGGCATTACAATGTCAAGACGAAACATATCATTCTTGCTGACTCTAGTAATGCCTGAGAGTGTAAAAGAGAGGTGGGTCTCCCGCATTCGGAATTATGTGCTTATTTATAGCGATGCAAATAATTTGGTTTTTTTTGTTTAAAGACAAAAATAATACAAATTGTTTCAAGAACAAGAAAAAATAATGTTGATTCAGGGAATCCAACATAAATGAATATCGCATTGCACTCCGCAAGACTTACGGGACTATTTGAGAACATTTACGACCCTTCTCCCATTCGTTTGGTTGTTTAGTAAATAATGTTACTCACCCCCAGTCGAGGTAATAAAATGATTAATGATACATCAACAAATAAAAAAGTTCAATGCCATGTGTAATATCGATCAAATCCACTTTCTCGAAAACAAACTCGAGCGACAATTTGAAAAACTATCAAGAATAAATAAACTCATATCGAAATGTGTTCCTCATTTGCGCACAACTTTTACACAGGAGCCTACTGCGCAGCACAATTTCGACAGTTCCTCTGAGGAGCGATCGCATGTTCGGACAGAGGAAATAGTGTGGGTGGAAGAGAGGGTCAGACACGAAAAGGGTAAGGAGAAATACGAAGAGAAGGAGGGGAAAGTGACCTTGGAGGCTGCTGGACGCCTTATATCAGGTGGTTACTCGTACGAGCCTTGAAATACCTATCAGGTCAGCTACTTTGAAGTAAGCGAATTGTTGTTGGAACGAAGAAACTTTTCGCACACTCTTCTCTTACTACGTTTGTCACCCTAAACGTTCATTATTTACTTGTCCCACCTATTTCGCAATTGACCTAACCTTTCTTTCCACATTCCCGCGTGATCACCAGAATGATTACGCAATACTATTCCCTCGCCCTTTTTCATTATTGCATGTACCATTTCAACCTGTATTGGTCTATTATGCGACTTATTGATGAACTGACTTGCGTGCAATAATAACAATACATACTATAATAATTAATATTCAGGATAACAATGCAGGGAAAGTGTTGTTGTGGTACCATGAGCAGCACGGTAAGTCAATCTCAGTAATCATTATAGCGTGATGCAATGGTACAAATCAACTTTTGTTTTAAACATTCAAAATATATTTGAAGACTGGCTCGAAGGTGCTGGCTCTGGTGTTCATTATCACTTCTCTTGCATTTCTAATTAGTGCGACTTCTCCGGTTGAAATGAAGGGCGCAATTGAGTGGAGAACGATACCGGTAAGGTGGTATTTGTATGACTATAATTCACTTTTGGTTACAAAAAAAAATCTTTGCAAACTGCACACTTATATCTCTTCCAAGCATACCTCACCAGACGTGGAGGCAGTCTTTGGGGCTCGGGGCTTCCACGACCCCCTATACATGGTGATTTTTGGGGCTCGGGGCTGTCACGTATAGGGGGTCATGGTCCAAAATGGGTTTTGGGTTGGTCCCACCAAAGTCAAAGTGGTATACTGTAACTTCACCGCGGGGGTCCCGCAACGAAAACAGACTACCGTAACCCATGCTACCGTAACCCGGAAATTCGAAATTGACAATACAGACCCCTGGTATGTTGCATGAGGTAGACCTCGAGTTGACATTGCCTGAGGGGGATACCGTAATCATCCTACCGTACTCTCGGCTACAGTAACCCTACCGTAAGACGGATTTGCAAAAGTGTCCCAATCGGTTCGGGATTTTTATAGAAGATAACCCTCGAGTAGGCAAAGTGTGTGGGGCATACCGTACCTCATCTACCGTACTGCCGGCTACAGTAACCTACCGTAACACGAAAATACGAAAATGATCAAATCGTCTCGGAATTTTTGTAGGAGGTAGACCTCGAGTGGGCAAATTATTTCCTGCATACCATTATGTTCCTACAGTATCCGCGGCTACAGTAACCATACAGAGTCGGTCTGTATTGTCAATTTCGTATTTCCGGGTTACGGTAGCATGGGTTACGGTAGTCTGTTTTCGTTGCGGGACCCCCGCGGTGAAGTTACAGTATACCACTTTGACTTTAGTGGGACCAACCCAAAACCCATTTTGGACCATGACCCCCTATACGTGACAGCCCCGAGCCCCAAAGAAATCCTTTGGGGCTCGGGGCTTCCACGTATAGGGGTACATGGGTGGAGCCTCAGGCGTGGTGAGCTATGCTTCCAAGTCTTTATTGAATTCTTTTAGTTAAAATAACCAAAACAAGTAAACATTCAATCAATACGGAATATTTTTCTAGAGAGTATGGGCTGTCCTTTCTATCGCGTCTTCTCTTCTCGTATTCATCGCTACACACAGAACCATTCCCAATCTGATGCTGCCCGTCATCGCCGGAACGGTAATTCAGGAGTCATTGTCAAAACTTTGTACAGTTTCTCGTGACTCGATCATCCATTATTATTATTATTATTATTACTATTATTATTATGATGGAGGAACGAAAGGAGTAAATCCGTTCTTGGGAGGTTTTTTGGCATCAGATTTTTATTATGATTGAGTGTCCTGAGCGAGTTTTAGCCCTTCAAAAATGAGGGGGCGTCGACAATGAGTACAACATAACACTTGATTAAAGTAGTTCCTACATATCAGGAGGGTTCCTTAATGATACACGAAAAGCCAATTACAAGAAGTCTGTTAATCTGTTAATCTGTTAATTGTTACTATAACTCTGCTATGATAAAGTTGTATAAAAATTTTGTTTTGGCTCATCTCTCCACTCGAAAATAATCTCAAGAATTCCGTGTTCCTGGTCTTGTCCCTCCTCAGGAGGAACGTTCCCAGGAATAAGAGGAACATTACCAGGAACAACAGGAACACTGAAATAAAAGGACCGGAACTTGTTCGGAAACTGGCTAATGGTGCACCTGTGGTGCATCTAATGGTGCATCTCGATGTGTTTTCGGAATCATCGCCCGCTATTTTTCGCAAAGAACCAGTTGAAAATTTCATAGTGAAATTCTCGGATTTGAAGTGTTCGTACTCACAGATAAAACGAGATATCGCGATTCTGTCGGCGGGGCATGGTCTGAGGTATCTTCTGTCCGAATATCGGTGGCTATCGATTTTTTAGGTGTGTCAGGGCGACGATACCCAAAAAAACCGAGATAATGCTCCATTGGTCAACCCTTGTGCGGGGCACACGCACTCTAACCTTTTCTCTTTTTCTCTGCCAAACCGTCTCTATCTCTCCGCCCCTTCTGACACCCCACTTGCTGAACTAAACTCTTACTGACTTGCCCATTTTTCTCCCTTTTCCCGTTATGCCTTGATAAACTGAATCTCTCTTTCTTTGACTTGTTTCTATCTTCGTATACTCTTTTGCCTTACATTACTTCTATTACTCTTTGCTCTCCCTTCTCCCTCTTTTGGACGTCTACTTTCTTCTTTACTTATCATTTCCATTCTTTCCTTCTCCTCCCCTTTGTGGGCACTCTTTCCACTGAACCACCTCCTTGATCTACTTCTTCCTTCCCCAGCATTCCTAACCACTTTTCTGCCCGCAAATTGGTGCATCGGCCGGGAATATCATGAATATCAGCTTAGACACATAATCCCAATCTCTACGGTTAGTGGACAACGGCATGGCCTCCGATTATTGACCCCGATCCATTTCGAAGAGGAAGAGGATTTGGACAAGTCGACTACGCATCGCATTTCCGTAGACACTTCAACAGACAATATAGACTCGATCTCTCTCTTTTTTTTCCTAAACTCGTTCCTAAACACACCAGAAGACTCAATATCTCTTTCAGACACACAATCGATAGTATGCCACATTCAAACCGAAGACACTTTCCGTTCCATTTCTCCCCTTACACTCGATGATTCACCTTCCCATGCTCCTTCTTCCCCTCTTTCTCCCACACACAAATGCAATTCTCCCGGTCGTTCGAATGTTGTAAAGGGCACAACTGTCGAGACCTCTTTCGAGATACATACAAACCATCCACAGCATGAACAAGGGACCAAGCATACTTCTAGTACAGACACAGACAACAGATCTTCACCCATACACAGTATTGATACAGACATAGACATTTCAACTTCATATGCATCTTCACCGGAGCCAACTATTCGTCGATCGTTCCCCGTTAATTATCACGACAGATCGTATCGTAAGTGTATTCCCAAACTCTTAGATCTCTCCATCACTAACCCTTTTCATAGACACAGTCCTTCAATTCAATACTGCCACTTCCCTAATCACCATTCTTTTCCTAATACTCCTCATTTTCAACAAAATAAAAATCCACTTAGATACGTTCACACACTCATCGGCCCTAATTTCCCTCCAGACTCCTTATTCTGCACATGTCATTTTAGGTGCCCACTACACAACAGTAATGCTTATTTATTTCCTACTATTCATGCACACCACATGTGCCTCTGATCCACAGACAACCTTCCCTGTAATCTCTATCTCTTTCTTTTTTTCCAGATTAGTCCATTTCAAGTGCATCGTCTCCCTCTTCCGATCCAACTCCGCCGACCAAGATTACTCAATCTACTCATCGATGCAGATCGTATCAAATATTGTGTTATCGTACCTAATAATTTCCATTTATATGAAGCTCTGGACTCATATTTGCTTGTCGTATTTCATCTGTCTTGTGTCGTTTTCGTACCGCACGTCAACTCCGTTATTATAATCAGTGTATATGAATATGTATCAACAGCATAGCATATATTGTACAAGGTTTTGCGAAAATGCCATGGTAAGAAATTTTGGGTGAGTTGCACATGACGCCGTCGCCTCCTGCGCTCGATCGAGCCAGCACAATCGATAATTAAAGGAGGAGGAACACGAGAAATAGAATACGATTTGTTGGAATTCCTAGCTTTCTCATGTGAACGATAATACAAATCCAACATTTGAGATCTCTATCTTTCCTCTGAACCGAGGGTTCAAAGAAACTACAATAGCTAAGGGACAATCAGGGTCAAGTGCCGATTACGGTAGAGAGGGTGTTCTCTAACATGCGCGAGTATGCAAATCGATCAACTTTTACTCTCCTCTCGAGTTTGCGTGCACTCTCTTCCCTCCCTTCCCTCGTCCCCCACGGGGAAGAGGGGAGGGGAGGGAAGGGAGTGCATGTAAACGAAGGATTAGGGATAGGGAGGAACAGGTGGAATCGCCAAAAGTCTTACTGCGTTTAGCAGCGCACTCTGTTTGCCATTATTATCCTCAACCTTTCCTTACAGTATAAACACCTGTTGCTAAGAAAATTTCATGCGGGAACCGGTGGTGTTCATCCTCCTTTAACATCAAATGCGAGGTCAATTTGTGCGTCCCCTACGATTGATCTAACAGGACAAAGACAGGAACGCCAGTAGGCACTGTAAGCGCGATGATTCATTAGGCGTCTGTAAAGGTCCGAGATCAATGAATCAATCTTGTTGACGCGCTGAATATTGCGGTTCACTGTATGTAGATGATAGAACACGAATAAAACAATATGTGAATAATGAGTGACAGAATACAAATAAAACAAAATGCTAATAAAATAAAAGTCATTTCAGGATGCGCACGAATCGAATATTCGTAGTGGTGAGATTCCTCCTTCCGCTCCCTTCAAATGTCTCAACTGGTCTGAGACAATCACGAACATCATCAAGCGATCAAAGTAAAGCGAATTACCCGCTCATTAATTTCTAGAAATATCATCTCTGTAGAATCTGATTTCCAGTCCCTCACCATTTCACATTCACATTTGTAAATTAAACTTTTCATTTAAATTGGTATTTTTCTCGACAGAGAAATTTGAGGCGAAAAAGAAAAAAAAAGTGTTACGGACTTTTCCAATTGCTCGATAAAGAGACGTAAGAGCTGCTATTCAAGTTAATTAAACGAAGAAGAAATGCTCATCGACTCCAGTGTATTCACCGTGTTTCGAAGAACTGTAAACTGACATTCAAAATCAAATAATCCGCACACTGCGTCAGTGTCATTACGAAAACAAGCAGGCCCATAAAAGCCGTCACTCTTCTGGAATGATCATAGCCGAAGATGCGTCTACTCGAACGTCTTCTGCTGTTGGTTCTTCTCTTCTGCGCTGCGCAAGCGAATCCATGCAACACTGGTGAGTGTTACACAGAGAGTCGTTGAGGATTCTTGCTATTCTATCTACCATAATGTTTCCACTCTCTTTTAATTTTTTCTCCCACTGGTCCCACCAAAAACAGTGGGGGAAGCCGTCGGGGCCTTTGATGTTCCCCACTGGGAAGGGAGCGTGGGATTAGAGTTTCAGCAAAAAATATCAGAACTTGCTGATGATTCCGAATCGTACCTCACCAGACGTGGAGGCAGTCTTTGGGGCAGCGTGCAAGCCTGACTCCCTATTCATGGTGATTTTTGGGGCACGGTGCAAGCATGCAAAATGGGTTTTGGGTTGGTCCCACCAAAGTCAAAGTGGTATACTGTAACTTCACCGCGGGGATCCCGCAACGAAAACAGACTACCGTAACCCTACCTACCGTAGCCCGGAAATACGAAATTGACAATACGGACCCGTGGTATATTGCATGAGGTAGACCTCGAGTTGTCATTGCCTGAGGGGGATACCGTAATCATCCTTCCGTACTCTCGGCTACAGTAACCCTACCGTAAGACGGATTTGCAAAAGTGTCCCAATCGGCTCGGGATTTTTATGGAAGATACCCCTCGGGTAGGCAAAGCGTGTGTGGCATACCGCACCTCATCTACCGTACTCCCGGCTACAGTAGCCTACAGTAACACGAAAATACAAAAATGATCAAATCGGCTTGGAATTTTTGTAGGAGGTAGATCTCGAGTGTGCAAATTATTTCCGGCATACCACTATGCTCCTACAATATTCACGGCTACAGTAACCTACCGTACTACGAAAATACGAAAATGAAAAATTCGACTCTGTATGGTTACTGTGGCCGTGGATACTGTAGTAACATAGTGGTATGCCGAAAATACCTTGCCTACTCGAGGCCTGCCTTATATAAAAATCTCGAGCCGATTGGATCATTTTCGTATTTTGGTGGTACGGTAGGTTACTGTAGCCTGGAGTACTGTAGATGGGGTGCGGTATGCCACACACGCTTTGCCTACTCGAGGGGTATCTTCTATAAAAATCCCGAGCCGATTGGGACACTTTTGCAAATCCGTCTTACGGTAGGGTTACTGTAGCCGAGAGTACGGTAGGATGATTACGGTGTCCCCCTCAAGCAATGGCAACTTGCCGCTCAGCCAATCGTTAAATACTAGTCAATCTTTGTTGGAGAAAATGATTCACAGATTAATATGAGTTAAGCAGAAAATGCAGTATTTCAAAGCGCTTCCCATTTCAATGCGCTTTCCCACAACAAAAACTCGGTGGGATATAATTCTTATCTAAAATTCGATCAAATCGGCTGCGCAAATCGACAAAACGAGTCAAAGTTATCGATCTAAATGTATGGCTCGGGTGGAATGCTTAAATAACCATGATGTATTGACGAACACCTATGAACACCATGTGCATGTATTGTACTCAGGATGCCCCGGTTGCACTCTTCCCGCCGTCGTTAGGCCGGGAAATCTTCCTCATAACTACAAGAACTGGAGGAGGAGCAGCTTCCTCATAGATAATGGAAAAGCTGGAACGGATTGTGATCAGTTAGTTGTAGTATAATGGTCATTACTTCTACCGTTGGATGGTTCGAATATCGTCGTAGGCATACTGTGATTGTAAAAGGATAGACATATTCCACCTCCCTCTCGCATCCATCCATGTTTATTACTACCACAACTTTTGAACCATATATGATTTCCTCCCAATCGAATTCTCCCCTCAATCGCAATTTTTTCAGTTTGATCTGCCTCGATCCTAAAGCCGTGATGTTTGTGCACGAAGAGGCCGTGGATCAATTGGTGTGCTCGAGTGGAGTGTGGAGATACGGAAAGGACTATGCAAGCGAGACTACCAGTGCATACTGCGCCCTCCGTAAGTTATCGATTTATTATTTCATCCATGATTCATAAAATTGGGCACATACTTCACATTCTATTCCGATCAATTATAATTTAAATTTATTTCAGCACCCGAGGGACACTCTTTGGACTCTTGTGGCTGCCATTTCGGACCACCCCGACCCTACTGTTGCCCCAGACCCGGACCTCCAGGCCCGAAGGGACCCCCAGGACCACATGGACCCCGAGGCGACATTGGCCGCCCTGGAGAGAAGGGAATGCCGGGAGCGCCTGGACGGCAGGGGATAGATGGGCCGGAAGGAATCACAGGTGACAAGGGACTTCAAGGAACAACCGGAATCCCGGGAGAAAAGGGACTCCAAGGAAGAACCGGAATCCCGGGAGAAAAAGGACTCCAAGGAAGAACCGGAATCCCGGGAGAAAAGGGACTCCAAGGACTACCAGGACTCGTGGGAACTCCTGGAGACAAGGGACTACCAGGATTCGTCGGAATCCCGGGAGACAATGGACTCCAAGGACTACCAGGACCCATGGGAAGCCCTGGAGACAAGGGACTCCAAGGACGACCCGGAATCCCGGGAGACAAGGGACTACCAGGACTCGTCGGAAGCCCTGGAGACAAGGGACTTCAAGGACTTCCAGGACCCATGGGAACCCCTGGAGACAAGGGACTCCAAGGACGACCCGGAATCCCGGGAGGCAAGGGACTTCTAGGACTACCAGGACTCGTCGGAAACCCTGGAGACAAGGGAATCCAAGGACGACCCGGAATCCCGGGAGACAAGGGACTTCTAGGACTACCAGGACTCGTGGGAAGCCCTGGAGACAAGGGACTCCAAGGACGACCCGGAATCCCGGGAGACAAGGGACTACCAGGACTCGTCGGAAGCCCTGGAGACAAGGGACTTCAAGGACTTCCAGGACCCATGGGAACCCCTGGAGACAAGGGACTCCAAGGACGACCCGGAATCCCGGGAGACAAGGGACTTCTAGGACTACCAGGACTCGTCGGAAACCCTGGAGAAAAAGGACTCCAAGGAAGAACCGGAATCCCGGGAGAAAAGGGACTCCAAGGACTACCAGGACTCGTGGGAACTCCTGGAGACAAGGGACTACCAGGATTCGTCGGAAGCCCTGGAGACAAGGGATTCCAAGGACTACCAGGACTCGTGGGAAGCCCTGGAGACAAGGGACGCCAAGGACGACCCGGAATCCCGGGAGACAAGGGACTACCAGGACTCGTCGGAAACCCTGGAGACAAGGGACTCCAAGGACGACCCGGAATCCCGGGAGACAAGGGACTACCAGGATTCGTCGGAATCCCGGGAGACAATGGACTCCAAGGACTACCAGGACCCATGGGAAGCCCTGGAGACAAGGGACTCCAAGGACGACCCGGAATCCCGGGAGACAAGGGACTACCAGGACTCGTCGGAAGCCCTGGAGACAAGGGACTTCAAGGACTTCCAGGACCCATGGGAACCCCTGGAGACAAGGGACTCCAAGGACGACCCGGAATCCCGGGAGGCAAGGGACTTCTAGGACTACCAGGACTCGTCGGAAACCCTGGAGACAAGGGAATCCAAGGACGACCCGGAATCCGGGGAGACAAGGGACTTCTAGGACTACCAGGACTCGTGGGAAGCCCTGGAGACAAGGGACTCCAAGGACGACCCGGAATCCCGGGAGACAAGGGACTACCAGGACTCGTCGGAAGCCCTGGAGACAAGGGACTTCAAGGACTTCCAGGACCCATGGGAACCCCTGGAGACAAGGGACTCCAAGGACGACCCGGAATCCCGGGAGACAAGGGACTTCTAGGACTACCAGGACTCGTCGGAAACCCTGGAGACAAGGGAATCCAAGGACGACCCGGAATCCCGGGAGACAAGGGACTACAAGGACTACCAGGACTCGTGGGAACTCCTGGAGACAAGGGACTACCAGGATTCGTCGGAAGCCCTGGAGACAAGGGATTCCAAGGACTACCAGGACTCGTGGGAAGCCCTGGAGACAAGGGACGCCAAGGACGACCCGGAATCCCGGGAGACAAGGGACTACCAGGACTCGTCGGAAACCCTGGAGACAAGGGACTCCAAGGACGACCCGGAATCCCGGGAGACAAGGGACTACCAGGATTCGTCGGAATCCCGGGAGACAAGGGACTCCAAGGACTACCAGGACCGCCAGGCGCCCCGGGAACAACTGGTGAGACAGACTAACTTTTTATAATTTATTCTATTTAGGAAAGCATAAGAGAAATGTTTTATCAGGATGCCCCTTCCTCGCTTCGATTTCGATGCCGGAAGTTGGCTGTCTGAACAAGGACTACGACTGCAATCCTCTGCCAGGAGGAGCAACTTTTAACACTGTTACATGCCCCGACGGATTTCTGGCTTCGAGAGAGCGTGTGTTATATTTACTATTCCACATTCGAAAGATGATTGAGGGGGGGGAAGATAAAATTGTACTTGTCTTTCTATGTTTCACGAGGCAAGAGATGCGCGACTCAAATGTTGCTTGCAGAGGGGTCAGCCGAGTGGCGTAGCGAGAATGTGCTCACTGCGAATTGTGATGCAACTGAAAATACATGGGATCTTCCCGGCTACAGCTCCACACGATATTACGCTTGCCTATGTGAGATTTTCTAAATGTATCATCGTATTTGTTTTGCAAAATTCAAATTGTAATATTGTTATCAGCCGAGAGCAACGCCTGTGGTTTCTCCGTCACCGTTTGTCCCTCGAACTTCTACTGCCATGGTTCGACTCCGACGGAAGTGGACAGAAAGCCAAAGAAGATTGAGTGCTCGAACAAAGATGTCTTCCAATTGCGGAGCGAATCGGTCGGTGACATTTTTCTCTCCCAATCATTTGTCAAAACTAAATTGAATTGAAATAATATGTAATAGTATGAAGCAAAGGTCGAAGTGGTGTAGTGGTCTAAGGCGCCCTCCCAAGTTCATTCCGTTCCACACCGGGTTCGATTCCCGGCTATGCGTACCGCCACCGCCCCACCAAGGCGCCCGAATGGGTAAAGATTGGCAGTGGTGTAACCACGACGGTAATTAGATTCGAAAAATAGGTTGGGCCCTCCGGATTGAACTGGCCTATTCTTAGCAGTAACTCCCGCAGGACTTTAGCAGGATAGATAAGGGGATACCCCTACCTTTTTTATGAAGCAAAATGATAATTACGATGTTACGACTAGGTAATAAAGACAAAGTGCGCGTGAGAGAAGTCCAATTTCAATCTTTTTAATCGTCGACGGTCAACCTTTCAGGGACCTCTCACGCAGCCGCAGACTTGTACTAAGGGCAAGTGGAACGACAACACCAACTGGCACTTGAACGTGTTCTGTGGCTACGGTGAGGATCGGAAAACCATCTAGCCTGTTTAGTTTGAAAAAAAAACGAAATGTGATTATTTCATAATTCAGCTTGCGACGCCACTTGTACGTTCAAGACGAACTCAGCTCACAAAGCTCCGAACTTTGTTGACCCGCCGACTCTCTCCACACCCGACGCAACGGTCTGCTCATTTTTCTTCATTTTCTTAATTTCATGGATATCAAATCCGATTGCTAATTTAGCACGTGACTTCGCACATCGTTTATGGCAACTGATAAAAGAAAACCATGGGAATTTCAGCACTCTTGTCCGTTCACTCAGTGCGCGGATGGTGCGATCTACGCCTGGAGTGGAACACAGTACGAGCGAATTCCATTCAAGGTGAGACATTATGTTTTAGTGCAGATAAACGCTGGAACAACTAGGATCTTGTTCTCGTTGATATTTGATTGATTCAGAAAGCGCAATGCGCAGCTAGCGGTGACGCTGCTCATCCGTGGGTCATCGGATCTCAACGATTCGCGAGTATTCAGTGCTACAACGAACCGAGTGCGTTGTTCTTCATATTGAGACGCTTCAATATTCGAATACAATATGCGTATGGACTATTTTCTTTGATTCAGAAAACAACTGCCCGCCTGTGATAGCCAGTGCTCTCGCGTGCGCTCCAGGTGTTACTGGATGCAGTGTCGATCTACTTCTTGAAAACGCCGTCCAAACCCAATGTGTCGATGAGAGGACGCTCTATGTAGTACGTTACCAAAACATTGTAATAGAGATAAGTCACGGTAATTTAATGCTTCTCGTTTTTGTACCTATCCTAGTTATCGTAGTCACCCCAGTCTTACAATTGTTTAACCTAATTCTGTACCAAACTCTCTAGTAAACAAAAAATTCGGGATAGAATGCTATGACATCACCTACATTTCAGAGCCTCGACGATGCTGGACCGGGAGTCGCAGTGAAGGATAAGCTCACGTGCTATGACGGAAAATGGCATGCAACTTCATTATCTGGAAACACTTCCGTCGCGGCAACCACCGTATACGCCACTTGTGGACCTAAACATAGTAAATAACCTAAACATAGTAAATACCTATTAATAATTCATATGCATATGATAGAAGATCGAGTAAAAAACAATAAGTTTGATTTCACGGGTAGCATGACTGATCGGCAGTGTCGTATCTACTGTTAAACACCTATATTTCAATATTTCTTTCTAATTATAAAATTGCACACAGATTGCTTAATTGCGAGAGCCGACAATTCCATTTGCCCTTTGTCTCAAACCTGCGATCCTTCCTTTCTCGCGGCTTCTAACTCAGGCACATCCTGCACTAGTGGAACGCTCTACGTGGTGAGCAATTAATAATCTAGTTTCACAGTATCTCCCAGAGAAAGTGTGAACATAGACGTATACGCTACGCCTCCTGCCAAACCCGGGACGCATTTTGTGCTAGCATTTCTCTAGACATCTCAAATCTTGTCAAACTAGACAAAGAGAGAGAGGTCCGATTTCGAATGTATTGTTTAGTGAGCATTCCAAAATTCGTTTTACAGAGTGTGACCGCCGGAACGTTTGGATCAGCCTTAAATGGCGCTCTCACTTGCTCGCCTGCGCGCGTTTGGACGGGAACTGCCGGATCAACTCTAATCTCCCACACAGAAATATTCGCGACGTGCTCCAGGATAATAAGTAAGTTATAGTCGGCACTTTCCTAGATCCATGCCAGTCCCCGCCCCCTTCCCTTCCAGAGGAGAGGAGGGGAGGAGCTGACCTCCCGCTCAACCCGAGGAGGGGCTAAAAGCGTTCAAAGTAGCCGAGCAATCACCTTCCAATCGGCGATAGCTTCGCTGCTTTGTTGCAGTACACGCCGCACATCATTGACGCGAGGGAGCACTATGTCTAGGGAACGCGCGCTTTACTCGAGACGGGTTTGACAGGATTGAGACACATCAGAGAGGGGAGGAGCGGTAAGGAGGGAGCTGCGCAAACTCCGCCCACTCATGAGCGTGCTCTCCCCGAGTGTCAACCCCGTCTCATGTAAAGCGCGCGTTCCCTAGACATAGTGCTCGCCAGTTCAGAGGCAGTTCAGTGCGTACTGGACCTCTTCGGCGCAGCCATGCCCGATTGAATGCCGATTGCTCGGCTATTTTGGACTGCCTTTCGCCCTTCCCAATGGATGGGCAGGATGTCGGCTCCACCCTCTCTCGAGGGGGGTGGAGCACAGGGGGCGGGGACTGGCATGGATCTAGGAAAGTTCCTTATAGTCATACACACTGTTAAGATACTTGTTTATGAGAGATTATCTGAGTGGATCGACATATTTGTTCAGGGGCTTGGCACAGGGCTAATGTTTCTCAATGAAACTAACGACGCTATAAATTAGTGTATCACGTGAAAATTACGTCTATGCCATTCCGGTAGTTCAAACACGCAATTACGCATCAGGGCAAAACAATAAGTGTTTGTGACGTCACAAAAGTTTTTCGCCAATTCGAACCGAATCTTCTCGATTTATGGTGCGATCGATAGCTCATCGAAATACAAGTATTTTCACTCGCTCAACTTTTTTGATCATTGCTCATATAACCGAGTTATTCATCAAAGAAAGTAACAGAAATATTTTAAAATATCTGGAAGAGTCGTGCTTATTTTTTACTTCACGTGCACAATGATTCGACCGTCGCGCGCAATCTGAGGAAAATTGAGAATTTAAAACTTTCTGGCAGGAAGTCAAATACGGAAAGTATGCAGAAAATCTGAATAAAATCAGTTCTCAGTGAGCAAAAGTATAATCCGGCAGCCTCCGGAGAACTAAAGTACTGAAAGTGCTCTCATCAAACGGTTTAATATTTGAGAAATATTTGAATTCTTTCTCATTTTTTTCACTCTTAGGGTACACTGCTGTTACCAGGAACATCGCACACGCAAACTGAAATGAGATATTATGCAGTTAACACGAAATTTCGCACTTACTGTTCTAATCGAGAACTGATTTTATTAAGAAATTCCGTATTCTTTGTTGTTTTTCAATTCCTGCCAGAAACTCATAAACTCTATTTTTCACAGATTGTGTGCAACTGCTGCGCGATGTAGTAAGACGAGTGAAAATTTTGCAGGGCCTCTAGTAGAATTGAAAATTATGTGAGAAACTATTTTTTATGAATAAATTTGCTGAATGAACTCTGATCGATAAAGTTGCGAGAGTAAAAAAGTTTGGTATTTCGCTATCGATCGCACCATGAATCGAGTATATTTTATTCGAATTGGCGAAAACGTTTTGTTTCGTCACAAATACTTATTATTTTGCCCTGAGGCGTAAATGCGTTTTTTAACTTCCGGAATGGCACAATCATGACTCTCACGTAACACACTATATTATGTGTCGTTAGTTTCATTGCGAAAATTAGCCCTGTGCCAAGCCTATTTCGAGCCACTCAGATAGTCACTCTTATAGACGGGGAAATGTAGTAAGCAGATTTTAGTTGCGCCCATTCCATCTCTATCATCCATTGTCTTGTTATTTTCAACTTCGATCGTGATTGCGATTGCGCATATCAAAATGGAGGTATCGCTTATGACTAGCCGGAAACATAACCCACACCACTCACACCTTTAACACCATACATGGGCGATGAGAAGATTCATCATTCAGAGGGCCCATACCGCCACTACTAAACATTATATTGTAACGAATCGTATTATAATTAATGATGCTTATGTATACGTAGCGCGAATTAATCAGTGCAAACCCAATGTTTGGATAGTTATTTAGTTGTTTTTGTGTTTTTACTTATTTAAAATTAATATTTATATTTCAGATGGATGTAAAATGCCCGAGTACAGTGACGCTATGTGCGCCACATCGACTTGCTCGGAATCCAGAGCGCAAAGACAGCCGAATAATTACTTCCACTGTGGAGGCAAAGACATTTACATAGTAAGCATTTATTTTCTTTTCTTTTTCTGCCTTATCATAAGAGAAGAGTCGGGGGAGATTCGAGCATTTTAAATATCACGCCTCCCACGTAAAGTTAAGGACAAATCGGATTTTCTGAGGTACACTGCGAAAACTGATATAACTGTTTTCTCAACTATTTGACACTACCTCTGTTTCCCTGTCGGAAAACGGCTATACGAGAATATGAGCATGGGCAATTTACTCGGCTGCAGTAGGTTGCTACAAAGATACGAGCACGCCACTTTGATAAGGTATAAAATACCTTCAAAATGCTCAAATTTGAACAAAACTTTTTAAGCATACAATTAAATGTTATATCACCACTCTGAGTGATTTTTAGCTTTTTTTCATTTCTGAGCAATTTTTCAGTAATAAATTTCACAAATGCCCCAAAGCACGAACCAAATTCGCAGAGAATGTGTAGTTTGTGATTACGCATCAATGAATATCCAATGTCAGGATATTTCGGGGGTCTTCGATGTGCCCAAGTCGAAAAAAATCATGATTTTTCGTATGCATTGACCATCTTCGAGTTTCTCCCGATTCCTGTCATAAGAATATCACGCCTGTCACGTAAGGATCGGATAAAGGGTGGGACATAGAAAATGGCGAACTTGAGTTAGATACAGTTTTGGATAGCCCTTATGGTATCTAGGAAGGACCCGCGAGCGTTTGTCCCAGAAATCGATTTCCTCGATGATAGACGACGTCAAATTTTGAGGGAGGCAAAAGTAGTGCCTCTTTGGAGCATTGTAGCTCAGCCTACAGTAAAAATAGAGAAAAGTCGCCAACAGAACTTCGGTGAGGAATCATTTCAAGATTTGACCAAAAATGAGCAATTAGGCACGATTTTCGGTATATAGTACGCCGGCACCGTTGGAGCGAAAAACTAACTTATTCACTATTCCGGCGTGCCGAAATTGTGAAAAGTGCAATCTACGAATTATTTGACACATATTAGAAAAAGAAAGGTAACGATTTGACGAAAATGAGCATTTTCTATATGCGGGACGCCGGCTCCGTTGGAGTGCTCCAACGCGTCCCGCATATCGAAAATCGTGTGTAGTTGCTAATTTTTGGTCAAATCTTTTTATGGTTGGGTTTATTATGTTCCAAATAATTCGTAGATGGCAACCGGCACGCCGGAATAATGAAAATGCACTGATTGAAAGATATTTGGGCCAACAATAATTTCGAATCACGAATCATGAGTGCGCCCCAATGCGACGCTCCTTTCCCCGGCTCTCATTTTGGAATTCCCGGTTCGGTGGGCCTTATATTTTTTTAAATTTCTTTTTTTTTGTATATTTTAATTTTATGTATTGTTATTTTTTTAAGGTCCTACCTGTTAAAATTTAAAATTATTAGTAAAATAACAATTACCTCTACCACTTCCTCTACCACTCCCCCTCCCTTTCCTTCCTTTCCTTTCCTCCCTTTCCTTTCTCTCATCCCTCTCTTCTCTTCCACTGACCTCCCACGCCTCCGCCCCATATCTGCTGTATCCAACCTGCTTTTCCACTCATTGAATCAATCTCTCCCGCAGGCTCTCTTCTAGTCACGTATTCCCTTCGAGCAGTGTCCGTCGATAATAGGGTAACCAATAACTTTTTCTGGTCTGGAGGGAAGCACGACAGGGGGCCTGCTAAGATCTATATGTGATAACAGGTTATTGTATCAAAACTTTATTAAAATAATTTCGAAATCGATTGTATGGTTTAAGATCATTGACACTGAGAAAGTTATGAAAAGGTTGAAGCAGATATCGCTCACCTCGAAAAAATATTGTTAAATTATAATTTTCAGAAAATGTGTTCCTTCAAAAACGCGCAATAATCTTATTCGTTTTTACTGAAAATTTAAAATAAATATATTTTAGTTATTTTTGAAAAAGAAATATCGTAAAATCCGTTTAAAAAGCTTGAAATTATTTTTTTTTTGTTAAAAAAACTGAATATTACCCAAAAAATATTAGTATTACGGTACGGCGTCCCGCAGATTTCGTGAGAAAAATTAACTCCGGGCTCCCGCACATTTTGGCATTTTTTTTCTGGTCAAAAAAATATCGACTCCGTTGGCGCAGGTATGTCCATAATGCACATGATCCAACCCGGTATATTAAAATGCAAGGTGGATTAGGTGCCTGGTCGGGATGTTTCGCGTTTTGGGCAAAGAAAAGGTAGGACTTCATGAAACAACAGGGGAAAATCGGTCCCTGGTTCCCAATGTGGTCGAGATTGGAACAGCTAACGATCGTTTGCTGTTCCAGTCTCGTTCCAGCTCAAGAATTTCGTGTACCTGATCTTGTACCTCCTGTACCTGGTCTGTACCTCCTAGATCTATTTTCAATTTTTCAATAAATAGACCGGTAACAAAGGGATTTCAATATTACTCAAGTCGTACGACATCACGTTTTATGAGCACTCATTGATACACAAAGGGATCTTACTTTCGGTTGTTTGTGTTTTCTACCTGTCGTGTACTTGTTGTACCCGGAAACACTCCTAGGAGTGTACCCCGGTACAGGAGGTAAGCAATTCTAGAGAGGAATTTGAAATCTATTTAGGCACTAATTACTTGTTCATACTCATTTGAATAATTTTAGTCGGATGTGGCGACGTCAAATGTAGCCCCGAGAGTGGCAAAGGATCGGTTCAACTGCGACAATCAGACGGGACTGTGGAAGACGACGTCACTCCTCGGAGGAGGAGACTATTCCACATATGGAAACATCTATTTCGGATGCAAGGCTGATTAATTCGTGACCGATATTGCCTCTTGTTAGGTGTTCCATAATGAATCATCAAATTAGATGCTTTTTTTCATGAAATTCAGTTGTGTAAAAATATTTATAAATCTGTAACGATATGTCGAGAATGGCTCACACACAGTAAAACAGTTTTGTTTGAAACTGGTGAAATTTCATTTGATCAGTTATCAATCAAACGTCACGCATATCAACTAGCACAGTATCGAAGCACCATGCCAACAAGGTCTTTCTGACCCTCTCGTTTCTCTTTGGCTCTCTTTCTCTAACTTGTTCTTGCTATTACTCTTTCGGATGGTGTGTTAGTCCTCTTTTCTCAGTTTCTCCTCTTTCCTGTCATTGCATGTCCTCTAATGGTATATCAATGGATCTCTCCTTTAAATTGTCTGGGCAAACCAAAGATTCACATGCGACAACAATCGATAGTTTGATCTGTTCCGAATGCGTACGTGTCCCATGGAAGGATGGGGAGGGTACAACCAATTCAAACTCGTCGCTTGGGCCTCAAACTATACTTTACAAAGATGCTAAGTGCAACTATATTTTATACATGAGAAAGACAGGAATTCTTCAACTTCTACTGACATGCACCTACTCGGCAGCAGTGTGTGTGGTGAATCAATCTACAAAATAAATCACGTTTATTATCAAGCATTGCATATGTGATTGTCGATTCTCAAAAAAATAATAATTTAAGCAAGTTGGTTGTCCGGCCAGTTGAGGAGTGTTGAAGGGCACGCCTAATTTCCAGTGTTGACCATTTCTTTAAATATTTTATACAGACCTTGGACGAATTGAGCGGGTTGGCCGTATCCATGGAGGGGGGGGGGGGCTTGAAGGATTGCCCCGAAACGGGATCTCTGCAATAAAATGAATTTTAATACTAAAAATTAGAGAAAGGAGATAGCGGCCGTAGTAAGTATTTGATAAATAATCAAACGCTATGCTCATTCATTCGTCCAAAGTATCGGGCAATGAGATTGTTTACCTTCGCACTCGATTCTGATAATTCTGGCCAGTAAGAGAAAGAACCTTACCAACGGGACGCCCATCGGCGTTGATGACGAATTGACGACCTGGAAAATGGGTCATGATAAACGAATGATCACCGGAATATAAAAAGGGTTTCAACATTATCATTCTCCAGTTCCCGATACTCTGATCCTCGCATACCAATTGCAACAGTCGGAATAGCAGGCGCAGCAAGAGCTGAAAGTTATTGGTTGTATATGTGTTGATCTTTTTTCAAGATCTATATTTTTGAATTGTCAATGTCATTACTATATATTAGAAAATGCTAAGGTCTGTCTGTCTGTCGGTTTTTTTGTCCAGGTGTCCGTCCAGATTTTTCTCATTTTCCTTATATTTCGCTTCAAAATCGCTTCTCAGAACCTTTTGCATATGATAGGTGACCAGAATTGCTTTTACATTTTACAAAATATGAATCACCAAAATCCATGGCCAAGTGATTAAAGCGCGCGACATTCAAATCCGACCGACGCAGGTTCGACCCCCGCCGCGGGCAAACCTTTTGCCGCATTTTTGGCAAGTGCCAGAAGTGGTCCAAACACGTTTGTGAATACCGTGAAACACGTTGGCCTACATTACAAAAAGATGGAAGGTAAACTATGGGAGAAAACGGAGAGAATAAACAAATGGCACGCTTGAATGGGTTAACAGCGTATACGACAATCAATGAACACATAATTTAGCTCTCCTGATTTCGATCTAATGATTCGTTCCGAATTGTGTATGATTCTCCATAACTGCGGGAATCCCGATAGAATTAAGATGCGTTGCGATTAGATGGCCAAAATTCGGATTTCATATTGAAATTTCTGATGATGCATGGTGATATGGTCAGAGTTTTCGTTTGATGAAACTCTGACCATTCGAGGTTGCGGGTTCTGGCCTGACGGGACGTCAGACTCACCTACATTTTTACATCTTGCCGCGAAGAGAGACGAGAGTGTTGTTGCGAGCTATTTGATCAGCTGAAATTGCACTTATTAATTATTCTATTTCAAAATGAATAGTCGTTTCTATTGCTTTTGTATGGCTGTGATAGGTTGGTGACACTCAATGCTCTTCCCATCCCCCATTTACGTTCAAGTTGTACAATTCCGATTTACCATCCGTTATCGATTTTCGAGATTTAGGAGTAACCTACGATAACCTCCTTCGTTTCCGCCCACATATTGATAATATTGTGCAGAAAGCCCGTTCTCGCTCCTTCCACATCCTTCGCTCTTTTAAAACTAGGAACCTAGAATTACTTCGCCGTTTGTTCACTACCTATGTGCGTCCTATTGTTGAAAATGTTTCTGAAGTCTGGTCCCCCTCTGATGTCGATAGTATCAAAATATTGGAAAATGTTCAAAAGATTTATACCAAATGTTGTTGTAAACGTTTAGGATACGACCCCTCTTACACTAGACGTCTCTCTCTCATGAATCTATCGTTATTGTCTAGTCGCCGGTTACAAAACGATCTTGTTTCGTGCTTTAAAATTTTCTCTGCCATTGTAAACATTGAACCCTCTTCCATCTTCTACCTTCCCCCTAATATACGCTTACTCAGAGGCCATCGTTATAGAATGCAAGTCCCACATGCTAGACTATCCCACTTCCAATCTTCGTTAGGGTATCGCGTCATTCCCAATTGGAACAAACTTCCTGATTATTTATTTGACCTACCAGTATCCGGATTTCTAAATTTCATCAAAAAATTGTAATATGTTGTCCCCTTACATTGAGCTACCTGTTTAGCTCTCTTAGCTCACAACACTGTGAAACAACCCGATGCCCATCTGATCCACATCTAATACTTAAAAGTGTAAATGAGATAAATTGAATTGAAAAAGCTCGATTTTGATTGACAATCTATTAGCATCATTGAATAATAAGCATTCATGAATAGAGCCCTGAGGCACCTTGACCAACTCTCCTTTGTATCGTGATACGAAAACTAAACAGGATAACTGCACTCCGGCTCGCGCGCAACAGACTATTAGTAGCCTATGATAGATTATCCGGTGGTCAAAGAGCTAAATCGTTAGAGTGTCTTCGATGGAGAAGGTGAGAGAAGCACAGATTGGACAATAATGGCCCTAATACACATAAACATTTCGCGCTGCATGACAGGGGCATTATTATTTTTCGAACTAATCAATCGATGATCTTAGTCCATGCCTCGAAAACAAGGCTGGACAAAACCCCCCAAAAGGCATTTCTTTGGTGTTGTAGTGCCGATATGTGAAAAGAGCACCCAAGTGTCGTGTACGGGGTGGCACTGGGAGGGTGACGCAAGAAGACTGGATGAACGGCAAGAAGTCTTTTCTGATCTCGGGATCGGACGATCAACTCGTCAAAATTTGGGACTACGAGAAAAAGACGTGAGTGTTCACGTCATATCAGAAACTACCTAAGAGGCTCGAGATATGACCGTACAAGAATACCTTACACTTTCGTTTATAGGGAACTTCTCATATCGATGAAACCATTGAATACATTTCTTTTCTTGCAGTGCGTCCAAACTCTCACTGGCCACTCTCACAACGTTTCCTCTGTTTGCCTCCATTCCGAACTTCCCCTTATAATCACTGCATCAGAGGACAGCACCGTCCGTCTTTGGAATGCTGAAACCTACAAGTAAACATTTATAATTGATTCTATTATCTGGGGATATATAGTAATATTGACTACGTTATTGATTAGACAAGAGAAGATTGGAAATTAATTTGTAGAGCCTCACTAACGAAGAATGGACCGGACTACCCGATCAATGTGAATATCGACTTTTTATAGATTCTGATCAATGTGAATCACGGCTTCAGATAGATTCTTGTAATTCTGAGATCCTATGATTGAATTCAGATTGGAATCCACTCTCAACTACGGATTGGGTCTTGCGTGGTGCGTCCAGGCCAAGAAGGGATCGAATACAGTGGGTATTGGATTCGATGAGGGAACTGTCACGGTCAAGATGGAAAAGGAATAGAAGGAAGAGTTACTCATAACGCTCTTGTTTTATAAATTACCAAAACAATGAATATTTCTAACTTCTTTCGATGTTTTCCTTCATGAAATGTTCTTTGCAAATTGATATCTACATTTTATTTGATGAATATTATATAAATAATATTCTTTCAACGATAATAATCTGTAGAATTTCGTCTTCAGACTAAAAACACCATTTTTTTAGATGAAAGCCTGATGAATGTTTTTACTTTTCACTCTATGTAATCAATATGCTGCTCCGATCACTTTGCAATATCTGTGAAAACAGTGAAAACACAAATCAGGGAATGGTTATGTGGAGAATTTCGCAGCTCTAGATGCTGCTGTTGCTTATGTTCTTTTTGCAATCAGACGAATAATGATTAAGAGAACTAAATTTGTCTAAAAAATAGAAGATGTCCCTGCCCACTTGTGAAGTTCCTGTTTTGTGGAAGCACGCCCTTGTGGAACCCATTCCTGAGGAGAGTGGTGACTCAAATTCCAACGTCCTTCTCATTTCCTTAACCTCTTCCGTTTTTTTTAAAATTCTTATTAGTGAAATCATGACATTCCTGGACCAAAATTACCTTTTCTATCCTCATCATGCAGTGTTTAGGTCATCTAGATCCACTTTTACTAATCTCGCGGAAACCCATGCTATCTACTTTTAAGATTCTTTAAAGAATCTTGCATCCCATTTTGACACCGTATACATTGACTTTAGAAAAGCCTTCGATAGCATCGACCACTGTCTTTTGATTCATAAATTATCGCAATTAAATATTTCCTCACATTTAGTATCTTGGTTTGAATCTTATCTATCTAATCGTAGGCAATCTCTGTTTATCGATAATTCCTTTTCATCCTCCACTGTAGTCAGATCCAGAATGCCGCAAGGTTCTTGCCTAGGCCCCCTCCATCCGTCTTTTGACACCCATTCACAATTTTATTTCTTGTACATGACTCTGACGGAATAAACAATGAATGAATGTTTGAATTAATAATTTTTTAGGTCCGTGATACTGTACCGACTTTCCATTAAAATCGATACCCAAATTCCAATTGTCTATCCATTGCATATAAATTTCCATGTGAGCATGTGTCTTGTCAGACTCTTCAATATCTAATTTCCCTGTTAATCACCATTGCAAATTGAATGTGACTGAAAACATCTTATGCTGCGAGTCGAATTCCATGATAATTGGCCCATTCTCCTCGTATAAAAGGAGAGAGTTCCTCACTCTCGACGGTTGTGATTTCTTCCCAATTGGCGGGTACGCCACGTCCATATCCATTGGGTGTGACCTACTAGTGGGCACAGACCACAATTCTCCGTTTCTCCACCTGATTCTCCACTTCCACGGTACACTCGGCGGGAACTTCACATCATTCGTCGTGGCTTGATCTTCGATATCCCTCGACACCCCACGTTACCCTTCCATATCACTCCTTGTGACTAATAATGTCGGATGAGTCTTGTTCTCTTTGTCTACCGTAATCTACTGTTCCAACCCACACTCTAACTATCTCCTTCCCAAGAGAGAGAGAGAGAGAGAGAGAGAGTTGGTATATGGTGCATCTACCACTACGTTTCCCAGATTGCCTTTCATTTCCAAGACTCGTGTCTCTTTATAATTTCTTCATCATTTGTCTCTTGTCTCGTAACTGTCATTTTTCAATTAGTCTTTATTTCACTTTTCAATTTGTCTCAATAATTCAATTTGTCAATTTCTCTCGTCTTCATTATTTGTCTCTTATCTCTTATTTGTCAATTTTCAATTAGTCTACCTTTTTTCAATTTTCAATTTCTCCCAATAATTTAATTTGTCAATGTGTCTCGTGTTCATTATCTCATAGTACGTTTCCTTGTTCACAGTTCAACGACGGCCTCCTCATCCATTTCTGAAACCTGTAATTTGAATTGTTGTCTGAATCTGATTTGTAGTCTGAATTGTTATTCTCATTTGATAGTCTGAATTGTATTCCGAATTACATGTTGACTGTTTGTTTGTTTTATGAGAGAAAGTTTTGGTTTCAAGCATGCTTCTATACAAAAAATTGTGAAAGGGGGACGTTCAGTGTTTCCACCGATCCTGGAACCCCGAAACCAGGAGGCCAAATGAATGGCTTAACTTGGGAACTTTTCACATAGAGGGATGCTTGTTATCCAATATGGGCGAAGCCCGGGCATTTTTGCCCCAAAAGTTCCGCCCCAAAAGGGGCGTGGGTCATTTTTCGACCTTTTGCGTTTATTCATACCAGTGTTTTGGCCAATTCGAAACAGTGTTTTGCTCCGAATAAAGTTACGTTTATCCGGTACCAGTGTTTTGGTCCGAATAAACATAGCGTCGGAAAGTATTTGTTCGTTATTTTTAACAATTTGATGAAACTTTCAAATCAGAACAGGAATCTAGCTGAACTGTCCAGTGCATATAGGGGATCTATAAAGAAATACAGTGTGTTTTAATGAGTCCAGACATTCCGGAAAGTTTGGTAAAGAACGATTATAATTTAGGAATTCTCTAAGGGTGAATTAGTTAAAAAGTGTAGGAACGATCCGAAATCGTCCAGGAATCGGTGCCAAATTGTTGTAGCAACAGCAATGTTTTTCTGCATGCTGCGATCGGAACCCCCGCGCGGTCTGTTTTTAGAGGGGGGAGAGACAAAGGGGCGGGGCGAGCGTTTTTAAGGAATGGAGATGTTTCGAAACCCTCAGGCCGCGCGGGGGTTCCGATGGCAGCATGTAGGAAAATAATGATGCTGCTACAAAAGTTAGGCATCGATTACTGGACGATTTTGGGTCGTTCCTGCACTTTTAGCTAATTCACCCTAGGAGAATTCCTAAATGATGATCGATCTTTAACAAATTTTCCGAAATATGTGGACTCACTAAAACGCACTCTATTTCTAAATAGATTTCCTATACTCACTGAAAGTTTATCTAGATTCCTTTCTGATTCGAAAGTTACACCAAATTGAGAAAAACAACTCACAAATTCCTTCCGGCGCATCCCAAGCTCGAGAAGACGCCAGCGGAGCCGACATCATCCTGCAAACGGAGAAATAAATCAATAACCAAGATATTAATCGATACTCGGACGCGAAAGATCGATAATGGGGACAATCGATTGTTGAGGAGCACACAAAAAGGAGTAAGGAACGTGTTCATCAAGTGAGATCGACGCACACTATTAGAATATTGATTAGAGGACTAGTTGAACATTGATTTTACAAGCGCTGCTGGAAAATGGGGAGAATTGTTGGAAAGGAGAAATAAATAGGGCTGTGGTGCGAGGGGTGCCGCAAGGCAATAGTGAGAGATGATTTCACAGCGCTGAAGCAGAATGCTAGGGGAAAATGAGGAAAGCAAGGAAACAAATTGCGACTCGGAAGGCAGATTCACGGACTGGGGAGGGAGATTCAAATAAACAGGAATGAACCTTGCCCGAACATAAAAGGTTCACTTCCTTTTGATGCCTTACCGCTAACTGAGCAACCCATGAAACATAAAGGTCACTGGTAAACAACCGTAGCATTCCCACTAGTCCAAGTGTGCGTAAGAGTTGAAATTGACATCTCAATAGCAAAGGGAGAGGTGAATGTGCGCTCGTAAGCTCTTTTTTCGCTCACACACAGGCTTTCTTACAACACTCACAGACTCTCGAAGAAGTGATAAAAGGGCAAGCAGCCCTGGCGCAGCACAATTACTCTCAAAAGTAGAAGAAAACTAGCAAGTTTTCGTCGTCGCTCGTTGGTGAAAGCGGGCGCAACAGGAAAGGACTGCGGTCAAACGACACTATGCCGCAGAAGAAAGCGCGTGGTGAAGGAAGAGAAGAGCTGTGATCTTATGCGCGACCGTGAATAATGTAGAATACACGTGGAAGTTGCGCGCAAAGTGCTCAATTTGTAAAGTTTCGCTAAAATCCGCAAAAAAAACTCACGGGGAAACAGCGAAATTCGCGCTTGATTTGGGTAAAGCGGGCGGTGGCAACTAACGCGGGCACTAATTAACGTCAATTAAAGATAGAAGTAGGGGACGGTCAACATATGGCAAAAAGCGCTACAGAAAGATGATAGAAGGGGGGGAAATAGGGAGCAAAAAGGGACAGAGTGTGAGTGGGGAGGGAGAGGGAGAGAGATCGCGCGCTCGGTCTAATCGGATGCCGCCAGAGGGTAAATGATGACGCACGATGCTCAAACCACAAACCAGAGAGAGAGCGCGCTCTGACCAAAGGACAGGGAGGAGGGGAGGGAGTGAAAGAGGGTTGAGGAGTGGCTAAACTTGAGTTCGCGCTAAACTCAAGGATAAACGGCGAAAATCGCGCTTGGTTTAGTTACAGCGGGAGGTGGCAACTCACGTGGGCACTAATTAGCGTCAATTAACGATATATAGAGGGGAACGATCAAGAAAATGGCAAAAAGCGCGACAGGAAGAGGGGGAAACGAGGATGAACGGCAGAGTGAGGGAGAGAGAGAGAAGGAAGGCCCTATAGCGCGCGAATGGAGAGAGTGCTCGAGAGCCGCGACGCATGAAAGGCGGGCGCTGCGGCTAGACACCCTCTCCTATCAACCCACTCTCTCACTTTCTCTAACTCACGATCTCTCTCTTGAGCGCGCTCTTTCTCATTTTCTCGTCGTCTATCCTCTCTTCTCCTCGTCTCTTTGGTCTCTCTCACTACCTCGCTTCTCTCCTCGGAGAGGGAGGCACCTTATTGATTGAATTATCGATCGTCTCAAAGTTTAGAGTGGGGGAAGCCCGCTGATTTCGTTGGTACCATCGGGAGCGCCGTCTGATTGCCTAGTAAGGAAGGACGATATCAAAAGGGATAGTATCAATTGCAATGAGATAGTCGGATGGAATGTGGGAGAGATCACACCATTCCACAGACAAGATCAACCCTACACAGAGAGGGGTTTGGAGAGAGAGAGAAAGAGAGAGAGAGAGAGAAAGAGAGAGAGAGAGAAAGAGAGAGAGAGAGAGAGAGAAAGAGAGAGAGAGAGAGAGAGAGAGAGAGTGAGATAGAGAGATAGAGAGGGAGGAATGAATCAATTTGTGATGCAAATGACGCTTTGGCAATGGAAACGGAGCGAAAACGGATGGAAAAGGGGCGAGAAAACGTAGGGAATTTGTAAGTATTTCGGATTCATCGATGATTGCGCGTCAAATAAAGTGTTTTTTGGAAGAAAGATTATGCGATTATGATAATCGATATGCAATATGCATAGACGGCGAATATCTCTCACATATTCTCTACGCAGATGATTGCGTACTTATTTCTCACGACTCACGCCAAATCCAAAATATGGTAACGGAACTAGAAAGGGAACTACTTGCGGTGGGCTTGCAACTTAATGGCTCAAAAACTGTCGCTTTGACGACTAATCCAATGGGCAGATCGGTCGTGGTAGGAGGTCTAGTAGTTAAGACGGTCGATAAGGTGGTGTATCTTCGGCAAGAAGTTACTCTTGGTCCGGATAGGTTTAGAGGAGAAATGCATAGGCGGGTCAGAAGCGCGAATTGGGCATTTTCTAAATACTCGGAATGCTTCCGAAAGCGAGGATGTCCCATGCCGCTCAAAAAGCGCTTATTCGACGGTGTAGTTCTCCCCGCACTCTTGTACGGAGCTGAAGCCTGGTACCTTTGTAAACGCGAAAAACAAACACTCTCTGTCGCCCAGCGCAAACTTGAACGCAAAATGATAGGAATCACCGTATTCGATCATGTTACCAATGACCGGATCCGTGGCATCACAAAACTGAAGGATGTTGTTAGAGAGGCGGAAAAGCGGAAATGGATATGGGTAGAGAGAATCTCGAAATTGTCCCACGATCGGTGGAATCGGAAGATGGTCGATTGGACACCAAGAGGGAAGCGAAAGAGAGGAAGACCCGCTAAGAGATGGAGAGACGACTTCGTCAACGCTGCCGGTCCTCAGTTCATGCAACTCGCAAGACACGATCACATGCAATGGAGAACTATCATGGCAACCCAGCTGAATTAACACCCTCACCCAGCTGATAAAGTTGATTAAATGTAAAATGTAAAATGATGATCGATAGGCATGATTTTGTAATATCTTTGGTACATGTCCGCACAGCTTTCAAACAAGCCTGAATGCTATGCTACTGAATGCTATTATGTAATAGACAACCATTCTCAAAACCAATGCCCTTCTGGTGGAGGCAGTCACCCATACTCACATATACTCGAGTAAATCTATCCCAGAAATACTCGAGTAAATCTATCCCGTGCGCGTATGTTGGGTTGATTAGCGCATGTAGCAATACTACACTTTCAAAACGCGTTACCATAATTTCGACTGTAGATTTTTTTACCATACCGCGTTACCATAATTTCGACAGGGCTGTAGGCCGCGGGGTTTATAGCTAATCGACGAGT